>CM062296.1:435866641-436466641 GCA_031216915.1 Pictodentalium vernedei | reverse complement strand
TACGTATGAAGTTTCATGAACATGGGTTGAACCATTATCAAGTTATCATCTGGAAACCAATTGTTTACGCCCGCCCGCCCGCCCGCCCGCCCGCCATTCATCAAACTATAAGTCGAGTTTGACTTCGTCACAACTCGACTAAAAATAATTAAAAAACACTCACTGAGGCCAACTTACATATGAAGTTTCATGAACGTAGGTTAAACCACTATCAAGTTATCATCTGGAAAACAATTGTTGCGATTTACTATGTTTAGGGTCGATGTGACCTTGACCTTTGACCTGCCGAGTCCAAAATCAATAGGGTTCTTCGTCGCACCCAGGTCAACTTACCTATGAAGTTTATTGAATGTAAGCTGAACCACTATCAAGTTATCATCCGGAAACCAATTGTTGTGATTTACTATGTTCAAGGTCACTGTGACCTTGACCTTTGAACTGGCGAGTCCAATATCAATAGGGTTTTTTCCTTGGAAGAAGTCAACCCACCTATGGAGCTTCATGAATGTAGGTTAAGACACTATGAATTTATCGTCCACAAACCAATTGTTGCGATTTACTATGTTCAAGGTCACTGTGACCTTGACCTTTGACCTGGTGAGTTCAAGATCAGTAGGGTTCTTCCTCACAGCAAGCCCAATGCAGCTATTAAGTTTCATGACTATAGGCTGAACCACTGTCAAGTTATTGTCTGGAAACCAATTGTTGCAATTTGGTCACTGTGACCTTGACCTTTGACCTGGCGAGTCCAAGGTCAATAGGGTTCTTCCTCGCACCAAGGCCAACACACCTACGATGTTTCATGACTCTAGGTTGAACCACTATCAAGTTCTCATCCGGAAACCAATTGTTGCGATATACTATGTTCAAGGTCACTGTGACCTTGACCTTTGACCTGGTGAGTCCAACATCAATAGGGTTCTTCCTCGCACCAAGGCCAACACGCTGTAAAGTTTCATGACTCTAGGTTGAACCACTATCAAGTTATCATCCGGAAACCAATTGTTGCGATATACTATGTTAAAGGTCACTGTGACCTTGACCTTTGATCTGGTGAGTCCAAGATCAATAGAGTTCTTCCTCGCACCAAGGCCAACCCACCTATGAAGTTTCATGAATGTAGGTTGAACTACTATCAAGTTATCATCCGGAAAGGAATTGTTGCGATTTACTATGTTCAAGGTCACGTTGACCTTGACCTTTGACATAGCGAGTCCAAAATCAATAGGGTTCTTCCCCTCACCAAGGCCAATCTACCTATGAAGTTTCATGAATGTGAGTTGAACCATTATCAAGTTATCATCCGGAAACCAATTGTTTAAGATTTACTACGTTCAAGGTCACTGTGACCTTGAACTTCGACGTAGCATGTCCAAAATCAATAGGGTTCTTCCTCCCACCAAGACCAACCTACGTATGAAGTTTAATGAATGTGAGTTGAACCACTATCAAGTTATCATCCGGAAACCAATTGTTTACGCCCACCCGCCCGCCCGCCCGCCCGCCCGCCCGCAATTCACCAAACTATAAGTCGAGTTTGACTTCGTCACAACTCGACTAAAAATCCCCCCACCCTTTTTTGAAGGAATCTTCTTCAAAAACAAAGAGGGGAGCACTCTGGAATCAGTAAAAGTGGTACCAAATAACAATATATATTCGTCGACCAGGCACCCAGGTATTAATTATTATTAATAAATTGGTGCTTAATGCCACTTCAGAAGCTAAGGCTATCACGGCAATTCCGGTAATTAATATCGCCCGCTTGTAACATATACCAGAGTCGACATACGTAGATAGGTCGAAAACCGGTGATATAATATATAACATACACATGTCCAATAGAATCACAATGGACGATCTCTGGAGACTAAACACACTTCCAAGGTAACCCACAGGCGACCCCATTCAGGTGTACAATAAATTCCAATAAATAACACTCCCAAACGTGATCTATCCGATATCTATGCTCCCAGAAACGGGCGAATATACAAGAGTGTAAAGACAAGTTGTATTGGATTGGGTACCGAAATTAATAGAAACCTGGATTTAGAAATTGAACGTGCTATGATTAACAGACTCATCACGGACCGCCCCCAAAATAATTCATTGTTTCTAAGGTCCATAACATACAATAATGCATCTGCCTAATAATGCATTTATTATGCGCGTAAGCATTGAAATCCCACATGTAATCATCTGAATACCAGTTAACTGACTAGACAGCCTTACAGGTACCCAAAGGATAGCAATTTATTGATGATGAATCATATGCTCGTATATGACAAAAAGACAAACAACCACAGGAAACCAACCAACTAAAGAGTGGATGTGCCCATGAGGTCGCCATAGAACACGACCCAGCTGCCAATCGAGAAGTCATGAAATGCATGTATATACTTAAATGCATACGAGGCTTACAGGAAAACTACGTCTTGCCCGGTAATCGCCTCTTAACACATTGGCGGTGGGGGGTGGGTTGGGGGGGGGGGGGGGGTTGGGGGGGGGATTCAAAATCATATTGAACCCCCCTCACCTGCATTACTTGAATCGTTCCTGTGTTAGTCACCAAATGGTATAGGAACCGCAAGGCTCCCTCATGTCTGACCGACTCCATAATGCCACTAAGGGCGGAGAAGCACGTAATGAACAAATACACCGTATTTACATAATAACTCACACCAAACCATACTGGTTTGAAGAGAATAACCTCCTCTAACAAACGGTATCATGTCCGATAGGACAACTAACTCAACCTAGTTGAAGCAGCTAAAGGTCTTCCTGTATGTCAAGACAATTAAAAGCTGATAACTCAGGCTCCAGAAGCTCACTGGGGAGACTTACAACGCTAGCCACAGCTTATAAGTCTTCAGCTACGTGAAGACAGATATATCGGTGTAAGTTGCGACCCTGAAGGCTCACTTAATGGAGACTTACAGTTATCATCACCCAGGGTAGGGAATGAAGAGCTGCTATATAAACAGCCCTGAATTCCCAGAGACCGCAGTCCCAAGAGATAATAAATTCAGTTATGCCAATGCATAATACTGAAAAAATCTCACTCAAGATTTTAGCTAGGCTACTATGGTGTAACAATAAGACTCAAGTCTATGACACCTAGGAAAAACAAACTGAAAAGCACAGTATCTTTTTGGGTTGTAATCCCAAAAGACAGCGGACGGAGCCTAACCGAAGAGACCACTGTAGTAACTATACAGAAGGCTACTATGGCATCCACAATGACATAATTGTCTTGAAGCCAAGACATATCTTAGCCTATCTATGCACTATCCATCTGGATTCAGGATGAGAAACAGGTGATAATAAAAAAACTGGAGAATACTTTCGACAACGTCTAATGCTTTTCTTCAATAGGAAAGCTAATACCTCCAGAAGGAAAGCCTCTCTTGGAAGATTTGTCTAACAAGATTCTTGTAAGTGGAGCTTGCTCAGGCTGATAGCCACAGGCCTGCCGAGACTACATTCTCATCCACTAATCTTCCGCAATTTATCCACTCTTGTGAGGTTTGTAATCTACCGCCAAGTGACAAGCAACCAAAATCTATTCTCGACGACCTCAATTAATCCCTTCAATAAGACAGCCTTTACCTCCACTAGGAGTGACTCTCTTTGAAAGGAACTTCCTTGATTAATGACCAGTTTCTAGTGAAGTTGATAATCCTCCGTCAACTGGCAAGCAATACAGGTCATGTCCATCACCTGTACTTTACAATGCTTATGGGAGGAGAAACTACGTCCTCCCCACGAACAAGCTCGTCTCGTCGACCTCAATTGTTCCCTTCAATAAGAAAGCCTTTACCTCCACTAGAAACAACTCTCTTTGAAAGGAACTTCCATGATTAATGTCCAGTTTCTCGTGAAGTTGATAATCCTCCATAAACTGGCAAGCAATAGAGGTCATGTCCATCACCTGTACGACATATGATGCTTATAGGAGGAGAAACTACGTCCTCCCCACGAAGAAGCTCGTCTCGTCGACCTCAATTGTTCCCTTCAAGAAAGCCTTTACCTCCACTAGAAGCGACTCTCTTTGAAAGGAACTTCTGTGATTAATGCCCAGTTTCTCGTGAACATGATAACCTTCCGTTAATCGTCGGCCTAGGGGTGTCTAATCAATAGCCTTGATCAGACCTATACCCCTTTCCCGAGTCGCAATAATGACGACTTCCAGAGTAAATATAAGAGGGTTATTGTACCCTCGCGTGACATTCTCATAATGCTTTCTTAGAAGTAGAACGGCCTCGCCTACCCCGGTCTGCTGAAGTGTGTTGATGAGACAGCAACTTCAATTGCAGAGCACTGAAGCTTCTTGTAGCCTGCACATATATCAACGCAAGCTTGTTGTCAAATAGTATATTTCTGGTAACCGGAGCGACTCAGACAGAGCTTTTCACCTTGTCATCTATAAGTGATGATGACGCAAGGGCAGTATCACATCTTACCAACTCCAAATTCACTGTCCGTGCGGAGTTGTATGTGGCATACATGACTGCCCTGGAAAGAATTCTTAGCGAGGAACCATGTCCTCATATTTCTTTCCATTGAGACATTGCGCCATAGCTCTGGTAAGGTGATCTGCTTAGGGCATTGCGACCAGATTTGCTCTTTTCAATGAAATAGCACATTCCATTATTTCCGAGCATATATTAAATGATGCAGGTAGGAACATATTTTCATCCCCGGCCTGCTCATCTAAATGCAGACTTATTCAGATGGAACAATATTCTTAAGAGCTTAAGACTTTTCATAGTCTTAAAGTGCCCTTCTGTGAGAGAATGGAGACTCACACTCCGTATCCCTCTCACCATCCAAATGTTCCATCCGCAAATATAGTCAACTCCATCCGACAAAACGGATGACTGGACCAACGCAGCACCGACTGACAGCTCACCATCAGAGTCTGATAAACGGTAGTACTAGTCTCAAACGACAAGCTATCAACCCGAACTTGCGAAGTCAGATAGCTAGTCTGTGGTCAGCGTGCTTCATTAATGAAGCAAGGGAAGATGCCATAGCTGCCACCGAATCTGGCTGCAGTGTGGAAGAAGCATCCCGAATTGCAAGCGTGAACGGGCATCCCAACTCACTAAAGTTTCTCGCATCAAAAACAGTCGACCCCGACTGCTGACGGAAAAAAGAAGGTTCTCCAGCTCGCAGTCTGCTCCAGAGCTCGCCGAGCGTTCTGTTAGAAACTTTTAGGCATCTATCCCTTATTGTGCATATCCATGGAAGAAGAGGAAGCAGTAACCACAGCCGAGTCTGCATGAAGTGCAGGGGAAGCATCCTGACTCGTCGCATAGGATGGATGATGCTCCTCCTCATTGAAGTTTCTTACAACACAAAACAGTCGTTTCCGACTGGTAACAGGACGAAAAACGCTCTGCCCTCTCGATCTGTTCCTAGATCTCGTAGAGTATCCTGCTTAGAAACTTCTAGGCTTAATCCTCTTTTGTGCGTTTCCATGTAAGTAGAAGAAGCCATAACTGCCGCCGGCCCCGGCTGCAGTGTGGAAGGAATGTTTAGATGCGTGTTCCGACTCAATAAGGTTTCTCACAACTGACACAGTTGGCCCCCGACTGTTAACGGGACGGAGAGGGTTCTCCAATCGGTGATCTGACCACAGATCTAGCCGAGCGTCCCGTAGAGAAACTTCTAGCTTCTACTACATGCACAATTGACCGGACCAAACCCAGCACCATCCGACAGCTCAACACTGGAGTCTGCAGGAGGCTGCTCTTGCATTAGCTGGGATGCTACTAATAGCTTTGCAACTGCGACAGCTTGAGGAGCAGCGGTCATCTGTTTTTCCCACCGCTTGCTGCTCCTGGGACGATGATCCGGAGATAGATCTCTTCTCCGAGCATCCTGTTGATCGATGCCTCGGACTGCTAGCTGTAGGATGGTCTGACTTCAAGGGCGAAGAAAGGCTCCATCTTCGTGCAGCTGACTGGTTATCTGAAGTCGGGTAGCTAGCCTGCCGTCGTGTGTGCTTTAATAATGTAGCGGAGGAAGCCATGACTGAGCCGACCCTGGCTGCAGACTAGACAGAGCATCCTGAGCGGTGGGCGGATGTATGCTCTGTCTCGTGCAAGTTTCCAACCAGAAAACTACATTTTGGCTTGTGAAATGTAGCGGAGGAAGCCGTGACTTAAGCCGACCCCGGCAGCAGACTAGACAGAGCGTCTGAGCGGTGGGCAGATGTATGCTATGGCTCATGCAAGTTTCTCATAACAACATTTGGCCCCAAATGTTGTTAGATTTGAGAGGGGCCTCTCCCACTCGCGGTCTATTAGACCTCGCCGAGTACAAGAAACTTGCTGATTTCCTCCCTGTTTCCGTCGTCGCTGGGTGAGCTTATTTATATTTAAGTGCTCGCTCTACCCACATCTGCACTTCCTTCGACTGCAACAGACTTACCCGAGGACGGAGTAACCGCTTCGCTGGTCGAGCTAGCTGCTTGCAAGAGATTAAGAACACTAACTAGAGGTCTTATCCCTTGCATATCATAAGCACTGCAGCTAGCTCTATATGCTCAACAGAGCACGACGACGGTAGCACACTTGGATGGGTGTCAGAATATCATCACCATGTTCATGTTCCTTTGAAATAGAAACTGAAAAAATGAATTATAACGCGGTGAGAGTCCTGGCCTCAGAACCTCACCGGCAACAACGTACCACGACACCCGTCTCCAACGTTAGTCATCCCAGTGAACACAAGAATGACAAGAGTCCGCAGGAGTGCATTGACTAAAGTGGATATCAGTCCTCCAAACTCCACAACAAAATATATAATTAAGATACATGAATAATAGCAATCAAAATTAAATTCAAAATATTTTTGGGAAAATTTTTTTTTTTAAAATATGCCTAAGTTCCCAAAGAGAACATTAAGAGCCCAAGGGCATCCCGATAGAGCCTAAGTGCGGACAAAATCCAAATTTATTGAGCTACACTACCAGAATAATAAACCATGTATCCTACAGTAATTCTACAGTAATAGAATATATAATACTATCTATATATGAGGACATTGTCAAAGTAAACAACGTCAGTGAAAAAACCGGAAAAGACATCAGGCACACAAAAAAGGCCCAAAGTCAGAAACCAATTTAAAAGCTGCCAGATGCAAAGCTAGATCTTCATATGAAGAAAAAATGATACATCAGATAGAAGATGCAAGACTAAATGACCTAACACCCCTAGGGTGAGGACGTAACCATGGGGAAAGACAGAATAAATATTCTGTAATACATGTTGAACTCCCAAGAAATTTAATGAAAAATTTCAATAAAAAATAGCCAGAAAGCTTAAGAGTTTAACAGGAAAGGTTCATGGAAGGATAGGGAAGGAATACTTAACAAACAGTGGAATAATCATTATCAAAAATGATGATGTCAGGCGTATGTCCCGAAATTGGGAAACATAAAATAATTTTATATTTATTATAAAGTTACAGCCCTGAACGTCAAAACACTTCCAACATCCAATAACAGCCTTGGATCCACCAATTCTTGCATTGATTTGTGTCTGGAATCCTCAAAAAAGAGATTTTAAAGCACAGATGTCAGTTCATTGTTACTGACTTTAGGGCCAAACAAAGAATGATGTTGGCACCAATTCCGGTTAATTCCTGATGGCTGCGCATGCGCAGAGAGTAAAAGTATGGAGGACCAGATAGGACTTTTAATTTTCGGTTTTGCAAGCAAACTTTGAGTTTGCACCAGCTAGTCTGGCCCATTGGTTTATTGTATAAAAATATACATAATTCCTGAAATATTTATGTACACACAAACAACTATAATATTTCATAAGAATCAACTTTATTGAATACATACAACATTTCAAAATTACCCCATCCACTGCTATATCCCACTTTTCAGGGCCAGCAATGAAAATAAATAGTGAGCAGCAACATTTTGACAACCAATTTTATTATCAACAATTTGAATTTAGTAAAGGATTGAAATATATTTTCATGACAAATAGGGGATCATCTGTCTCAAGTAGAGATAGGCGGTTTTCAAATTTCATGTCGGTTCCAGTTTCGGTTTCAATGAAACAGTCGGGTTTTTTATTTCAATTTCAGTAAAAAAATTACTGCACAAATCAAGTTTTGCCATTATCTCAGCCCTGAATTCTCTGTTGTCAGCACCGTATCCCGGAAAAGAACTTTGTTTGAATGTCGTAAATGTTTTCATCAGTTTTCACTGTCATATGGATTTGAAAATGGAGAAATGATTGACCCAAGCACTTGCAAATATGTCAAATTTGTTTTCTCATATACAGTATGTGAATCGTTGGGAAATTGGCACATTATGATGGATGTGGTATCATATCAGGTGTGCCAGATGCTTCACAACCATGCATATAGCCAAATGGTAACATATAAAAGTCAAAGCATGTATATGTTAATAGGCCATTACCAGACAAGAAGCTAATACCCCAAAACACGGTTGAGTGAGAGTTAAAATTTTCTGACAGTGTTCCTAGGCAATTGACCATTGGTACAAACTTGAAACCTAACTCAATATACTTCTTTAACCCTTTACCTAACATAAAAAGCAGACGACACTTGCAAAAAAAATTCTTGAATACTTTTTTTCATTTTTTGTCTCAAAAGCATAGGTTATGACCCCTCATTGGAACGAGCATGTTCCAATGAGGGGTCATAACCTATGTTTTTGAGACAAAAAAATTAAAAATAATGAAAATTGTCCATTTTCGAGAATAGCGCTGGTCGGTTTTGAACGTTACATTGCATAAAGGGTTAAAACAATAATAAATGAAATAGATGGAAAACATTTGTTTATGATTATTATTTTAAATAGCTATTTTTGTTTAACAAAAGTAATTCTTTAAAATATTAATAGTAATACACAAAATTCTTTATTGTACATGACAACTTGTTTGTCATATTCTTACGAGTGCTTTCAACAAAAGATATTTGAAACATAACCCGATAAGGGTATTTTTATGTAATAAAAATTGTAGTTTCACCAAATAGTCAACATTTTTTTAAATTAGGGACTATCAGAGAAAATGGGCATACCCACCCCAAAAGACTTTGGGACTGGACATTACAGAGTTTAATATAAAATACACATTGAAGTTAAAACCTACTGATTGTAGGCAAAAACACATCAAAATTAATTTTGGGGCTTATAAATAAATATACATGTATATTTAAACTGTAAAAAAAATGTCTTGATAATCTCTAACAGTTGTGAAATTAAAAAATATACACCTTTTCTGCAATCAAATGAAAATGTTCAGAAGTCAAACAGTATGTTACGACTGCAGGATTAGAATTTTGTCGGGGCCGATAGGCCCAGGTTCCAATATCGGCCCTGAGACAAGGGTTATCAGGGCTTTATATTCGGCCCTGATGATTTTTGTCCTGATTTTTTTAGGGCTGCTGCAACTATTCAATTAATAGTCGACTATTATTTTTCATAAATGACTATTTTTTTTAGCCGTATACATCATGCCACTGAATGATAATATTGGTCCGCAAGGGGCACATAATGTTTCTCGGAACCCATTATCTTTCGTATTCATGGTTTATATCACAAAAGTTAAAAAATTTATAGTAATTTATATATTTTTTATACTTACCAATGGGGGGCGCGGTGGCTCAGTTGGTAGAGGTGCAAGCTGCAAGCCGAGAGGTCCTCAGTTCGAATCCCACCTGCGGCAACCACGTTGTGTCCTTGGGCAAGACACTTCACCCCCATTGCCCACGTGGGGGCACGGTGACGCTGTGTACTAAGGCGTACTGCACGTCGATGGTGCACCTGTCTTCAACCAATGCTAACCCTGCTTGTGTGGAGTTAGTATGTTGGGGAGCTGACAGTTGCTCGCCGTTGCTCGGTGGTTCTCTCCGGGTACTCCGGCTTCCTCCACCCGTAAAACTGTCGTGGTCATGATTAGCCATTGTGCAGAAATATGTGACCTTCAACACCAATAAATAATAAATAAATAATACTTACCAATGACCCAGACTTAGCTGGTGCTAACTCTTATATTCTAGGGCCAAACACAAATTTTGCCCCTGCCCAATCCACAAAATTTGCATCAAAATCCAAAAATTAGATGTCCTATGTGGTCCTCCATACTTTTATCCACTGCGCATGCGCAGTGTCAAGGAAGTCCGAAATTGAAGCCAAATCCTTATTCTTACAACCAGTGCCTGGTAAGTATTATGTAAACAGCGGGGAGGTATGAGTTCCCAACTCATGGGAGGGCCATCCCCATCTGGGTCATTGGTAAGAATAAAAAATATATAAATTACTATAAATTTTTTAACATTTTTATACTGTACCAATGACCCAGACTTAGCTGAATAGAAAAAAGGCTGGAGGGCCTAGGACATAAAGGAAAATCCAATAGACTCAATTACATGTAAACAGAATTATCCCCTCCAGGAGAAGAGGAGAACAGGCTTTACATGTATCTTTCTTGTTTATAACCAAAAAAGAAAGACACAATACCATTCCGTAATTGAGCACAATAACATCAATGATCTCTATTAACATCCAGTACAACCCATTATACTAATCTTTTTAAAGGAAAGCCAATAAATAAAGATAGTTCAGAGAATGTGACTCTTTATACTCACTTAAGTGTCCGAGGATTGTATTCTAGCGCTCGTATGACACGTGACATATACAAATGCTTCACACCGAGCTACACTTTAAAAATATTACATAAATGAGATAGACATTAGCTTTACACTTTAAAACCATCCCGGCACCGAATCGGAATTACTGACTCCAGAGGAGGTATTCCCTTGCTTTTCACTATGAAGCAGGTGATATAAGGGAACACCATCCCACCCCCCCCCCCCACCCTTCCCCTTGCTCTGGGTCAAGTACCCCAGAACGAAGAGGGCAGCAGGACAGAGTCACTACCAGAACAGAAAGCCTGCATAACTATAGTTGCAACTCTTTAGTGGATGACATTCTGAGCAACAGATAACAGACCTAAACAACGCAGGTCGCCAGGAATGGACTCAATATTTCTAAGATAAAAATTTGTGAACGTGGAAGGCTGAGACCAATATGCAGCCTTCATCAAATCGGTAATAGCAACACTATTAGCATAAGCCCAAAATGTTGACAGCGCTCTTACTTCATGCGCCGAAATCTTAAGCACAGACTGCTGAGTTGAAGATAATTTTTCACAAGCAGTACAGATAGTTAATTGAATCCACCTTGCAACAGAATGGACTGTAATGTCCTTTCTATTAGGCAGCAGAGACAAAGAAACACTTACGTCCCTTTCTGATAAACTCAGATCTACGTTTGTAAATACGCATGGCTCTAACTGGACAGAGCAAAGGCCTATGACCGTCTGAAGATGGAAGAGCCTTAATAACAATAGGTTCAGAATACTTATTAGGAGCCTGATTCTTAGCCAAAAATCCAACATTAGTAGTCAAAGTAATATTATTACCAACACTACGATAGTGAGAATCATCAACCGATAGTGCATGAAGCTCACTAACTCTTCTGGCAGAAGAGAAGGCCAAGAGAAAAGCTGTCTTATAAGATAAGAATTTGAAGTCCACTGTATCAAGAGGCTCAAATGGCGCTTCTTTTAGCTTCAGAAGAACCCAAGCTAAATTCCACTTAGGAATTAACCTAAGGGTTCTAGGTCTATTTATCGAAAAGTTTTTCACTAACTTAGATAAAGAGACATTAGATCCAATCTGTAAGCTATCATGATGAGCATAGGTATCCGATAGCATAGACCTATAACCCTTAATAGTTATTGGCTGCAGTTTGATCTCATCAAACAAGTAGACCAGAAAATTAGCAATGTCTGGAATGGAGGGATCATAAATATCAATAGAATGATCCCTACACCACAGATAGAAAACCTTCCACTTAGCAGCATAATTTAGCGAAGAGGAGGTCCTGCTACAGTTAGAAATTGTGTCCACTGCTCGTCCTGTAAAATGCTTGCCGTGCAAGAAGGACAGCACAACGGAAATACGTGAAGGTTGAGACCTTGCGGGTTGTGATGCAGTGTGCGTGATTTCCCCTGCGAAAGAAGGTCCTCCTTCCCACAACAGACACCTGAGTAGATTTATCCATGGTCTCTGAGGTGATAGAGATGCTATCAATGGAATCTTGCAGTGAGATTGCTTGATTTTTAGCAATATCTGTTGAATCAACGGAGCTGGAGGATACGCATATCTTATCATTCCATCCCAAGTGGTCGAGAGGGCGTCTACTGCAAACGCTTGAGGATCTGGGCATGGCGACACATACGTCTGCAACTGATTGTTGAGATGCGTCGCAAATAAGTCTATCATAGGACGATCCCATTGGTAGCAAATCTGATTGAATACTCATTTGTTGAGAGTCCATTCTGACGGCAACATGCGTCCTTTTTGAGAAAGAGAGTCTGCTAGAACGTTCAGACGACCCAGAATATGACAGACCGATAGGAGAACTTGATGCTCTAGGACAAACAGAAGGATCCTTTCCGTTAAAATGAACAAAGGAATGGAATGAGTGCCTCCCTGGTTCCGAATATACGCTACTACTGTCGAATTGCCGGACAGAATTTGAACATGTGAATTCTGAAGAATGTTCATCCACTGATGTAGCGCAAGCCAAATTGACATCATCTCTTTGATGTTTATGTGCTTGTTTAGGAACTGTGGATTCCAGAGACCCTGGCACCTCGAATCTGTTGGGCACAGAGTAGCGACCCAACCTGTTTGACTCGCATCCGTCATTATCATAAAACTCGGATCCGGCAGTTGCAGTGGTACTCCTTGAGTTAACCACTGAATATCTGCCCAAGTCTGAATCTCTTGTTTCACTTGATGCGACAAGACGGTGTTCATTTCGAGCGAATGAGTCTTCGCACTCCAATTCTGAGTAAAAACTATCTGGAGTGGACGAGTGCGTAGCCGCCCCATCGGAATAAGATCCGCAGCGGCTCCGCACAAACCCGTCAGTCTCATGAATTCTCTCGCTGTTACTACATCTGAGTGAAGACAAAAGTGAGCGTAACAACTGACTAATTTCGCTGGTTAATGGCAGACGAACGATATTGTTGTGCGTCTCGAAGCTCATTCCCAGGTGGGTAAAAGACCTGGACGGCACTAGATCCGACTTCTTTTTGTTTACTATGAAACCATGACGTCGAAGCAGTTGAAGCAGACTCTGAACATCGTTCTGAAGCGTTAACTTGTTGCCATACCTCTGAAGAATGTCGTCCAAGTAGGCCGACATTACTACAGATGAATGAGCTCGGAAATGAGTCATTACCGAGTTCATTATTCAAGTGAATGCCCAGGGCGCTAGATTCAGACCGAAGCACATTGCTTGGAACTGATAAACGACTCCTAGGACAGCAAAGCGAAGATACTTTCTGAACGCCGGATGTACCATGACATGAAAGTAAGCAACTTTGAGATCTATGCTCGCAGCATAATCGTTCACTCGAATGCTCGCTCTGACCGATCGGATGGTCTCCATAAAATTTCGGAGCCACGATCAGCTTGTTTATCCAGCTCAGATCTATGACTGGATGAAACGAGGAACCAGAAACAGGTCACTGTAGAAACCTGGAGATTCCTGGTTTTCTATGACCTCTATAGCATACTTGTCCAGAAGAGATTGAACTTCTGATAGAAGCGATTCTCTCTTCTGAACATTTGACGGAAGCTGAGTCCAAAGTGGACTTCGAGTTAACGGAGGTTTTTCCTTGAAGGGCAGTTTTAGACCTTTGGAAATCACCCCTTGCACCCATGGGTCATCCGTAACTGACAACCAATTGGTTAAGAATCTTGACAGCCTTCCGCCGACTGGAACGCAATAGAGGTTTAGACCATCATCTCCTGGCCCTGCAAGGCTTGTGGGAGGAGAAACCATGTCCTCCACGATCCGCACCTTGTCCAGTCGACCTGGGGGTGTCTGACCGGTTATCTCGGCCAGCATAATGGCCCCTACCTGAGTCGCTACTCTGACGGTCTCTGGAGTAAGACGTAGAGGCTTTCTTAGATCCTCTATAGGAACTTCCCTTGGATGTATTCGCCCCCGAAGTGCCTGCCTTACTCCTCTCTGCTGAGTCCGACTTTTTTGAAGTGGATGTAAAAAGCAGAGAATCTGAAGCTTTCTTAGTAATTTGATCATAGATAATAGAAAGCTTTCCATCGAAGAGAAGCTCTCCGGAGACCGAAGCGACTCTAAGAGAGTTCTTCACCTTAGTATCCAGTAGTGTGGATGTAGCTAGGGCAGCGTCACGTCTAACCAACTCCAGATTTGCCACTGAAAGGGCGGAGTTACACGTGGAATAAGCTACTGCCCTTGAAAGAAGTCTTAAAGAGGATTGTATATCCTGAAACTCTTTCCCTTGAAGGCGCAGTGATAACGCCTTAGTAAGGTGATCTGCGTAAGATAGGGCATCTAAATTGGCTCTGTTAGACGCAATAGCTGTTTCCAACACCGCGGTTGGAATAGAAGCCGACGACGGTAATGATAGCTCTAAGTCTTCCGCCTCGTCGTCCATACGCAGAGGAACTCTCGGGATACCCTGTC
This sequence comes from Pictodentalium vernedei, assembly GCA_031216915.1. Taxonomy (NCBI): domain Eukaryota; kingdom Metazoa; phylum Mollusca; class Scaphopoda; order Dentaliida; family Dentaliidae; genus Pictodentalium; species Pictodentalium vernedei. Next base: position 436,452,063 of record CM062296.1, on the reverse strand, counting down.
CTGCCGTATCGAATTTATTCCTTGCATTAATGAAAGGCAGGTTAAGAGTATTAGCGGACAAGAAACCTGCTTTCCCCGTCTTGGAAGCAAGTTTAAATATAGCGTCGTTCAATAATTCAAATGTTCTTGCAACATTATTGGACTGCGACGGAAACTCGGGAGCGATGTCCCTGAACCGCTCAAAAAATTCAGAGTCCAATGACGCTATAATCCTCTTGTCCGGAACCGCAGCAGTCTGGCCCGACGGAACAACTTGAGGGAGAAAGTGCCGGATGAAGTCCATGGCAGCTTTATGTTGTTCCGAAAGGGATAGCTCCAAGTCATCCGTATGCCTTTCACCATCCGGTCGGACCTCATGATGTTCCCGGTCGTCCGCCCCCGATGCTTCGGCGGAGCGTACCGACCCAGCGCCGTCGGATAATTCTCGATCCGACACCGTTTCTGTCGGCTGCTGGGATGCTGCGATAAGCTGTGCTATCTGCACAAGAATGTCCGGCGTCGAGACCTGCGGAGGCGCAGTCTTTCGCTGCTTCGCCGAGGGCAGCTCCGCATCAGATGGCTCCCGCATACTTTTCCTATGCGAACGTCCGGAGTCCATCGGTCTCGATTCCCTGGCTACCGGATGGTGTGACCTGGTCGCCGAAGAATCCTTGATCGGCGAAGCTGGTAATATATCGGCAGTCACGCAGCCAAGGTGCGGTCGTGTGCACTGACGAGAAGAGGAAGCCTTAACAGTCTCCGCGGACTGCTTATACAACGGAGCGTCCCGAGCGACGGACGTATGCTCCGCTAAAGACACATTTTGTACCACAACATCTGGTCCCAGATGTTGTTGTACGAGAGAGGGGCCTCTCTCGCTCGCGGCCCGGCTGGACCTGAACGAGCTAGGAACTGGACTTAAAGGCTTCCTCCGTTCTCGCTTACTATCCGCCGTCACTGGGTGTGCATCTATTATGTTTATAGTGCTCGCATCACCCAAAATTTCCTCCTGGACCGCATCGGACGAACCCGGCTGCCGAACCATTCGGTGAATGGATGCTACACCGGGCGAGCTAGCGGACGACATTTGTCTAATCTCCATGAGCACTTTTGCCGCTAGCTCTGTATTCATTTGTGCCGACGGACGCACACTTGTAGAAGATAACATGGAAACATCACCCTGTTCTGGTTCCTCTGAAATAGAAACTGAGAGAGTAGAGTGACCTTGCGGAGAAAGAGCCGGCATAGCCCTTTCTCCAGAAACAACATATCGTGACACACGTTTCCAATGTTTCTCATTCCAATATTCACATATAGGACAGGGATTAATGCGAGAACACTGACTACAATTAATACAATGATCATGAAAGTCAGAGGAAGATTTCTTCCTATTACAATTTGAACAATGTCCCTTCATTGTGAAAGGACAACAACAAGTCCTAGTTACTCGCAAAAACCCCTGACACAAAGATACATAATAACATGATCCATTAATAAATGAAAAAACAATTGCAAATCAAAATAATTTTGAAAAAATATTTTTTCAGCGAAGCCCAAGTTGCTGAAAAGTAACGTTGATCCCCGATGGTTCCGATGGCAAAGTGTGGTCAAAAATTTTAAATTTATATTAAATAATTAATGAGACACTTACGGATAATATAAATGTATCTTATAGTGAGATAAACTACAGCAAAGGCAAACAGCCCCCCTCAAAAAAGGCTGTTGCCAATGTAAACAAACAGTGTAAAACACCAGAAAACATGACTCCAGGCACTGAAAAAACTGGCCCGGAATCAGTCATCAAATTACACTCTATCTGATGCAAAACAGAGACTCCCAGGGGAGAATCTGTAGAACATCAGATGGAAGATGCAGAACACAAACGTTATACACCCATGGGTGAAAACGTAACTATGGGGAAAATAACAGAAAACATTCTGTAACCAAGCAACTCTCCCAGGAAATTTTAGAAATGAACTTTCTCAAAAATATGCCAAAAGCATGGGAGAATTGCAAGGGGGGACTTTAGAAGGCTAGGGGAGAGGAAACACTGAATAAGCAGTGCAACATTTAGCAAGAATGACAACAAGAGGCCCATGCCTCGAAAATAGGCAACTTAACATAATTTCATCAAAAAATTTTAAGTACAGCCCTGATTATTTTTTGTCACTTCTTTTTCCTCTCCTCCTTCTATCCTCCTTAGAATCAAATTTTCTCCAAAAATTACGTGTCTGGCATCCTTTAAACTGAGATTTACAAGCACAAAGATCAGTGAGATGTTGACTGATGAAGGGCCAAACAGAGAATGATAATTGGTGCCAATTTCGGGACGTCTGCGTCACTGCGCATGCGCAGTAGAGGCGTAATATGGAGGTCCTTTAGGACATGATTTCTTTTTGTTTTGGATGCAAATTTTGGGGATTGGGGGGCAAAATTTGTGTTTGACCCTGGTTTTGTTAGAGTTAGCACCAGCTAAGTCTGGGTCATTGGTACAGTATAAAAATACTGGATTTTCCAGTCTTAGAGGCTAGCTTGAATATAGCGTCATTCAAAATTTTTAATGTCCATGTGACATTTCTGGACTGGGTCGGAAACTCTGGGACAGTGTCCCTATTCCGGCTGAAAAAGTCTGTGTCCAGTGACTCTATCAGTCTCTTATCTGGTAATGCAGCATTTTGGTCCGGAGGAACAACTTCTGGAAGGTGTTGCCAGATGAAATCTAAGGCCACCTTATGTTGTTCGGAAAGGGAAAATTCCAGCTCCGCTGATTCCCTTTCACCATCTGACTGGACCATATGAGATTCTTGGTCGTCCCTTTCTGACTCTGCAGGGGAGCGAACCGACCCAGCTTCCTCAGACAATTCCTGTTCCGAAAAAGTTTCTGATGGCTGCTGGGATGCTGCAATGAGTTGAGCTATCTGTGATAGCAAGTCCGTCACGGAGGTCTGTGCAGCCGTGGTCTTACATGATTTAGCCGCTGGGGGCTCCTGGGACGTTAATTCCTGCATACTTCTTTTATGCAAACGTTCAGACTTGCAAGGCCTTGTGTCCTTGGCTACCGGATGGCATGACCTGATCGACGTGGAATCCCTGGTCGGTGAAGCAGGCTGGATATCACAAGTCACGTAGCCAAGTTGCGGTCGTGTGTGCTGCTGTGAGGATGATGAAGCTAATAGACTAGTCGCTCTTGACTGTCTATATGACGGAGCGTCCTGAGGAGTGGACGTATGCTCCGACTGACGAACATTACGTACAACAACATCTGGTCCCACATGTTGTTGTAAGAGAGAGGGGCCTCTCTCGCTCGCGGTCTGGGCAGACCTGGAGAAGCTAGGTATCAGATTTATTGACTTCCTCCGTTCCATCCTCGGATCCGTCGTCGCCGGGTGTGCACGATCCATGTTTATAGTGCTCGCAACGCCCGATCTCCTGGACCGCAACGGACGAACCAGGCGTCACAACCATTTCGTGAATGATTGCTTCACCGGGCGAGCTAGTGGGCGACAAAGCCGTTGATCCTACATGGGACCTCTTAGGCATTTGCCGAATTTCATTGAGCATTTTTGCCGCTAGCTTTTCATTTGTCTGCGACGATGGAGGCACACTTTGTGAAGACATCACGGAAACATCACCCTGTTCTTGTTCCTCTGAAAAAGAGACTGAAAAACTAGTGACCCTGTGGCAAGAGGGCCAGCATGGACCTCTCACCACTAACAATATACCGTGACACCTATCTTCAACGTTTGTCATTCCAATTGGCAATCACAGAGCAAGAATTAGTGCCAGTACACTGACTACAAGTAATACACTGAGCATGAGAATCAGAGGAAGACTTCCTCGAATTACAATTTGAACAAACTTCTTCAGTTTTGAAAAAAGTTTAACAGTCATCGTACTCGCACTAACCCTTGAAAACAGTATACATGATAATAATATAATCCATTACAAACATTTCAAAATTTTTTCGAAAAAATTTTCAAATTGAGCCAAAGTTCCCAATGGGAACGATGAGCCCAAATGGATCCCAAAAAAGCCTAAGTGTGGACAAAAATTTTAAAACATGTCTAACAATTAATGTTACACTTACGGACAATATAATGTATCTGGCTATGAGCAGAACTAAATAGACGACAAGGAATCACTGTCTGAAGTAACCGTTGTCAATGTAAACAAAAGTGAATAAAACTGGAAACAAGACTCCAGGCACTGAAAATATGGCCTGAAATCAGTAACCAATTTTAACACTATCCGATGTAAAACATAGGCTTCCTGAGAAGAAACTGCAGTACATCAGATGGTAGATGCATGACTGAAATGCCTAACCACCCTAGGGTGAGGACGTAACCATGGGGAAAAACAGAATAAACATTTTGTTAAGCCAAAACTCCCAAGAAATTTCAGTAAAGATAATTACAAAAATTATGCCAAAAGCATGGGAGAATAGCAAGGGGGGTATAAAGGAAAGGGAGAGAGGAAACACTGAACAAACAATGGAAATTTCACAGCAAGAATGAAAATATCAGGCCCATGCCCCGAAATTAGGGAACATGAAATAATTTTGCATAAAAATTCTAAGTTGCAGCCTTGAACACATCCTTCCACTGTTCATTCCACTCATGCTTTTATTTCATCCTTAGATCCACCATTTCTCTCATGATTATGTGTCTGGCATCATTTAAACTGAGATTTTAAGCACAGATATCAGTGTGATGTTACTGATTGAAGGGCCAAACAAAGAATGAGGATTTGGCTCCAATTTTGGACTTCCTTGACACTGCGCATGTGCAGTGGATAAAAGTATGGAGGACCACATAGGACATCTAATTTTTGGATTTTGATGTGATTTTGGGGATTAGGGGGGCAAAATTTATGTTTGGCCCTAGAATATAAGAGTTAGCACCAGCTAAGTCTGGGTCATTGGTATAGTATAAAATAGTAATGAGCTGATTATCAGTACAGGTTATCGGTTTCGGCCGATAAATGGCTTATCAGCCAGGTATCGGTATCGGCAAAATATACCAATTCTGCCGATATTGGCAGCCGATATGTTTTTTTTTTCCAAATCAAGTTCTCAGGCAAATCACTGATGATCTCAACTAAATAGTACTAGTTACTCAGATTAGTGCTTTTTAGAAAACATATTTTTGGGGGTATCACCCAAAATAAGCCCACCCCATATTTCTCTGAATAAAAGTTTTGACTACCGGTAACAGTGAAGCATTCTTCAACACACAGGTCATCACGAAAATGTGCACGAAAATTTCAATTGTTCAATCAAAATAAAATTATGTGAATGTGTTTTGGAGTTGTTTTTTTGTCAATTTAATCTTTTCACATTTTCAGCTAAAAAAATAAAATTCCCGAACTACATACATTCGTGTTATTTATTATTGTCAGTCCTCGTGTTTATCAACTTTATGTTGAAGACAAATGGGAAATTCCCAGTTCTTTGATTATTAATGACAGCGTGTTCAGTGACCCAAATTGTTCATGTTGTTACTTTAGAAAATGAGTTGAGAAATTACCTGATGTGCAAAAATAGCTACCCCAAAATAAATATGAATTAATACCCGGAGTTGTAATATCCAGTTTGATCCACGCTACTTGAAAGGCTGTTTTGAAAACAAAACAAGGGAAAGCCAAAGCCATATTGTTTACAACAATGGGGACACATTATGTACAACAGGGCGGTCAGTTTAAATATAGGATTTTTTATTTATGAAACGTGCCCACGTGTTTTTATCAATGCATTGCAGAATTCAGTAACCCCCTCCCCCCACTTCTACAGGCAGCAGATCACGGACAAGTGACAATAATTCATGATTTTTTTTTTTGGTAAATACAGTACCACTATGGCATTACCACTACGGGTGCTGGCCAAAACGTCCCCAAGAGTTGGTCAAAACGTCCCCAACAATCGGTCAAAACGCCCCAAGAGTTGGTCAAAACGTCCCCAACAATTGGTCAATTCACTACCAGTGAAAATACAAATACGTTGCATGATACCACAAGGAAATTTGCTCTGGATTTTCCATCACTGATGCTTTTTGAAGGAATCAATGATGAAAAAATGTGAGGAAATTCGTTGTGACTATCTTGCAACGTATTGGCCTGTCTGACGTCCCCCCCCCCCCCCCCCAATGGCCTAGACTAGCTGCATCGTAAAAAGGTGGAGGGCCTAGGACTTCAGAATTAGCAGATCAACATAGTTTCAATCCTGTAATCCAAGATGAAAGGAAATTAAAATTATTAGGAATTACATGTTTGTCTCTCTATACAGTAACAGAGAAGATATTTCATAATAAAGGAGCCCACTTCAAGTAATTCTGTAAACTTAGCATGAAGACTATGCTAATTGGATGTAACGAGTTCCCAATTTTTAAGGCTAGCCCGGACTAAGCCCCAAAAATTAGGATGGCGTATTTGAGAATGAGAAAGTATCTTCCCCCACAAACATACGCCATACAATAAAACTCCAGCTGTATGCAAGATATAATTACAGACAAAACAGCTTCACTCATAGTTACATACTTATTAAGCTGGAGTAGAGGTAAAAAATCATCCCCCCTCCCCCCGCCCTTTTTCTTTTGAAGGAATCTTCAAAAAGAAAGAAGGGAGCCCTCTGGAATCAGTAAAAGCGGTACCAAAAAACAATATAAATATTCGTCGAACAGGCACTCAGGTATTAATTTATTATTAATAAATGGTGCTTAACGCCACTTCAGAAGTTAAGGCTATAGCGACGATCCCGGTAATTAATATTGCCCGCTATATAACGTACACCGGAGACAGCATACGCAGGTAGGTCGAAAACTGGTGATATAATATATAACATACACATGTCCAATCGAACCACAATGAACAAGAGTAAACACACTTCCGAGGTAACCCACAGGCGTCCCCATTCAGGTGTACAATAAATTTCAGTAACAACACACCCTACGTGTGAATATACGAGTATCTATGACACAATAAACATGCGAATATACGAGTTGAGTACCGACATTAATAGAAACCTGGATCTAGAAATGGAAGTAGGTATGATTAACAGGCTCCGACATGGACCGCCCCCGAAATTATTAATAATTTCTAAGGTCCATAAAATACAATAATGCGTCAAGTCTAATAATTATTATGTGCGTGAGCATTAAAATCCCGCATGTAATCATCTGAATACCAGGTAACTGGTTATGCAGCCTCCGAGGCTCCCAAAACTAGCAATTTATTTATGATGAGTTATGTGCTCGTATTTGACATAGACAAATAATCACAGGAAACCAACCAACTAAAAAGTGGATGTGCCCATGGCATGGCAACACAAACATCGTTAACTGATTGTTCCGGTGTGTCGCAAACAGATCTATCATGGGGCGATCCCTCTGGTAGCAAATCTGCCCAAATACTCGCTTGTTGAGCGTCCACTCCAATTACAACAGGCGACCTTTCCGGTAGAGCGAGTCTGCTAGTACTTTCAGACGACTCGGTATATGACAGATAGAAAGATGAACATGATGATTCATGACGTATAGGAAAATCTTCTCCGTTAGTTGGCATAACGGAAATGAATGGGTGCCGCCCTGGTTCCCGATGTATGCTACTACTGTCGAGTTGTCCGACCAAATTGAACATAGACATCCGTTATTATGTGAATCCAATGTTGTAGCGCTAGCTATACTGACATCATCTCTTGATGTTTACGTGATTCTCCTTGAACCAAGGGTCCCAAAGACCCTGACACTTCAGGACTGCAGGACTTAGGGCCGTGCCCCAACCCGTCTGACTCACATCAGTCCAAATCTGAACCCTTGTTTTACTAGGTCCATTAAAACAATACTGGTTCAAGTGAAAGCGTCTTCACACTCCAGTTCTGAGTAAAGAATATCTGGAGGGGACGTGTGCGCAGACGGCCCAATGGAATGAGATCAACAGCCACTCCACACAGATCCAACAGTCGCATGAATTCCCTCACTATTAATGTGCCTAAGTGTAGACAAAAGCGAGAATAACAACTGACTAATTTCGCTCTGGTTAACGGCAGACGAATCAGATTGTTGCGAGTCTCAAGCTCATTCCCAAGTGAATAGACGACTTGTATGGAGCTAGATCCGACTTTTTCTCGTTTATGATGAAACCAAGACGTCGGAGTAATAGAAGCAGACTCTGAACATCATTCTGAAGAATAAATCTGTTGCCGTAACCCTGTAGAAGGTCATCCAAGTAAGCCGACGTTACTGCAGACGAATGAGCTCATAAGAAAGACATTACGGAATCCATTATTCGAGTGAAATGCCAGGGGGCCAGATTCAGACCAAAGCATATTGTTCTGAACTGAATACACCTTCCCTTGTATGGCGAACCGCAGGTACTTTTAGAATACCGGATGTACCAGGACATGAAAGTGCGCATCCTTAGATCTATGCTTGCCGCATAGTCGATCACTCACTTTTACCGACTGAATGATTTCCATAAATAAACTTTTGGAGCCATGATAAGCTTATTATCCAGCTCAAGTCTATTACCAGTTGGAACGAGCCGTCTGGCTTCGATACGAGTAACAGGTGACTGTAAAAATTTTGAGAATCCTATTCTCGATGACCTGTATTGTTTCCTTTGATAAGAGAGCTTATACCTCCGAATTTGCAAGAATTTGATGGAAGATTTGTCCAAAGCGGACAACTTGTTAGTGGGGTTTTTACTCGGAATGATAACTGTAAGCCGTCCAAGACTACACTTATCACCATTGATCTTCTGTGATTATTATCCAGTTTTTTGCGGATCTTGATCGCCTACCGCCAACTGGCCAGCAATAGAGGTCTAAACCATCAACTGCATGACCTGCAAGGCTTATGGGAGAAGGAACCACATCCTCCCTGCGAAAAACCTTGTCTCGTCGGCCTTGGGGCATCCGACCTATAGATCTGACCGATCAGATCTACGCCCCTTTCCCAAGTCGCTATACTGATGACCTCCAGAGTAGTTGTAAGAGGGTTACTTGTAGCCTCGTGAGGAGTTTCCTTTTGATGATTTTGTCTGGAACACCCTCCTTTACTCTTGTCTGCTGAAGTGGGTTGTTGATACGTCGACATCAAAAGCAGATCACTAGACACTTTCTTAGTAGCCTGTTCATAGACTAACGAAAGCTAGTCGTCGAAAATAAAATGTCCGGAAACCGGAGCGACTCGGAGAGCTTTTCACCTTGTCGTCTTATCAGTGATGACGCCAGGGCAGGTACGACCATCCTCAAATTCCTTTCCCTTGAGATAGTGCGTCATAGCTATTTTAAGGTGATCTGCATAAGACATAACGTCCAAATTCGCTCTATTTGAAGAAATTGCCATCTCAATTGTGTTTGAGCGAATAGTGAATGATACAGGTAAGGATTCCTCCAGATCCCCGGCCTGCTCATCCAAATGCAGAAGAACTCTCTGAACATCTTCCCCGACCATTTTTAAATGAACGTGGTCCAAAAAAGATGAAGATAAGAAGCCGCCTTCTTCCTTGCACTCAAGAGGAAAATATGGCGTCGTCTATATGGCCGAAGGCCTGCGACATCTGCATAAACTGAACCGGAAAAGAAAGGACTTCCTCCTTTGTCTGGATAAAGTCTGCGCCTAACGACGCCAGCGGTTTCTCTCTTGTCATCACAGCATTATGATTCGGTGGAACAAAATCAGGCTATTATTGATGGATGAAAGCCATCACAACCATGTACTGTTCTGAAAGGAAACAGTAGTCCTCTTCCTTATCCCTTTCACCATCCGAGAAATCAGTTGCGAATCTCGGTCCATTACATCTGTGCGAACAGACAACTGGACCGGCTCAGATTCTGAGGCTGCATCTGCACTTGCTGGGATAGCTGCACAATCTGTGACAGCAAGTCCATCATCGAAGCCTGAGGAGCAGCTGTTTTCAGTTCCTTAGATGCATGCTGCTCCTGGGACGGTGTGTCAGAAAGAGATCCTTTCTCCGAACGTCCTGATGATCAAGGCCTCGTCGCCCAAGCTACCGGATGGTCCGACTTCACGGGCGAAGAGCGGTTCCTTCTTCGTGTAGCAGGCTACATATCCGAAGTTGGGTAGCTAGGATAGGATGCGGTCGTGTGTGCTTAAAAAACATAGCAGAGGAAGCCATGACTGAAGCCGACCCTGGCTGCAGACTAGACGGAGCGTCCCGAGCAGTGGGCGGACATATGCTCCGTCTCCAACCAGAAAACTTCATTTCAGCCTTGTGAAACGTAGCGGAGGAAGCCTTGACTGAAGCCGACCCCGGCTGCAGACTACACAGAGTGTCCCCCGAGTGGAGCGGACATATGCTCCGGCTTGTGCAAGTTTCTCAAAACAACATCTGACCCCAGACGTTGCTAGATTAGAGAGAGGGGCCTCTCCTGCTCGCAGTCTATCAGACCTCGCCGAGTACAAGAACTTGCTGACTTCCTCCCTATTTCCGTCACCGCTGGCTGAGCTATTTATAGTGCTCGTTCTACCCAATCCACGGCATCACGGCACCCACGGACGGAGTACCGCTTCACCGGCCGAGCTAGCTGCTTGCAAGAGATTAAAACCTTTAATAAAAGGCCCTAACTCTTGCAATAATGAGCACTGCAGCTAGCTCTATATGCTCCACGGAGCGCGACGACGGTAGCACACTTGGATGGGTGTCAGAATATCATCACTATGTTCATGTTCCTCTGAAACAGAAACTGACAGAATGAATTAAAATGCGGTATGAGGCTCTGATCCTCAGAACCTTACCGCCAACAATGTACCGCGACACCCGACTCCAAAATCAGTCATCCCAGTGCAACACAAGAATGACAAGAGTCCGCAGGAGTGTATCATCTAAAGTCGATATCAGTCCTCCAAACTCCACAACAATATATATATATAACTGAGATACATGAATAATAGCAATCATAATTAAATTCAAAATATTTTTTGTGAACAAAAATTTTTTCAAAAAAACGCCCAAGTTCCCAAAGGGAACATTAAGAGCCCAAAGGCATCCCAATAGAGCCTAAGTGTGGACAAAATCCAAAATTTTTCGAGCTACACTACTGGAATAACAATCCATGTCTCCTACAGTATACTACAGTAACAGAATATAAACAACTACCTATATATGAGGTCGCTGATAATGTAAACAACGTCAATGTAAACAAGACATCAGGCACACAAAAAGGTCCAAAGTCAGAACCAATTGAAATGCTATCAGATGCAAAGCTAGATCTTCATACGAAGAAAAAACAATACATCGGATAGAAGATGCAAGACTAAATGGCCTAACACCTCTAGGGTGAGGACGTAACACTGGGGAAGAAACAGAATATTTTGTAATAAATGTTAAACTCCCAAGAAATTAATAAAAAATTTCAATAAAAAATAGCCAAAAAGCTTAAGAGTTTAACAGGAAGGATTCATGGAAAAATAGGGAAGGAATACTTAACAAACAGTGGAATAATCATTTTTATAAATGATGACGTCGGGCATATGTCTCGAAATTGGGAAACCTAAAATAATTTTATAAATATTATAAAGTTACAGTGATGGAAATCTGACGCGCACGATATTTTCGCGCGCCTACCGCTCGCGCAATTTCAATCCCATGTAAGCGTTTTTTCAGGCGCCCCAATTTCAGCCATTGTCGAGTAAATTCCGACATCACCGGTATCTCAGACACAGTCAAACTCCGACAGTTCCCAATGCAAAAGATAAAACTGAAGCAGCATTCAGCAGGCCTTTGATCTTGGACCTTCAAAAATCGAAATTTACTGAGAAATCGACCTACTGGTGAATCAGTGACAACCACTCCCATGCAAGCACGGAATGGGATTAATCATATGTCTGATTTTTAGACAAATTTAAAACACTGTAACAGACAGCGACGTTTCTAACTTATCTGATGACTGATCTGGGAACAATTCAACATCAAAACAAACAAAAAATTATACTTAGAATAGGCTATGTTAGCACACGCAGTAACTCAGCATTTACATGTATTTAACACAGATCTTTTGGATGGATGGATGGATTGGATGGATGGATGGAGGGATGGATGGATGGATGGATGGATGATTTATTCGACAGTATGCATAAATAGATACATCAGCAAACTATACAGCATGTATGTTACAAGCAATAATTAATAACTAAGTAATTCTGTACAGAAGAGGGCAACTGATATGCATACTGTCGGGGGATGTCATAGCCAGATTGGCTGTCTACCTGATATCCCCCAGGTAACAACACCGTTTCAGACTGCTTGTTATGATTGACGTCAGGATAGGAAATCTGTAATTAGTCATAAAATGTCTGAAATAAGCAAATGCAAAATTATTTTGCACAGCGGGAATCGGAGGTTGATCAGATGGAAAAAGCATCTCCCCTCTCCAACTGTTTGTTTCCCAGTGAGGCCATGTAACTAACAGAAGTTCACTAAACCCTGTAGTTGATTACATCTGCGGTTCCCAGTCTAAGGTAACATTGTGAAGGGAGTGAAGCTGAGAGACATGGAGAGAGAAGAGTTGTTTCGCGACGAGCTGGCCGAAACAGACGCCTACCGTGTGATGTAGGAAGATAGAACACACACACAAATACACTCACATACACTTATGTGGATATACATACATACGCATGCATAAACTATCCGTGTTTGTAAGCGTATATGAATGGGACAGTCAGGAGCTACACTCCGGACAGTATGGATTATTGCACTCAACATGGCTCGAGTAAGTACTGAATATTTTCGCAACGATAGCTTTTTTAAACGTAGTTCGGTTTTGCATGTTACGCAGACCTGGTTCCAACTCGTTCCAAAGTTTCGGAAAATAAAATTCTGGTAGGTGAACTAACGACTTGGTTCTACTTCTGAGCTGCAGTAAGGCAGCTGTGTTTCTGGTTTGACGATGTTGGTTATTAGTGGAGAATAATGAATCAAGGGACTGGGGAAGGCGCCCGTTCTGCCAATCAAACAGGAAAAGTAGTGCATGTATTCTGAATAAGTCTGTTATTTTTAATATTTTGTCTTTCAGGAAGAGGGCGTCCGTATGGGAGTTGTAACGGCTGTTATTGATGATTCTAATGGACCGTTTTTGCATCAAGAAGAGTTTTGTAACTGCTTTTGAACTGCCCCAGGCCTGTATACCACAAACGAGATGACTGTGAATTAGGGAGTAATAAAGCATTTTCATTGAACTGTGGGGTAATTGTGTCTTGACCTTATTTAAGGTGTAATTAGCACAAGCTATCTTTGAGCATAGTTGGGAAATATGGGACTTAAAGGAGAGACGATCGTCTATGTTAAGACCCAAGAATTTAGTATATCTGTCACATTCATGTGTTCCTACTCTGTTTAATTTTACGTTGTTTATGACAATGGGTCGATTAAGAAATAGTTTTTTTCCACAACTAGGATTGATTAAAATATACTTTGTTTTTTGGGAATTTAGGAGCAGCTGGTTCGCTGAACACCAATCGGATATCTTTTCAAGTTCTTTGTTTACATATGATGTTAGACGGTTTACGTCAGCGTCCGATGCGTATGCAGTTGTATCATCTGCAAAGGACAAAAGATTAATTGTAGTAGCAGACTGGATATCATTAATATATATTAAAAACAATATTGGACCGAGAATGGAACCCTGAGGCACACAACACGTAGTATGTGAAGAGGTTGATTGTTCTGTATTATACGTAACATACTGTGTTCGATTAGAAAGATAACTTTGGAACCATTTATTTCCAATACCTCTAATACCATAATATTCAAGTTTTCGTATCAAAATATCGTGGTTTATCGAGTCGAAAGCTTTTGAAAGATCAAGAAAGATTGCCATGGTGATATCCTTACTCGCTTTGTTATTTTCAACTGCTATGTGTTTCAAAAGATGCATTATAGGATGTATTGTGGAGTGATTTTTTCTGAAACCGTATTGAAGCGGATTTAAGATATTAAAAGTGTTTAAGAAATTTGTCAACCTGTTATACATTATTTTTTCCATGACCTTAGAAAAGATGGGCAGTATGCTTATAGGTCCATAATTGTTAAAATTTCTATCGTCACCTGTTTTGAATATCGGTATTACTCGTGCAATTTTCATACTGTCTGGTACAACACCTTGCTCGAATGAAATGTTGATAATATGCGCGAGTGGTCTCGCACCTAAATCAGTACTGTGCTTCAGTACTTGTGATGTGAAGTTGTTGTAGTCTTTGCTAGTTTTTTGATTTCATTGCGGTGATGACACTATTGACTTCTAGATGGTTAATGGGGATAATACAAAAATTATTTGGGTGATTGTTATTCATAAATTCATTATATGTCTTTGATACATGAGGTATTTTGGATCGTGTAATGTTTCCTATATTTACAAAGAGGTTGTTGAATTTTTGTGCAATTTCCCGTGGATCTTTAATTTCGATATTATCGTGGACAAGAGAAGATGGCAATTTAGCTTCTGTTGTATGTTCTTTATGGCTTCATTTAGTATTTTCCAAGTTTTCCGTAGATCGTTTTGATTTTCTATTAAAATGTTTTTAAAGTACATAGCTTTACTTTGTTTTTTAATCCTATTAAAAATTTTGCAATAATTTTTGTAATTGGCTATGTTCTTTTGATTTGGTTTTTGTAATTTTTTATTGTAAAATTTGGTTTTGTTATTTGAAGAAATTATGAGGCCTTTAGTCATCCATGGTTGACGCTTGATAAACTTTTTGTTCAGATGCACTTCAGAAAGTGGAAATGCTAACTCAAAAGCGTTTGAGTAAATGTCGATAAATTTTTCATAAGATGTATTTGGACAATTTTGTTAACCTTCATAATGAGTGAACGTGTCCAAAGAGTTAAACTTAGTACATTCCGCAAGTGGAACAAATTGGCTTTGAAACAACAGCACTAGATGGGTGTGAATACGTCACGAAATTGTGGTGCCTCAGATGTTCAAAACATGGAGATCTGCTACGAGTGGGCCTTTGTGGCAAAGTGGTTAAAGACTTGGAGTGCTATACAGTTGGAACAAATTTTGAGAAGAAAGATAGCATTGACAGGCATTTGTGCAGTAAAACTCACACTTTCGCTGCTAAGTTGGAACGTGATGAAGTTCTAAAGGGTGATCATGGTCAAGCAGACGGAGTTGAGCCAGGAATTTCAGATGCTAGTGACTCGGGTTTCAAGAACGCAGCCCAGAGCTCTGCAGCAGTGAAAACATATACAAATATAAAGACTGCTATGGTGGCATCATCTAAAGAGGTGTTTAAGAAATTAATAACTGATGCCTACATCCTGGCTGTTCACAGAGCTCCTCTGACATTTTTCCGAGCCATTGTAAGGTCCCAGAAGGCAACAGGTACACGTCTAATAAAAGGAACAGAAAATCACAAAGCTGCAAGGCAATTCATCGCGGCAATCGGATCAGCAATTAAAGAGAAAATAAAGAAGTTACTGATGACCGTGAGCGCATTTAGTATGCTTACTGATGGATCGCAAGCCCGGAAGACGGGCAGCGAGAAGGAGCTAGTCTTGGCATGTATTTTGAAAGATGGGCTTCCAACTTACTACATTGTCGCTCTACAAGGCATTAACCAATATGTTAATGCTAATGCAGATAATATCAAGACCGCACTTGATGACGCATTCATGAAAAAGCTTGGCATGCCAAAGGAGAAGTACATATCGCTGATGGTCTCAGCTACCGCTGATGGCGCTAGCATAAATACCGGAACGTATAATGGAGTCCTGACACAGCTTCGAAAAGACTCACGAACGTGGCTTCTATCAATACACTGTGTCTCCCACAGGGCCGAAGTTGCCATAAAGGACAGTGTCTCACGGGAGAAGAAATTTGAATGTGTTACAGAAATTATTCAGGCTAACTGGCTTTATATACATTTTCCAAACAAAGAGGTAAATTCAAATCCCACTTTAAAACCACAGCTGAACTACTTGATGTGCAGGTGTATAACTTCCCCAAAGCTCAACAAGGTACACATTTCATTTCACATCAATTGAGAGCAATTGATCACCTGATCAAAAACTGGATCCCTCTTCTGCAAGCAATTGAAAAGTCAATGGCTAGCGAAAAGAACTTCAAGGTCAACGCCAAACTACAGGGATTCCGAAGTAAATTAACAGACATTAAGTTTCTAACGGCCTGCATTGTTTACCGACAAATTGTTCAATGCCTTGCTTTTCTGACAAAAAAATTTGAAAGAGAACTTGTTCTTGTATGTGATGTTAGACCGGTTGTCGAGAAGTGCTTTTCTGATTTAGATGAAGTGGAAAATTCACCATCGGATTTAGCTAGTATATTAGCCAATGCCGACATGGAGCTCTGTCTGGGAGAAAGTACTGAAATGTCATTGTATCCAGAATGCCATGGAGCACCGAATTTGGGGGGAAGTCTGCATCTTGAGAGAGAATGGAGGGACCTGAATTTACTTGTCAATCATCACTACAAAGGAGTGAAAACCCTGAGAATGGGGGAGAAAATATTTCTGTACAGGAGGTCTGAGTTGCCGAACATTTGTCTTATCATGGAGCTTTTTCTGTGCATTTGTGTCTCTAATTGTCAGGTTGAACGTGGATTTAGTATTCTGATGGGAATGTTGAGTGATCGGCGGCTGAGGATGAAGCACGCAACAATGGAAGACCTTCTTCTGATAAACGGGAATAACCCGACATGGACTGAAGCTGAACGTGAAGAAATAATAGACTCAGCATCGGAACTTTACATATCTGGTGCATCTAAGAGGAAAGTACAGCTTGAAGTGACAGGCAGTATCAATCCATTGCACTATTTACCCAGAAAAAGAAAATACTTGTCTTCTGAGTCTAGTGAGGAGGAGTCTGTGTCTGTCACAGTGGACTCTGATTCCAGTGTCCGATCCTGTGATTATTCAAGTGGAGACGATACGCACATATTTACTGATTGTGATAGTGACACAGACCGTGAGGGTGACTGAGACCAGTTAGGCAGTAGCCTACTTCAGAACACGGAGTGTGCATAATGAGCAAATCCCCCATACACTAGAGTGGAGATTCTACAACACAGTCACATTCTAGTTTGTTTCAAATCATAATGAACACGGGGAAAGTTTCAGTAAATGAACATCCTCCATGAAGTGGAGGAGGTTCATTGACTGAAACCTTGCTTGTGCTTCTAGGTTCCATCATTCTAGTTTGTTTCAAATCATAATGAGCACGGGGAAAGTTTCAGTAAATGAACCTCCTCGTCACGAAGTGGAGGAGGTTCATTGACTGAAACCTTGCTTGTGCTTCTAGGTTTCGTCATTCTAGTTTGTTTCAAATCATAACAAGCACGGGTAAAGTTTCAGTAAATGAACCGCCTCCACGAAGTGGAGGAGTTCATTGACTGAAACCTTGCTTGTGCTTCTAGGTTTCTTGGCGTGCATATGCATATGGATAGAATTTGAAAGGGTTTGCCATGCTTCTGTTTAGGTGAATGTGAGTGACAGTCAGACACGTGACGGATATGCTACCTCCACTCCAATCCATGGGTGATAAATTGAAAACCCATCCTTCACATTTTGTAGCTTAACAAACATTTGGGACTACTGCAGGCAGCAACTGCTTCAACTTTCATTTAAAGTCTATTGTTCTTGGTTTGAAAAGGTGAGTGGCAAGCTTGCCCATCGTCTGAATTTATACTTAATAAATGATTCTCATTTAAATTAATCTCACTAAATAAATTCCCATTGTTGCTTTCCGTCCAAGGTCCTCCAGATGAGTGACTGAGTACTACTGTCGAGAAGTGGTTGTTGTAATTCAGAAGGGTTGACAAGGGCAACAGAATGTGCCAAAAGGGGGGGGGGGGGGGGGGGGGGTTGTTGTGACCAATTTCATGAAGGAGTTGAGAGAGAGCGAGAGTGGGTCAGGGTCAGTCTGGGTGTGGGTGGCCGGAACAAAACTTGTTAAAATAAATTCACTGGAGGGGTTCACTGGAGGGGCACCATTTCATATACGCTACTAGTCCAAACTTGGCCTCACAGGCCGTAATATTATTTTTTGCTTTGGTACGTCCTATGGACGAACCAAAACAAAACATTATATTACGGCCTGTCAGGTCGTTTGGACTAGATGTACATAAGATTTGGGGAAATTGGAGGCATCATTTTACATTACCAACACTGACTTGGCCAGTTGGGGGAAAAAGTGTAGGGGGCCGTACAGTGCTGGTGCACGTGCCACCCCCACCCCCCTCCAACGCTCTACCACCCCTGATCATTGGTCAGAGTATTGTAGGACTATTTTTCGTATTCAAGTTAACTGATACTGTAGCCATCCCTGAAAGTAGGAAGATCCGGCAAACTGCTAATAATCAATAATCTTTGCTGCACAATCGGTTTATTAGTTTATTCAACTGCTTGTGTCACTGTCTTAAGATTATTAATTATTATCACCTGGCACCTTCAAGTTCTTGTGAGTCGTTCCTTGTACAATTATTTAATCCTTAAGCTTTACCCAATGTGAATAGCAGACGATAGATAGTAACAGTCCTCCTCCCCCCCCCCCCCCCCCTAAACTAGAGGGCTGCCACATCCACGGGGCAGCTGATCCCCCCGAAAAAAGTGTGGTCATCATAAGATTTTCTAAGTTCAAAAGGGGCATAACTCTGGTAAAATTAATCAGGACAAACCCATTTTCGAACTTGACCCGTATTTTGATATGTTTGCACCACATATCAAGTTTGGTTGCAATCAAACTATCTTGAGGGAAGTTACCATCCGGAAACCAAAAATCATAAGATTTTCTAAATTAAAAAGGGGCATAACTCTGTTAATATTAATCAGGATGAACCCGGATTCGAACTTGACCTGTATTTTTATATGTTTGAGCCACATATCAAGTTTGGTTACAATCAAACTATTTCAAGGGAAGTTATCATCCGGAAACGAAATGTAAACGGACGGACGGACAAAAAAAAACGCGTGACGACTATATCCCCCGAAATTTTTTTTCGAGGGGATAAAAAAAAAAAAAAAACCTCCAAATCTTGAAGAACTAAAAATTTACATTTTTTGTCTCAAAAACATAGCTTTTGACCCCTCATTGGAACGAGCTCAATACTCTCATTCCAATGAGGGGTCAATGCTATGTTTTTGAAACAAAAACTGAAAACATAATAAAATGTGAATGTCAATTCTTGTGAATAGCTCTGATGTGGCTGATTTTGGCTGCATCCCAGACCCACGTCAATTTGAATTATTTCCGCTTAAATTTTCGTTCGAAAGTTAAAAAATTTATAGTAATTTCTATATTTTTTATACTTACCAATGACCCAGACATAGCTGGTGCTAACTCTTAAAAAATAGGGCCAAACACAAATTTTGCCCCCCAATCCCCAAAATTTGCATCTAAAACCAAAGAAAACATGTCCTGAATGGCCCTCCACACTTCACCTCTACTGCGCATGTGCAGTGTCAAGGACGTTCCGAAATTGGCGCCATTAATCATTCTAATAACCAGTGCCTGGTAAGCGCTATGTACTCAGCGGGGAGGCAAGAGTTCCCAACTCCTGGGAGGGCCATCCCCGTCTGGGTCATTGGTAAGTATAAAAAATATAGAAATTACTATAAATTTTTTAACATTTTTATACTGTACCAATGACCCAGACATAGCTGAATAGTAAAAAGGCTGGAGGGCCAAGGACATAGAGCAAGATGGAATACGCTCAATAATATAAAATAGAGTCATCCCCTCTAGGGAAAAAGAAGTAATAGGCCTTACATGTATCTTTCTTATTTATGATAAATTAGAAAGATACAACACCTTCCAAAATTGAGCATCATACATCCATGTACTCTATTAATATCCAATATAAACCTTATACTAATAATTTTTAAAGTAAGCCAATAAATAAAGTAAGTCTAGAGAATAGAGACTCTTATACTCCTTAAAAGTGTCTGAGGATTGCATAATCATGTCCGTTGACACGTGCTATACTCAAAAGCTATACTTTAAAAACTAAGACTTGAATGAATTTTTAAAACATAAACTTCTCACTAAACAACCATCCCAATAACAGCTCAGAATTACTAACTCCGGAGGAGGTATCCCCTTGTTTTCATAGTAAAACAGGTGACCCAAGGGAACACCCTCCCCCCCCCCCCTTTTTTTCTTGCCCTGGGTCAAATAGCCCAGAGCGAAGAGGGCAGCAGAACGGAGTCACTGCCGAAACAGACAGCCTACCTAGCTATAGTAGCAACTGTTAAGTGAATGACATTCTGAGCAGTAGATAATAGACCTAACAATAGAGGCCTCCAGAAATGGACTCGATATTTCTGAGATAAAAATTCATGAATGTGGATGGCTGAGCGCAATGAGCAGCCTTCAAAAATCTATAATAGCGACACTATTAATGTAAGCCCAAGATGTAGAAGAACTCTTACTTCATGAGCCGAAATCTTAAGCACAACTGCTGAGTCAATGATATATCATAAGCAGTACCGATAGTTAATTGAATCCATTAGCAATAGAATGGAGCGTAACGTCCTTCTATTAGGCATCAAAGACAGAAGAAGCTTACGCCCGTAGTAATAAACAGATATCTGTTTATAAATACATAAACTCTAACCGGACAGAGTAAAGGCCTATGCCCGTACGAAGACGGAAGGACCTTAATAACAATAGGTTCCGGATATTAGGAGCCTAACTCTTATGCAAAAATCCAACCTAAATAGTAAAGAAAGTAGTGATTCCGAAACTACGAAAGTGAAAATCATCCATCGATAGTGCATGAAACTCACTGACTCTTCAGTAAAAGAGAAGCCAACAGAATTACTGTCTAAAAGGTCAGAATTTGAAAACTACTGTTTCCAGAGGCTCAAATGATTACTTAGCTAAATAAGAACCGAAGTTAAATTCCATATAGGAATTTAATCTAAAGATTCTAAGTCTATTTATCAAAAAGTTACTAACTGACTTAGATAAAGAGACATAAGACTCAATTGTAAACTATCATAGAGTGCATAGGTATGAGGTAACATAAACCTATAACCTTAATAATAACAGGCTGCAGTAGATCTTGTCAAACAAGTATACTAAAAAGTTGCAATGAGTAGTATGGAGGGATCAACAATATGAACATAGTGATCCCTACACCAACAACGGAAGAGCCTCCACTTTAGCCACATAGAATAGCAAAGAAGAGGATCTCCTATAGTAAGAAATCGCGTCCAAAGCTTGTCCAGTACAATGCTTACAATGCAATATGGACCACACAATGGAATACGTGAAGGTTGCGACCTTGCGGGTTGTGATAAAGATGACACGATTTACCCAGCGAAAAAAGATCCTCTCATTGAGGAAGATTTCGCGTTAAGTCCCACAGTAGACATCAGAGTAAATTACCCACGGTCTCTGTGAAGATAGAGATGCTATCAACAGAAATGTATTGTGGTTGTTTATCTTAGCAATACCTGCTGAAACAACAGCGCCGGCGGATACGCGTATCCTATCATTCCGTCCTATTAGATCAATAGAGCGTTAACAACATTAGCTCAGAGATCTGGACAAGCCAACACATACGTCTGCAATTGATTAGCAAGCTGTGTCGTAAATAAATCATCGTTGGGCGCTCCCATAGATAGCAAATCTGATTGAATACTTGTTTGTTGAGAGTCCATTCTGACGGCAACAAGCGACCCCTAAGTGAACGGGAGTCCGGTAAAACAATCAGACGACCCGGAATATGATGGACCGAAACAGAACTTGGTGTACTATAACCAACAGACGGATTCTTTCCATTAAATTGAATAACGGAAACGAATGAGTGCCTCCCTGGTTCCGGAGATACGCCACTACTGTCGAATTAACGGACAGGATTTGGACATGCGTTTCTGAATAATGTTCATGCAATGACATAAAGCAAGCCTAAAAGACATTATTCCGCGGAAGATAATTGCTTGCTTAGAGACTGCGGAACCCAAAGACCCTGGCACTTCGAATCCGTTGGGATCAATATTATATCCCA
This sequence comes from Pictodentalium vernedei, assembly GCA_031216915.1. Taxonomy (NCBI): domain Eukaryota; kingdom Metazoa; phylum Mollusca; class Scaphopoda; order Dentaliida; family Dentaliidae; genus Pictodentalium; species Pictodentalium vernedei. Next base: position 436,430,099 of record CM062296.1, on the reverse strand, counting down.
ATCTGTTTGACTGGCAACCGTCATAACTATAACACTCGGATCCGGCAACTGCAGTGGCAGTCTCTGAGTCAACCACCGAATGTTTGCCCCAGTCTGAATCTCTTGTAACACTAGATAGACAAGAGAACGTGTAAATCGAGCAATTCATGGATTGCTGAAAAGTTGCCGTCGAAGAGAGGCTTCTCCGAGAACGAAGCGACTCTGAGAGAGTTCTTCACCTTACTATCCACGCGCGTGGATGTAGCTAGGGCTGCGTCACGTCTAACCAACTCCAATCAGCCACTGAAGGGCGGAGTTATACGTGAACAAACTACTGCCCTCAAAAGAAATCACATTGAGAATAATATCCCGTAAATCTTTTCTTGAAGACGTAATGATAACGCCTCAGTAAGGTGGATTACGTATGATAAAGCGTCTAAGTTAAGTCTACTAGACATCATTGTCGTTTCCAACATTGTGGTTGGAAAAGACATAGACGGCGAAAAAGAATATTTCCAGTCTTTAACCACGCCGTCTAGACGCATATGAACTCTCGGTATGCCCTGCTCTGCCAAAATAAATTATTCGTATAAATGATAAAACGGCAGAAATGAGCATTGCGGACAAGAAACTAAACTATCATGCTTGGTAGCAGGCTTATATGCATATATAGCGTTGAAAAATAAAACACATGTTGTAATGACATTATTGGACTGCGTCGGTAAGTCAGGAACAATGTCCCTGAACCGATCCAAAATTCCGTGTCCAATGACACTATAAGTCTCTTATCCAACATCGCAGCAATGTAGTCCGAAATAACAATCACTGGAAGATAATGCCAGAAGATATGAATGGTAGCTTCCGATGCTACGAAAGGGAAAACTCGAAATCTTTCGAATCCCTTTCGCCATCCTGTCGGACCCTATAAAGCGTTCGGTCGTCCGTACCTGATGCAACCGCGGACCGCACCGACCCAGCGCTGTCAGATAATTCTTGATTCGAGTAAGAAACTGTCGATTGCTGGGATGCTGCGAAACAACTGTGCTAACTCGGAAAGCACGTCCGTCACTGAGGCCTGAGGAGAAGCGGTCCTACAATGCATTGCCGCTGGAAGCTCCGTGATCGTTACCCCGTGCATACTACCAATATGCGAGCGAACGGAGTGTATAGGCCTCGTGTCCCTTGGCTACCGGATGGCGTGACCTATTCGCCGTGGAATCACTGAATGATGAAACTGATCGGATACTCGAGGTCACGTAGCCAATGTGCGGTCATGTGACTGCTGTGAGGATGAGGAAGCATTATCGACAGTCTCTCGGACTGTCAATATAACGGAGCGTCCCGACCGACAGACATATGCTCCGAATGTAAAATATCTGAACCACAACATGCGGTCCCCTATGTTGTTGGATGAGAGAGGGACCTCTCTCGCTCACAGCCCGGACGGACCTGGACAAGCCAGGAACCGGACTAACAGGCTTCCTCCGATCTGTCCTCAATCTGCCGTCACTGGGTGAGTACTAAAGTAATTATAGTGCTCGCATCACCCAAATCTCCTTCCTAGACCGCAACGGACGAACCCGGTAACCGAACCATTCGATGAATGCACGCTACACCGGGTGAGCTAGCAAATGTCACTCCGTCGATCCTACAAGGGATCTCTTAGGCGATAGACATATTCCATGAGCACTTATTGCCGCTAGCTCTTCATTAACTATGACCAGTATGACGACAGAGGCACACTTTTGAAAGACATCTCCGTAACTTTGCGAACAAGAAACCAGAAATGCTTGGTTATAGCAAGCATATAATAATAATATATATAGCGTCGTTCAATAATTCGAAAGTTTGTGTGACATTATTGGACTATGTCGGAACTGAGGGACGATGTCCCTGAACCGAACCAAAAATTTCTAAGTCCACCGACGCTATCAGTTTCTTATCCGGCATCGCAGCATTCTGGTCGGACGAAAGAAGCTGTAGAAGATCAAGGCAGATGACATACACAACAGCATATGTTGTTCCGAAAGGGAAAGCTCGAAATCCTCCAAATCCCTTTCGGTATCCCGTCGGACCGGATGAAATTTTCGACCGTCCGTACCCGCTTCCGCGGAGCGTCCCGACCCAGCATCGTCGGATAAAAAATATGCGACAGATTCAGTTGATGCTGGGATGCTGCGATAAACTGTGCTATTTAGGAAAGCACGTCCGTTCCCGAGGCCTGTGCAGTAGCGGTCTTACGATGCATTGCCGCCGGAAGCTCTGTGTACGTTGACTCCCACACACTTCCTATGCGAATGTCCGGAGTCTGCAGGCCTCGTGTCCCTGGCTACCGGATGGTGTGACCTGGTCGCCGATGATTCTCTGACTGGCGAAGCTGACTGGATATCCGAGGTCACGTAGCCAAGAGCGGTCGTGTGCGCTACCATGAGAATGAGGAAGCCTTATTGACAGTCTACTCCGGACTGACTATATGTCGGAGCGTCCCGAGCGATGGACGTATGCTCCGAATGCGAAACATTTTGTACCACAACATCTGGGGCCAGATGTTGTTGTACGAGAGAGGGGCCTCTCTCGCTCGCCGTCCGGATGGACCAGAACGAGCTATGAACCGGACTAAAAGGCTTCCTCCATTCTCCCTCTAATCCGCCGTCACTGGGTGTGCATTTGGTTGATTTATAGTGCTCGCATCACCCCAAAACTCCTTCTAGACCGCAACGGACGAACCCGGCTGCCGAACCATTCGATGAATGGACGCTACACCGGGCGAGCTAGCGGACGTCAAAGGCTGTCGAACCTACTAGGGTCCTCTTAGGCAATTGGCGTATTTACATGAGCACTTTTCCGCTAGCCCTTCATTAACTGTGACGACGGAGGCACACTGTTGGAAGACATCACAGATACATCACCCTAATCTTGATCGTCTGAAATAGAAATTGATAAAGTAGAGTGACCCTGCGGGGAAAGGGCCGGAGTGTCCAATTCCCCACTAACATACCGTGACATACGCTTCCCATGTTGTCATCGAAATCATACGATACAGAACAGGAGTTAATGCGAGTACACTGACCACATATAGAATGATTATAAAAGTCAGAGGAAGACTTCCTCTTATTACAATTGATCAAAATCCTTTCAAAGTGAAAAGAAAACAAGTCCTGGTACTCACACCAACCCCTGGCAATCAAAATACATAATAATAATATGATCCATTAATATAGAAAAAATAATTGAAATAAAAATATTTTGAAAAAATATTTTTTCAGAACAGCCCAAGTTTCTGAAAAGTAACACTGAGCCCCAATGGATCCCAAGCCTAAGTGTGGACAAAAATTTTAAAAATATTTTAAACAATTTATTCAACAATTACGAACAATAATAATGTGTCTAGTTATGATTAAAATAACATCAAGATATTATTTTCAAGAAATCCCCCCCTCACACAGAGGGCTGTTGTAAATGTAAACAATGAATGTAAAAACACTAAAATAAGACTCCAGGCACCCAGGCCCGGAATCAGTTACCAAAAATACACTATCTGATGCAAAACAGAGACTTCCAGGGAAGAAACTGCAGAACATCAATCAGATGGTAGATGCAGAAAACAACGCCTAACCACCCGTAGGTGAAGACGTAAACATGGGGAAAAGAACAGAATTCATTCTGTTATTCAGCTAAAACTCCCAAGAAAATTTAGTAATAATAATTACAAAAACTATGCCAAAAGCATGGGAGAATAGCAAGGGGGGACTTAAAGGACAGGGAGAGAGGAAAACACTGAAAAATCAGTGTAACTAAATAATCAGAATGACAACAAAATGGCTGCTGCCTCGAAAATAGGTAACTTAACATAATTTCATTAAAAAATTTTAAGTTACAGCCCTGGTAATATTCTGTCACACATTTTTCCTCTCCTCCTTCTCTATCCTCCTTAGAATCACCATTTCACTAATATTTATGTGTCTGGCATCATTTAAACTGAGATTTACAAGCACAAAGATCAGTCAGATGTTAACTGATGAAGGGCCAAACTTAGAAAGATTAATGGCGCCAATTTCGGAACGTCCTTGACACTGCGCATGCGCAGTAGAGGTGAAGTGTGGAGGGCCATTCAGGACATGTTTTCTTTGGTTTTAGATGCAAATTTTGGGGATTGGGGGGCAAAATTTGTGTTTGGCCCTATATTTTAAGAGTTAGCACCAGCTATGTCTGGGTCATTGGTACAGTATATAAAAGTGTTTTCTTCATGCCATGGAGGCATTTGGGTAGAAATACACTCATTCTCTCCCTAAACAGTTTTGGGAAAGAATGAGTCTTTCCCGGTGTTGAGCGTTCTACACAGCCCAACGTCGAAGACTTCCAAACAACTGTTTGATGAGTCCAAGTTTTTCAGCAGATATTCTAGTTAAATGTTTGTACAATTGCCAGAAAATACCCCCTCTTCATTTACAGTTATACTGTGCAATAAATGACATGATTTTTCAAGGCCCTTCCCATGTAAAGTTAAACAGACTACTGTTTAACTTTGCATGGAGGAGGCACTGACTGGAGTTGATCAATTCGACGAAACTAGGTCACCATCATGTGTCACCCTTTTATTTCAAGTTCCAAGAATAGCCTATTCATTGTTGTCATTCATTATAGTCTGCTTCTACAATCATCCACTCATGTTTGACAACAATGATTCTTACTGAATCACACACTCATCAGATGATTGTAGAAACAAACTTTTTGGAATTCTCCCAACTTAATTTACTCCGATTGTGTTATTGTTTCAGACGTCACAAAATCTCAATCTTCCAGTGGTCCATCCATGACATCTGCCATGCAGTTTTCAGTTTGTTTTAGAAAGTGCGCCATTTCTAAGTAAAATGTACAATGTTAAGTGTCAATAAAAACATTGAACGTAAAGTACTATCAGACGGTCGATAAGGATAGTACTGTTCGTTCCATGTTTTTATTATCTCATGTTTGCAATGCAAAGAGTGTTGTTGGAATTCAAACTCCAGGAATGAGGATTCATGCAGCTTGATCATGATGATTGCGAAGAGTAGGCTAAGGCCAGTAAGGGTTATGTGATTCATATTCATAAATTGGATTTTCAACTGAACATGGTAGGAATTTTTAATTCAATTTTTATCTTCCCCCTGGCCCAAACTTAAACATCTTTTTGTCTGCTATTGGTAAAACAAGCAATAGAATTGGTCTTGCCAACAAATGTGCAAATTCAAATGTAATCTGGACTATCGGCCCTAGTCTGTAAAAAAATTGGCCTGAGACTCCCCCCCATATTTACTCCCTCCTGTATTATTGGAGGGAGTAAGTTTGGGGAGGGGTTCTTGGACCTACTTCCAAGATTCTGTGGTATTAAATTTAGATCTAATTGACTTGAATGCCTTCCTTGAAGAACACAGTGTCACACACAATTTACTTGGCAATTTAATGAGAGGATGTTTGAGTTTGTGAAGCTAAATTATGAAAGTTAGTTCAGGCAAGCACTTTGCTCGCCCAAGTAGGTCCCAGGAGAGCGATTTGTTGCCACCCCCGGATTTTTCAGAAATCTAAGCCTGAAGTTATAGCCCTCAACGTCCAAAACCACTGTTGAACTCTTCCTTCATCCAATAACAGCCTTTTATCCACCAATTCTTGCATTGATTTGTGTCTGGTATCCTCAAAAATAGGCCGATGAAATCGTCAGATGTGTACCCATATGCACAACTGGTAGAAAGCTGTATGACAGAGGGCCACGCCGGATGCCGACATTATGTACACCATACATGGTATGGGTACATATAGAAATGGATTGGAGGAGGGCCTAACTTGATGGATAAAGGGTTAATATCTCCAGATCAAATTATTAGATTTACATAAAAAAGTATACAGCACAGCACATCAGTAACCTGAATATCTATATAAAGTAACCTGATAATCGGATTAATATTTTTTGAGTTATCGCATGCCGAAGAAATGGATTGGAGGAGTTCTCAATTTGAAGGATAAAGGGTTAATATCACAGGATCAAATTATCAGATTTACACCAAAAACTACACAGCTCGGCACATCAATAACCTGAACACATATATGAAGTAACATGACAATCGGACTGATATTTTTTGAGTTATCTCATGCCAAAGGGATTGGAGGAATTTTCAATTTGAAGAATAAAGGGTTAATATCTCAGGATCAAATAATCAGATTTACACCAAAAACTATACAGCTCGGCACATCAGTAACCTGAACACAAATATAAAGTAACTTGACAATCCAAGCAATATTTTTCAAGTTATCGAATGCCAAAGGGATTGGAGGAATTTTCAATTTGAAGAATAAAGGGTTAATATCTCAGGATCAAAACAACAGATTTACACCAAAAACTATACAGCTCGGCACATCAGTAACGTAAACACAAATATAAAGTAACTTGACAATCAAGCAATATTTTTCAAGTTATCGAATGCCAAAGCGATTGGAGAAATTTTCAATTTGAAGGATAAAGGGTCAATATCTCAGGATGAAATTATCAGATTTACACCAAAAACTATACAGCTTGGCACATCAGTAACCTGAACGCAAATATAAAGTAACTTGACAATCCAGGCAATATTTTTCAAGTTATCGAATGCCAAAGGGATTGGAGGAATTTTCAATTTGAAGGATAAAGGGTTAATATCTCAGGAGCAAATTATCAGATTTACACCAAAAACTATACAGCTCGGCACATAGTAACCTGAACACAAATATAAAGTAACTTGACAATCCAAGCAATATTTTTCAAGTTATCGAATGCCAAAGGGATTGGAGGAATTTTCAATTTGATGGATAAAGTGTTAATATCTTAGGATCAAATTATCAGATGTACACCAAAAACTATACAGTTTGGCACATCAGTAACCTGAACACAAATATAAAGTAACTTGACAATCCAAGCAATATTTTTCAAGTTATTGAATGCCAAAGGGATTGGAGGAATTTTCTATTTGAAGGATAAAGGGTTAATATCTCAGGATCAAATTATCAGATTTACACCAAAAACTATACAGCTCGGCACATCAGTAACCTGAAAACAAATATAAAGAAACTTGACAATCCAAGCAATATTTTTCAAGTTATCGAATGCCAAAGGGATTGGAGGAATTTTCAATTTGAAGGATAAAGGGTTAATATCTTAGGATCAAATTATCAGATGTACACCAAAAACTATACAGCTCAGCACATCAGTAACCTGAACACAAATATAAAGTAACTTGAAGAATCCAAGCAATATTTTTCAAGTTATCGAATACCAAAGGGATTGGAGGAATTTTCAATTTGAAGGATAAAGGGCTAATATCTCAGGATCAAATTATCATATTTACACCAAAAACTATACAGCTCGGCACATCAGTAACCTGAATACAAATATAAAGTGACTTGACAATCCAAGCAATATTTTTCAAGGTATCGAATGCCAAAGGGATTGGAGGAATTTTCAATTTGAAGGATAAAGGGTTAATATCTCAGGATCAAAATAACAGATTTACACCAAAAACTATACAGCTCGGAACATCAGTAACCTGAAGATACATATAAAGTAACATGACAATTGGATTGACATTATTTGAGTTATCTCATGCCAAAGGGATTGGAAGAATTCTCAATTTGAAGGATAAAGAGTTACTATCTCAGGATCAAATTATCAGATTTACACCAAAAACTATACAGCTCGGCACATCAGTACCTGAACACAAATTTAAAGTAACTTGATAATCCAATCCAAGCAATATTTTTCAAGTTATCGAATGCCAAAGAAATGGATACGGATGCCGGACGGACAGACGGAAGGACAGACAGACGGACGCACAAAGGATGGACAAACGACGGATGGCCACCCCGGATGCCGGCATTATGTGTACCATACATAGTATGGGTACACATAAAAAAGGAGATTTTAAAGCACAGATGTCATTTCATTGTTGAAGACTTTAGGGCCAAACAAAGAATAATGTTGGTGCCAATTCCGGTCACCTCCTGACGTCCGTGCATGCGCAGAGAGTAAATGTATGGAGGGCCAGATAGGACTTTTAATTTTTGGTTTTGCAAGCAGATTTTGGGGATTGGGGGGGGGGGGGGGGCAAAATTTGTGTTTGGGCTTTAATAACTTTGAGTTAAGCACCAGCTAGTCTGGGCCATTGGTTTACCCGAGTTAAAATATAGCAGTAATTTTGACTTTACCCTCGCATATTATCTCACGAAATGGACGTTGTCATACCTAAACTCCACTCTGGATCATGCCTTCACACCTATAAAAATAATTATTAGAAGGACACTCCGCAATTCCTTTGACAACTATCAACAAAATGTTGATAATCCATGTTAATTGTTGCCATTTTAATTTTTAAATCCAATAAATTTAATATTGAATCGGAATTTATTGACACTAAATTACTGAAGGAATTTCTATACTTTGAAGTGTTAGCATCATGTGACACAGACATGTTAACCTCCAGAATAATTTTTCAGGGAAGCTGAGGGTGATTTTCAGGGAATTGGGATGGATTTCAGGGAAAAGTTCGCGCTGGGACAAAATAAAAGAAAAAACTTGTGAATTTTCAGCTCATGGACCACTATTAACACCAGGTTATACCCAGAACTAGTTGTCAACTATACTGATGCATTTATGCTATGTTAAAAAATCATATTAGACCCCTCCCCCCCCCCCCCCCCAGGATCCTCTTCTTCCCCTTTCTCCCCACCACCACCCACCCACACTGTCCACAGAGCACCTCCTCCTGTGGTTTGCTCTTATCTAAGTCTACTTAGCTAATAATTTCCCAAGTCTGGAAATGTTAACAGGAAAAGATGTCCTAATGTTCAGTTACTTCAAGAACATTAGTACTTAGAAAGTATCTTTGTAAACTTCATGCATGTGGGACGTTTGTGCCCTACACAAACTTTTCTTCTTTTCATCATTGAAGCATTTTTTTTTTAATTCCATTTGAAATTTTCTGGGTACAGATGGCCAACAGTTAACAGTTCTGTAGTCAGCACAACCGAATAAATGTAGTGTTAGAAAATAAGTCCATTGTGTTTAAATATGCAGTCAATTTTTTGGCATCCTAAGCGACTTTAACCTACTTTTAAACTGTGCTAAATAGTTGTTGTTTACATTTTGATTTTGGAAAAGGGATGAGAATTAAAGCTATTCTATGAAGGAATAAATAAATATATATTATTTAATTCCTTTTCATATATTTTAATTTCCAAAAACTGCATTTAAATGAAGGTGGAGTTTTCAATTTTTTGAAAATAAGTCACCAATTTTCACTTCGACACTCACACATTGTCATTGATCACGAATCTCCGAAGAAAAAAACCCAGAAATAAACATGAACACAGTTGAAATATATATCATAAAATACCCTTTTCTTAAATAAATTTAACTTAAATCCATATTTTACTGCTTCTTGAGTTTTTACCTGAGTTTGAAATGCATGTGATTTGACTCCGAACATTTTTCCTAAGTTACAATGGGAAAGAAATATTTGACTGTTGTTTTCCGGGATTTTGGGTCCAAAACGGATTCCCGTCCGGTAGGCCTGTAACTACACTGAAATTCCGGGATTTTCCCGGGCATTCCGGGAGAGTTAACATGTCTGACGTGACACAAAGTTGATTACATCAATGAGGAATTCCCGGTAAACCCTAGATTTTAATGATCCGATTCGCCTGAATAAACACCGCATACTATATTCCTGACAATTTTCATCAAGCTACAGTTTCTGGATGCCCAAAATGACCCAAATGAAAACTTCACAGTCCAGATGATGCTTTGATTTTCACTTGAGTTGTCAGGATTTTGAACTGCATTTACCTGTATCTCGCTCAATACTTCCACTGTATATTATGCTTAAATGTTATAAATTAGTGTAAAGAAACTGTAGTTTGAATGTCTATCATGCACCTACAGAAAGCCTAAGTTGATTAATTTGTCACACTAAGTAACACAGGCATCAACATAATTAACTTCGAGAATCAAACTGATTCAAAGATGGTTCCATGTGGGTTTTGTCCTTAATAAATTATATTATCGTTTTGTATTTGCTTGTGTTCATGTGTGGTGTTTACTGTTTCTGTTGGCCTGTTGTTCAAAATCAGCCCCGAGTAGGCCCAGACCTTTCAAACCCAGGGCATTTTTTTAGGCCAGACCTCTGGACAAAATGCAAAGCCTGCGACTGATTGCCTATTGTATCTGCTTGAGTGGAGTTCATCCTGTACCCTTTCCCATTTCACATGGAACAATGCAATTCTGATTTATTTATTTATTTCTGCACAATGGGTCATCGTTACCGCAACATGGATATAAAGGCAAGTCATTTAAACCCATGTTCTCCATTTTCAAGGACTACCACCCCAGGCATTGGTTACTGGGTCCTATTTTAAAGTAAAGATAGAGCTTGTTTTCCACAGTAAACAAGCACTGCTTCACTTCCTGGGGTTCCCGCAGGGACATGCATAAGCTTCAGTAGATTTAACTGCAATGCCAGTGTGCTTGTCAACCTTTGAAATAAATGAAAGGTTGGACACAGTGGTCATTCTTTTAATATCCCCAAATCCATGCCAGGTTCTGTCAAAAGTTAACTAATAACATGGATGGCCCTCACCCCATGTTTCAATTGTGTTTCATCTCATCAAATATCAATAATACTTCCAATATTCTGATAGAACATGTTAAAAGGTCTCTCTAACACCTGTGCTATACATACACAGATCGATACACACGTGTGAATAGTTTAATCGATAGGGCACGAGTGCCAGCGCAGAAGGATAAAACAAGATAGCCTTCATGTCTATAAAAATAATTATTAGAAGGACACACAGCAATTCATTTGACAACTATCAACAAAAAGAACACATTTTATCGCCAACCAAATTTTCGAGAACCTGTGTTACATTTCGTCCCTTGAGTTCCAATGTGTTCCATGTGCCTAATTTTGCCCCCCCCCCCCCCCCCCCCCCCCCAATCCCCAAAATTTGCTTGCAAAACCGAAAATTAAAATTGGCCCTCCATACATTTACTCTCCGCGCATGCGCAGATGTCAGGAAGTGACCGGAATTGGTGTCAACATCATTCTTTGTAGAAGAGAGTACTACATAAAAATTTAGGGGGAGGTATGAGTGCCCACTCATGGGAGGGCCATCTCCGTCTGGGCCATTGGTAAGTATAAAAAATATACAAATTACTATGAATTTATAATATTTTTACACTGTAAACCAATGGCCCAGACTAGCTGAATCATAAAAAGGTGGAGGGCCTAGGACTTCAGAATTAGTAGATCAACATAGTTCCAATCCTGTAATCCAAGGTGAAAGGAAATTGAAATTATTAGGAATTACATGTATACAGTAATAGAGAAGACATATCATACAAGTAATTCCGTATACTTAGCATGAAGACTATGCTAACTGGATGTAACGAGTTCCCAATTTTTAAGGTTAGCCCGGACCAAGCCCCAAAAATTAGGATGGCATATTTGAGAATGAGAGAATATCCCCCACAAACATACGCCATATACAACAAAACTCCAGCTGTATGCAGGATATAATTACGGACAAAACAGCTTCACTCATAGTTTCATACCTATCAAGCCGGAGGAGAGGTAAAAAATCCCCACCCACCCCATTTCTTTTGAAGAATCTTCAAAAAGAAAAAGGGGATCGCTCTGGAATCAGTAAAAGCGGTACCAAAAAACAATATAAATATTCGTTGAACAGGCACTCAGGTATAAATTTATTATTAATAAATGGTGCTTAACACCACTTTAGAAGTTATGGCTATAGCGACGATCCCGGTAATTAATACTGTCCGCTATAAAACATACAGCAGAGATGGTTTAAGGAGATATGCTATAATATATAACATATACATGTCCAATCGAACCACAATAAACGATCTCTGGAAAGTAAACACACTTCCGAGGTAACCCACAGGCGACCCCATTCAGGTGTACAATAAATTCCAGTAACAACACTCCCCGACGTGTACTATCCGATATCTATGACAGTATAAACGTGTGAATATAGAGATGAGTACCGACATTAATAGAAACCTGGACCTAGAAATGGAAGTAGATATGATTAACAGGCTCCGACACGGACCGCCCCTGAAATAATTCATAATTTCTAAGGTCCATAACATACAATAAGCATCAGCCTAATAATTATTATGCGGGTGAGCATTAAAATCCCACGTGTAATCATATGAATACCAGTTAATTGGTAATGCAGCCTCCGAGGTACCCAAAGACTAGCAATTTATTTATGATGAAATATGCGTTTGTATATGACATATAGACGAATAATCACAGGAAACCAACCAAAAAGTGGATGTGCTCATGAGGTCGCCATAGAACACGACCCAGCCGCCAATCGAGAAGTGAAGAAATGTATGTATGTATTTAAACTCATACGAGGCTTGCGGGAAGAAAACTATGTCTTGCCCAGTAATCGCCTCTAAACACATTGGCAGTGAGTCGGGGGGGGGGGGGGGGGGGGGGCTGGGAAGGGGGGGATTCAAAGTCGTATTGAACCCTCCTCACCCGCATTACTTAATCGTTCTTGTGTTAGACATAATATAGGAACCGCAATGGTTCCCTCTCGTCTAACCGACTCCATTATGCCACTATGGGCGGAGAAGGATGTGAAGAACAAAAACTTCCCCTGATAAGGAAGGTCCTCGCGTGGAGGAAGCTTCAGGGGAACGTCCCATAACAGACACTTGAGAAGACTGATCCAAGGTTTCTGGGACGATAGAGGTGCTACTAGTAGGATTTACAACGAGACTGTTTGATCTTAACATAATCTACTGAATCAAATGAATTGGAGGATACGCATATCCTATCATCCATCCCCATGAGATCGGCAGAGCTTCTACTGCATACACTCAATAGTATGGGCATGGCAACACAAATGATGGTAACTGATTGTTCCGGTGCGTCGCAAACGGATCTATCATGGGGCGATCCCTCTGGTAGCAAATCTGTCCAAATACTCGCTTGTTGAGTGTGCACTCCAATTGCAACAGGCGACCTTCCCGAGAGAGCGAGTCTGCTAGTATGTTCAGACGACCCGGTATATGACGGATAGAAAGATGAACATGATGATTCATGACATATTAGGAAAATCTTCATCAGTTGGCATAATGGAAATGAATGGGTGCCGCCCTGGTTCCAGATGTATGCTACTACTGTCGAGTTGTCTGACCAAATTGAACATGGACGTCCGTTATTATGTGAATCCAATGTTGTAGCACTAGTTATAATTAACATCATCTCGTTGATGTTTATGTGTTTTTCCTGAAACCGAGGGTCCCAAAGACCCTGACACTTCAAGACTGCGAGACTTTGGGTCACGCCCCAACCCGTCTGACTCACATCCGTCATAATCGTGAAAAACGGATCCGGAAGTTGCAGCGTAACTCCCTGAGTTAACCACTGAATATCTGCCCAATTTGAACCCTTGTTTTACTAGGTCCATTAAAACAATACTGGTTCAAGCGAAAGCGTCTTCACACTCCAGTTCTGAGCAAAGAATATCTGGAGGGGACGTGCGCACAGGCGGCCCATCAGTATGAGATCCACAGCTGCTCCACACAACTCCAGCAGTCGCATGAATTCCCTCACTACTAATGTGTCTGAGTTTAGACAAAAGCGAGCATAACAACTAACTTCGCTCTGGGTAACGGCAGACGAACCAGATTGTTGTGAGTCTCAAAGCTCAATTGCAAGTGAATAGACGAATTGTACGGAGCTAGATCAGACTTTTTCTCGTTTACAATGAAACCGAGACGTCGGAGAAATAGAAGCAGACCCTGAACATCATTCTAAAGAATAATTTTGTTGCTGCATCCCTGTAGAAGGTCGTCCAAGTAAGCTGACGTTATCGCACACAAATGAGCTCGTAAGTAAGACATTACCGAGTTCATTATTCGAGTGAAACGCCCAGGGGGCCAGATTCAGACCAAAGATATTGTTCTGAACTGATACACCTTCCCTTGTGTACGGTGAACCGCAGGTACTTTTAGAATGCCGGATGTACCAGGACATGAAAATACAGATCCTTAGATCTATGCTTGCCACATAGTCGATCACTCGAATGCTCGCTTTGACCAACTGAATGATTTCCATAAATAAACTTTTAGAGCCATGATTAACTTGTTATCCAGCTCAAGTCTATTACTGGTCAGAACGAGCCGTCTGGCTTTGGTACAAGGAACAGGTGACAGTAAAAATCTTGAGAATCCTGATCCTCGATGACCTGTATTGCTTCCTTTGATAAGAGAGCTTATACCTCTGGTAGGTATAGATATAGGTTATGCAAGAATTTGATGGAAGATTTGTCCAACGCTGCCAACTTGTTAGTGGGGTTTTACTCGGAATGATAGCCGTAAGCCGTCCGAGACTACACTTCTCACCCACTGATCTTCCATGATAGTTATCCAGTTTTCTGCAGAGCTTGATAACCTTCCGCCAACTGGCCACCAATAGAGGTCTAAACCATCACCTGTATGACCTGCGAGGCTTAAGGGACGAGGAACCACGTCCTCCAAGCGAAAAACCTTGTCTCGTCGGTCTAGGGGCGTCTGACCTATAGTCCCGATCAGACCTAAGCCCCTTTCCCCGAGTCGCTATACTGCCAACCTCCAGAGTAATTATAAGAGGGTTTCTTGTACCCTCTTAGTAGCCTGTTCACAGACTAACGAAAGCTAGTCGTCAAAAATAAAATGTCTGGAAACCAGAGCGACTCGGAGAGAGCTTTTCACCTTGTCATCTTATCAGTGATGATGACACAAGGGCAGCATCACGTTTGATTAACTCTAAATTAGCCACTGTTAGGGCGGAGTTATACGTGGTATACATAATTGCCCTGGAAAGAATTCTAAGAGAGGTACGAACGTCCTCAAATTCCTTTCCCTTGAGACATTGCACCATAGCTCTTGTAAGGTGATCTGCATAAGACATAACGTCCAAATTCGCTCTATTTGAAGAAATTGCCGTCTCAATTGTGTCTGAGCAAATAGTGAATGATACAGGTAATGTTTCCTCTAGATCCCCGGCCTGCTCATCCAAACACAAAAGAACTCTCTGAACATCTTCCCTGACCGTTTTTAAATGAACGTGGTCCAAAAAACGGTATGTATATGGAAGATCAAGATAAGAAACCGCCTTCTTCCTCGCACTCAAGAGGATAAATATGGCATCGTCTATATGGCCGAAGGCTTGCAACACCTGCATAAACTGAACCGGAAAAAAAAGGACTTTCTCTTTTGTCCGGATAAAGTCTGCGCCTAACGATGCCAGCAGTTCCTCTCTTGTCATCGCAGCATTCTGATTCGGCGGAACAAAATCAGGGTAGTATTGATAGATGAAAGACATTGCAACCATGTACTGTTCCGAAAGGGAAGGGTAATCCTCTTCCTTATCCCTTTCACCATCCGAGAGAATCAGTTGCGTATCTCGGTCCATTGCATCTGCGCGAACAGACGACTGGATCGACCCAGCACCGTCCGACAGCTCAGATTCTGAGTCTGGGATGCTGTGATTAGCTGTGCAATCTGCGACAGCAAGTCCATCATCGAGGCCTGAGGAGCAGCGGATTTCCGTTCCTTAGCCGCATGCTGCTCCTGGGACAGTGTGTCGGAAACAAATCCTTTCTCTGAACGTCCCGATGATCAAGGCCTCTTCTCCCTAGCTACCGGATGGTCCGACTTCACGGGCGAAGAGTGGTTCCTTCTTAGTGCAGCAGGCTGGATATCCGAAGTCGGGTAGCTAGGATGCGGTCATGTGTGCTTAAATAACGTAGCGGAGGATGCCGTAACTGAAGCCAACCTGGTTTCAGACTAGACGGAGCGTCCCAAGCGGCAGCAGGACATGCTCAGTCTCATGCAAGTTTCCAACCAAAAAACTTCATTTCGGCCTTGTGAAACGTAGCGGAGGAAGCCTTGACTGAAGCTGACCCTGGCTGCAGACCAAACAGAGCGTCACGAGTGGAGGGCGGACATATGTTCCGGCTTATGCAAGTTTCTCAAAATAACATCTGACCCCAGACATTGCTATATTAGAGAGGGGGGGCCTCTCCTGCTCACGGTCTATCAGACCTCGCCGAGTACAAGAACTTGCAGACTTCCTCCCTATTTCCGTTGTCGCTGGGTGAGCTATTTATAGTATAGTGCTTGATCTACCCAATCCACCACTTGAACGGACTTACCCGGCACCCCTGGATGGAGTACCGCTTCACCGGTCGAGCTAGCTGCTTGCGAGAGATTAAAACCTTTAACAAAAGGCCCTAACTCTTGCAATAATGAGCACTGCAGCTAGCTCTATATGCTCCATGGAGCGCGACGACGGTAGCACGCTTGGATGGGTGTCAGAATATCATCACCATATTCATGTTCCTCTGAAATAGAAACTGACAGAATGAATTAAAACGCAGTAAGAGGCTCTGATCCTCAGAACCTCACCGCCAACAACGTACCGCGACACCCGACTCCAACATCAGTCATCCCAGTGCAACATAAGACTGACAAGAGTTCGCAGGAGTGTATCAACTAAGGTCAATATCAGTCCTCCAAACAATATATATATATAACTGAGATACATGAATAATAGCAATCATAATTAATTTCAAAATATTTTTTGTAAACAAATTTTTTTTTTTAAAAATGCCCAAGTTCCCAAAGGGAACATGAAGAGCCCAAGGGCATCCCGAAAGAGTCTAAGTGTGGACAAAATCCATATTTTTTTGAGCTACACTACAGGAATAATAATCCATGTATCCTACAGTATATTACAGTAACAGAATATAAAAAAAACTACCTATATATGAGGACGTTGATAATGTAAAACAACATCAATGTAAACAAGACATCAGGCACACAAAAAGGCCCAAAATCAGAACCAATTGAAATGCTATCGAATGCAAAGCTAGATCTTCATACGAAGAAAAAACGATACATCGGATAGAAGATGCAAGACTAAATGGCCTAACACCCCTAGGGTGAGGACGTAACCCTGGGGAAGAAACAGAATAATATTCTGTAATATATGTTAAACTCCCAAGAAATTTAATAAAAAATTTCAATAGAAAATAGCCAAAAAGCTTAAGAGTTTAACAGGAAGGGAAGGATAGAGAAGGAATACTAAACAAACAGTGGAATAGTCATTTTTAAAAATGATGACGTTAGGCATATGTCCCGAAATTGGGAAACAAAAAATAATTTTATAAATATTATAAAGTTACAGCCCTGAATGTCCAAACCACCGTTGAACACTTCCTTCATCCAATAACAGCCTTGTATCCACCAATTCTTGAACTGATTTGTGTCTGGCATCCTCAAAAACGGAGATTTTAAAGCACAGATGTAATTTCATTGTTGATGACTTTTAGGGCCAAACAAAGAATGATGTTGGCACCAATTCCTGTCACTTCCTGACATCTGCGCATGCGCGGAGAGTAAATGTATGAAGGGCCAGATAGGACTTTTAATTTTCGGTTTTGCAAGCAAATTTAGGGGATTGAGGGGGTTCAAAATTTGTGTTTGGCTCTTAATAACTTTGAGTTAAGCACCAGCTAGTCTGGGCCATTGGTTTACAGTGTAAAATATTAGAAGTGAAATTTCTCTTCTATTTAAAAACAGTCAATGTTTTTCGATCCGCACATGCGGAACAGATTTTCATTTTCCACATGTTTTAGTGTTGCTGTAGATGGGGATTTTATAGAACAGGCATGTAATAAAAATGTTATTTGTGTTCACACGCTGTGCCAATCTTTCCTTTTATCCCACCAGCTTTAAAAAAGGGTTCACATTTTATCATTTTTTATCAAAAAGGTGAAACATGATATAAACAATTGGCAATGAAAACAGACAATGGATAACAAATGCAGGTAAAAAAAAACAGTAGTTTTAGATCACCTGGAATAAGACTCAGGTGAGATACGTTCTTCAAACTGGTCAGTATAACTATAGTAATGTAATTCATTCATTCATGGCTATCTCGGAATCATTCTGAGCACTTTCTTCACTGTCTTGAGAACATTCTGAATCATCCTGTTCCAACAAATCACTCAGAGCAGTCACTGAAAGAGATGTAAAACAGCTGTTGATTGAGAAGGAAACTTTTTCAAGGGGTGGCAAAGTAAAAAAATAGCATTTTTGTAATAAAATTAATTACTCAGTTGTACCCACCGAGTTATTACAAACTAGATGAATTTGAAGTCAAACAATCAGCAGGTGGTCTGTATCAAAAACACAATGGTAATTTTGATGACATCTACTCGTTTACTACCATCCTTTGATGTTTCAAACCTTTGATGTTTGACAAGTTGCACAACATCCTGGTGACTTTTTAGAAGAGCAGACACTTTCTAACATCTTGCATACTATCCCTTCAAAGTTTCATTCACTTTCATATTAAAACATGGGAAAAGTTGAGGTGACAGGCTAAATAACAGCACTTTGCTATGTCCTGACCATGTCATTCAAGGTAATCATAATTTTTTGAAATGTACATCCATATCCTGGAAAGTTAAAAAATTTATAGTAATTTATATATTTTTTATACTTGCCAATGACCCAGACTTAGCTGGTGCTAACTCTAAAATATCTAGGGCCAAACACAAATTTTACCCCCCAATCCCCCAAATTTGCATCTAAAACTGAAAATTACATGTCCTATATGGTCCTCCATACTTTTACTCCACAGCGCATGCGCAGTGTCAAGGAGGTCTCGAAATTGGCGCAATTATCATTCTTATGACCAGTACCTGGTAAGCGTTATGTACTCAGCAGGGAGGTATGAGTTCCCAACTCATGGGAGGGCCATCCCCGTCTGGGTCATTGGTGAGTATAAAAAATATATAAATTACTATAAATTTTTTAACATTTTTATACTGTACCAATGACCCAGACTTAGCTAACAGTAAAAAGGTTGGAGGGCCTAGGACATAAATGAAAATCCAATAAACTCAATTACATATAACAGAACTATTCCCTGAAGGAGAAAATGAGAGATAGGCTTTACATGTATCTTTCTTATTTGTATCAAAAAGAAACACAACACCATTCTGTAATTGAGCGCAATAACATCAATGATCTCCATTAACATTCAGTATAACCCTTAAAACTAATATTTTTAAAGTAAAGCCAATAAATAAGGAAGTCCTGCAAAATGAGACTATATATACTCATATAAAAGTGTCCGAGGATTGTATATTAACGCCCGATTAATACGTGATATATAGAAATGTCTCACACCGAGCAACACTTAAAAATATTACATAGATGAGTAAACCTTAGCTTTACTTTAAAACCATCCCGGTACTGACTCAGAATTACTGACTCCAAGGGAGGTATTCCCTTGCTTTACACTATAAAGCAGGTGACCTAAGGGAACACTCCCCCCCCCCCCCCCACCCTCCCCCTTCCCCTTGCCCTGGATCAAGTACTCCAGAGCGAAGAGGGCAGCAGGACAGAGTCACTGCCGGAACCGAAAGCCTACATATATATAGTTGCCACTGTTTAGTGGAGGACATTCTAAGTGAAAAATAACGGACCTAAACAATGCATATCTGCAGAAAGGACTCAATATTACTCAGATACAAATTTGGGAAATGGAGGGCTAAGAACAATATGCAGCCCTCACCAGATCTGTAATAGCGACATTATTAGCGTAAGCCTATGATGTAGAAGAGCTCTCACTTCATGAGCTTAAAACTAAAGCACAGACTGCTGATTGAAGATATTATCATAAGCAGTACTGATAGTAAATTGAATCCATCCGACCATAGAATGGACCGAAATGTTGAGGAAGCTTCCAAGGCATGTTCCACAATAGACGTCTGAGTAGATTAAATCACGGTCTTTGTGGAGATAGAAATGTTTCGAACAGAATTTTGCATTGAGATATATAACTTGAGAAATATCTGCTGAATCAACAGCGCTGGAAGATACGCATATCCTATTATTCCGTCTCATGAGAACGATAGAGCATCTACTACAAACGCTCGAAGATACAAACATTGTGACACATACTTTTGCAACTGAATGTTGAGATGCGTCACGAAAAAGTCGATCATATGCCGCTCTCCTTGGTAGCAAATCTGATTGAATACTCGTTGTTGAAAGTCCATTCTGGTGTCAACAAGCGGCCCCTCCATGAAGGGAGTCTGCTAATACATTCAGACGACCCGTAATATGATGGACCGATAGGAGAACTTGATGTTCTAGTACAAACAGAAAGATTCCTTCCATTAACATGAAAAAACAGAATGGAATGATTGTCTCCCTAGTTCCGAAAGTTAAAAAATTTATAGTAATTTATATATTTTTTATACTGACCAATGACCCAGACATAGCTGGTGCTAACTCTTAAAAATCTAGGGCCAAACACAAATTTTGCCCCCCAATCCCCAAAATTTGCATCTAAAACCAAAAGAAATCATGTCCTGAAGGACCTCCATACTTTGCCCTTACTGCGCATGCGCAGTGTCAAGGACGTTCCGAAATTGGCGCCAATTATCATTCTTATAAGCAGTGCCTGGTCAGCGCTATATACTCAACGGGGAGGTATGAGTTCCCAACTCCTGGGAGGGCCATCCCCGTCTGGGTCATTGGTAAGTATAAAAAATATATAAATTACTATAAATTTTTTAACATTTTTATACTGTACCAATGACCCAGACATAGCTGAATAGTAAAAAGGCTGGAGGGCCTAGGACATAGAGGAAAATCCAATAAGCTCAACTATATAATATAGAGTCAACCCCTCAAGGAGAAAAGGAGTATTAGGCTTTACATGTATCTTTCTTATTTTATGTTAAATTAGAAAGATACAATACCCTTCATAATTGAGCACAATAACATTCATGTTCTCTTTTAACATCCAGTATAACCCTTTATACTAATTATTTTTAAAGTAAGCCAATAAATAAAGCTCGTCCAGAGAATTGAGACTCTTTATATTCTTTAAAAGTGTCCGAGGATTGTATATTAACGCCCGTTTGACACTTGACATATACCAATGCTTCACACCGAGCTACACTTTAAAAATATGACATGAATGAATTTTAACATTAATATTACACTTTAAAACCATCCCGGAAACGACTCAGAAATACTGACTTCGGAGGAGGCATTCCCTTGCTTTTCACTATAAAGCAGGTGACCTAAGGGAACACCCTCCCCCCCTTCCCCTTGCCCTGGGTCAAATAGCCCAGAGCGAAGAGGGCAGCCGGATGGAGTCACTGCCGGAACAGAAAGCCTGCATAACTATAGTTGCAACTGTTTAGTGGACGACATTCTGAGCAACAGATAACGGACCTAAACAATGCAGGTCTCCAGAAATGGACTCAATATTTCTGAGATAAAAATTTGTGAATGTGGATGGCTGAGACCAATATGCAGCCTTCATTAAATCTGTAATAGCAACACTATTTGCGTAAGCCCAAGATGTAGAATGAGCTCTTACTTCATGAGCCGAAATCTTAAGCACAGACTGCTGAGTTGAAGATAGATTTTCATAAGCAGTACGGATAGTTAATTGAATCCATCTAGCAATAGAATGGATCGAAATGTCCTTTCTATTAGGCATCAGAGACAGAAAGAAACGTTTTCGTCCCTTTCTGATAAACTGAGATCTCTGTTTATAGATACGTAACGCTCTAACAGGACAGAGTAAAGGCCTACGCCCGTCTGAAGACGGAAGAGCCTTAATAACAATAGGTTCCGGATATTTATTAGGAGCCTGATTCTTAGCTAAAAATCCCACATTAGTAGTGAAGGTGATAGTGTTCCTGACACTACGATAGTGAGAATCATCCACCGACAGTGCATGAAGCTCACTGACTCTTCTAGCAGAAGAGAAAGCTAAGAGAAAAGCTGTCTTATAAGACAAGAATTTGAAATCTACTGTCCCAAGAGGTTCAAATGGCTTTTCCTTCAGTTTAAGAAGAACCCAAGCTAAATTCCACTTAGGAATTAACCTAAGAGTTCTGGGTCTATTTATCGAGAAGTTTCTAACTAACTTAGATAAAGAGACATTAGATCCAATTTGTAAACTATCATGATGTGCATAGGTATCAGATAACATAGACCTATAACCCTTAATAGTAACAGGCTGCAGTTTGATTTCGTCAAACAAGTATACTAGAAAGTTTGCAATGTCTGGTATGGAGGGATCAAAAATATCAACAGAATGATCCCTACACCAACGACGAAAAACCTTCCACTTAGCCGCATAGTTTAGCGAAGAGGAGGTCCTCCTAGTTAGAAATCGCGTCCACTGCTCGTCCTGTAAAGTGCTTGCCATGCAAGAAGGACCGCACAACGGAAAAACGTGAAGGTTGAGACCTTGCGGGTTGTGATGGAGTTGACGCGATTTCCCCTGCGAAAGAAGATCCTCCCGTGGAGGAAGCTTTCGCGGTAGGTCCCACAACAGACACCTGAGTAGATTTATCCACGGTCTCTGTGGAGACAGAGATGCTACCAACAGAATCTTGCATTGAGATTGTTTTATCTTTAGCAATACTTGCTGAATTAACGGCGCTGGAGGATACGCATATCCTATCATTCCGTCCCAAGGGATCGACAGAGCGTCTACTGCAAATGCTCTTGGATCCGGACACGGAGACACATACGTCTGCAACTGATTGTTGAGATGTGTCGCAAATAAGTCTATCATTGGCCGTTCCCATTGGTAGCAAATCTGATTGAATACTTGTTTGTTGAGAGTCCACTCCGACGGCAACAAGCGACCCTTTCATGAAAGGGAGTCTGCTAGTACGTTCAGACGACCCGGTATATGACAGACCGAAAGAAGAACTTGATGTTCTAGAGCAAACAGAAGGATTCTTTCCGTTAGATTGAACAACGGAATTGAATGAGTGCCTCCCTGATTCCGTATATACGCCACTACTGTCGTATTGTCGGATAGGATTTGGACATGAGCATTGTGAATAATGTCCATCTAATGATGTAACGCAAGCCAAATTGACATCATTTCCTTGATGTTTATGTGCTTGCCCAGGAATTGCGGATCCCAAAGACCCTGGCATCTCGAATCCGTTGGGATCAATGAAGCACCCCAAACTGTTTGACTGGCATCCGTCATAATGGTAAAACTCGGATCCGGCAACTGCAGCGGCACTCCCTGAGTTAACCACTGAATGTTTGCCCAAGTCTGAATCTCTCGTTTCACTTGATCTGACAAGAGAACGTCTATGTCGAGCGAATGAATTTTCACACTCCAATTCTGAGTCAAGAAAATTTGGAGAGGACGCGTGCGTAACCGCCCCATCGGAATGAGATCCGCAGCGGCTCCGCACAGACCTATCAGTCTCATGAACTCCCTCGCTGTGACTTTGTCTGCGTGCAGACAATAGCGAGCGTAACAACTGACTAATTTCGCTCTGGTTAACGGCAGACGAACGAGATTGTTGTGCGTCTCGAAGCTCATTCCCAGATGTGTGAATGACTTGGACGGCACCAGATCCGACTTCTCGTTTATTATAAAACCGAGACGTCGGAGCAATAGAAGCAGATTCTGCACATCGTTCTGAAGCGTTAACTCGTTGCCGTACCTCTGAAGAATGTCGTCCAGGTAGGCCGACGTTACCGCAGACGAATGAGCTCGGAAATACATCATTACCGAGTTCATTACCCGAGTGAAAGCCCAGGGTGCTAGATTCAATCCGAAGCACATCGCCCGGAATTGATATACCACCCCTAGGACTGCGAAGCGTAGATACTTTCTGAATGTCGGATGTACCATGACATGAAAGTACGCATCTTTGAGATCTATACTTGTTGCATAATCGTTCACCCGAATACTCGCTCTGACCGACCGAATCGTCTCCATATAAAATTTCGGAGCGACGATCAGCTTGTTTATCCAGCTCAAATCTATGACTGGACGGAACGAGCCGTCTGGTTTCAGAACCAGAAACAGATGGCTGTAGAATCCCGGTGTCTCCTGGTTTTCTACGACCTCTACCGCGTTCTTCATTAAAAGAGACTGCACCTCTGATAACAGAGCGTCTCTTTTCTGCGGATTTGACGGAAGTTGAGTCCATTTTGGACTTCGAGTTAATGGAGGCTTTCGTTTGAAGGATATCTTTAGACCTTCCAAAATCACCCCTCTCACCCAAGGGTCGTCCGTAATCGACGCCCACTCTTGTGAAAAACTCGACAACCTTCCGCCAACCGGCACGCGTTAGAGGGTGAAGCCATCACCTCCTGGACCTGCGATAGGAGAAACCACGTCCTCAGCGACCCGCACCTCGTCCCGTCGACCTCGGGGCGTCCGACCGGTTGTCACGGCCCGAAGGACGTCCCGCACGTGAGTCGCTGCCTTGACGGTCTCTTGAATAAGACCAAAAGGACGCACCGGAACCTCTATAGGAACCTCTTTTGGGCGCATTAGACCCAGAAGTGCCTGTCTTACTCTTATCTGCCGTGTCCGACTTCTTAGAAGCAGATTTGAACAGCAGAGAATCCGAAGCTTTCTTAGTAATTTTATCGTAAATTGCAGAAAGCTTGCCGTCGAAGAGAAGTTCTCCGGAGACCGAAGCGACTCTGAGAGAGTTCTTCACCTTACTATCCACGAGTGTGGATGTAGCTAGGGCTGCGTCACGTCTAACCAACTCCAGGTTTGCCACTGAAAGGGCGGAGTTACACGTGGAATAAGCTACTGCCCTTGAAAGAAGTCTTAAAGAGGATTGTATATCCTGGAATTCTTTCCCTTGCAGACGCAGTGATAACGCCTTAGTAAGGTGGTCTGCGTAAGATAAAGCATCTAAACTGGCTCTGTTAGACGAAATATTCATCTCCAACACCGAGGTTGGAATAGACGCAGACGACGGTAATGATAATTCTAAGTCTTCCGCCTCGTCGTCCACACGCAGAGGAACTCTCGGGATACCCTGTCCTGCCGTATCGAATTTATTCCTTGCATTAATGAAAGGCAGGTTGAGAGTATTGGCGGACAAGAAACCCGCTTTTCCTGTTTTGGAAGCAAGTTTAAATATAGCGTTGTTCAATAATTCAAATGTTCTTGCGACATTATTGGACTGAGACGGAAACTCGGGAGCAATGTCCCTGAACCGCTCAAAGAAATCAGAGTCCAATGACGCTATAATTCTCTTGTCCGGAACCGCAGCAGTCTGGCCCGACGGAACAACTTGAGGAAGAAAGTGTCGGATGAAGTCCACGGCAGCTTTATGTTGTTCCGAAAGGGATAGCTCCAAGTCATCCGTATCCCTTTCACCATCCGGTCGGACCTCATGATGCTCCTGGTCGTCCGCACCCGATGCTTCGGCGGAGCGTACCGACCCAGCGCCGTCGGATAATTCCCGATCCGACACCGTTTCTGTGGGTTGCTGGGATGCTGCGATAAGTTGTGCTATTTGAACAAGCACGTCCGACATCGAGGCCTGCGGAGGCACAGTCTTTCGCTGCTTCGCCGAGGGCAACTCCGCATCTGGTGACTCCCGCATACTCTTCCTATGCGAACGTCCGGAGTCCACCGGCCTCGTGTCCCTGGCTACCGGATGGCGTGACCTGGTCGCCGAAGAATCCCTGATCGGCGAAGCTGGTAAAATATCGGCGGTCACGTAGCCAAGGTGCGGTCGTGTGCGTTGGTGAGAGGAAGAAGCCTGAGCAGTCTCAGCGGACTGCCTATACAACGGAGCATCCCGAGCGACGGACGTGTGCTCCGCTTGCGACACATTTTGTACCACAACATCTGGTCCCAGATGTTGTTGTTCAAGAGAGGGGCCTCTCTCGCTCGCGGCCCGGCTGGACCTGGACGAGCTAGGAACCGGACTCGAAGGCTTCCTCCGATCTCTCCTACTATCCGCCGTCACTGGGTGTGCACGTTGAATGTTTATAGTGCTCGCATCACCCAACATTTCCTCCTGGACCGCATCGGACGAACCCGGCTGCCGAACCATTCAGTGAATGGACGCTACACCGGGCGAGCTAGCGGACGACATTTGTCTTATCTCCATGAGCACTTTTGCCGCTAGCTCTGTATTCATTTGTGACGACGGAAGCGCACTTGCGGAAGATAACATGGAAACATCACCCTGTTCTTGTTCCTCTGAAATAGAAACTGATAGAGTAGAGTGACCCTGTGGAGAAAGAGCCGGCATAGCCCTTTCTCCACTAACAACATATCGTGACACACGTTTCCAATGTTTGTCATCCCAATATTGACATATAGAACAGGGATTAGTGCGAGTACACTGACTACAATTAATACAATGATCATGAAAGTCAGTGGAAGATTTCTTCCTATTACAATTTGAACAATATCCTTTCATTGTGAAAAGTCAACAACAAGTCCTAGTACTCGCACAAACCCCTAAACACAAAGATACATAATAACATGATCCATTAATATTGAAAAAACAATTGAAAATCCAAATAATTTTTGAAATATATTTTTTCAGCGAAGCCCAAGTTTCTGAAAAGTAACGTTGAGCCCCAATGGATCCCAAGGCTAAGTGTGGTCAAAAATTTTAAAATTATATTAAATAATTAATGCAACACATACGGATAATAATAATAATGTATCTTATAGTGAGATAAACTACTCCAAAGGCAAACAGACCCCCTCAAAAGAGAATGTTGCCAATGTAAACAAACAGTGTAAAAACACCAGAAAACATGACTCCAGGCACTGACAATACTGGCCCGAAATCAGTCATCAAAATTACACTCTATCTGATGCAAGACAGAGACTCCCAGGGGAGAATCTGCAGAACATCAGATGGAATATGCAGAACACAACGTGTATACACCCATGGGTGAAAACGTAACTATGGGGAAAATAACAGAATTCATTCTGTAACCAAGCTAATTCTCCCAAGAGAATTTAGAAATGATCTTTCTCAAAAATATGCCAAAAGCATGGGAGAATAGCAAGGGGGGACTCAGAAGACCAGGGGAGAGGAAACACTGAATAAGCAGTGCAACTTTATAGCAAGAATGACAACAACAGGCCCATGCCTCGAAAATAGGCAACTTAACATAATTTCATAAAAAATTTTAAGTACAGCCCTGATTATGTTTTGTCACTCCTTTTTCCTCTCCTCCTTCTATATCCTCCTTAGAATCACCATTTCTCCAATAATTACGTGTCTGGCATCCTTTAAACTGAGATTTACAAGCACAAAGATCAGTGAGATGTTGATTGATGAAGGGCCAAACAGAGAATGATAATTGGCGCCAATTTCGGAACGTCCTTGACACTGCGCATGCGCAGTAAGGGCAAAGTATGGAGGTCCTTCAGGACATGATTTCTTTTGGTTTTAGATGCAAATTTTGGGGATTGGGGGGCAAAATTTGTGTTTGGCCCTAGATTTTTAAGAGTTAGCACCAGCTATGTCTGGGTCATTGGTACAGTATAAAAATATACGCTAATACTGTCGAATTGTCGGACAGAATTAGCACATGAGCATACTGAATAACGTTTATCCGATAACGTAGCGCAAGCCAAAATGACATCCTTCTTGATGTTAATGTACTTAATTAGGAACTACAGATCCCAAAGACGCTGGCTCTTCAAATCTGTTGGGCTCAATGACACGACCCAACCTGTTTGACTGGCATCTGTCAAGACTGTAAAACTCGGATCCGGCAATTGCAGTGGAACTCTCTGAGTTAACCAAACGTATTAGTATCATGAGATCTCTCGCTGAGACTTTGTCTGAGCAAAGACAATAGTGAGCTTAACAACTGATTAATTTCGCTCTGGGTAACGGCAGACGAACGAAAATGTTGTGCGTTTCGAAGCTCTTCCCCCAGTGGGTGAATGACTTGGATGATACCAGATCCGACTTCTCCTCGTTTACTTATGAAACCGAGATGTCGGAGCAATAGAAGCAGATTCTGCACATCGTTCTGAAGCATTAACTCATTGCCGTACCTCTAAAGAATGTCGTCCAGGTAGGTCGACTTTATCGCAGACGACTGAGCTCGGAAATGAATCATTACCGAGTTCGTTATTCGAGTGAAAGCCCAGGGGGCTAGATTCAGACAAAAGCACATTGCTCGGAACTGATACACAACTCCTATGATGAGGAAGGGAAGATACTTTCTGAACGCCTGATGAACCATGACGTGAAAGTACGCATCTTGAGATCTATGCATGTAGCATAGTCATAAACCCGAAAACTCCCTCTGACCGATCGGATGGACTCCATATATAAACTTGGAGCCACGATCAGCTTGTCTATCCAGCTCAGAAAAATGAGTGAACGGAACGAGCTGTCTGGTTTTTGGAACCAGAAAAGGATGGTTGTAAAACCTGGAAATTCCTGGATTTCTACGCCCTCTATCGCGATCATTCCAGAAGAGACTGGACTTCTGATGGAAGCAAGCCTCTTTCCTGCTGACTTGACGGAAGCTGAGTCCATCTTGGACTCCGAGTTAATGGATGATTTCGTTTGAAGGACAATTTAGTCCTTCCGAAATCACCCCTCGAATCCAAGGGACGTCTGTAATCTACTCCCAATTAATTGAGAAACTCAACAGTCTTCCATTCACTAGTACATGATAGAGGTTAATAGCATTACCT
Source organism: Pictodentalium vernedei (assembly GCA_031216915.1). Classification (NCBI taxonomy): domain Eukaryota; kingdom Metazoa; phylum Mollusca; class Scaphopoda; order Dentaliida; family Dentaliidae; genus Pictodentalium; species Pictodentalium vernedei. Next base: position 436,401,510 of record CM062296.1, on the reverse strand, counting down.
CCTGGTCCTGCGAGCCTTGTGGAAGGAGAAGCCATGTCCTCCACAGCCCGCACCGTGCCCCGTCGACCTAGGGGCATCTGACCGGATGTCTCGGCCAGAATTATGGCCCCTACCTGAGTCGCTACCCTGACGGTCTCTAGAATAAGACCTAGAGGATGCATAGGAACCTCTATAGGAACTTCCTCTGGACGTATTCATCCCAGAAGTGCCTGTCCTACTCTTCTCTGCTGAATCCGACTATATGGAAGTGGATTTGAATAGCAGAGAGTCTGAAGCTTTCTTAGTTATCTGATCATAGACTGCGGAAAGCTTGCCGTCGAAGAAAACTATCCGGAAATCGGAGCGACTCTGAGAGAGTTTTTCACCTTACTATCCACACGCGTGGATGTAGCCAGGGCCGCGTCACGTCTAACCAACTCCATATTGCCACTAAAAGGACGGAGTTTTACATGAGGCCCTTGAAAGAACTCTTAAGGAGGTTGTACATCCTAGAATTCTTTTTCCTTTTAGACATTATGATAACGTTCTGGTAAGGTGATCTGCGTACGATGATGCGTCTAAGCTGACCCTGCTAGACGATATTGTTGTTTCCAACAACGTGGTTGGAATTGACATAGACGACAGTATAAACAATACTAGGTCCTGACCTGGTCATCTAGACGCAGAGAACTCTCAGAATACTATGTCCTGCTGTTTCAAAATATTCCTTGAATTGATGAAAGGCAGATGTAGAGCATTTGCCGATAAGAAACCTGACCTGCCCATTTAGGTAGCAAGTTATATAAATATAGCGTCATTCAACAGATCAAATGTCCGTGAGACATATCTGGACTATGTCGGAAACTGAGGGATGAAGTAACCTAAACCGATTAAGAATTCTGTGTCCAGTGGCGCTATCAGTCTCTTGTCCGGAAACGCAGCATTTTGGTCCGGAGGAACAACGTCAGATGATAATGCCGGATGTACTCTATGGCAATTATGTTGTTCCGAAAGGGAAAATACAACTCATCCGTATCCCTTTCGCCATCGTGTCGGACCACTTGTAATTCTTGGTTGTCCGTGTCTGAACCTGCAGCAGAACGTACCAACCCAGCTTCATCTGAATATTCCTGATCCGACAGAGATACTGTCGGTTCCTGCGAAAATTTGTGCTATCTGCGATAGCATGTCCGTAACCGAGGCCTGTTGAGCTGCGGTCTTACAGGATTTAGTTGCTGGAAGCGTGTGCTGCCGTGAGGATGAGGAAGCTGAAAGAGCAGTCTCTCCAAACTGTCAATATGAGCATCCCGAGCGGTGGACGTATGCTCCGACTGAGGAACGTTTTGTACCACAACATCTGGGCCCAGATGTTGTAGTACGAGAGAGGGACCTCTCTTGCTCGCAGCCCGGATGGACCTGGACGAGCTAGGAACCGGACTAATAGGCTTCCTCCGTACCATCCTCGTATCCGTCGTCACTGGGTGTGCACATTGTATTTTATAGTGCTCGCATCACCCAAATCTCTTTCCTGGACCGCAACGGACGAACCCGGATGCTGAGCCATTCGATGAATGGTCGTGACACCAGGCGAGCTAGCGGATCTACTTGGGACCTCTTAGGCAATTGACGTATCTGCATGAGCACTTTTACCACTAGCTCTTCATTTGACTGTGACGACGGAAGCACACTTTACGAAGACATCACGGTAACATCACCTTATTTATGTTACTCAATGAGACCTGTGGAGCCGCAGTCCTACGTAACTATCCACTGGAAGCTCCAGGGACGTTCATTCCTGCATTTATATAATATGCGAATGTCCCAACTGGAAAGGCCTCGTGTCCTTGGCTAGCAGATGGAGTGACCTGGTCGACGTGTAGTCCATGGTCGGCGAAGCAGGAGCACCAGGGACGTTCAATCCTGCATTTATATAATATGCGAACGTCCCCTGGAAATCTGTGGTCACGTAGCCAAGGTGCGGACGTGTGTGTGTCATGAGGATGAGGAAGCCAATATAACAGCCGCGTCGGACTGCGTATGCAAAGGAGCGTCCCGAGCAGGAGGAGTGGACGTAAGCTCCGACTAACGAACAAACATACAACAACATCACGTCGCAGACGTTGATGTAAGAGAGAGGGGCCTCTCTCGCTCGCGGTCCGGGTGGACCTAGACAAGCTAGCTACCGGATTGACAGGCTTCCTCCGTACTATCCTTGGATCCGTCCTTGCTGGGTGTGCACATTAGATGTTTTATATAGTGCTCGCATCACCCAATCTGCTTCCTTGGACCGCAATGGACGAACCCAGATGCCGATCCATTCGACACTGGGCGGACTAGTGGATGATCAATTGCTTTCGATCCTACTAGGGAACTCTTCAGCAATTGTCGTAATACCTCGAGCACTTTCCGCTAGTCCTAATATTGCAACGACGGAGACACACTTGTTGAAGACATCACAGAAACGTCACTCTGAATTCTGAAAAAGAAACTGATAATATATAGTGATCCTACGGAGAGAAGACCGTAATGGACCTCTCACCGCTAACAAAAGACAGTGACACACGTCTCCAACGTTGTCATATCAATCAATACACACACAGCAAGAATTAGTGTGACTACAATGACTAAAAGAAACACAATGAACCTGTGAATTAGAGGAAGATATCCTCGCATGACAATTGAAGAATATTTTTTCAACATGAAAAAATATACACAGTCATATTACTCGCACTAACCCTTGAAATAAATATACATAATATATTATAATCCATTATAACATTTCAAAAGAAAATAATTTCCCAAAAAATTTTTTTTTGAAAAAACACTGATTAAACAATGGAACATTCATAGCAAGAATGACCACAACAAGGTCATGTCTCGAAAATAGGTAACATGAATAATTTCGTAAAATAATTATAAGTTACAGCCCTGAACATTTGTTTCCACTGTTTTTTCCCCTCCTCCTATTTCCTCCTTATATCCACCATTTCTCTCATAATTATGCGTCTGGCATCCTTAAAACTGAGATTTACAAGCACAAATAATAGTGAAGTGTAACTGTATTGAGGGCCAAACAAAGAATCATAATTGCGCCAATTTCGAGACCTCCTTGACACTGCGTATGCGCATTGGAGTAAAAGTATGGAAGACCATATAGGACATGTAATTTTCGGTTTTAGATGCAAATTTTGGGGATTGGGGGGTAAAATTTGCATTTGGCCCAAGATATTTTAGAGTTAGCACCAGCTAAGTCTGGGTCATTGGAACAGTATAAAAATATTATATTTCCAGTGCATTATGTTGCTCTGTATTCAAATGAGAATGAGTTGTACAAACAATCTCAATAATGCCACCTTTGATCAGGCCCTGACCGAAGGCCACTTCATTTGCCTATCATTCAGTTAAAAACGAATTGGGGCAAACAATTTTTATTCACATAGATTATTAGGCCTCAAACTCTCACAAATAGTGAGTAAGTTGACATGAACTGCCCTTGGTATTCAATTAACATTTTCATAACAATAATCTAGTTTATAATGAAATGAAAGTGTCAATGACACTGTAGCTCAACTTGACAAACTTGAACCTGGTAAGTTATAAATGAAATGGCGAAATTTAAGATCATTGGTACCAATGTTATTTGGTGAAATTTCAACATAAGAGCATTGTGTGTGCACAACATCAAGAGTAATCCTTGAATTTATAATTGTAAACTGTAAGACTGGCTAAAGGAAGAATGTTGATACACAAATGCAGTAAGTTCAGAGGTTATTGTAAATGGCAACCTTTTTCACAGGAATGAATGCTAACCAATAGCTCTTATCTAAAGGTCTCGCCCAATGAGCACACCAAGTTAAAAAAAAAATCCTTATAAATGTGGCCTGTAGGCCATGTCAAAGAGGAATGTTGATGCACAAATGCAATAAATTCAAAGACTGTTGCAAACTGCAACAGTTTTTGATGGAAATGAAAAGAAAATCGATAGCTCCTATCTTTGTCATCCTGCATAAGCATACAAAGTTTCAAAACAACCTGATAATGAATGCACCCTCTGAGGCATGCCAAAGGAAGATGTTAATGCACAAATGCACTAAGTTTGAATGTCATTGCTTGTGGAAATGTTTTTTTCTCTTTTGTTATGGAAATTCATAAATATACCCTGCAGAGAGTGCAAAAGGGATAAGTTGCTACACAAATGCAGTAAGTTCAAAGGCTGGTGAAAACGGCAATAATTTTTTAAAGGAAATGAAAATAAATGCGACCTGTGAGGTGTGCCAAAGGAAATTGTGGATGTACGTACATACGTACGCCGATGGATGGGAAGTGACTGCAATAGCTCAGCTTTACTTTGTCAAGTTGAGCTAATAAATGTGCCCTGTAGGGTGTGCCAAAGGGAAATACTGAGGTCTGACTAAACTAAGTTCTAAGAACGTTGGCAGCGGCAACATATTTTGATGGAAATGGAAGAAAATCGATAGCTCCCATCTAGAGGTCTCCCCAAACAAGCATACCAGGTTTCAAAGCAATCCGATCATAAATGTGCCCTGTAGGGTGTGCCAAAGGGAAATATTGAGGTCTGACTAAACTAAGTTCTAAGAACGTTGGCCGTGGCAACATATTTTGATGGAAATGGAAGAAAATCGATAGCTCCCATCTAAAGGTCACCCCAAACAAGCATGCCAGGTTTCAAAGCAATCCGATCATAAATGTGCCCTGTAGGGTGTGCCAAAGGGAAATATTGAGGTCTTCTGACCAAACTAAGTTCTAAGAACGTTGGCCGTGGCAACATTTTTCGACGGAAATGGAAAAAAATCTATAGCTCCCATCTAGAGGTCACCCCAAACAAGCATACCAGGTTTCAAAGCAATCTGATTATAAATGTGCCCTGTAGGGTGTGCCAAAGGGAAATATTGTGGGCTGACTGAACAAAGTTCTAAGAATGTTGGCCATGGCAACATTTTTTGACAGAAATTGAAGAAAATCGATAGCTCCCGTCTAGAGGTCACCCTAAACAGGCATACCGGGTTTCAAAGCAATCCAATCATAAATGTGCCCTGTAGGGTGTGCCAAAGGGAAATATTATGGTCTGACCAAACTAAGTTCTAAGAACGTTGGTCCCGGCAACATTTTTTGACAGAAATTGAAGAAAATCGATAGCTCCCATCTTGAGGTCACCCCAAATAAGCATGCCAGGTTTCAAAGCAATCCGACCATAAGTGTGCCCTGTAGGGTGTGCCAAAGGGAAATATTGAGGTCTTCTGACTGAACTAAGTTCTAAGAACGTTGGCCGTGGCAACATTTTTTGACAGAAATTGAAGAAAATCGATAGCTCCCATCTAGAGGTCTCCCCAAACAAGTATACCAGGTTTCAAAGCAATATGATCATAAATGTGCCCTGTAGGGTATGCCAAAGGGAAATATTGTGGTCTGACTAAACTAAGTTCTGAGAACGTTGGCCGTGGCAACATTTTTTGTCGGAAATTGAAGAAAATCGATAGCTCCCATCTAGAGGTCATCCTAAACAAGCATACCAGGTTTCAAAACAATCCAATCATAAATGTGCCCTGTAGTTGTGCCAAAGGGAAATATTGTGGTCTGACTAAATTAAGTTCTAAGAACGTTGGCCGTGGCAACATTTTTCGACGGAAATTGAAGAAAATAGATAGCTCCCATCTAGATGTCACCTCAAACAAGCATACCAAGTTTCAAAGCAATCCGATCATAAATGTGCCCTGTAGGGTGTGCCAAAGGGAAATATTGTGGTTTGACTAAACTAAGTTCTAAGAACATTGGCTGCGGCAACATTTTTTAACGGAAATTGAAGAAAATCGATAGCTCCCATCTAGATATCACCCCAAACAAGCATACCAAGTTTCAAAGTGATCTGATCATAAATGCGACCTGTGAGGTGTGCCAAAGGAAATTGTGGACGTATGTACTAACGTACTAAAGTACGAATGTATGCCGGCGGATGAGAAGTGATGGCAATAGCTCAGCTTGACTTTGTCAAGTTGAGCTAAAAATGTTGCATCCTTTTACTTTGTCAATGAAATACTGTGATGTGATACATGTACACTCTCTATGCTCTTTCCATCAGGGTATCACAACACAACATATTGGCCTACTGAATGAAAGACATGAAATAAACTCTAGTATGCCAAGTTTCTCACTTCAGCCTTTGCACTGAGAATGGTAGACATTTCATTCGTACTTTCCTATTTCTTTTGCACTCTCTGAAAAAGGTTTACTGGAAAAGTTAAAAAATTTATAGTAATTTATATATTTTTTATACTTACCAATGACCTAGACTTAGCTGGTGCTAAACTCCTTAATTCAGGGCCAAACACAAATTTTGCCCCCACAATCCCCAAAATTTGCATCAAAAACCGAAAAATACATGTCCTATATGGTCCTCCATACATTTACTTCTCCAGTGTCAAGGAGGTCGTGAAATTGGCGCCAATTATCATTCTTACAACCAGTGCCTGGTAAGCGTTATGTACTCAGCAGGGAGGTATGAGTCCCCAACTCCTGGGAGGGCCATCCCCATCTGGGTCATTGGTAAGTATAAAAAATATATAAATTACTATAAATTTTTTAACATTTTTATACTGTACCAATGACCCAGACTTAGCTGAATAGTAAATGGGCTGGAGGGCCTAGGACATAAAGGAAAATCCAATAAGCTCAATTATGTATAATAGAATATCCTCTCCAGGAGAAAAGAAGAGATAGGCTTTACATGTATCTTTCTTATTTATAATAAAGAAGAAAGACACAATACCGATCAGTAATTGAGCATAATAAATAATCAATGATCTTTATTAACATCCAGTATAACCCTTTATACTAATATTTTTAAAGGTAAGCCAATAAATAAAGTCCAGAAAAATGAGACTCTTTATATTCATTAAAAGTGTCCGAGGATTGTATATTAACGCCCGTTTGACACATGACATATACAAATGCTTCACACCGAGCTACATTTTAAAAATATTACATGGATGAGTAAACATTAGCTTTACACTTTGAAACCATCCCAGTACCGACTCGGAATTACTGACTCTGGGGGAGGTATTCCATTGCTTTTCACTGTAAAGCAGGTGACCTAAGGGAACACCCCCCCCCCCCCCCCCCCTTCCCCTTGCCCTGGGTCAAATACCCCAGAGCGAAGAGGGCAGCAGGACAGAGTCACTGCCGGAACAGAAAGCCTACATAACTATAGTTGCAACTGTTTAGTGGACGATATTCTGAGCAACTGATAACGGACCTAAACAATGGAGTTCTCCAGAAATGGACTCAATATTTCTGAGATAAAAATTAGTGAATGTGGAAGGTTGAGACCAATATGCAGCTTTCATTAGATCAGTAATAGCAATACAATTAGCATAGGCTCAAGAAGTAGAAAGAGCTCTTACTTCATGAGATGAGATCTTGAGTGCCGACTGCTGAGAAGAAGATAATTTTTCATAAGCAGTATGAATAGTTAATTGAATCCATCTAGCAATAGAATGAACCATAATATCCTTTCTCTTAGGCATCAGACAGAAAGAAATGCTTACGTCCCTTTCTAATGAACTCAGATCTACGTTTGTAAATATGTATTGCTCTAACAGGACACAGTAAAGGCCTACGCCCATCAGATGATGGAAGGGCCTTAATAACAATAGGTTCAGGATACTTATTAGGAGCCTGATTCTTAGCCAAAAATCCAACATTGGTGGTAAAGGTAATAGTATTACCAACACTACGGTAGTGAGAATCCTCCACAGATAGTGAATGAAGCTCACTAACTCTTCTAGCAGAAGAGAAAGCTAAGAGAAAAGCTGTCTTATATGTTAAGAATTTGAAGTCCACTGTGTCAAAAAGCTCAAAAGGCGCTTCTTTTAGCTTAAGAAGAACCCAGGCCAAATTCCACTTCGGAATTAATCTAAGGGTTCTAGGTCTATTTATCAAAAAATTTCTAACTAACTTAGATAAAGAGACATTAGTTCCAATCATCAAGCTATCATGATGTGCATAGGTATCGGATAGCATAGACCTATAACCCTTAATGGTGATAGGCTGCAGATTAATCTCATCAAAAAAGTATACTAGAAAGTTTGCAATGTCTGGAATGGAAGGATCATAAATATCTACGGAATGATCCCCACACCACTGACAAAAGACCCTCCACTTAGCAGCATAGTTTAGCGAAGAGGAGGACCTCCTACAGTTAGAAATCGCGTCCACTGCTCGTCCAGTAAAATGTTTTCCGTGCAAGAAGGACCGCACAATTGAAATACGTGAAGGTTTAGACCTTGCGGATTGTGATGGAGGATGCATGATTTCCCTTGCAAAAGAAGATCTTCCCACTGAGGAAGCTTCCTCGGCATGTCCCACAACAGACACCCGAGTAGATTTATCCACGGTCTCTGTGGAGACAGAGATGCTACCAACAGAATCTTGCATTGCGATTGTTTTATCTTGAGCAATATCTGCTGAATCAATGGCGCTGGAGGATACGCATATCCTATCATTCCGTCCCAAGAGGTCGAGAGAGCGTCTACTGCAAATGCTTGAGGATCCGGACAAGGTGACACATACGTCTGCAACTGATTGTTGAGATGTGTCCCTAATAAATCTATCATTGGCCGTTCCCATTGGTAGCAAATCTGATTGAATACTTGAGAGTCCATTCTGACGGCAACAGGCGACCCCTCCGTGAAATGGAGTCTGCTAAGATGTTCAGACGACCCGGAATATGACAGACGGAGAGAAGAATCTGATGTTCTAGTACAAACAGAAGAATTCTTTCCGTTAAGATTGTGCAATGGAATTGAATGAGTGCCATCCTGGTTCCAAATATTCGCAACTACTGTCTTATTGTCAGACATAATTTGCACGTGTGCATTCTGAATAACGTCTATCCAATGACGTAGAGCAAGCCAAATCGACATCATCTCTTTGATGTTGATATGCTTACTTAGAAACTGCGGATCCCAAAGACTCTGGCACTTCAAATCCGATGGGCTCAGTGTCGCGCCCCAGCCTGTTTGACTGGCATCTGTCATAATCGTAAAATTTGGATCCGGCAACTGCAGTGAAACTCCCGGAGTTAACCACTGTATGTCTGCCAAAGTCTGAATCTCTTGTTTCACTTGGCTTGACAAGAGGATGTCCGTCTCGAGCGAATGAATCTTCACTCTCCAATTCTGAGTCAGATAGACCTGGAGAGGACGAGTGCGTAGCCGCCCCATCGGAATGAGATCCGCGGCAGCTCCGCACAGACCTATTAGTCTCATGAATTCCCTCGCTGAAACTTTGTCTGAGTGAAGACAATAGCGAGCGTAACAAATGACTAATTTCCCTCTGGCTAATGGCAGACGAACGAGATTGTTGTGCGTCTCGAAGCTCATCCCCAGGTGGGTGAATGACTTGGACGGCACCAGATCCAACTTCTCTTTGTTCACTATGAAACAGAGACGTCGGAGCAATGGAAGCAGATTCTGCATTGTTGTTCTGAATCGTTAACGCGTTGCCGTATCTCTGAAGAATATTGTCCAGGTAAGCCGACGTTACCGCAGACGAATTAGCTCGGAAATGAGTCATTACCGAGTTCATTACTCACGTGAAAGCCCAGGGCGCTAGATTCAGACCAAAGCACATCGCTCGGAACTGATAAACAACACCTAGGACAGCAAAGCGAAGAAACTTTCTGAATGCTGGATGTACCATGACGTGAAAGTACGCATCCTTGAGGTCTATGCTCGCAGCATAGTCATTCACTCGAATGCTCGCTCTGACCGATCGAATGGTCTCCATATAAACCTTTGGAGCCACGATCAACTTGATAATCCAGCTTAAGTCGATCACTGGATGGAATGAGCCGTCTGGCTTCGGACCAGAAAGAGATGGCTGTAGAAACCTGGAGATTCCTAGTTTTCTACGACCTCTATCGCGTTCTTCGTTAAAAGAGACTGGACTTCTGATAGAAGTGCCATTCTTTTCTGACAATTTGACGGAAGCTGAGTCCATCTTGGACTTCGAGTTAATGGAGGTTTGCCTTTGAAGGACAGTTTTAGTCCGTCCGAAATAACCCCTCGAACCCAAGGGCCCTCCGTAATTCATTCCCAATTGCTTGAGAAACTCGACAGTCTTCCGCCCGCCGGAATGCGAGAGAGGTCTAAACCATCACCTCCTGGAACCGCGAGGCTTGCGGAAGGAGAAACTACGTCCTCCGCAACCTGCACCTCGCCCCGTCGGCCTAGGGGGCGTCTGACCGGTCATTTTGGCCAGCGTAACGGCCCCTACTCGAGTCGCAACTCTGCCGGTCTCTAGAGTAAGACCTAGAGGACGCATAGGAACCTCTATAGGAACTTCCCCTGGACGAACTCGTCCCGGAAGCACCTGGCCTACTCCTGTCTGCTGGTTCCGATTCCTTGGAAGCAGACTTAAACAGCAGAGAGTCCGAAGCTTTCTTTGTTAATTTATCATATATATCAGAAAGCTTTCCACTGAAGAGAAACTCTCCAGAGACCAGAGCGACTCTAAGAGAGTTTTTCACCTTACTGTCCACGCGTGTGGAAGTAGCCAGGGCCGCGTCATGTCTAGCTAACTCCAGATTTGCCACTGAAAGGGAAAAAGCTATGGCCCTGGACAGAACTCTTAAAGACGTTTGTACGTCTTGAAATTCTGGTCCTTCAAAACATAATGACAATGGTCTAGTAAGGTGATCTGCGTAGGAAAGAGCGTCTAAACTAGCTCTGTTAGACGATATTGTCGTTTCCATCGTTGACGACGGAAGTGACATAGACGACGGCATGGATATATCAAGGTCTTCAGCCTGGTCGTCTCAACGCAGAGGAACTCTCTGGATGCCCTAACCAGCTGTATCAAACTTGTTCCTTTCATTAATAAACGGCAGCTGTAGAGCCGATGCCGGTAGGAAGGCTGACCTGCCCGTCTTGTTGGCAAGTTTATCAATAGCGTCATTCAATAATTCAAAAATCCGAGAGACATTCTTGGATTGTGACGGAAATTCTGGGACAATGTCCCTAAACTGATTATAAAAAAATCGGTGTCCAGAGGTGCTATCACCCTCTTACCCAGCTGCGCAGCATTCTGGTCCGGCGGAACAACTTCTGGAAGGTAATGCCGGATGAATTCTACGGCTATTTTATGTTGTTCTGAAAGAGAAATATCTAATTCATCGGAATCCCTTTTCGCCATCCTGCCGGACCTCATGGAAATCTCGGTCCGCACCCGATCCAGCCGTGGAACCTACCGACCCAGCATCGTCTGATATTTCATGTTCCGACAGAGGCTCTGCCAGTTGCTGGGATGCTGCGATTATCTTTGCTATCTGTGATAGCACATCCGTTACGGAGGCCTAGGGAGCCACAGTCTTACTGGAATTAGCCGCCGGAAGCTCCCTGGACGTTGCATCCTGCATTCATCTTTTATGTGAATGTCCGGATGTACAAGGCCTCGTATCCCTGGCTACCGGATGGCATGACCTGGTCGCCGTGGAATCCCTGGTCGACGAAGCTGACTGTAATTCACTGGTCACATAGCCAAGGTGTGGTCGAGTGTGCTGCTGTGAGGATGCGGGAGCCTTATAGGTAGCCTCACTGGACTGCCTATATACCGGAGTGTCCCGAGCGGCGGACATATGCTCCGACTGCGTAAAGCTACGGACTACAACATCTGGTCCCAGATGCTGCTGTATGAGAGAGGGACCTCTCTCACTTGCAGATCGTGCCGAGCTGGACAAGCTAAACACCGGACTGTCAGGCTTCCTCCGATCCATCCTCCTTTCCGTCGTCACTGGGTGTGCATGTGGATGTTTTATAGTGCTCGCATCACCCGACTCTCTCTGCTGGACCGCAACGGATGAACCCGGGTGCTGCCCCATTCGGTGAATGGACGCAACCTCGGCCGAGCTAGCGGATGTCAACCCCTTCAGGTTCCTTTTTGGGTAAATGACGGATCTCCATGAGCACTTTTGCCACTAGCTCTTCGCTTGTATGTGACGACGGAGGCACACTTCTCGACGACATCACGGAAATATCACCCTGTTCTTGTTCCTCTGAAAAAGAGAGTGAAATACTAGAGTGACTCTGCGGAGAGAGAACTGGCATGGACCTTTCTCCAGTAATAACATACCGTGACACACGTTTCCAACGTTTGTCATACCATTTGAAACACACAGAACAAAGATCAGTGCGAGTACAGAGAGAACAATTAATACAGAAATCATGAGAATCATAGCAAGATTTCCTCCTATTACAATATGAACACTAATCATTCACTGTAAAAGGTAAACAATCATAGTACTCACACTAATCCTTGAAAATAAAGATACATAATACAACAATCCATTATATTCATTAAGAAATAATGATTCGAAAAAAAAAAAATTTAAAAAAAAAAAAAAAATTTTCAGAAGAGGCCAAGTTCCCAAAGGGAACCCCAAGCCCAATGGATCCCAAAAAAGCCTAAGTGTGGACAAAAATTTAAATTCATTTTGAAATGAAAGAGTCAATGACTCTGTAGCTCAACTTGGATATGACAGGAATTAGTACTTGCTGTGACCAAGACAACTGAATAATGAATATGACAGGAATTAGTATTTGTTTTGGCCCAGTCAACAATAATAAAAGAATTACAAGGTGACTGCAATGGACTACAGATTAAGACCAATCATTGTAGATTATTATTTTTGTGTGGAAATTTTCAGTCCCAAACAAAATATTTTCAGACTAAAATTTTTTCTTCTTAAAATTGACCAAAATGCATCAAAACACAAAAAACTAATTTCCGGATTTTGGTCCAAAATTTTCTAAGTCCCACCCGGACCCCAAATTTTCAGTGTAAAAAAAATTTTTTTTTTTTTGTCTTAAAATTGACCAAAATGCATAAAAAACCAAAAAACTAATTTCCGGATTTTGGTCCAAAATTTTCTAAGTCCCACCCGGACCCCTAATTTGCATAATTTATTCACGAGAAAAACTCTGTATTATATGTAATGTATCCCATGGTACTAAACATTCATACAAAAATTTATTCAAATCAGAGCTTTCATATGGAAGTTCTGTACAAAAAAAAAATTTCTGCATCGTCGGTACAAAATGGCTGCTGGCAGCCATCTTGAATTTCGGACTGCACCCAAAAACACTTGTTCTCATCCCACGGTCATAACAAAGGTACCCAAGAAGTTTAGTAAAGATTGGTTCATAAATACGGCCTCTAGCCCGAGCCATAGCAGCTTGGCACTTACAGCTCTGAAAGTAACACTAAATAAATCAAAGTCAGTCTAATTTGCATAATTTACGCACGAGAAAAAAACCCGTATTATATGTGATGTATCCCATGGTACTAAACATTTATACAAAACTTTATTCAAATCAGAACTTTCATACAGAAGTTCTGTACAAAAAACTGATTTTTGCATCATCGGTACAAAATGGCCGCTGGCAGCCATCTTGAATTTCGGACCACACCTAAAAACACTCGTTCCCGTCCCAGGGTCATAACAAAGGTACACAAGAAGTTTCGTAAAGATCGGTTCATAAATACGACCTCTAGCCCGAGCCATAGCCAATTGTTGACGTACGGACAGACGTACAGACGGACGACGGGCCAAGACAATAGCTCAAATTTGACTTCGTCAAAGTTGAGCTAAAAATTAATGAGACACTTACGGACAATAATAATGTATCTTGCTATGAATAAGAGATGCAGAAGACAAATAATCACTATCAGCAGTAACTGTTGTCAACCTAAGCAAAAGTGTCAACAAACCGGAAACATGACTCCAGGCACTGAACAAACCTGGCCCGAAATCAGTTACCAATTTAAACACTATCTGATGCAAAACAGAGGCTTCCAGAGAAGAAACTGTAGAACATCAGATGGTAGATGCAGACCAAAACGCCTAAACACCCCTAGGGTGAGGACGTAAACATGAGGAAAAAACAGAAATAATTCTGTTACCAAGCCAAAACTCCCAAGAAATTTTAGTAATAAACATGACAAAAAATAAGCCAAAACATGGGAGAATAGCTAGGGGGGGAATAAGGAAGGTAGAGAGGAAATACTGATCAAACAATGGTACTTCATAGCAAGAATGACAACATCAGGGCTATGCCTTGAAAAAAGGCAACTAGAAATAATTTCATAAAATAATTATAAGTTACAGCCCTGAATATTTTCTTGCACTATTTTTTCCTCTCCTCCTTATATATCCTCTTTATTTCCACCATTTCTCTCATCAAAATGTGTCTGGCATCATGAAAACTGAGATTTGGAAGCACAAATAACAATGACGTGTAACTGTTGAGAGGGCCAAACAAAGAATGATAACTGGCGCTAATTTCGGGACCTCCTTGACACTGCGCATGTGCAGAGGAGTAAATGTATGGGGGACCATATAGGACATGTATTTTTTGGTTTTTGATGCAAATTTTGGGGATGGGGGGTGGGGGGGGGGAAATTTGTGTTTGGCCCTGAATTAAGGAGTTTAGCACCAGCTAAGACTGGGCCATTGATACAGTATAAAAATACAGGTTGTTTTGAAAAAGTGGCATAACATTGTCTTGGATTACCTTAATTTCTAATTCACACAGACGTGGACTTTCAAAGTCACAGTGACTTAATGGACTTGCATGTACAATCTTTGCAATATTCCAATCATACTGTGATTACAAAAGCAGACAGGAAATTTTGACCCAGGTTGCAATTTGGTTGAAATTCTCTGTCGGCTTTTCTCTACACAAAATAATAGAAACCCGCCTGTTGAAAAAGAAATATGATAACACTGAACCTGAGATGCTATTTTTGTTTGTTATGTCCCGTGATGAATAGTTGGGGGACATGTTGTTTTACCTCCGTCTGGCAATCCGCAGTCTGCCGTCTGTTCAGCCATCCACATCTAGGGTACATTTATTGTCTGGCTAACTCCTCTCATAGTTTTCAAGCTAGGACTTTTCTATTTCACAGCATGTTTGTACAAATATCAAGAGGTGTGTATACTTTTAGGATTTTGAATTGCTTCAATATTTCACAAAATTACAGGTTGTTGAATTTGGTCAATTTTTTGTAGAATTTCACCTGTATGGTACGTATTTTGTGTGTGGAAGACTTTGCGGGGGCATCATATACATCTTACAGACAGGGCTCATGTACGTGTAATAAATAACTGATGGCAAGTGCGTGTGTTGCTTCCAAACATTTTAACACTAAGGAGGCTTTAAAACTGTGAACGATAGATGGGCAGTGTACCCAAAATACCATTGGATATTGGTATTGGTGTGAGTACATGTATGTTGTTCACACCAAATACCATACAGATACCGAAGTATATATAAACAGGGGGCGTGGTGGCATTGCGGTAACCGGTTCTCGTCAGATCACCGAAGTTAAGCAACATCGAGCCCGGTTAATCCTTGGATGGGTGACCGTCTGAGCGATCGTTTCGGACTCCCGCACTGTGTCCTTGGGCAAGGTACTTCACCCTGATTGTCCACATGGGGGCACAATGATGCCGTGTACTAGGCATACTGCACGTTGATGGTGCGCATGTCTTCAACCAATCTATCCCTGCCTGTGCTGCAGAGCGGATAGATTCCTCCACCCGTAAAACAGTCACCGACTCTAATGCACTGCACTCATGTATGATGAATCACGAATATTTCCTCCTATCTAATCTGACAATTGATTTAACATTGAATTGAACCTCAAATCAAATCACATTTCGAAGGCTACATTTATGGTACTGGTCATTAGGAATTGTCTCCCTTATATGCCAGGCAGTATTTAGTACCCGATATGTGTATCAGGCTATTGGATACCATCACATGTCCATATGAAGCCAACTAGGTGACTTCATATGGACGTATCATGGAATGGAATAGCTGGCTATACAGATACTGCACTAAATTTTGAAATTTTGCAGAGATTCATATTTGAATATCCATATGGATTTTCAATCGAATTGGACCAGTGAAAGGATTTTGAATCAAATGGAATTCCGGAGCTTTGCTGGGCCCAAAAGTCATGGAACTGCTATATTACAAACAGCCATTCATCATAAGTATTCAATAATTAGTGGTTATTACTTTGTTAGTTTCGTAGCAGCTGGGATATCAGCCAGAGAAGGTCAAAGGCTGATGTGAAGTTACTGAGACCTGATATCTTGGCCGATATGAATCTAACCAAGTAATAACCTCTTTATTTATTAAACCAAAACAAATAATTACAAAATGTTCTCAGATGTTACAATTTTTGGAGAGTATTATTGTTTTTCGTTCTTTTTACCAAGACTGCCATTTCTTCTAGTCCAAGTTCTGCTATCAGAGTGTCTTGGCTTCCTCACTGGGGAAGCCATTATGTTCGAGTAGCTGGACTATCTCATCTTCCACTCCGACTAATGTCTGCTTACGACTATAAGTTTGAGTTGAATTTTCAGCGCAGCTCTCTGCTTTCTCTCTTCATCTATCTAATCCTTACTTATTGCCATCACTATATTTTGTTACCATATAAAAACTGAGCTTCCAAGTCATTCCGTTATGCCTGTTAACACCGTTTTCCTAATTTTCTGATTGCATTCAATGAGTAACAGTTCATGATTTTGATACAAACAATTTGGTTGCAGCTAGTAACAATGCATCAAGGAGAACAACCCTGACTTGGTTCATATCGTCCAAGATCTGCATCATATCTGCTGAGTTTCATGTCACTATCAGGCGATCTTGATAATGGACAATTTTGGGAAAGAAAATAATATCTAATAAATAAGTAATAATACTTACTCTCAGTGTCATTGCTACCAGGCAGCTGTTTGAAGATAGTGTTCAGTCCATTAATGAGATGCACATACTGTGACTCAACCTCATAGTGGTGATCCCAAAAATGATTATCCTTCAGAAACAAAATGTGTAACAAAGTCAATCCTTTTCTCATGGTGTCCAACAACATGTCATTTGTTTCCACCTGATGGATCTCAAAAACTTTGTGCAGAATCAAGATAACTGCCTTAACAACCTACAACAGAAACAAACATTTTCTTGTTTATCATATTTACCAGTGACACAGGAGGTACAATTGAATCCTGTTAATTGAATAGCCACATTGACAGTCAGAATTATTCAATTAAAAAGAATATTCAACAAGAGGTGGGCCACACCCCGGGGCATACCCCCACAGTTCATAATGCCAAACAATGGCAAGAGAAGAAATAAACCGTGATACTGTGAATGCCTTTCCCATAAACAATCTTCATTCAAAATTTCACTGAGATCTGATAACCCAAAACAGAGATACGAGGTGAACAAAAAATCTGCTATTTTGTGTATTCAAAGGACCATAACTCACAGAAAAGATATTCCAACAGCAAAACGGCTGATCTCATGATAGTGAATGTCTAAGAAATGTCATCGAAATCTGAGCAGTAATGTTCAAGTTATAACGTGAACAGACATCGGAGTGCGGTCAGACAAACATACAGATAAATGCATGGATGCAAAGACAGACGAACAGATGGATGGACAGATAAAGGGATGGACAGACAGACAGGCATAATAGATTGAATGCCTGTGGTGGATGTACTGAGGGCAAAGAGGTTTATAAACAAGAGGAATTTGGTGATTGCCAAGGTAATTTCTCGACAAATTTCAAATTTGTTTAATCAGTTAACAGGAGTTTACTCTATAAACGATATGCAATAAAAAGGTTGAATTTGTACTGAAGGTTTGGTAAATGGTTTTGTGTTGGAAGTTATATGCAATTAACAAGGTTATTCAGTTAAAGAAGGGAGCACGGTGGCTCAGTAGGTAGAGGTGCAGGATGCAAGCCGCGAGGTCCTCGGTTCGAATCTCACCTGCGGCAACAACCGTAAATCTGCATATAACATTCTGCAGATAGGATGAGGGATATAGAGCAATGACAGAGGAAATGTGGATGAATAATTGTTTTTTCAAGTTTTGCAATGAGCACCAAATAGACAGGGCATCTTAAATTAACAAACCTGTATTCGTTCATTGATGAAGTCAAGATGGATGACATATGAAGGGCTGCCAAACTCCTTTTCAGGTGATATAAAATCGTCATCATTGATTATGACCATAAGTAGAGAGCTTTTGAGTAAAGATGCCGCAAGGAAAAAATATTGACTCTCAAACTCAGCTTGTATGTGGCAGAGCATGTTGAAAACAAGAGCAATGCAAAGTGTGGCATATGCCCCTGACTGTGTTATAAAAGGGTAATGGTGTCATAAAACGGTAGGTAAGTCTCTTGGAGGGCATAACCAAATCAAAAGGAAGCTTCTTCAAGACACCAATAATGTATAAATGAAAGTGTCAATGACACTGTAGCTCAACTTGTCAAGACAAAGACATGTACATGTATAGTATGTGACACAGCAATGACAAACATCTAGGTAATGACCTGATAACAAAGGTACACATAAAGTATTGTAACGGTCTGTACATAAATACTGACCGTTGCCTGTAACAAATGTATAGGTAAAGTATTGTAAAGGTGGGTGACAGTCAGATGCGAAACTAGAAAAAAATCTTTTGAGTCCCAGAGTGGGTCTGACTGAACCCCAAAATATTTGTTCTCATAGCACAGTGATAACAAAGGCACCCCAAAACACACTCATTCCTGTCCCAAGGTGAAAACAAAGGTACCCAAGAAGTTTCGTGAAGATCAGTTCACAAATATGAGCTGTGTAGAAGTTGTGACAAAAAACTGATTGGACCTAATTTCGGTACAAAATGGCCACTGGCAGCCATCTTGAATTTTGGACCGCACCCAGAAATATCGTTCTCGTCCCAAGGTGAAAACAAAGGTACCCAAGAAGTTTTGTGAAGATTGGTTCATAAATACAGCCTCTAGCCCGAGCCGTATTGACATGTGCACTTACTGTGTACAAGTAGCACTGAATAAATCAAAGTTCATCTAATTTGCATAATTTCTGCACGAGAAAAAAACCCGTACTATATGTGATGTATTCCATGTTACTAAACATTCAAACAAAAATTTATTCAAATCAGAACTTTCATACAGAAGTTCTGTACAAAAGACTGATTGCACTAATTTTGGTACAAAATGACTGCTGGTGGCCATCTTGAATTTCGGACCACACCCAAAAACACTTGTTCTCATCCCACGGTGATAACAAAAGTACCCAAGAAGTTTCGTAAAGATCGGGTCATAAATACAGCCTCTAGCCTGAGCCGTTTTGAAGTTGTGTCCAAAAAACTGATTAGACCCAATTTCGGTACAAAATGGCCACTGGCAGCCATCTTGAATTTTGGACCGCACCCAGAAACACTCGTTCTCGTCCCAAGGTGATAACAAAGGTACTCAAGAAGTTTCGTGAAGATCGGTTCATAAATACAGACTCTAGCCCAAGCCGTATTGACATGTGTACTTACTGTGTGTAAGTAGCACTGAAAAAATCAAAGTTCATCTAATTTGCATAATTTCTGCACGAGAAAAAAACCCGTATTATATGTGATGTATCCCATGGTACTAAACATTGACACAAAAAAATTATTCAAATCAGCGCTTTCATATGGAAGTTTTGTGCAAAAATCTGATTGCACCAAATTTTGTACAAAATGGCTGCCATCGGCCATCTTGAATTTCGAACCGGATCCAAAAACACTCGTTCTCGTCCCACGGTGATAACAAAGGTACCCAAGGAGTTTCGTAAAGATCGGTTCATAAATACGGCCTCTAGCCCGAGCCGTATTGGCATTTGCACTTACAGTGCTGAATTAACACCAAAAAACATCAAAGTTAGTCTAATTTGCATAATTTACGCACAAGAAAAAAACCCGTATTATATGTGATGTATCCCATGGTACTAAACATTCACACAAAATGTAAACTTTGCCAAAGTTGAGCTAAAAATGCATAAAAAAAAAATTGATTTGAGTCAGCATTCATCAGTTACTGGACGGAAAGCAAATTCAATATGGCCACCATGGTGGCAATATTGAACTGGCTAGCTGATCCAAAATCAAAAGGAAGCTTCCTCTAGATATCAATAATGCATAACCAAAAATTGAAGTAAAAGTATTCATTAGTTATTGGACGGAAACCAAATTCAAGATTGCCACCATGGTTGTCATAATGAATTGGCTACTGGTGGCCATCTTGGTTCAGATGACTGGTCCAAAATCGAAAGGAAGCTTCCTTTAGACACAAACAATGCATAATTAAAGAATAGGACGATTAAATCGTCAGATGTGTACCCATAGTACAACTAGTAGAAAGCTGTATGACGGAGGGCCACCCCGGATGCCGACATTATGTACACCATACATGGTATGGGTACACATAGAAATGGATTGGAGGAGTGCCTAATTTGATGGATAAAGGGTTAATATCTCCAGATCAAATTATTAGATTTACATAAAAAACTATACAGCAAAGCACATCAGTTATCTCATGCCAAAGGGATTGAAAGAATTCTCAATTTGAAGGGTAAAGAGTTAATATCTCAGGATCAAATTATCAGATTTACACCAAAAACTATACAGCTCGGCACATCAGTAACCTGAACACAAATATAAAGTAACTTGACAATCCAAGCAATATTTTTCAAGTTATCGAATGTCAAAGGGATTGGAGGAATTTTCAATTTGAAGGATAAAGGGTTAATATCTCAGGATCAAAATAACAGATTTACACCAAAAACTATACAGCTCAGAACATCAGTAACCTAAAGATATATATAAAGTAACATGACAATTGGATTGATATTTTTTGAGTTATCTCATGCCAAAGGGATTGAAAAAATTCTCAATTTGAAGGGTAAAGAGTTAATATCTCAGGATCAAATTATCAGATTTACACCAAAAGCTATACAGCTCGGCACATCAGTAACCTGAACATAAATATAAAGTAACTTGACAATCCAAGCAATATTTTTCAAGTTATCGAATGCCAAAGAAATGGATACGGATGCCGGACGGACATACGTCCTAACATATTATGTTTATGGGACTACTTTTTGGGAGACTACCACAAAATGCATGTCCATTATACTAAAATAACTGTTTTTGGGGAAAATTTTTGGAGTAGTAGCAAACTCTGATGCTACCCTTTACTGACCCTAACCCTACCCCTCCCTTCCCCAATTCCGAACCCCACCCTAGACAAATGAAAATTAATTATTTTCCTTGTGTACTTTAGCATAAAATGCATGTCCATTCTATTAAAACAACTTTTTGGGGGAAAAAATTTGGGGGTAGTAGCAAACCCTAACCTTTCCTGACCCTAACCCCACCCTAGAAAATTGGCATTTAACTGTGGGACTAGGCACCTAAATAGCGGCAGTCACCTAACCCCCCTCTGTACCAACATATAGTCACCTAACCCCCCCCCCCCCCCCCCCCCCCCATATGTTAGCACGGACAGATGGACAGACAGACAAAGGATGGGTGAACGACGGAGGGCCACCCCGGATGCCGGCATTATGTGTACCATACATGGTATGGGTACACATAAAAATAAAAATGATTTGAGTCAGCATTCATTAGTTATTGGATGGAAACCAAATTCAATATGGCCACCACGAAGCGAAAAGTTTTTGGCTGGGGATTTTTACATTTGGATGCCGCAGAGTGAGTCTCAGTAACTATTCAGCAGGTCTTACTAGGAAATGGATAGTTTTTTAGTTCACAGTTTTGATAAATTGTATGTTTAAAAGCACTGCAAAAATAAGTTTCAGGATTCAAAAAAGTTTACAGTAAAATTGTTGATTTGTTTGTGCCCAAAAACAAATAATTAAATTCTATATTGACAAACTGGAATTTAATTATTTCTGCTCAGGCTCAAACAAATCAACAATTTTACTGTAACATTTTTATTTATAGAGCTTTAGTTTATATTTCTAGATGCCTTTAGTGAAGCTAGTCATTGCAACTTCAAGTCTCTTTGTTGTTTATTTCTTTCTGAATTAGGTGAAATACAAGTTCATGTAGATACAACCAATGGAATGTACTCTGAAACAGACTGCCCATACAGGTAAATATTGAAACAATCAACAAAAGTTAAAAAATTTATAGTAATTTATATATTTTTTATACTTACCAATGACCCAGACTTAGCTGGTGCTAACTCTTAAATTCTAGGGCCAAACACAAATTTTGCGCCCCCCCCCCCCCCCCCCATCCCCAAAATTTGCATCAAAATCCCCAAAATAGATGTCCTATGTGATGCTCCATACTTTTGTCCACTGCACATGCGCAGTGCCCAGGAAGTACTGAAATTGGAGCCAAATCCTCATTCTTGCAACCAGTTCCTGGTAAGCATTATGTAATCAGCAGGGAGGTAAGAGTTCCCAACTCATGGGAGGGCCATCCCCATCTGGGTTATTGGTAAGTATAAAAAATATATAAATTACTATAAATTTTTTAACATTTTTATACTGTACCAATGACCCAGACTTAGCTGAATAGAAAAAAGGCTGGAGGGCCTAGGACATAAAAGAAAATCCAATAGACTCAATTACATGTAAACTGAATTATCCCCTCAGGGAGAAGAGGAGAACAGGCTTTACATGTATCTTTCTTGTTTATATCAAAAAAGAAAGACACAATACCATTCTGTAATTGAGCACAATAACATCAATGATCTCTATTAACAACCGGTATAACCCATTATACTTAATTTATTAAAGGAAAGCCGATAAATAAAGATACTCATTTAAAAGTGTCTGAGGATTGTATATTAACACTTGTATGACACGTGACATATACAAATGCTTCACACCGAGCTACACTTTAAAAATATTACATAAATGAGATAGACATTAGCTTTACACTTTAAAACCATCCCGGCACTGACTCGGAATTACTGACTCCAGAGGAGGTATTCCCTTGCTTTTCACTATAAAGCAGGTGATATAAGGGAACACCATCCCCCCCCTCCCACCCCCCACCCCCCCCCCCCCCCCTGCTCTAGGACAAATACCCCAGAACGAAGAGGGCAGCAGGACAGAGACACTGCTGGAACAGAAAGCTTGCATAACTATAGTTGCAACAGTTTAGTGGGCGACATTCTGAGCAAAAGATAATGGACCTAATCAATGCAGGTCACCAGAAATGGACTCCATATTTCTAAGATAAAAATTTGTGAATGTGGAAGGCTGAGACCAATATGCAGCCTTCATCAAATCGGGAATAGCAACACTATTAGCAAAAGCCCAAGATGTAGACAGAGCTATTACTTCATGCGCCTAAATCTTAAGCACAGACTGCTGAGATGAAGATAATTTATCATAAGCAGTACGGATAGTTAATTGAATCCACCTTGCAATAGAATGGACCGTAATGTCCTTTCTATTAGGCAGCAAAGACAGAAAGAAACACTTACGTTCCTTTCTGATAAACTCAGATCTACGTTGTAAATACGCATAGCTCTGACTGGACAAAGCAAAGACCTAAGACCGTCTGGAGATGGAAGAGCCTAAACAATAGGTTCAGGGTACTTATTAGGAGCCTGATTGTTAGCCAAAAATCCAACCTTAGTAGTCACTGCAATAGTATTTCCAAAACTACGATAGTGAGAATCATCAACAGATAGTTCATAAAGCTCACTAACTCTTCTAGCAGAAGAGAAGGTGAAGAGAAAAGCTGTCTTATAAGATAAGTATTTGAAATCCACTGTATCAAGAGGTTCAAATGGCGCTTCTTTTAGCTTCAGAAGAACCCAAGCTAAATTCCACTTAGGAATTAACCTAAGGGTTCTAAGTCAATTTAATGAAAAGTTTTACGCTAACTTAGATAAAGAGACATTAGATCCAATCTGTAAGCTATCATGATGAGGATAGGTAGCATAGACTTATAACCCTTAATAGTATTTGGCTGCAGTTTGATCTCGTCAAACAAGTAGACCAAAAAATTAGCCATGTCTGGAATGGAGGGATCATAAAATCAACAGAATGATCCCTACACCATCGAGAGAAAACCTTCCACTTAGCAGCATAATTTAGCTAAGAGGAGGTCCTCCTATAGTTAGAAATTGCGTCCACTGCTCGTCCTGTAAAATGCTTGCCGTGCAAGAAGGATCGCACAATGGAAATACGTGAAGGTTGAGACCTAGCGGGTTGTGATGCAGTGTGCGCGATTTCCCCTGTGAAAGAAGGTTCTCCAGTGGAGGAAGCTTCTGCGGAATGTCCCACAACAGACCTGAGTAGATTTATCCATGGTTTCTGGGGTGACACAGATGTTACCAATAGACACTTGCAGTGAGATTGCTTCAGTTAGCAATATCAGCTGAATCAACGGAGCTGGAAGATACGCGTATCCTATCATCCCGTTCCAAGAGATCGAGAGGGCGTCTATTGCAAACGCTAGAGGATCTGGGCATGACGACACATACGTCTGCAACTGATTGTTAAGATGCATCGCAAATAAGTCTATCAGAGGACGATCCCATAGGTAGCAAATCTGATTGAACACTCGTTTGTTGAGAGTCCATTCTGACGGCAACATAGAACGTTCAGACAACCCGGAATATGATGGACCGATAGAAGAACTTGATGCTCTAGGACAAACAGAAGGATTCTTTCCGTTAGATTGAACAACGGAATGGAATGAGTGCCTCCCTGGTTCCGAATATACACTACTACTGTCGAATTGTTGGACAGAAATTGAACATGCGAATTCTGAATGATGTTCATCCACTGACGTAGCGCAAGCCAATTGACATCATCTTTTGATGTTTATGTGCTTGTTTAGGAACTGCAGATTCCAAAGACTCTGGCACCTCAAATCTGATGGGCTCAAAGTTGCGCCCCAACCTGTCTGACTCGCATCCGTCAATATCATAAAAATCGGGCAGTTGCAGTGGTACTCCCTGAGTTAACCACTGAATATCTGCCCTAGTCTGAATCTCATGTTTCATATGATTCGACAAGATGATGTTCGTTTCGAGCGAATGAGTCTTCACACTCCAATTCTGAGTAAAAAATATCTGGAGTGGACGAGTGCGTAGCCGCCCCATCGGAATAAAATCCGCAGAGGCTCCGCACAAACCTGTCAGTCTCATGAATTCTCTCGCTGTTACTACATCTGAGTGAAGACAAAAGCGAGCGTAACAACTGATTAATATCGCTCTGGTTAACGGCAGATGAACGAGATTGTTGTGCATCTCTAAGATCATTCCCACGTGGGTGAATGACTTGGACGGCACTAGATCCGACTTCTTTTCGTTTACTATGAAACTGAGATGTCGGAGCAATTGAAGCAGACTCAGAACAACGTTCTGAAATGTAAACTTGCTGTCGTAATTCTGAGAATGTCGTCCAAGTAGGCCGACGTTACCACACACGAATGAGCTCGGAAATGAGTCATTACCGAGATCATTATTCGAGTGAAGGCCCAGGGCGCTATATTCAGACCAGAGCATCATTGCTCGGAACTGAAAACAACTCCTGGGACAGCGAAGCAAAGGTACTTTCTAAACGCCAGATGTACCATGACGTGAAAGTACACATCCTTGAGATCTATGCTCGCAGCATAATCATTCACTCGAATGCTCGCTCAGACCGATCGGATGGTCTCCATATAAAATTTTGGAGCCACGATCAGCTTGTTTATCCAGCTCAGATCTATAACTGGACGAAACGAGCTGTCTGGTCTTCGAACCAGGAACAGGTGACTGTAGAAAACTGGAAATTCCTGGTTTTCTACGATGTCTATAGCATTCTTGTCCAGAAGAGATTGAACTTCTGATAGAAGCGAATCTCTCCTCTGAACGTTTAACGGAAACTGAGACCAGCGTGGACTTCGAGTTAACGGAGAGTTTTCCTTGAAGGACAGTTTTAGACCTTCGGAAATAACCCCTTGCACCCATGGGTTGTCCGTATTTGACAGCCTTCCGCCCACTGGAACACAATAGAGGTTTAGACCATCACCTCCTGGCCCTGCGAGGGCTGCGGGAGGAGAAACGTCCTCCACGACCCACACCTCGCCCAGTCGACCTAGGGGCGTCTGACCAGTTATCTCGGCCAGCATTACGACCCCTACCGGTGCTACTCTTGACGGTCTCCGGAGTCAGACATAGAGGCTTTCTTAGATCCTCCATATTCGGCCCTGAAGTGCCTGCCTTACTCCTCCCTGCTGAGTCCGACTTTTTCAAAGTGGATTTAAAAGCAGAGAATCCGAAGCTTTCTTAGTAATCTGATTACAGATTGTAGAAAGCTCACCGTCGAAGAGAAGCTCTCCTGAGAGTGGAGTGACTGGAAGAGAGTTTTTCACCTTACTATCCACTCTTGTGGATGCAGCCAGGGCAGCATCACATCTAACTCCATATTGCCACTGAAAGGGCGGAGTTATACGTAGAATATGCTATGGCCCTTGAAAGTACTCTCAAGGAAGTTTTGAACATCCTGGAATTCTTTCCTTCGAGACGTAATGATAACGCTCTGGTAAGATAATGCGTCTAAACTGATTTTTCTGTTAGACAAGATATTCGTCACCAGCGTGCTGGATGAATCGACATAGACGCCGGCAATGAAAACTCTAAGTCGTAAGCCTGGTCGTCTAAACGCAGAGGAACTCTCAGCATGCCCTGTTCTGCAATTTCAAATCTATTTCTATAATTAATGAAAGCCAGCTGTACAGCATGAGACGATAAGAAACCTGATTTGCCAGTCTTAGAGGCTAGCTTGAATGTTAAAAAATTTATAGTAATTTATATATTTTTTATACTTACCAATGACCCAGACTTAGCTGGTGCTAACTCTAACAAAACCAGGGCCAAACACAAATTTTGCCCCCCAATCCCCAAAATTTGCATCCAAAACCAAAAGAAATCATGTCCTATAGGACCTCCATACTATGCCCCCACTGCGCATGCGCAGTGTCAAGGACGTCCCGAAATTGGCGCCAATTATCATTCTTACTGGCAGTGCCTGGTCAGCACTATGTACTCAGCGGGGAGACAAGAGTTCCCAACTCCTGGGAGGGCCATCCCCGTCTGGGTCATTGGTAAGTATAAAAAATATATAAATTACTATAAATTTTTTAACATTTTTATACTGTACCAATGACCCAGACTTAGCTGAATAGTAAACAGGCTGGAGGGCCTAGGACATAGAGGAAAATCCAATAAGCTCAACTATATAATAAAGAGGCAACCCCTTAAGGAGAAAAGGAGTATTAGGCTTTACATGTATCTTTCTTATTTAATATTAAATTAGAAAGATACAATACCCTTAATAATTGAGCACAATAACATTCATGTTCTCTATTAACATCCAGTATAACCCTTATACTAATTATTTTTAAAGTAAGCCAATAAATAAAGTAGTCCAGAGAATTGAGACTCTTTATAATCTTTTAAAAGTGTCCGAGTATTGTATATTAAAGCCCGTTTGACACTTGACATATACAAATGCTTCCCACCGAGCTACACTTTAAAAATAAGACATGAATGAATTTTAACATTAATATTACACTTTAAAACCATCCCGGAAGCGACTCAGAAATACTGACTTTGGAGGAGGCATTCCCTTGCTTTTCACTATAAAGCAGGTGACCTAAGGGAACACCCGCCCCCCCCCCCCCCCCTTCCCCTTGCCCTGGGTCAAATAGCCCAGAGCGAAGAGGGCAGCCGGACGGAGTCACTGCCGGAACAGAAAGCCTGCATAACTATAGTTGCAACTGTTTAGTGGACGACATTCTGAGCAACAGATAACGGACCTAAACAATGCAGGTCTCCAGAAATGGACTCAATATTTCTGAGATAAAAATTCGTGAATGTGGATGGCTGAGACCAATAAGCAGCCTTCATTAAATCTGTAATAGCAACACTATTAGCATAAGCCCAAGAAGTAGCAAGAGCTCTTACTTCATGAGCGGAAATCTTAAGCACAGACTGCTGAGAAGAAGATAAACTCTCATAAGCAGTACGGATAGTTAATTGAATCCATCTAGCAATAGAATGGACCGAAATGTCCCTTCTATTAGGCATCAAAGACAGAAAGAAACGTTTCCGTCCCTTTCTGATAAACTGAGATCTAAGTTTATAGATACGTAACGCTCTAACAGGACAGAGTAAAGGCCTACGCCCGTCTGAAGACGGAAGAGCCTTAATAACAATAGGTTCCAGATATTTATTAGGAGTCTGATTCTTAGCTAAAAAACCCACATTAGTAGTGAAGGTGATAGTGTTCCCAACACTACGATAGTGAGAATCATCCACCGACAGTGCATGAAGCTCACTGACTCTTCTAGCAGAAGAGAAAGCTAAGAGAAAAGCTGTCTTATAAGATAAGAATTTGAAATCTACTGTCCCAAGAGGTTCAAATGGCTTTTCCTTCAATTTAAGAAGAACCCAAGCTAAATTCCATTTAGGAATTAATCTAAGAGTTCTGGGTCTATTTATCGAGAAGTTTCTAACCAACTTAGATAAAGAGACATTAGATCCAATTTGTAAACTATCATGATGTGCATAGGTATCAGATAACATAGACCTATAACCCTTAATAGTAACAGGCTGCCGTTTGATTTCGTCAAACAAGTATACTAGAAAGTTTGCAATGTCTAGTATAGAGGGATCAAAAATATCTACAGAATGATCCCTACACCAACGACGAAAAACCTTCCACTTAGCCGCATAGTTTAGCGAAGAGGAGGTCCTCCTACAGTTAGAAATCGCGTCCACTGCTCGTCCTGTAAAGTGCTTGCCATGCAAGAAGGACCGCACAACGGAAAAACGTGAAGGTTGAGACCTTGCGGGTTGTGATGGAGTTGGCGCGATTTCCCCTGCGAAAGAAGATCCTCCCGTGGAGAAAGCTTTCGCAGTAGGTCCCACAACAGACACCTGAGTAGATTTATCCACGGTCTCTGTGGCGACAGAGATGCTACCAACAGAATCTTGCATTGAGCTTGTTTTATCTTTAGCAATACTTGTTGAATTAACGGCGCTGGAGGATACGCATATCCTATCATTCCGTCCCAAGGGATCGACAGAGCGTCTACTGCAAATGCTCTTGGATCCGGACACGGAGACACATACGTCTGCAACTGATTGTTGAGATGTGTCGCAAATAAGTCTATCATTGGCCGTTCCCATTGGTAGCAAATCTGATTGAATACTTGTTTGTTGAGAGTCCACTCCGACGACAACAAGCGACCCTTTTGTGAAAGGGAGTCTGCTAGCACATTCAGACGACCCGGTATGTGATGGACCGAAAGAAGAACCTGATGTTCTAGCGCAAACAGAAGGATTCTTTCCGTTAGATTGAACAACGGAACTGAATGAGTGAATCCCTGATTCTGTATATACGCCACTACTGTCGTATTGTCGGATAGGATTTGGACATGAGCATTGTGAATAATGTCCATCCAATGACGTAACGCAAGCCAAATTGACATCATTTCCTTGATGTTTATGTGCTTGCACAGGAATTGCGGATCCCAAAGACCCTGGCATCTCGAATCCGTTGGGATCAATGATGCACCCCAACCTGTTTGACTGGCATCCGTCATAATGGTAAAACTCGGATCCGGCAACTGCAGCGGAACTCCCTGAGTTAACCACTGAATGTTTGCCCAAGTCTGAATCTCTTGTTTCACTTGATCTGACAAGAGAACGTCTATGTCGAGCAAATGAATTTTCACACTCTAATTCTGAGTCAAGAAAATTTGGAGAGGACGCGTGTGTAACCGCCCCATCGGAATGAGATCCGCAGCGGCTCCGCACAGACCTATCAGTCTCATAAATTCTCTCGCTGTGACTTTGTCTGCGTGCAGACAATAGCGAGCGTAACAACTGACTAATTTCGCTCTGGTTAACGGCAGACGAACGAGATTGTTGTGCGTCTCGAAGCTCATTCCCAGATGAGTGAATGACTTGGACGGCACCAGATCCGACTTCTCCTCGTTTACTATAAAACCGAGACGTCGGAGCAATAGAAGTAGATTCTGAACATCGTTCTGAAGTGTTAACTCGTTGCCGTACCTCTGAAGAATGTCATCCAGGTAGGCCGACGTTACCGCAGACGAATGAGCTCGGAAATAGATCATTACCGAGTTCATTACCCGAGTGAAAGCCCAGGGTGCTAGATTCAATCCGAAGCACATCGCCCGGAATTGATACACCACTCCTAGGACTGCGAAGCGT
This sequence comes from Pictodentalium vernedei, assembly GCA_031216915.1. Lineage (NCBI taxonomy): Eukaryota > Metazoa > Mollusca > Scaphopoda > Dentaliida > Dentaliidae > Pictodentalium > Pictodentalium vernedei. Next base: position 436,371,399 of record CM062296.1, on the reverse strand, counting down.
AGATACTTTCTGAATGTCGGATGTACCATGACGTGAAAGTATGCATCTTTGAGATCTATGCTTGTTGCATAATCGTTCACCCGAATACTCGCTCTGACCGACCGAATCGTCTCCATATAAAATTTCGGAGCGACGATCAGCTTGTTTATCCAGCTCAAATCTATGACTGGACGGAACGAGCCGTCTGGTTTCGGAACCAGAAACAGATGGCTGTAGAATCCCGGGGTCTCCTGGTTTTCTACGACCTCTACCGCGTTCTTCATTAAAAGAGACTGCACCTCTGATAACAGAGCGTCTCTTTTCTGCAGATTTGACGGAAGTTGAGTCCACTTTGGACTTCGAGTTAATGGAGGCTTTCGTTTGAAGGAAAAGTTTCTGATGGCTGCTGGGATACTGCGATGAATTGAGCTATCTGTGATAGCAAGTCCGTCACGGAGGCCTGTAATTTAGCCGCGCTGGAAGCTCCTGAGACGTTAATTGCTGCATACTTCTCATATGCGAACGTCCCGACTGGAAAGGCCTTGTGTCCTTGGCTAGCAGATGGCGTGACCTGGTCGGCTGGATATCTGCGGTCACATAGCCAAGGTGCAGTCGTGTGTGCTGACGTGAGGATGAGGAAGCCAATAGACAAGCTGCGTCGGACTGTATATGTGACGGAGCGTCCCAAGCAGGAGGAGTGGACGTATGCTCTGACTAATGAATGTTACATACAACAACATCTGGGCCCAGATGTTGTAAGAGAGAGGGGGCCTCTCTTGCTCGCGGTCCGGGTAGACCTGGACGAGCTAGCTACCGAACTGACTGGTTTCCTCCGTTCCATCCTCTGATCCGTCGTCGCCGGGTGTGCGTGATCCGAGATTATAGTGCTCGCAACACCCCTTCTCCTCTCCTGGACCGCAACAGACAAACCCGGCGTCACAACCATTTCATGAATGATTGCTTCACCGGGGGAGCTAGCGGGCGACAAGTGACCGTCGATCCAACGTGGGACCTCTTAGGCAAGTGCCACATTCCTTTGAGCACTTTGTTGCTAGCTCATTATTGCGACGACAGAAGCACACTTTTGAACTTGAAGACATCATGGAAACATCACCCTGTTCTTGTTCCTCTGAAAAAGAAACTAAAAAAACTAGAGTGACCCTATGGAGAGAGGACCGGCATGGACCTCTCACCACTAACAATATACCGTGACACACGTCTCCAACGTTTGTAATCTGAATTGGCACACACTGAGCAAGAATTAGTGCGAGTACACTGACTACAACAAATACAATGAACATAAGAATCAGAGGAAGACTTCCTCGATTTACAATTGAACAATATTCTTTCATTTTGAAAAAATATTAAACAGTCATCGTACTCGCACCAACCCTTGAAAACAAAGATACATAATAATAATAATCCATTACAAACATTTTGAAAATTAATTCAAAAGAAATAAATTTTTTCGAAAAAATTTCAAGATGAGCCCAAGTTCCCAAAGGGAACGATGAGCCCAAATGGATCCCAAAAAAGCCTAAGTGTGGACAAAATTTTTTAAAACATGTCTAAAAATTAATGTTACACTTACGCACAATATTAATGTATCTGGCTATGAGTAGAACTAATAGAAGACAAGGAATCATTGTCAGAAGTAACCGTTGTCAACATAAACAAAAGTGAAAAGAAACTGGAAACAAGACTCCAGACACTGAAAATATGGCCCAAAATCAGTAACAAATTTTAACACTATCCGATGTAAAACAGAGGCTTCCTGAGAAGAAACTGCAGTACATCGGATGGTAGATGCATGATCGAAACGCCTAACCACCCTAGGTTGAGGACGTAACCATGGGGAAAAACAGAATAAACATTCTGTTACCAAGCCAAAACTCCCAAGAAATTTCAGTAAAAAAATTACAAAAATTATGCCAAAAGCATGGGAGAATAGCAAGGGGGGTATAAAGGAAAGGGAGAGAGGAAACTCTGAACAAACTATGGAAATTTCATAACAAGAATGTAAACATCAGGCCTATGCCCCGAAATTAGGGAACATGAAATAATTTTGCATAAAAATTATAAGTTACAGCCCTGAACACATCCTTCCACTGTTTCTTCCTCTCATCCTCTTATTTCATCCTTAGATCCACCATTTCTTTCATGATTTTGTGTCTGGCATCATTTTAACTGAGATTATAAGCAAAGATATCAGTGAGATGTTACTGATTGAAGGGCCAAACAAAGAAATGAGGATTTGGCTCCAATTTCGGTACTTCCTGGACACTGTGCATGCGCAGTGGACAAAACTATGGAGGACCACATAGGCCATCTATTTTTTGGATTTGGTGCAACTTTTGGGGATTGGGGGGGGGGGGGGGGGGGCAAAATGTGTGTTTGGCCCTAGAATTTAAGAGTTAGCACCAGCTAAGTCTGTGTCATTGGTAGAGTATAAAAATATATGCATGTTAGTATATATTGTACAGTATGTGGAGAGTGGTTTACCACTAACACACCCATGGAGTGAAGTTTGCACTCAGATAAAATCAAATTGTGAAAAATCATATAAAGGAGAAGCAAAGTTTCAGTCAATGGACCTCTCGGTTGAACCCGGAGGCCCATTGGCTGAATCTGTGCTTGTCCTAAGGCATTATCACAAGAATCGATAGAAATTATCTTGGTGAAAACTCCACTCCACAGGGGTTTTAGCATGCAGTACTCCACTCTCCGTACTGTAGGTCATAGTTACTAAATATTCCAGACAACCTACCTATATACAGATATGTACATGTACAGTTTGTTGATCCACAGTACTCCCATCTCAGCAGTCCATTACAGGTTTATCCTGTTGGACTTTTTTTTCAACTGAAATCGTTGTTTGTTTTTTATAATCCGTTGTTTAACAGTTTTTGCCAACTGATGGACTGTTGTTTGTTTATTTGATTTCACAGAATCCAGTTTATCACATTTTCTTTTTGCAGATTGTCCCTGCAGCATTTCTGCTTTCCTCTTACGAGTTTTCTTTGGCACTTTTCCCAAATGTAACCTGCTAGCTACTTCCTCTTTTTCATTTCTCTTTGCATCTGCTTTACGCTTGTGTCTGCTGTGAGCAGTTTGTATTTGAAACATCAGAAATTTATCAACTGGGGTTTTGTGAATGTCATCTCTGTGATATAGTTTGGTAGAGGTAGTGTCTTTTAACATCAAATCACATTTCACAGTTTGTATTGCAGCAAAAGTGTCTATCTGCATTCTGTTTGTTTTGGAATTTAGCACATCATTCATAATGCTGACTGACTGCTCTATTCTAGGTCCAGTGAAGATACTTAATGCCGCTTGAACAATTTTGGCTTTTGATGGATAGCGCGGCATCACTTCAGCCCACCAGGTATCCAACTGTGTAAATTTTTCAGCATCGGGCAAAAGAGGGTTAATTTGGATCCTGGAAATATCCTTGAGATATTCTTCTTTCTGATCTCCTTTCAAAATTGTTGGGAATAAAAACTGAAGTTTTTTCAAGGCACCATATGTAACAGAATGTCCTTGTGCCAGTGGGTCCAAGGCAAATAAACACTGACTGCAACAGCTTATTATTGAGGGGAAATTTCCCTTGTATGTAGCCAGCTGTATCAACATAGGCCTCCTGCACAGTCTTGAAAAAATTTGTCTTTTCTGCTTTGTCCCAACCTGATGCCCTGAGAGTTTCTTCTGCCTTTTGGCCAATGAGGATATGGGAGAAAGGCAAGTGGTGTTTGCTGTCTCTTATGTCCAGTTGAATTAGTTTCACTGCAGATAAATCATTGATTGTCTCATGCTGGATGAAGAATGTTTTGAACAGATCAACTTGATTACCATGAAGTTTATGAACCATTGGTGTTTTCTGTTGAAACACTAACACAAAAGATTTGAATGTGGGTAGCACACTAAGGTATAACTGCATATAGAGAATAATCTTCACTCTTACATAGAACAGCTTTTGAACAATGCGTTGTTTGCGCCGATGACCATCCTGAGTCAGGTTTTTTTCTTTCAACTGTTCAGCAATTTCATAGAGTTGTTTTCGTGCAGGTTTTGGACACTCGCTGATCACATTAATGTATTCTTCTTGATACAAATCTTTTAGCTCCTTGTCAATCCAAGGAAAATAAAACACTGTCAGGCACTTCAAGTTCTCATAGTTACGCTTGGTTATATCATAAGCAGATAGCCATCTGTGAGGTATCTGCTGTAGTGGTACCTTAGCACTGACTGAGAGCAGTGTGCTAACTTCTTCCAGATACTCCCTCAAATCAGCACTATATTTGAAATCGGTGAAGAGGTCGTCGTCCAGCTTTTCTACGTGATTGCCGAAGTGACTGCAAAATTTTCTAACTGCATTATGGGCATGGTGGCAGACATCTCCATCGATATCCAGGAGATGTGGCACCGATTCACGGAGTCTTGTTTCAAAACCAGATATCTTCCCTCGCATGTAGTTAGTGGAGTCACTGAGACATGATATTAGGTTCTCTAGGGGCACACCATCCTCCGAAAAACAGTCCATAACAGCCTCATAGACTGTTGCAGCATTGACAGTTGTCATCGATTTAGAAGCACAATGTTGCACGAGACATTTTCCCTCATCACCAGAAAAGAAAGAAACTAATAATAACACACGTTGTCGATTTTTGCTGCAACATTCGTCAATGTTTATTGAAAATGGGTTGTATTTCATAAAGTGCACAATTCTTTTATGTGCAACAGCTGCTATACCCTCTTTCAGTTTATATGTTGCAGTGTGATGTTCAAGTGCCATGTCCTTCATTACTTTAGCATCAGTGGAAAATTCTTTACACAGTTTCACAAGCTCTGGGGAAAGACTGTGGGGTAGGCTATGCTCTGCAATGAATGAAATCAACATAGCTTCAGAGTTTGTCTTCCGGTCGATAAAACTTACATTTGGGAGATTTGGAGTCACTTTCCCAAAACACTGACTTCCATTGTGGACATTGGGAGCAGTGCTATAAGGAAGTCCACACTCAGGCTTACCTGCGCTTTGTTTTCCACCATAAGAACATGACGGGTCACTTTGACTGGAAGGATCCCTATTTCCAACGCTAGCTTCCATTTGTTTTGTAGCCGCGAATACACTTGGCAATGACTGTGTGCTATCTCTTGTTCATTGATTGTGGATGTGTTTTTTCTAACTCGAGTGCCATTTCAAGTCTTTTCTTCCACCTGCCCCGTAACGAATTTGATCTTGGTTGCAGTGCAAACATATGACAAGACCAGGGAGATCAATCTTCCGGAAGTAATCCGAGAAATAATGACCTGATTCGTCCTTTTCTTCAAGCCATTGCCATTGAAATTTATTTTTCACATCACTGTCAATTTTTTTTATATCACAATCACGTTGAACAACAGCCAAGATTGGATTCTTTTGTTTTACGCCAGTGATACCTCCATACATACGATAACACATTCTCTCAATGGTCGAAGATATTACTAGTTAAACAATTAGCCAATCATATGGTTCGTAATAGACATCTCTGGAGTGAACTCTAATACAGGAACGGAAAGTTGAAAACTCGGAATATTAATCTCTTCAGGGGAAAGTTAAAAAACACGGAATATCAACTGAAAATTCACCAAATCCGGAACAGGCCAGGGATTTTACGAAATCCGGAATTCCGGAAAACTTACGTCTCTGCTAGCTGGACCAAAATCGAAAGGAACCTTCCTCTTGACACCGATAATGCATAACCAAAAACTGAAATTTATTTGAGTCACTATTCATTAGTTATTGGACGGAAAACAAATTCAAGATGGCCACTAGACTGAATTGGCCATCTTGGATCAGCTAACTGGTCCAAAATCGAAAGGAAGCTTCCTCTAGACACTATCAATGCGTAATTAAAAATTAGAAATGATTTGAATCTAGTTCAGGGTTCCCACACCTACCAAGAAAAAAAATTCCATACTTTTTCCAGACCCTCCTCTATTTTGTCTATACCCTTCACAGCCATAGCAGCATTTTTTTTAACCTCTAGGGTAACCAGATAAATTAACTTGAGGCTCAAAGAGCCTGTAATCGCTCCCCTGGCAGAACTACATATAAAAATGTGATTTCCCATAGGCTTTCCATGGTAACTTTGAGCTGCAATTGTGGCCATTTTTGCAACATTACATGAGGATCATTGGCATAAGGTGCCCCAGTCCTCAATCATGTGAAGTTTCAAAACATTTGACCTTGTAGTTTCAGAGAAGAGTTTTCAAAATCGACCAATCAGAATCAAACAATGCTTGTGGCGGGCACGTTTTTCATCCAACCTCTCATAGACCATGCCTGCTAAGTTTGGTTCACATTGGCTCAGTAGTTCCAGAGAAGATGAAAATTAAAATTTTTTAGTAAATTTTGTTTCTTAACATACCTACCACAATTGTTTACAATTGGCTGTAACATAAGTGCAAGCCCTACTTCGGAACTAACTCAAGCTTTTAGAATCTTTTCCAAACGAGTTGAAAAAGTACTAGAGTGCAAAAGCACGAAAAAGATCGAAAAAAGGGTCGAGCGAGACCAGCGCTCGAAATTACAGGTACTCTCTCTGCACACCTCTTGCGTTTACCGAGCGCATGCGCAACAACCGTGACGTCAATTCCGTATTTCTGCCAACGAGAAGTTTGTGATTTAGCGGGGAGGCATCGATATCAAAGATATCCCCAAGGAGGGTGGGCCTCCGGTAAACAATTGTGGTAGGTATGTTAAGAAACAAAATTTACTAAAAAATTTTAATTTCTTTTCAACCTACTCACAATTGTTTACAATTGGCTGAATAAACAATAGGAGGAGGTGAATCACATAACCAATACCAACAAGAGTAGCAGAACGAAAGCAAGGATGGCAGAGAACAAAAACGAAAACCTGTAATGATGATAGAGAGAAGGCACCTGAAAAGAACAAGGCTGAGTGAAGCGCAACCTCGACAAAAACAATTTTAACAAGGGTGCACAACAGCCTGAGCAGCAACGAGAGGGCCTAAAGAATAAAGGTCCTCAGATTGCTGCTGAAGGTGGCGGAGATAAAAGGAGGAGAAGGTAGAAGCATTCCTCCAGTAAGCCGCATTCATAACATCACGGAGAGAAACAGAATTGGAGAATGCCCAGGATGTAGAAATGGCACGAACCTCGTGAGCATTAAGCTGGTTCGAAACAAGATCCGATGCAGACAAGCGAGAATAAGCCAGCTTGATTGCAAGACAGATCCATCTGGAAATAGAATGGGAAGAGATAGACTGCCTCTTAGGAATGAGAGACAGAAAGAATCTCTTCCGACCCCTCCTAATGAACTGAGTGCGAGTAATGTAAGTCTTGACCGCACGAACAGGACAAAGAAGAGGCCTCCGTCCATCTACAGCAGGGAGAGCCCGAATGCAGATGGGAGGAGGTACCGAATCAGGGAGTTGATTCTTAGCCAGAAAAGAGCAATCAGTAGTGAATGTGACACTGTTAGCCTCATTTCAGAAGAAGGCAGAATCAACAGATAGCGCATGAAGCTCACTGACTCGACGAGCAGAAGCAAACGCTAGAAGAAAAGCCGTCTTATAGGTGAGAAAACGCATGTCGGTCTCAGATAAAGGCTCGAATGGCGCCCCCTCCAAACAGTGCAACACCCATGCCAAGTTCCACTTGGGTGTAAGACGCAAAACTCGAGGCCTCTTCAAAGAAAAGTGCCGAATAAGTTTGGAGAGGAAAAGATTACGACCGATACACCGCTTTCCCACATAAGAGAAAGTATCAGACAGCATAGACCGATAGCCCTTAATCGTAATAGGCTGGAGGCCCTTGGAGTCAAAAAGAAAAAACAGAAAATACGCAATTTGAGCGATTGACGGATCACGATAATTCACATTGTGATCTGAACACCAGCGGCAGAAAACCTTCCACTTGGCGGCATAAGTCATTCCAGTGGAAGGTCGCCGCGATGCAGAAATGCACTCCACTGATCGTCTTGAAAAACCTCTACGTCGGAGACTGGACCTGATAAAAGACAGGCGTGAAGGGACAGGCTCGCCAGGTTGTTGTGATACTTCCTGGGACGACCCTGTGAAAGAAGATCGCGATGTAGAGGTAGACGAATCGGTCAATCGGCCAATAGAGGCCGCAGCAGATTGATCCACACCCTCTGTGGAGACAGGGGTGTGATCAGAATGATCCTGCAACTGCAAGCACGAATCTTTGCTAAAACTTGAGGAAGAATCGGTGCAGGAGGAAAGGCATAGCCGACCCAACCTGTCCAGTCCAGAGACAGAGCGTCTACTGCAAATGCTAGAGGATCTGGACAAGGGGAGACAAAAGTCTCTACCTGATGATTCCAGCGAGTAGCGAAAAGGTCGACCTGAGGACGACCCCACTGCTCGCAAATCGCCTGAAACACCGACCGATGTAGCATCCATTCGGTTGGAAGGACACTGTTGCGTCGGGACAGGGAGTCTGCTAGGACGTTGAGATGCCCAGGAATGTGTCGAATGGACACCCGAGCGTTCACATCCCGCGCCAACAGAAGAAGATCCCGAGACAGCCGATACATGGGAATCGAATGTGTGCCTCCCTGATTCCGTATGTAGGCCACTACTGTCGAATTGTCCGAAAGAAGTAGGACAACATGGTCCGACAGATGAGGGGTCCAAAGCCGAAAACTCAATAGAAGAGCAAGGAGCTCCTTCTGGTTGATATGAAGGCGCACCTGCTCGCTGTCCCACTCTCCGTGAGTAGACAGACCAAGAGGATCCAACGTCGCACCCCAGCCCCGATCGCTGGCATCCGCAGTAAGGATGCGATCGGCCAAAGGAAGATCCAACGGAACACCCTGTGTCAGCCAGGGAATATCTGCCCAAGTGCGGAGGTGACAAAGCAGAGACCGAGGAATAGTGAGTTCCAGGTCCAGCGGATCTACATTCGGACGCCAATGATCCAACAGGAAGTGTTGGAGAGGTCGGACAAACAAGCGACCGAGCGGAATGAGATCTGTCACTGAACCGCAAAGGCCCAGCATCCGAAGGAAAGTCCTGGCCGAGACCGAGGAAGATTGAAGCAGGTCCCGAGTCAAGGCGGAAAGAATCGTCGCCCGAGCCTGGGGGACCGACACTACATTGTGAAGAGTGTCGAAATCCATCCCCAAATGACGGAATCGCTGAGAAGGAAGAAGATCCGACTTCTCGCGATTGACTCTGAAACCCAGCGACGCCAGCAGGCAAAGAAACTGCCGGACATCGAACTCCAGAACAGCAGCATCCTGGTGCCGTTGGAGGATGTCGTCTAGGTAGGCTGACGAAGTCACTGCCGACTGAGTGCAATGGAAAGAAAGCACATGTGACATCAGTCGGGTGAAGGCCCAAGGAGCCAGGTTCAAACCGAACGGGAGAGCTCTGAATTGAAAAACTCGATCCCGAAACGAGAACCGAAGGTATTTCCGTGACGCCAGATGAATGGGTACATGGAAGTAGGCATCCTTCAGGTCGATACTGGCTGCAAAATCGCCCTGATGAACTGAACGTCGAACCGACCAGAAAGTCTCCATACTGAAACGAGGAGCAATTATGTACTCGTTCAGGGTACTCAGATCGATGACAGGATGATATTGGCCGTTTTTCTTCGGCACCAAGAAAAGTCTCGAGTAAAACCCCGGTGAAAGGGTGTTCCTGACCACCTCGATCGCCCCTTTGGTGAGGAGATTGTCGATCTCCTGCACCAGAAGGTCCCGACGCAGAGAATCTGAAGGGACCTGAGTCGGAAGGGGCACCCGAGATAAACTGGGGTGCCGATGGAAGGACAGTCGCAGACTGGATTGAATGATGTCGAGGACCCAAGAGTCCGACGTTATTTCTGTCCAACGGTCGTAAAACAGCGACAGCCTTCCCCCGACTGGAGGCGAATCGAGGTGAGAACCTTCACTTGCGGCCTCGACGAGGCCCCCGAGAGGAGAAACCACCTCGGGAAGTGACAGAGTCCTGAGACTTTCCAGCCTGAGGCTGCCAGCGGGCCTGGCCACGTCGGCGCTTCTTATGAGCAGAAGGAGCAGACGGAGCCGAAGGCGTAGCCGACGAGGCAGACGCAGCAGAACGCTTGGCGGGCCTGGAACGACCCCCACCCGCAGCAGCAGGTGGGTCAAGCTGTCTCAGCAAAAGCTGGTCCTTCGAATGACGAAGAACTTCGCCACGAACAGCTTCCATGGAACCATGGAACAACTGAGGTCCCACCAAAGAGGCAGACCTCAGAACAGCACGTTGCTCAGAAGGAAGGGATGGTAAAGAATCCAAAACCGCATCCCGGCGTGCCAGCTCCAAATTGGCCGTGTTACAGGCGTGAGCGTGAGTCAAGTTCATAAGAGCCTGTGACAAAACGCGAAAAGGCGCCTGAGCGTCATCAAACTCCCCTGGTGGAAAATATTCAGCCAGAGCAGCGACGACATGGTCCGCGAGAGATAACATACCCAGCATCTCTCGGGACAGGCCCACCATAGACTCAACTACCGACATCGGGAGAACTGCCGACTTAGGCTTAGTCAACCCGAGGGAAGAAGAATCCTCATCCACAGTAGTCATCCCTTGGAAGACTGGTGGAGAGACGGAATCGTACACATGAAACCGCGATGGAGGCAGAAAGGCATCAGCTCTAGAAAAGAAGGAACCCTTGAGGGCCTTAGAACGCATTTTAGCGTCTAAGCCCTGGAAAGACTCAACCACCTGAGCCGATTGCAGAGGACGCAAAGCCCCAGAGCTAGAAGGCTCAACAGGGCTACGGCGCTCCACAGTGGGCCGCAGCTGGACGGTCACAGAAGGCTGGTCGGAAGGTTGAACGTCCGGCAATAAGCCAAAGACAAAATCCAAAGCCTGCCCCAAGACTGACGAGGGGGGCCCATCACCTTCAAGATACTCGTCATCCTCCGTAGCAGAGGAGACGTAGCCCAACTCGGGCTGACCAGCAGAAACCTCCTGTGAATACTGTGCAGTATCCAAGGGGCCAGGCGAGACATCTCGGCGACCGACCAAAGGAGGTTGTGCCTCAGGAGGCACAGGGAGGCCAACTTGAGGGTTGCCAGAAAGCAACCGGGTGAGCGCCAAAACGGTCTGGCGCAGGTCACCCTGAGAATCCGTCGCAGCAGAATCGCCCGACGGAGTGTCCTCCCAATGGACCCTTCTGGTAGAAGAACACAAATCCTCAGAAGAGACCGACGGCGAACGTCGATCGGCAGACAGAATAGGAGCACGGTGAGAAGACACCGGAGGATAGTCCCGATTGTGACGCCCAGGGGCCATCACTGACCTCTGCGAAACAGAAGGCCCTGCCTGCAAATCCTCTAAAGAGACCGACGACGCACGTCGATCGGTAGCTGGACCTAGGACACGGTGAGAAGACACCGGAGGATTGTCCCAAGAATGACAGGAACCTGTCATTGGCCTCTGCGCAGCAGACGGCCCCAACTGCCTATCCTCTGAGACCGACGGCAAGCATCGATCGACACCCAGACTCGGAACACAGTGAGGAATCACCGGAGGAAGGTTCCGAGAGTGACAGCTAACAGGGGCTGTCACTGACCGCTGCTGAACAGCAGGCCCTGGATGCCAACGTCCCAACACCATCCCACTAGGCGGCACACTAGCAGGCGAAGGTGGAACAATAAACGATTCACTCGAGGGACGAGGAATCGCTGCCGAAGCGACCGGCCGGCTCAACTGACTAGGAGCAAACCTAGCCAGATGAGACGGAGCAGACAGCAAACCCGCACAGCCCCGCCGCGAGGCTGGGGGAGGCTGAGAACACACAGACACACCAGCAGATACAGCCTCGGTCCCCCGAGACTGTAGACCATCCCCAGAGGAGACGGAAGAGCCACCATCAGACAGAATAGGATCTGGAGTAGCAACCTCCTCAACAACGGTCGACGGTGTAGGAGGCAGATCGGAGAGGGTTACCGAGCTGACCTCGGAAAAGCTCTCAACGAAAACAGACGCCTCAATAGTGACATCAGAAGACAAAGAGACCACGGTCTCCTCGTCAGGTATCACTGAACTAACACCGCCAACAGTCGCAGAGGAACTCGCCACAGAAGTCAGATCCGAATCCTGTGTGACAGAGTCACCATGTGCACCAGCAGAAATGTCTGCTACGGCACGGCTACCCTTACCCCGAGAACGAGGGGTTCTAGCTCTGGAAAGAACCACCTTGTTCACAGAAGCCCAAAATTTAGAGGACCAAACCCCACAGATACCACATGATTGGGCCTGAGTGCAATTGTTGCAAGTGACACATGTGGTATGAGAATCGTCCACATGTTTCACCTGCAAACAAGAGGTACAAGGAATAGTCTTAGGCATGATATCAATACAATAATCAAGCTTCCCGCCGACGGAAAACAGTACTAAGGTCGTGTTCACACGTGGGGGAAAGACAAGATAAAGTGTGAAGAGAACAGCAATAAAAATACAAATTAACATTAAATAATAATAATAATTTGGTAGCTTGATAAAAGGATACAATCCAGAAGCACACTAAATATGAAGAATAAGTTGTTCACGAAGAATACATAGCATAATTAGCACGAGTCACAAAAATTTCCGACCATGTACAATGGCGGAAAATAAAGGAATTGACGTCACGGTTGTTGCGCATGCGCTCGGTAAACGCAAGAGGTGTGCAGAGAGAGTACCTGTAATTTCGAGCGCTGGTCTCGCTCGACCCTTTTTTCGATCTTTTTTGTGCTTTTGCACTCTAGTACTTTTCCAACTCGTTTGGAAAAGATTCTAAAAGCTTGAGTTAGTTCCGAAGTGGGGCTTGCACTTATGTTACAGCCAATTGTAAACAATTGTGAGTAGGTTGAAAAGAAATGATAAATTTTAAGTAATTTTTATATTTTTTATACTTACCAATGGCCCAGACTAGCTGGTGCAAACTTGATATTATCAAGGGCCAAACACAAATTTTGAACCCCTCAATCCCCCAAATTTGCATACAAAACCAAAAATTAAAAGTCCTATCTGGCCCTCCATACTTTTACTCTCTGTGCCTGCACAGTACTCAGGAAGAGACCAGAACTGGTGCCAACATCATTCTTTGTAGATGAGCATACTAATAATAACTCAGCAGGGAGGTATGAGTGCCCACTCATGGGAGGGCCATCCCCATCTGGGCCAATGGTAAGCATAAAAAATATACAAATTACTTAAAATTTATCATATTTTTATATGACAACCAATGGCCAAGACTAGCTGGATTGTAAAAAGGCGGAGGGCCTAGGACTTAAGAATTAGCAGACCAAATATAGCTCCTAAGCCTGCATTCCAAGGTGAAAGAAAAATAAATTTAAAAGGAATTACATGTATGTCTCTCTATACAATAATAGAGAAGACATATCATAAATAAGGAGCCATATCAAAGTAATTTCATATTCTTAGCATGAATGATTATGCTAATTGGGTGTAACAAGCCCCCGATTTTTAAGGCTAGTCCAGTTTAAGCCCCATAAATTAGGATGGCGCATTTGAGCATGAGATACTAACCCCCACAAACATACACCATATATAAATAATAACCAAGCTGTATCTAGGATCAGATATAATCTACAGACAAAAACAGCTTCACTCATAGTTACACACTTATCAATCCGGAGGAGATTTTACAAGAAAATTCCCCCCCCACCCTTTTTTTGAAGGAATATTCTTCAAAACAAAGAGGGGAGAGCTTTGGAATCAGTGCAAAGTGATACTAAATAATCCAAATATATTCACCCAATAAGCAACCTGTTATTAATTATCATTAATTATTGGTGCTTCACGCCACTTTAGAAGCTAAAGCTATTGTGGCTATCCCGGTAATTAACAAAGCATGCTTCCAACGTATACCGGAGTCGGAATACGTAGATAGGATGAAAACCAGTGATATAAAGTGTACGACCATACACATGTCCAATTAATACCAATTAAAAGTATCTGCAGAGCAAACATGCTTCTAAGGCAATCTAAAGGCGACCCCGTACATGTGTACAATTTATTCCAATAATAACACTCCAATGAACAGTTTGAATATACGAGAATGTGTACTGTATCTTCAAGAAACCTGGATATAGAACATGGAACGAGCTATGATTAACAGACCCGTCACGGACCGTCCCCGAAATAATTCATCGTTTCCTAGGTCGAAATAGCCCCAAAATTCTCATGAGCTCTATAAGCTGAGCAAGAATTTATATAGTCTGTCAACAATGCGTCTGCCTAACAATACACATATTATACATGTGAGCAATGAAATCCCACATGTACTCATCTGAATACAGCCTGTAACCACGGTATGACCGAGTGATACAAGTGTAACCAGGAAACTGAATGAATAATACAATGTAAATATGCAGTTAACTGAGTAATAAACTCATACGTCGTAAGAAAGGCCAGACCGATGAAAAATTCATATCAAACCCCCCTCACCTGCAATACTTGAATCACTCTTGTGTTAGTCATCAAATAGAATAGGAACCACAGGGCTCCCACACGTATGACCGACTCCATAATGCCAATAAGGACGGAGAGGGACGTGATGAACAAATACACCATACTGACATCACACTAGGTAAATATGGCGTCATTAATAGAGCTTATTGCCTCATAAAACTAACACCAAGCCATACCGGTAGGAAGAGAATAACCTCCTTTAACATACGGTATCATGCCCGATAGGACAACGAACGCAGCCTAGCTGAAGCAGCTAAAAGTCTTCCTATACATGAAGACAATAAAAGGCTGATAACTACGGCCTTAGAAGCTCACTAAGGAGGCTTACAACGCTAGCTGTAGCTTATAAGTCTTCATCTCCATGAAGACAGATATATCGGTGTAAGTTGCGACCTTGAAGGCTCACTGAACGGAGACTTACAACTATCGTCGCGCAAGGTAGGGAATGAAGAGCCGCTATTTAACAGCCCTAAATTCCCAAAGAGACAGCAGTCCCAAGAGAAAATAAATTCAGTTATGTCACTGCATAATTACTGAAACAATCTCGCTTATGATTCTAGCTAGGCTACTATGGTGTAAACAATAAGACTCGAGTCTATGACACCTATGAAAACAAACCGAAAAGCACTGTACCTTATCGGTTTTATTCCCAAAAGACAGCGGTCAGAGCCTGGTTAACGTAGCTAAAAGTCTTCCTCTCTGTGAAAACAGATATCTCAGTGTAACTAGCGACTTGAAAGCTCACTAAACAGAGACTTACAACCATTGTCATGCAAGGTAGGGAGTGACAAGCCGCTATTTTAAAAGCTGTAATTCCCAAAGAGACAGTAATCTCAAGGTAGCTACGCAGTAATGTGTCTTCGACTACCTGAAGACATATCCGTGTCACTTGTGGCCTTGAAAGCTCACTAAATGGAGACTTACAACACTAGCCACAAGAAAAGTCCGCTGTAACAGTACATAAGGCGACTATGGCTTCCACAATGACATTAAATGTCTTGATGCCAAGGAATAGAACATCGAGAGGGAAAATGATAAATTCATAGTAATTTGTATATTTTTATACTTACCAATGGCCCAGACATAGCTGGTGCTAACTCTAAAATATCTAGGGCCAAACACAAATTTTGCTCTCCAATCCCCAAAATATGCATGCAAAACCTAAAATTAGAAGTCCTAACTGATCCTCCATACATTTACCCTCTGTGCATGCGCAGACGTCAGGAAGTGACCGGAATTGGCGCGAACACCATTCTTTGTAAAAAAGAGTATTACATAATAATTCAGCGGGGAGGTATGAGTGCCCACTCATGAGAGGGCCCTTCCCATCTGGGCCATTGGTAAGTATAAAAATATACAAATTACTATGAATGTTAAAAAATTTATAGTAATTTATATATTTTTTATACTTACCAATGACCCAGACATAGCTGGTGCTAACTCTTAAAATATAGGGCCAAACACAAATTTTGCCCCCCAATCCCCAAAATTTGCATCTAAAACTAAAGAAAACATGTCCTGAAAGGCCCTCCACACCTCGCCCCCACTGCGCATGCGCAGTGTCAAGGACGTTCCGAAATTGGCGCCATTTATCATTCTAATAACCAGTGCCTGGTAAGCGCTATGTACTCAGCGGGGAGGCAAGAGTTCCCAACTCCTGGGAGGGCCATCCCCGTCTGGGTCATTGGTAAGTATAAAAAATATATAAATTACTATAAATTTTTTAACATTTTTATACTGTACCAATGACCCAGACATAGCTGAATAGTAAAAAGGCTGGAGGGCCAAGGACATAGAGCAAAATGGAATACGCTCAATAAAATAAAATAGAGTCATCCCCTGTAGGGAAAAGAAGTAATAGGCCTTACATGTATCTTTCTTATTTATGATAAATTAGAAAGATACAACACCTTCCAAAAATTGAGCTTCATACATCCATGTACTCTATTAATATCCAATAATCCTTATACTAATAATTTTTAAAGTAAGCCAATAATAAAGTAAGTCTAGAGAATAGAGACTCTTATACTCCTAAAAGTGTGTGAGAATTGCATAATCATGTCCGTTGACATATGCAATATTCAAAAGCTATACTTTAAAAACTAAGACTTGAATGAATTTTATAAACTTAAACTTCTCACTAAACAACCATCCCAATAACAGCTCAGAATTACTAACTCCGGAGGAGGTATCCCCTTGTTTTCATAGTAAAAACAGGTGACCCAAGGGAACACCCTCCCCCCCCCCCTTTTTCTTGCCCTGGGTCAAATAGCCCAGAGCGAAGAGGGCAGCCAAACGGAGACACTGCCGAAACAGACAGCCTACCTAGCTATAGTAGCAACTGTTAAGTGAATGACATTCTGAGCAGTAGATAATAGACCTAACAATAGAGGCCTCCAGAAATGGACTCGATATTTCTGAGATAAAATTCATGAATGGATGGATGGCTGAGCGCAATGAGCAGCCTTCAAAAATCTATAATAGCAACACTATTAATGTAAGCCCAAGAAGTAGAAGAACTCTTACTTCATGAGCCGAAATCTTAAGCACAACTGCTAAGCCAATGATATACCATAAGCAGTACGCTAGTTAATAGAATCCATTAACAATAAAATGGAGCGTAACGTCCTTCTACTAGACATCAAAGACAGAAGAAGCTTACGCCCTTGTAATAAACAGATATCTGTTTATAAATACATAAACTGTACCCGGAAAGAGTAAAGGCCTATGCCCATACGAAGACGGAAGGACCTTAAAATAATAGGTTTCGGATAATAGGAGCCTGACTCTTATGCAACAATCCAACCTAAATAGTAACGGAAGTATTGATTCCGAAACTATGAAAGTGAAAATCATCCATCGATAGTGCATGAAACTCACTGACTCTACAGTAAAAGAGAAACCAACAGAATTACTGTCTAAAAGGTCAGAATTTGAAAACTACTGTTTCCAGAGGCTCAAATGATTACTTAGCTAAATAAGAACCGAAGTTAAAATCCGTATAGGAATTTAATCTAAAGATTCTAAGTCTATTTATCAAAAAGTTACTAACTGACTTAGATAAAGAGACAAAAGACTCAATTGTAAACTATCGTAGAGTGCATAGGTATGAGGTAACATAAACCTATAACCTAAATAACAACAGGCTGCAGTAGATCTTGTGAAACAAGTATACTAAAAACTAGCAATGCGTAGTATGGAGGGATCAACCATATGAACATAATGATCCCTACACCACGACGGAAGAGCCTCTACTTTAGTCGCATAGAATAGCGAAGAAGAGGATCTCCTATAGTAAGAAATCGCGTCCAAAGCTCGTCCAGTACAGTGCTTACAATGCAATACGGACCACACAACGGAATACATAAAGGTTGCGACCTTGCTGGTTGTGATAAAGATGACACGATTTACCCAGTGAAAAAAGATCCTCACATAGAGGAAGATTTCACGTTAAGATCCACAGTAGACAAGAGAGTAAATTACTCATGATCTCTGTGAAGATAGAGATGCTATCAACAGAAATGTATTGTGGTTGTTTATCTTAGCAATACCTGCTAAAACAACAGCGCCGGAGGATACGCGTATCCTATCATTGCGTCCTATAGATCAATAGAGCGTTAACAGTATTAGCTCAGAGATCTGGACAAGCCAACACATACGTCTGCAATTGATTAGCAAGCTGTGTCATAATAAAACATCATTGGGCGCTCCCATAGATAGCAAATCTGATTAAATACTTGTTTGTTGAGAGTCCATTCTGACAGCAACAAGCTACCCGTAAGAGAACGGGAGTGCGATAAAACAATCAGACGACCCAGAATATGACGGACCAAAACTGAACTTGGTGTACTATAACCAACAGACGGATTCTTTCCATTAAATTGAATAACGGAAACGAAAGAGTGCCTCCCTGGTTCCGGAGATACGCCACTACTGTCGAATTAAAGGACAGGAATTTGGGCATGCGTTTCTGAATAATGTTCATGCAATGACATAAAGCAAGCCTAAAAAACATTATTCCGCGGAAGTTAAACTGATAGCTAAAAGACTGCGGAACCCAAAGACCCTGGCACTTCGAATCCGTAGGGATCAGTATATATCCCAATCTGTTTGACTGGCAACCGTCATAACAGCCACACTAGGGTCCGGCAACTGCGGCGGCACTCTCTGAGTCAACCACCGAATGTTTGCCCCAGTCTGAATCTCTTGTAACACTAGATAGACAAGAGAATGTATAAATCAAGCAATTCATGGATTGCCGGAAAGTTGCCGTCGAAGAGAAGCTCCTCCGAGAACGAAGCGACTCTGAGAGAGTTCTTAACCTACTATCCACGCGTGGATGTAGCTAGGGCTGCATCACGTCTAACCAACTCCAATCAGCCACTGAAGGGCGGAGTTATACGTGAACAAACTACTGCCCTCAAAAGAAATTACATTGAGAATAATATCCCGTAAATCTTTTCTTGAAGACGTAATGATAACGCCTCAGTAAGGCAGATTACGTATAATAAAGCGTCTAAGTTAAGTCTACTATACATAATGTCGTTCCCAACATTGAAATTGGAAAAGACATAAACGGCGAAAAAGAATATATGCAGTCTTTAATCACACCGTCTAGACGCATATGAACTCTCGGTATGCCCTGCTCTGCCAAAATAAACTATATGTAAAAAAGATAAAATGGCAGAAATGAGCCACGCGGACAAGAAACTAAACTATCATGCTTAGTAGCAGGCTTGTATAAATATATATAATATATAGCGTCGAAAAATAAAACACATGTTGTAATGACAATATTGGACTGCGTCGGTAAGTCAGGGACAAAGTCCCTGTACCGATCGAAAAATCCGAGTCCAATGACGCTATAAGTCTCTTATCCAAGATCGCAGCAATGAAGTCCGAAAAATAATCACTGGAAGAAATGCCAGAAGATATGAAAGGCATCTTCCGATACTACAAAAGGGAAAACTCGAAATCTTTCGAATCCCTTTCGCCATCCTGTCGGACCCTATAAAGCGTTCGGTCGTCCGTAGCTTGATGCAACCGCGGACCGCACCGACCCAGCGCCGTCGGATAATTCCTGATTCGACCGAGAAACCGTCAATTGCTGGGATGCTGCGAAACAACTGTGCTAACTCGGATAGCACGTCCGTCACTGAGGCCTGAGGAGCAGCGGTCTTACGATGCATTGCCGCAGGAAGCTCCGAGATCGTTACCCCGTGCATACTTCCAATATGCGAGCGAACGGAGTGTATAGGCCTCGTGTCCCTTGGCTACCGGATGGCGCGACCTATTCGCTGTGGAATCACCGAATGCCGAAACTGATCGGATACTCGAGGTCACGTAGCCAATGTGCGGTCGTGTGCCCTGCTGTGAGGATGAGGAAGCATTAAAGACAGTCTCTCGGACTGTCAATATATCGGAGCGTCCCGAGCAACGGACATATGCTCCGAATGTAAAATATCTGAACCACAACATGCGGTCCCCTATGTTGTTGGCTTCCTCCGATCTGTCCTCAATCTGCCGTCACTGGGTGAGTACTAAAGTAATTAAAGTGCTCGCATCACCCAAATCTCCTTCCTAGACCGCAACGGACGAACCCGGCAGCCGAACCATTCGATGAATGTACGCTACACCGGGTGAGCTAGCGAATGTCACTCCGTAAGCGATAGACATATTCCATGAGCACTTATTGCCGCTAACTCTTCATTAACTATGACGACAGAGGCACACTTTTGAAAGACATCTCCATAACTCTTCGAACAAGAAACCAGAAATGCTTGGATAGCAAGCATAAAATAATAATATATATAGCGTCGTTCAATAATTCGAAAGTTTGTGTGACATTATTGGACTATGTCGGAACTGAGGGACGATGTCCCTGAACCGAACCAAAAATTTCTAAGTCCACCGACGCTATCAGTTTCTTATCCGGCATCGCAGCATATGTTGTTCCGAAAGGGAAAGCTTGAAATCCACCGAATCCCTTTCGGTATCCCGTCGGACCGGATGAAACTTTCGGACGTCCGTACCCGCTTCCGCGGAGCGTCCCGACCCAGCATCGTCGGATAAAATATATGCGACAGATTCAGTTGATGCTGGGATGCTGCGATAAACTGTGCTATTAAGGAAAGCACGTCCGTTCCCGAGGCCTGTGCAGTAGCGGACTTACGATGCATTGCCGCTGGAAGCTCCGTGTACGTTGACTCCCGCACACTTCCTATGTGAACGTCCGGAGTCTGCAGGCCTCGAGTCCCCGGCTACCGACCCAGCGCTGTCGGATAATTCTCGATCTGCCACCGTTTCTGTCGGCTGCTGGGATGCTGCGATAAGCTGTGCTATGTGCACAAGAATGTCCGGCGTTGAGACCTGCGGAGGCGCAGTCTATCGGTGCTTCGCCGAGGGCAGCTCCGCATCAGATGGCTCCCGCATACTTCCTATGCGAACGTCCGGAGTCCATCGCTCTCGAATCCCTGGCTGCCGGATGGTGTGACCTGGTCGCCGAAGAATCCTTGATCGGCGAAGCTGGTAATATATCGGCGGTCACGCAGCCAAGGTGCGGTCGTGTGCGCTGACGAGAAGAGGAAGCCTTAGCAGTCTCAGCGGACTGCCTATACAACGGAGCGTCCCGAGCGACGGACGTATGCTCCGCTAACGACACATTTGTACCACAACATCTGGGGCCAGATGTTGTTGAACGAGAGAGGGGCCTCTCTCGCTTGCCGTCCGGATGGACCGGAACGAGCTATGAACCGGACTAAAAGGCTTCCTCCGTTCTCCCTCCGATCTGCCGTCACTGGGTGTGCATTAAGTTAATTTTATAGTGCTCGCATCACCCCAAAATTCCTTCTAGACCGCAACGGACGAACCCGGCTGCCGAACCATTCGGTGAATGGACGCTACACCGGGCGAGCTAGCGGACGTCAAAGGCCGTCGAACCTACTAGGGTCCTCTTAGGCAATTGGCGTATTACATGAGCACTTTTCCGCTAGCCCTTCATTAATTGTGACGACGGAGGCACACTGTTGGAAGACATCACAGATACATCACCCTAATCTTGATCGTCTGAAATAGAAATTGATAAAGTAGAGTGACCCTGCGGGGAAAGGACCGGAGTGTCCAAATCCCCAACAACATACCGTGACATACGCTTCCCATATTGTCATCGAAATCATACGATACAGAACAGGAGTTAATGCGAGTACACTGACCACATATAGAATGATAATAAGGTCAGAGGAAGACTTCCTCTTAAAACAATTGATCAATATCCTTTCAATGTGAAAAGAAAACAAGTCCTGGTACTCGCACTAACCCCTGGCAAACAAAATACATAATAATAATATGATCCATTAATATAGAAAAAATAATTGAAATCAAAATATTTTGAAAAAATATTTTTTCAGAACAGCCCAAGTTTCTGAAAAGTAACGTTGAGCCCCAATGGATCCCAAGCCTAAGTGTGGACAAAAATTTTAAAAATATTTTAAACAATTTATTCAACACTTACGAACAATAATAATGTATCTAGTTATGATTAAAATAACATAAAGATATTATTATTTAGAAATCCCCCCCTCACACAGAGGGCTGTTGTAAATGTAAACAATGAGTGTAAAAACACTAAAATAAGACTCCAGGCACCCAGGCCCGAAATCAGTTACCAAAAATACACCATCTGATGCAAAACAGAGACTTCCAGGGAAGAAACTGCAGAACATCAGATGGTAGATGCAGAACACAACGCCTAACCACCCGTAGGTGAAGACGTAAACATGGGGAAAGAACAGAATTCATTCTGTTATTAAGCTAAAACTCCCAAGAAATTTTAGTAATAATAATTACAGAAACTATGCCAAAAGCATGGGAGAATAGCAAGGGGGAACTTAAAGGACAGGGAGAGAGGAAAAACACTTGAAAAAACAGTGTAACTAAATAATCAGAATGACAACAAAATGGCTGCTGCCTTGAAAATAGGTAACTTAACATAATTTCATTAAAAAATTTTAAGTTACAGCCCTGATAATATTCTGTCACACATTCTTTTCCTCTCCTCCTTTTCTATCCTCCTTAGAATCACCATTTCACTAATATTTATGTGTCTGGCATCATTTAAACTGAGATTTAAAAGCACAAAGATCAGTCAGATGTTAACTGATGAAGGGCCAAACTTAGAATGATAAATGGCGCCAATTTCGGAACGTCCTTGACACTGCGCATGCGCAGTGGGGGCGAGGTGTGGAGGGCCTTTCAGGACATGTTTTCTTTAGTTTTAGATGCAAATTTTGGGGATTGGGGGGCAAAATTTGTGTTTGGCCCTATATTTTAAGAGTTAGCACCAGCTATGTCTGGGTCATTGGTACAGTATAAAAATTTATCATATTTTTGCACAGTAACCAATGGCCCAGACATAGCTGAATCGTTAATAAGGGTTAAGACTTCTGAAATAATTCCAATCCCGCAATCCATAATGAAGGAACTTACATATAGAACAGTTAGGAATTACATGTATGTCTCTCTATACAGTAATAGAGGAGACATATTCTAAACATGGAGTCCAATGAAGTAATTCCTTAATGTAAGTATGAAGACAAGTTCCTAATTTTCCAAGGCTAGCCCAGACTAAGCCCCAAAAATTAGGATGACATATCTGAGAATAAGAGAAAATCTCCCCCAAACATATGCCTTACAATAACATTTCAGCTGTATGCAGGATATAAATATGGATAAAAACAGCATCCTTCAAAGATACATACATTTTAAGCCAGATTATGGGTAAAAACACACACACACCCCTTTTTTTTTAAGAAACCTTCAAAATAAAAAAGGGGAGAG
Organism: Pictodentalium vernedei; assembly: GCA_031216915.1. Lineage (NCBI taxonomy): Eukaryota > Metazoa > Mollusca > Scaphopoda > Dentaliida > Dentaliidae > Pictodentalium > Pictodentalium vernedei. Next base: position 436,348,108 of record CM062296.1, on the reverse strand, counting down.
CTCTGGAAATAATAAGAGCGGTCCCAAAACAATATAATTAATCATTGAACACGCACTCAGGTATTAATTCATGATTAATAACGGTACTTAACGTTACTTCAGAAGTTACGGTTATAGCGACGATCCTGGAAATTAATATTGCACAGTAAATAGCATACAATGCAGACAACGTACACAGATACATCGAAAACCGGTGATATAAAATATAACATACACATATCTAATAAAGCCACACTGAACGATTTCTATATGAACCATAGGCGGCCACTGTAAAATAAATTCCAGTAACAACACTCTCCAACATGAATAATTTGATATCTATAATCGTAAAAGCATGTGTAATATGAGTACCAACAAAATAGAAATGTGGATCTAGAGATGTACAAAGGTATGATTAACAGGCTCCTACACGGACCGCCCCCAAAATAAATTATTATTTCAAGGTCCACCGAATACAATAGAGTGTTAGCCTAATAATAATAATGCGCGATCGCAAAAATATTAGCATGTAATCATCTGAATACCAGTTAACCAGCGGGGTACTCAAGAGTAGCAATTTAACTGTGATGATTTATAAATAAACGCTTGCATATAACAAATCAACCAAAATAATAGGGCATTAATCCAGCTAAAAAGTAGATGAGCCCATGAGGTCGCCACAGAACACTACATAATTGCATAAAATGCATGTATTACAATAATAAAGCTTGTGGGAAGAGAACTACGTCTTGCTCGGTAATTGCTTATAACACATAAGGAAGTGTCTGTGTGTGGGGGGGGGGGATTCGAAGTCAGAACGAAATCTCCTCACCGCATCATTCAATCATACTCGTGTCAGTTAACAGAAAAATATAGGAACCGCAATGGTTCTCTCATAGTGGGCAGGGGAATTCGAAGTCATAACGAAATCCCCTCACCCGTATTATTAATCGTACCTGTGTCAGTTAAGATAAAAACTATAGGAACCGAAATGGTTCCCTCACGTCTAACCGACTCCATATGCCACTATGGACAGAGAGGAACATGAAGAATAAAACATCCCCTGAAAGAAGACCCTCTCTGGGAGAAAGCTTCTGGGGAGCATCACATAACCGACACTTGAGAATATTGATCCAAGATTCTTGTGAAAACAGAGGCACTACCAGCAGGATTCACTGTTTAAACTTAAACATAAGCTACTGAATCAATTGAATAGGAGGATTCGCATATCCTATTATTCCTCCCCATGAATTTGCAGAGTGTCTACTGCCTGCGCTCAATAATCTGGGCATGGCAACACAAATGACGGTAACAATTGTTCCGGTGCGTCGCAAACTAAAGAATCATAGGGTGATCCCACTGGAAGCAAAACTGTACAAATAAACGCATGTTGAGCGTCCATACATATGAAACAGGCGACCTTTCCGAGGAGTGAGTCTGCTAGTACGTTCAGACGACCCGGTATATGACGGATAGAGAGACATGAAAATGAATCTCCGTTAGGTATTATAACAAAAGTGAATGGGTGCCGCCCTGGTTCCTGATGTACGCTACCAATATTGAGTTGTTCAACAAACTCTGAACAAGCGTGAATGCATTGATATAGCGCTAACAATATTGAAATCATTCTTGATGATTATGTGTTTCTACAGGAACCGAGGGTCTCAGACCCCTGCAATTATAGTCTGTAGGACTCCGGGCTGCGCCCCAAACTATAACTCATACCTGTCATAATCGTGAAAGCCGGATCTGGCAGTTGCAGCGGTACTAATGAGTTAACCACTGAAAATCTGCCTCAATATGGACCGTTTTGTTTACTATATCCGTTAAAACAATACTGGTCCTGAGAGAATGCGTTGTCACACTCCAGTTCTGTGTAAGAATAACTGGAGGGGTGTGTGCGTAAGCGACCCATCTAAACCAGATGCGTAGCCACTCAGCACAACTCCATCAGTCGCATAAAACTAATTCGATCTGGATATGGCGGACGAACCAGATTGTTATGAGACATTACCAAGTTAATATTCGAGTGACAGTGCAGGGTGCTATCTCCAGACTAAAGCTATCCTTAGATCTATGCTTATAGCATAGTCAATCACTCAAACACTCATTTTAACCGACTAAATGATAATCATAAATAAACTTTTAGAGCTTTGATAAACTTGTTAACAAGCTCCTGTCTATTATCTGTCGGAACGAGCTCTTAAGCTTCGGTACGAGTAACAGGTGGCTACAGAATTCCAAAGAATCTTGATTCTCGATGACCTCTATTAACATCATTGTCAAGAGAACCTTTACCTCCGATTGGAGAGACTCTTGTGCAAGGATTAGACGGAAGCATTGTCCATCGGACATTAAATTAATTGTGGTTCTCTCGGAAAGATAGCTGTATGCCTTCCGAAACCACACTTCTGAACTACTAGTCTCCGTAACAGTTATCCAGATTGATACTCATCTTGATAACCATCCGTCAACCACAAAACAACAGAGGTCCTAACTCACACCTGTAGCACCTGCGAGGCCTTCGGAAGGAGGAACTGCGTCTCATTTGCGAAGAGCCTCAACCCAGCAGTTTAGGGGTGCCTGACCGGAAGTCTCGATCAGATGTAAGCCCCGTATTTGAGTTGCTATATGACAATCCCTGAGTAATTATAGGAGAGTTAACTATACCCTCACGAGGAGTCCTTATAGGCGACCTTCTGTCTAGGATGTCCTCCCTTACTCCTTTCTGCTAATGTGTGGTAGAATATACGTCGACATAAGGAGCAGAGTATTGATGCTTTCTTTGTAGCTTGTTCATAAACCAATGAAAGCTTATCGTCAAAAACTTAGTGTCCGGAAACCGGAACAACTCTAAGAGAGTTTTTCACCTTGTCATCTATTAAGGATGACGACGCAAGGACTCTGTCACGTCTATTTAACTCCAAATTAGCAACTTGTTAAGACAGAGTTAAACGTGATAAATATATAGCCCTGGAAAGGATTCTAAATGAGGTACAAACGTCCTCCAATTCCTTTCTGTAGAGAAGTAGCGTCACAGCTCTTAAAGGTGATCTGCGTAATACAGTGAGACTAAATTCGCTCTGAATGAATAAATGTTGTCTCAGTTATGACAAAGTGAATAACGAATGATGAAGGTAAGGCCACAGCTAGGTCCATAGCCTACTCATTCAAACACAGAGGAACTCTCAATACATCTTTACTGTTTTCCGACCAGCGGCGTAACTACAGAAGATGACAAGAAACTGCCTTACTAACTTCTTTCCACTGGAAAGTTGAATGTGGAGTCGTCTAAAAGGCCATAAGCCTGCGACACCTGTCTATACTTGACCGGAAAAGACATTCCTTCTCTTTTTCTGGATAATTTAGTGTGCAACAACGCTAGCGGTTTCTTGTAATAGAAGCAGCATTCTAATTCGTTGGAACACATTCAGGGTAGTGTTGATGGAATAAATCCTCTCAACCCTGTATTGTTCCGAATGTGGAGGGTAATATCCCTTCATCATTCATCTGAATCAGTTGAAATCACGGTCATCGGTATCTGAACGCGCAGATAACTGGACCGACCCAGCACCATGCGACAGTTCAGATTTTGAGACTGCCGTTGATTGCTACTGCACTTGCTGGGATGCTGCGAGCAGCTGCAAAACCGTAATGGAGGCCTAAGGAGCAGCAGACTTCTGGCCGCCGGCTGCTCCCGGGACAGTATGTCCGAGACGGCACTTTCTCCGGACGTCCAAATATGAGAGGCCTTGTCTAAGCTATTGAATAGTGCTACTTTCGAGCTGTCGCAGCATTCTGATTCTCAGGAACAAACTCAGGGATGTAGAGACGCATAAGCACTATCGCCACCCTGTTGTTCCAAAAGGGAAGGGTAATTCTCCTCCAAATCCCTTTCATCCTCCAACTGAATCAGATTATACTCACGGTCATCGGCATCTAAACGCACAGATGACTGGACCGACCCAGCACCTTCCGACAGCTCCAGTTCTGAGACTGCCATCGTCTGCTTCTGCATTTGCTGGGATGCTGCGATGAGCTACGCAATCTGCGACAGCAAGTCCGTTACGGAGGCCTAAGGAGCAGCGGTCTTCTGTTGCATGGCCGCCGGCTGCTCCTGGGATAGTGTGTCCGAGATGGCTCTTTTCTGTGGACGTCCCTTTAAATGAGGCCTCGTCTCCTTGGCTACTGTATGGTGTGACTTCTCTGATGACGAGTGACTTCCTCGGTGATGCAGGCTGGATATCACAAGTCATGTAGCCAAGGTGCAGTCGTGTGTGCTTGGTAGACGTTGAAGAAGCCATAAATATAGCCGACCCCGGCTGTAAACTGAATGGAGTGTCTCGGACGGGAGGCGTGGACGTATGCTCCGACTGATGCAAGTTCTGATCCATAACATATCTGGCTCTAGATGTTATAATAAAAAAGAGAGGGGGGGGGGGAGGGGGGGCCTCTCTCGCGGTCCTTCAGACCTCGCCAAACTTTTTGCTGAACTTACCGGCTTCTCCCTTTCCATCGTCGCAGGGTGAGCCTTATATTGATATTATATTATAGTGCTCGCTCTACCCTTTGCATTCTCCTTGACCGTAACGGACACACCCGGCATCCCGGTACCCTCCTTCACCGGTCAAGCTAGCTGGTGACAGGGATTTGAAACCACACTGTGGTTTATTGCCCTGTCTAATATTCATGAGCACTTTTGCCGCTAGCTCTGATTGACAAATTAATGCGACGACGGAAGCACACTATCTTATGGCATCACGAAAACATCACCATGTTCTTATTCCTCTGTAAATATAAACTAATAAACCAGAGTGACCTAGGGCGAGAGGACCGGTGGCAGCCTCTCATTATGAGAGGACCAGCAGTGGTCCCTCACTAACAACGTACCGTGGCACCGGTCAGCAACATTTGTCATCCACTGCGACACATATGAGCAAGAATTAGTAGAAGTACATCGACTACAAGCAAGGCAGCCTACAAGAAAAAAAGATAAGAGGAACGACTTCCTCGCCTTGCTTAAAGAGCAATATGTTTACATAATGAATCAGACTAAGTCGATTGTACTCCCACCAATTCCACATTAAATAGAAATAAAAAGATATATAACAAAAACATTCAAAATATAAATCGAAAAATAGTTTACACCAAAAATTTTTTCGAAAAATTTTGACAAGAGCCGAAGTCCCCAAAGGGAACGAAGTGCCCAAATGTATCCCAAAAGAGCCCAAGAGTGGGCAAAATTAATTTTTTCCTCCCAAAAATTAACTGCCACACTATGGGACTGTATAATGTATCTTACAACAAGACCTACCATATCAGAAATAGGAATCTACACATAAATGACAAACGTTGCTAATGTTTGTTTGTTTGTTTGTTTGTTTGTTGGTGGTTGACGTCACACATTTATGCACCATGGCTCATCGTGACACAACATGGAGATGAAGTCAAGTTTAGTCAATCGTTGATCAACATGTTGCCCATTTTAGAGGACTTTCACCCCAAGCATTGGTGACTGGGTCCTATTTTACTAGTAAAGCGGAACTGGTTTACCACAGTAAACAAGTGCTGCTTACTTCTCGGGGTTCCCACGGGGAATGTTGCTAATGTAAACAACGTCCAACTGAAAACCGGAAATAAGACCCCAGGCAACACGGTCCGAAGTCAGTAACAGATTTTTGAACTATCCCATGTAAGGCAAGATCTTCATCAGAAGAAAAAACGATACATTGGAAGTGGGATGCATGACTAAAAACGCCTAAACACCCTAAGGGTGAGGACGTAACCCTGGGAAAATACAGAAAAAACTTTCTGTATAACACGTTCAACTCCCAAGAAATTTTATATAAAAAATTTCCAAAAACAAGCCAAAATGCTTGGGAGTTTAACAGGGGGATCAAGAGAGGTTAGGGAAGGAATACTTAACCAACAGTGGAAAAATCATTATCAAAAATTAGGGAACATGAACTAATTTTTATAAATATTATAAAATTACAGCCCTGAACATTTTCAAATCACCGTTTCTTCCTTCCTTCATCCAATTGTGTCCTTGGATCTACCAATTTAACCATTAATTTGTGTCTGGCATCATCATTGAGATTTAAAAAGCACAAAAGTCAGTTTGTTGTTATCTGACAAGGGCCAAACAAAGAATGGTGTTCGCGCCAATTCCGGTCACTTCCTGACGTCTGCGCATGCGCAGAGGGTAAATGTATGGAGGACCAGTTAGGACTTCTAATTTTCGGTTTTGCATGCAAATTTGGGGGATTGGGGGGCAAAATTTGTGTTTGGCCCTAGATATTTTAGAGTTAGCACCAGCTATGTCTGGGCCCTTGGTTACTGTGTAAAAATAGACGTACCTATTCCTCTAACGGCTGGCTCTATTCCAAACAAGACAGCTGTCTCAGCCTATCTATGTACTATTCGTCCGACTTCAGGACGAAAAACAGGTCATTTGAAAAAACCAGGAGAATATTTCGACGACCTCTATTGCTATTGCTTTTCTTCAACAGGAGAGCCTATACCTCCACAAGGAGACTCTCTTGGAAGAATTCGCCGGAAGATTTGACCAACACATACTTGTAGTAAGTGGAGCTTTGCTCGGACTGATAGCCGCAGGCCTGCCAAGACTACATTCTCATCCACTGATCTTCCGCATTTTTCATCCGCTTTTTTGCGAGGTTGATAACCTTCCGCTAAGTGGAAAGCAAAAGAAGACTATTCTCGATGATCTCTATTGCTTCCTTCAATAAGAGAGCCTGTACCTCCACTAGGAGCGACTCCCTTTTGATGGATCCGCCGGAAGATTTGTCCAACGACGTTACGTGGACATCTTGTAAGTGGGGGTTATGTTCGGAATCATAGCCGTAGGCCTTCAGAGACAACACTTTTACCCACTGATCTTCCGTGACATAAATCCAGTTTCTCGTGAAAATGATAACCTTCCGTGAACTGGTAAGCAATAGAGGTCTTATTCATCACCTGTACGACTAATGAGGCTTACGGAAGGAGAAACTATGTCCTCCCCGTGAAGAACCTTGTCCCATCGGCTTAGGGGCATCTGACCTATAGTCTGGATCAGACCTGCGCCCCTTTCTCGAATCGCTATACTGATGAGCTCCGGAGGAGTTCCTTTAGCTGATTAAGTGGAACAGCCTCACTTACCCCGGTCTGCTGAAGCGTGTTGAGACACAGACTTCAGTAGCAGTGTACTGGAAGCTTTCTTGTAGCCTGTTCATGGACTAACGAAAGCTCATCGTCAAATAGAGTATATCCAGAGACCGGAGCGACTCAGAGAGAGCTGTTCACCTTGTCATCTATAAGTGATAACGACGCAAGGGCAGCATCACGTCTGATCAACTCCCAATTGCCACTGTCAGGGCGGAGTTGTACTCATAGCTCTGGTGAGGTGATCTGTGTAGGACATCACATCCAGATTCGCTCTATTGGAAGAAATAGCACATTCCATCACTTCCGAGCATATATTGAATGATGCAGGTAGGGACATATTTTCATTCCCGGCCTGCTCATCTAAACGCAGCTCCCTGAACATCTTCTCCAACTGTTTTAAATGAATGTAGTCCAAGGAACGGTATATTTATTGAAGATGTCGATAAGAAACCGCCTTTCTCTTAGCACTAGAGGTGAATATGGCGTCAATAACATGGCCGAAGGTCTCTGACACCAGTCAAGACTGTTTCGGAAAGGAAAGGACATCCTCTTTCCTCCACACAAAACCTGCTTCAGAGACGACAGCAGTTTCTCTATAGTAGTCGCAGCCTGCTGATCAGGTGGAACAAAGTCAGTATAGTATTGATGAATAAAAATTCATCGCTACCATATGCTGTTCCAAAAGGAAGGATAATCCTCTTCCTTGTCCCTTTGACCATCTGACTGAATCAGCTATACATTCGGTCCATCGCATCTGCGTGTGCAGATGACTGGACCAACCCAGCACCATCCGACAGCTCACCACTGGAGTCTGCAAGAGGCTGCTCACGCACTTGCTGGGATGCTGCGATCAGCTGCGACAGCAAGTCCGTCACCGAGGCTTGAGGAGCAGCGGTTTTCTGTTTTTTAGCCGCTTGCTGCTCCTGGGACAGCGTTCCGGAGATGGATCTCTTCTCCGAACGTCCCGATGATCGAAGCCTTGGTTCTCTAGCTACCGGATGGTCCGACTTCACGGGCGAAGACTGGCTCCATCTTCGCACAGCTGGCTGGATATCCAAAGTCAAGTAACTAGGATGCAGTCGTGTGTGCTTAAAGAATCGTAGCAGAGAAAGCCGTGACTGTAGCTGAGACTGGCTGCAGTCTAGACGGAGCATCCTGAGCAGCAGATGTTGACATATGTTCCGGCCCGTGCAAGTTTCTCATAACAACCTCTGGCCCCAGATGTTGTTGGGTTAGAGAGGGACCTCTCCCGCTCATGGCCTTGTCAGACCTCGCCGAGCCTCCCAACAAGAAACTTGCTGACTTCTTCCCTATTTCCGCCGCTGCTGGGTGAGCTTTTGATTTTGAGGTGCTCGCTCTACCCAAATCTACACTTCCTTCGACCGCAACGGACATACCCGCTGTCACAGCTCCCACGGAGTAACCGCTCCAAAAGTCGAGCTAGCTGCTTGCCAGGGATTAAGAACACTAACTAGAAGCCTTATCCCTTGCTTATATTCATGAGTACCTTGCAGCTAGTTCTATTTTGCTCCTCAGAGCACGACGACGGCAGCACAGTGGATGGATGTCACAATACCATTACCATGTTCTTGTTCCTCTGTAAATAGAAACTGAAAAACTCGAATTATCCTGCGGTGAGAGCTCCGCCATAGGAACCTCACCACCAACAACGTACCATGACAACCGTCTCCAACATCTGTTATCTCAATGTACACAAGTAGGCCAAGAATCCATAGGAGTGCATCGACTACAGGCAAGGCCACAAGCATGTAAATCCGAGGAAGAACTCCTCGCCTTGCATTTAGTGCAGTAGGCTTTTATGATTCAATCAAAAACAAAGTCGATAGCACTCCTACAAACTCCACAATAAAATATATGACAAAGATACATGAATAATTGCAATCAAAACCAAATTCGAAAAATTAAATCAATTTTTTTTTGAAAAAGCCTAAGTACCCAAAAGGGAAAATGATGAGCCCATGGGCATCCCGATAGAGCCTAAGTGTGGACAAAATCCAAATTTTTTGAGCTACACTACCGGAAACATAATCAATGTATCTTACAATAATCCTACAGTAATATAATACCAAATACTACATATATTAAAGACGGTGCCAATGTAAACATCGTCAAAGGAAAAAAATGGAAACAAGACATCAGGCACACAAAAAGGCCCAAAGTCAGTAACCAATTTACATGCTACCAGATGCAAAGCTAGACCTTCATACGAAGAAAAAACGATACATCGGATAGAAGATGCAAGACCAAAAAGACCTAACACCCCTAGGGTGAGGACGTAATCATGGGGATAATCAGAATAAACATTCTGTAATACATGTCAAACTCCCAAGAAATTTAATAAAAAATTTCAATAAAAATAGCCAAAAAGCTTAGGAGTCTAACAGGAGGGCTTCAAGGAGGGATAGGGAAGGAACTCTTAACAAACAGTGGATAAATCATTAGCAAGAATGATGACGTCAGGTGTATGTCCAGAAATTGGGAAACATGAAATAATTTTTATAATTATTATAAAGTTACAGCCTTGAACGTTTCCAACCACCGTTGTTCACTTCCATCATCCATTACAGCCTTGGATCCAGCAATTTATTATTGATTTGTGTCTGGCATCAACAAAAAAAATAGGCCGATGAAATCATCAGATGTGTACCCATATGCGCAACTAGTAGAAAGCTGTATGATGGAGGGCCACCCCGGATGCCAACACTATGTACACCATACATGGTATGGGTACATATAGAAATGGACTGGAGGAGTGCCTAATTTGATAAAAGGTAAATATAAAGATAAAGGGATAAATATCAGATTTACAACAAAAACTATACAGCTCAGAACATCAGTAACCTGAAGACAAATATAAAGTAACTTGGCAATCCAAGCAATATTTTTCAAGTTATCGAATGCCAAAGGGATTGGAGGAATTTTCAATTTGAAGGATAAAGGGTTAATATCACAGGATCAAATTATCAGATTTACACCAAAAACTATACAGCTCAGCACATCAGTAACCTGAACACATATATGAAGTAACATGACAATCGGATTGATATTTTTTTAGTTTTCTCATGCCAAAGGGATTGAAAGAATTCACAATTTGAAGGATAAAGGGTTAATATCTCAGGATTAAATTATCAGATTTACACCAAAAACTATACAGCTCGGCACATCAGTAACCTGAACACAAATATAAAGCAACTTGACAATCCAAGCAATATTTTTCAAGTTATCGAAGAATGCCAAAGGGATTGGAGGAATTTTCAATTTGAAGGATAAAGGGATAATATCTCAGGATCAAAATAACAGATTTACACCAAAAACTATACAGCTCGGCACATCAGTAACCTGAACACAAATATAAAGTAAGTTGACAATCCAAGCAATATTTCTCAAGTTATCGAATGCCAAAGGGATTGGAGGAATTTTCAATTTGAAGGATAAAGGGTTAATATCTCAGGATCAAATCATCAGATTTACACCAAAAACTATACAGCTCGGCAAATCAGTAACCTGAACACAAATATAAAGTAACTAGACAATCCAAGCAATATTATTCAAGTTATCGATTGCCAAAGGGATTGGAGAAATTTTCAATTTGAAGGATAAAGGGTTAATATCTTAGGATTAAATTATCAGATTTACACCAAAAACTATACAGCTCGGCACATCAGAAACCTGAACACAAATATAAAGTAACTTGACAATCCAAGCAATATTTTTCAAGTTATTGAATGCCAAAGGGATTGGAGGAATTTTCAATTTGAAGGATAAAGGGTTAATATCTCAGGATCAAAATAACAGATTTACACCAAAAAGTATACAGCTCGGAACATTAGTAACCTGAAGATATATATAAAGTAACATGACAATTGGATTGATATTTTTTGAGTTATCTCATGCCAAAGGGATTGGAAGAATTCTCAATTTGAAGGATAAAGAGTTAATATCTGAGGATCAAATTATCAGATTTACACCAAAAACTATACAGCTCGGCACATCAGTAACCTGAACACAAATATAAAGTAACTTGACAATCCAAGCAATATTTTTCAAGTTATCGAATGCCAAAGAAATGGATACGGATGCCAGACGGACAAAGGATGGATGAACGACGGATGGCCACCCTGGATGCCGGCATTATGTGTACCATACATAGTATGGGTACACATAAAAAGGAATATTTAAAAGCACAGATGTCAGTTCATTGTTGCTGACTTTTGGGCCAAACAAAGAATGATGTTGGCGCCAATTCCAGTCTCTTCCTGACCACTGTGCATGCACAGAGTGTAAAAGTATGGAAGGCCAGATAGGACTTTTAATTTTCGGTTTTGTATACAAATTTTGGGGATTGGGGGGTTCAAAATTTGTGTTTGGCCCTTGATAATATCGAGTTTGCACCAGCTAGTCTAGACCATTGGTTGACGTATAAAAATATGTGATTTCCTAAAGAGTTTCTATAGTAACTATATGCCGCAATTGCAGCCATAATTTCAACCCGATGAAAATTAATTGAGGATCATTGGTAGAGGGTGTTCCAGTCATCAGTCACCTTAAGTTTCAAAACATTGGGCCTTGAAATTTCAAAGAAGATTTCTTGAAAATCCAGACATTTATGAATTCTGTTTCAATAAAAAAACCAGTAAAAGAAGGTTAAATATTTTGAAAATTACAATTTTTTCAGACAGTATTCTCTTTCAAATAGCTTTAGATAGGTAAAGGGTTACAGGAAACACAACATTTTATTCAAATAATTTGTTCTATCTTAAATGATATCATAACTGACTGGAGAGCTCTACATGATGGGAAAACAAAATAAACAAAACTTCCATGCTTCAAAACACCTGTCATCAATCAGTATTTCTGATTTATTTATTTATTGGGGTTTAAGGTCACATACTTATGCACAATGGCTAATCGTGACCGTGGCAGTTTTACAGGTGGAGGAAGCCAGTGTACCCAGAGAGAACCACAGAGCATTGACGTCTACCAGTGAGCCACTGCACTCCCAGTATTTCTGATAAGTAACTTGAGAGAAATACATGTATTAACATAATTACAACTGCAAACTTGTTTACAGGACAAGTTAAAATAAGTTGTAGAATAACTACTATACACTGTATATTTTTCTCTTCCTACACTGATAAGACCAGAAGCTGACATCATTTTTTGGAAAGCTCTCACTGATAGCTTTCCAGAAAATGTCAGATTCTGATCTTGTCAGTGCAGGAGCAGCAGTTTACTTAGTTTATTGCAGTTATGCTACAACTTATTTTGACTTGTATTGTACACAATATTTTTGGGGGGGTTTACCCAGTTCTCAATGGAGAAAACTGGAACCAACCCTTACAAGATTCTCAAAACTAGAGGGGGTATCAGTACCCCATGGCTCACCAACAGGTGGCCAATGCAAAGGGGTGGCTGGAGTAAAAAGTTCAAAACTTGCACACAAACATCCAAAATTAAAGAAAATAAGCAGCTAAAGGGTTAAATAATATAATAATAACTATGCATGCTAACATAATATAGGAACCATGGCAATATGCTACAAGGTAAGTCTCCACTTTGAAAAAAAGAAAGACAAACCTCAAAACCTGCACATAAAAGTAAAAAAAGTATCACATTTGTTTCAAGGGGTTAAAATCGAGAAAAATACCCTGTCACAGTAACCACAATGGCAATATGCCAGTAAGGTGAAAGTCTACTTGAAAAATATCCACTTGGAAGAAAAGAAAGACAAACCTCAAAACCTGCACATAAAAGTATCACATTTGTTTCAAAGGGTTAAAATTTAGAAAAATACCTAGAAAATGTTACAGTAACCACCATGGCAATATGCCAGAGAGGTAAAACTCCACTTAAAAAAAAATATCAAAACCTGCACACAAAAGTACAAAACCTGCACACAAAAGTCCAAAATTAAAGTAAATAAGCAGCTAAAGGGTTAAATAATATAATAATAGCCCCAAGAAGCATCCTAACATAAAATAAGAACCATGGCAATATGGAAGAAAAGAAAGACAAACCTCAAAACCTGCACATAAAAGTAAAAAAACATCAAAACCTGCACACAAACGTCAAAATAAGTCCAAAATTTGATTCAAAGGGTTAAAATTAAGACGAAATACCCTGGAAAAGAGTTAAATGTTATCGTGAACCCCCACAGCAATATGCAAAGAAGAAAAACATTTTTTTAAAAGCACAAAAATCCAAACCTGTAAACAAAAGAAGTCCAAAATTGAAGTAATTAAGCAGGAAAAGGGTTAAAGAATACAACGTAACCCTAAGATGCATGTTTACATACAATACAAAGCATGGACATATGCTACAAGGTAAATTTTCACTTGGAAGAAAGGAAGAAAAAAAACCCATGAAAACCTGCATGCAAACGTCAAAATAAGTCTAAAAATCTATTCAAAGGGTTAAAAAATTTGTAGAAATGCACTGGAAAGATATCAATGTTATAATAAATAACCACCACTGCAATATGCAGTGAGGTCAACCTAACTTGAAATTGTTTTTTTTTATCACAACCTGTACATAAAAGTAAGAAGCTGTAAGCCTAAGTCCAAAAGCTGTACATAAAAGTCCAAAATTGAAGTAATTCAGCAGGAAAAGGGTTAAGTAATACAAACATAGCCCTAAGATGCATGTTTACATACAATAGAAAGCATGGACATATGCTGCAAGGTAAGTCTCCACTTGGAAGAAAGGAAAAAAAACAACATCAAAACCTGCACGCAAACATCAAAATAAGTCTAAAATTTGATTCAAAGGGTTAAAATTAAGACAAAATACCCTGGAAAAGAGTTAAATGTTATAGTGAACCCCCATAGCAATATGCAGAAACTCTACACTTGGAAGAAAGGAAAATAAGAAGCTGTAAGCCTAAGTCCAAAAGCTGTACATAAAAGTCCAAAATTGAAGTAATTCAGCAGGAAAAGGGTTAAATAATACAAACATAGCCCTAAGATGCAAGTTTACATACAACAGAAAGCATGGCCATATGCTGCAACGTAAATCTCCACTTGGAAGAAAGGGAAAAAAAACATCAAAACCTGCACGCAAACATCAGAATAAGTCTAAAATTTGATTCAAAGGGTTAAAATTAAGACAAAATACCCTGGAAAAGAGTTAAATGTTACAGTGAACCACCATAGCAATATGCAGAAACTCTACACTTGGAAGAAAGAAAAAAAAAAAAAAACCCATGAAAACCTGCACGCAAACGGCAAAATAAGTGTAAAAATTAATTCAAAGGGTTAAAATTTTTTTAAAAATGCACTGGAAAGATATCAATGTTATAATGCAATGAGGTCAACCTCACTTGAAATTGTTTTTTTTTATCACAACCTGTACATAAAAGTAAGAAGCTGTAAGCCTAAGTCCAAAAGCTGTACATAAAAGTCCAAAATTGAAGTAATTCAGCAGGAAAAGGGTTAAATAATACAAACATAGCCCTAAGATGCATGTATACATACAATAGAAAGCATGGACATATGCTGCAAGGTAAATCTCCACTTGGAAGAAAGGAAAAAAAACCATCAAAACCTGCACGCAAACATCAAAATAAGTCTAAAATTTGATTCAAAGGGTTAAAATGAAGACAAAATACCCTGGAAAAGAGTTAAATGTTATAGTGAACCACCATAGCAATATGCAGAAACTCTACACTTGGAAGAAAGGAAAAAAAAAAACCCCATGAAAACCTGCACGCAAACGTCAAAATAAGTCTAAAAATCTATTGAAGGGGTTTCAAATTTTTTAAAAATGCACTGAAAAGATATCAATGTTATAATAACCACCACTGCAATATGCAGTGAGGTCAACCTCACTTGAAATTGTTTTTTTTTATCACAACATGTACATAAAAGTAAGAAGCTGTAAGCCTAAGTCCAAAAGCTGTACATAAAAGTCCAAAATTGAAGTAATTCAGCAGGAAAAGGGTTAAATAATACAAACATAGCCCTAAGATGCATGTTTACATACAATAGAAAGCATGGACATATGTTGCAAGGTAAATCTCCACTTGAAAGAAAGGAAAAAAAAAACATCAAAACCTGCACGCAAACATCAAAATAAGTCTAAAATTTGATTCAAAGGGTTAAAATTACGACAAAATACCCTGGAAAAGAGTTAAATGTTATAGTGAACCACTATAGCAATATGCTGAAACTAAAAAAAAATTTGAAAAGCTAAAAAATCAAAACCTGTACACAAAAGTTCAAAACATTTGAGAGTGGACGCCGACGCCGACATGAGGGCTATGCCATAGGCTCACACAACTAACGTTGGTGAGCCAAAAACAAGTATTTTGCTGACAGTACCGATCTTCGTGCAGACTGGAGAGGCATTGGGTTAAGCATTAGAATATAGCCTCTGGCGACCACATATTTCCATCCTCTCATAGACCATTCCTGTCAAGTTTTGGTTCACATCGGCTCAGTAGTTCCAGAGAAGTAGAAAATGTGATTTCTCATGGGGGTTTCTATAGTAACTATAAGCCACAATTGCAGCCATGTTTGCAACCCAATCAACATTAAATGAGGATCGTTGGTAGAGGGTGTCCCAGTCATCAACCATGCAAAGTTTCAAAACATTTGGCAGAGTGGTTTCAGAGAAGATTTTTCAAAATCCACCAATCAGAATCAAAAAATGCTTCTGGCAGCCATGTTTTTCGATGCGTGGTAACAAAAATGAGGAGCATTTGTAGAGGACCTCCCACAGACTATCCCTGCCAGGTTTGGTTCACGTCGGCTCAGTAGTTCCAGAGAAGAAGATGAAAATGTGATTACGGCCATGTTTACAACCCGATCAACACTAAATGAGGATTGTTGGTAGAGGTAGAGGTGGTCCCAGACATCATTTATGTGAAGTATCAAAACATTTGGCCAGGCACTTTCAGAGGAGAATTTTGAAAATCCACCAACCAGAGTTAATACCTCTGGTGGCCATGTTTTTCATCCGACGGGAACAAAATGAGGACTGTTTGTAGAAGACCTCCCATAGACCATTCCTGCCAAGTTTGGTTCACACCAGCTCAGCGGTTACAGAGAAGATGAAAATGTGAAAAGTTTACGGACGCCGGACGACGACAGAAGCTAAGTGATGAGAAAAGCGAACATGGCCTTTTAGGTCAGGTGAGCTAAAAATATATCTTACAAAACACTTACATGTAAATGCAATCTGTTGGGAGTTTAACCCCACTGCCAGTTCTCTGAGTTTTACCACAAATGATCACAACAAATAAACCAATACTATTAAAATTCTTAGTAACAAGTCAACAACTGTTGGCTGCGCTGTTTTTTTTAGCATTTTTGATCGAAAGTTAAATATTTATTTATTTATTGGTGTTTAAGGTCACATACTTATGCACAATGGCTAATCGTGACCGTGACAGTTTTACGGGTGGAGGAAGCCGGAGTACCCGGAGAGAACCACCGAGCAACGACGAGCAGCTGTCAGCTCTCCAACATCGTAACTCTGAACTCTGCACCGCAGCACAGGCAGAGTTAGATTGGTTGAAGACATGCGCACCATCGACGTGCAGTACGCCTCAGTACACAGCGTCATCGTGCCCCCATGTAGGCAATCGGGGTGAAGTGTCTTGCCCAAGGACACAACGCGGTTGCCGCAGGTGGGATTCGAACCGAGGACCTCTCGGCTTGCAGCCTGCACCTCTACCAACTGAGCCACAGCGTCCCCTATCGAAAGTTAAAAAATTTATAGTAATTTATATATTTTTTATACTTACCAATGACCCAGACTTAGCTGGTGCTAACTCTAACAAAACCAGGGCCAAACACAAATTTTGCCCCCCAATCCCCAAAATTTGCATCCAAAACAAAAAGAAATTATGTCCTAAAGGACCTCCATACTACGCCCCCACTGCGCATGCGCAGTGTCACGGACGTCCCGAAATTGGCGCCAATTATCATTCTTACTGGCAGTGCCTGGTCAGCGCTATGTACTCAGCGGGGAGGCAAGAGTTCCCAACTCCTGGGAGGGCCATCCCCGTCTGGGTCATTGGTAAGTATAAAAAATATATAAATTACTATAAATTTTTTAACATTTTTATACTGTACCAATGACCCAGACTTAGCTGAATAGTAAACAGGCTGGAGGGCCTAGGACATAGAGGAAAATCCAATAAGCTCAACTATATAATAAAGAGGTAACCCCTTAAGGAGAAAAGGAGTATTAGGCTTTACATGTATCTTTCTTATTTAATATTAAATTAGAAAGATACAATACCCTTAATAATTGAGCACAATAATATTCATGTTCTCTATTAACATCCAGTATATCCCTTATACTAATTATTTTTAAAGTAAGCCAATAAATAAAGTAGTCCAGAGAATTGAGACTCTTTATAGTCATTTAAAAGTGTCCGAGTATTGTATATTAAAGCCCGTTTGACACTTGACATATACAAATGCTTCACACCGAGCTACACTTTAAAAATAAGACATGAATGAATTTTAACATTAATATTACACTTTAAAACCATCCCGGAAGCGACTCAGATATACTGACTTGGAAGAGGCATTCCCTTGCTTTTCACTATAAAGCAGGTGACCTAAGGGAACACCCGCCCCCCCCCCCCCTTCCCCTTGCCCTGGGTCAAATAGCCCAGAGCGAAGAGGGCAGCCGGACGGAGTCACTGCCGGAACAGAAAGCCTGCATAACTATAGTTGCAACTGTTTAGTGGACGACATTCTGAGCAACAGATAACGGACCTAAACAATGCAGGTCTCCAGAAATGGACTCAATATTTCTGAGATAAAAATTCGTGAATGTGGATGGCTGAGACCAATAAGCAGCCTTCATTAAATCTGTAATAGCAACACTATTAGCATAAGCCCAAGAAGTAGCAAGAGCTCTTACTTCATGAGCGGAAATCTTAAGCACAGACTGCTGAGAAGAAGATAAACTCTCATAAGCAGTACGGATAGTTAATTGAATCCATCTAGCAATAGACTGGACCGAAATGTCCTTTCTATTAGGCATCAAAGACAGAAAGAAACGTTTCCGTCCCTTTCTGATAAACTGAGATCTCTGTTTATAGATACGTAATGCTCTAACAGGACAGAGTAAAGGCCTACGCCCGTCTGAAGACGGAAGAGCCTTAATAACAATAGGTTCCGGATATTTATTAGGAGCCTGATTCTTAGCTAAAAAACCCACATTAGTAGTGAAGGTGATAGTGTTCCCGACACTACGATAGTGAGAATCATCCACCGACAGTGCATGAAGCTCACTGACTCTTCTAGCAGAAGAGAAAGCTAAGAGAAAAGCTGTCTTATAAGATAAGAATTTGAAATCTATTGTCCCAAGAGGTTCAAATGGCTTTTCCTTTAATTTAAGAAGAACCCAAGCTAAATTCCATTTAGGAATTAATCTAAGAGTTCTGGGTCTATTTATCGAGAAGTTTCTAACCAACTTAGATAAAGAGACATTAGATCCAATTTGTAAACTATCATGATGTGCATGGGTATCAGATAACATAGACCTATAACCCTTAATAGTAACAGGCTGCAGTTTGATTTCGTCAAACAAGTATACTAGAAAGTTTGCAATGTCTGGTATAGAGGGATCGAATATATCTACAGAATGATCCCTACACCAACGACGAAAAACCTTCCACTTAGCCGCATAGTTTAGCAAAGAGGAGGTCCTCCTACAGTTAGAAATCGCGTCCACTGCTCGTCCTGTAAAGTGCTTGCCATGCAAGAAGGACCGCACAACGGAAAAACGTGAAGGTTGAGACCTTGCGGGTTGTGATGGAGTTGGCGCGATTTCCCCTGCGAAAGAAGATCCTCCCGTGGAGGAAGCTTTCGCGGTAGGTCCCACAACAGACACTTGAGTAGATTTATCCACGGTCTCTGTGGCGACAGAGATGCTACCAACAGAATCTTGCATTGAGATTGTTTTATCTTTAGCAATACTTGTTGAATTAACGGCGCTGGAGGATACGCATATCCTATCATTCCGTCCCAAGGGATCGACAGAGCGTCTACTGCAAATGCTCTTGGATCCGGACACGGAGACACATACGTCTGCAACTGATTGTTGAGATGTGTCACAAATAAGTCTATCATTGGCCGTTCCCATTGGTAGCAAATCTGATTGAATACTTATTTGTTGAGAGTCCACTCCAACGGCAACAAGCGACCCTTTCGTGAAAGGGAGTCTGCTAGCACATTCAGACGACCCGGTATGTGACGGACCGAAAGAAGAACGTGATGTTCTAGCGCAAACAGAAGGATTCTTTCCGTTAGATTGAACAACGGAACTGAATGAGTGCCTCCCTGATTCCGTATATACGCCACTACTGTCGTATTGTCGGATAGGATTTGGACATGAGCATTGTGAATAATGTCCTTCCAATGACGTAACGCAAGCCAAATTGACATCATTTCCTTGATGTTTATGTGCTTGCACAGGAATTGCGGATCCCAAAGACCCTGGCATCTCGAATCCGTTGGGATTAATGATGCACCCCAACCTGTTTGACTGGCATCCGTCATAATGGTAAAACTCGGATCCGGCAACTGCAGCGGAACTCCCGGAGTTAACCACTGAATGTTTGCCCAAGTCTGAATCTCTTGTTTCACTTGATCTGACAAGAGAATGTCTACGTCGAGCGAATGAATTTTCACACTCCAATTCTGAGTCAAGAAAATTTGGAGAGGACGTGTGCGTAACCGCCCCATCGGAATGAGATCCGCAGCGGCTCCGCACAGACCTATCAGTCTCATAAATTCTCTCGCTGTGACTTTGTCTGCGTGCAGACAATAGCGAGCGTAACAACTGACTAATTTCGCTCTGGTTAACGGCAGACGAACGAGATTGTTGTGCGTCTCGAAGCTCATTCCCAGATGAGTGAATGACTTGGACAGCACCAGATCCGACTTCTGCTCGTTTACTATAAAACCGAGACGTCGGAGCAATAGAAGTAAATTCTGAACATCGTTCTGAAGCGTTAACTCGTTGCCGTACCTCTGAAGAATGTCGTCCAGGTAGGCCGACGTTACCGCAGACGAATGAGCTCGGAAATAGATCATTACCGAGTTCATTACCCGAGTGAAAGCCCAGGGTGCTAGATTCAATCCGAAGCACATCGCCCGGAATTGATACACCACTCCTAGGACTGCGAAGCGTAGATACTTTCGGAATGTCGGATGTACCATGACGTGAAAGTACGCATCTTTGAGATCTATGCTTGTTGCATAATCGTTCACCCGAATACTCGCTCTGACCGATCGAATCGTCTCCATATAAAATTTCGGAGCGACGATCAGCTTGTTTATCCAGCTCAAATCTATGACTGGACGGAACGAGCCGTCTGGTTTCGGAACCAGAAACAGATGGCTGTAGAATCCCGGAGTCTCCTGGTTTTCTACGACCTCTACCGCGTTCTTCATTAAAAGAGACTGCACCTCTGATAACAGAGCGTCTGTTTTCTGCGGATTTGACGGAAGTTGAGTCCACTTTGGACTTCGAGTTAATGGAGGCTTTCGTTTGAAGGATATCTTTAGACCTTCCGAAGTCACTCCTCTCACCCAAGGGTCGTCCGTAATCGACGCCCATTCTTGTGAAAAGCTCGACAACCTTCCGCCAACCGGTACGCGATAGAGGTTTAAGCCATCACCTCCTGGACCTGCGAGGCCTGCGGTAGGAGAAACCACGTCCTCCACGACCCGCACCTCGCCCCGTCGACCTCGGGGCATCCGACCGGTTGTCCCGGCCTGAAGGACGTCCCGAACGAGAGTCGCTACCCTGATGGTCTCTCGAATAAGACCAAGAGGACGCACCGGAACCTCTATAGGAACCTCTCTTGGGCGCATTAGACCCAGAAGTGCCTGTCTTATTCTTGTCTGCTGTATCCGACTTCTTAGAAGCAGATTTGAACAACAGAGAATCCGAAGCTTTCTTTGTAATTTTATCATAAATAACAGAAAGCTTGCCGTCAAAGAGAAGATCTCCGGAGACCGAAGCGACTCTAAGAGAGTTCTTCACCTTAGTATCCACGAGTGTAGATGTAGCTAGGGCTGCGTCACGTCTAACCAACTCCAGATTTGCCACTGAAAGGGCGGAGTTACACGTGGAATAAGCTACTGCCCTTGAAAGAAGTCTTAAAGAGGATTGAATATCCTGAAACTCTTTCCCTTGAAGGCGCAGTGATAACGCCTTAGTAAGGTGATCTGCGTAAGATAAGGCATCTAAATTGGCTCTGTTAGACGCAATAGCTGTTTCCAACACCGCGGTTGGAATAGAAGCCGACGACGGTAATGATAGCTCTAAGTCTTCCGCCTCGTCGTCCATACGCAGAGGAACTCTCGGGATACCCTGTCCTGCCGTGTCGAATTTATTCCTTGCATTAATGAAAGGCAGGTTGAGAGTATTAGCGGACAAGAAACCTGCTTTCCCCGTCTTGGAAGCAAGTTTAAATATAGCGTCGTTCAATAATTCAAATGTTCTTGCAACATTATTGGACTGCGACGGAAACTCGGGAGCGATGTCCCTGAACCGCTCAAAAAATTCAGAGTCCAATGACGCTATAATCCTCTTGTCCGGAACCGCAGCAGTCTGGCCTGACGGAACAACTTGAGGGAGAAAGTGCCGGATGAAGTCCAAGGCAGCTTTATGTTGTTCCGAAAGGGATAGCTCCAAATCATCCGTATCCCTTTCACCATCCGGTCGGACCTCATGATGCTCCCGGTCGTCCGCCCCCGATGCTTCGGCGGAGCGTACCGACCCAGTGCCGTCGGATAATTCTCGATCCGACACCGTTTCTGTCGGCTGCTGGGATGCTGCGATAAGCTGTGCTATCTGCACAAGAATGTCCGGCGTCGAGAACTGCGGAGGCGCAGTCTTTCGCTGCTTCGCCGAGGGCAGCTCCGCATCAGATGGCTCCCGCATACTTTTTCTATGCGAACATCCGGAGTCCATCGGTCTCGAATCCCTGGCTGCCGGATGGTGCAACCTGGTCGCCAAAGAATCCTTGATCGGCGAAGCTGGTAAGATATCGGCGGTCACGCAGCCAAGGTGCGGTCGTGTGCGCTGACGAGAAGAAGAAGCCTTAGCAGTCTCCGCGGACTGCCTATACAACGGAGCGTCCCGAGCGACGGACGTATGCTCCGTTTGCGACACATTTTGTACCACAACATCTGGTCCCACTTCCCATGTATTTGAGACGTCAATAGACTTGTCACAGATGAGACCTTTTGCCTCTGACTTTGTTTTGAACTAATTTCATGTCCTGCTAATCCAGTGTGTGCATTTGGGATTTTCCAACCACTTTTCTGAAAACAAACATTTCCTCATTTCCTTTCACTCTGTTGATGGTATTACACAATGCCACAACTTAGCAGAACAAACTTAAAAGTTTGTTCTGCTAAGTTGAGGCATTGTGTAATACCGTAAGAGAATCTCTCGGGGCATAAAAACTGTGTACAAAGTATTGGGCATCAGAAGCGACAAGAAATTTCTTAAATCTCTGATTAAAAAACTTTCATGTAGACAAAATTGGAGAAAATCCCGACAGTGCAAAGATATCAACAAATTAGCTTGATGTGATCTAATATAAATGGAAAGCCATGTGTTATTATTTGTAATAATTGAATACCTTAGTTGTATTCCAAATACTTGATAGCCAAGAACAACAATGGTGCATTATTTTAGCACTAACTGGACATTACATAAAAAATAGGCTGATGAAATCGTCAGATATGTACCCATACGCGCAACTAGTAGAAAGCTGTATGTCGGGGGGCCACCACGGATGCCGACATTATGTACACCATACATGGTATGGGTACATATAGAAATGGATTGGAGGAGTGTCTAATTTGATGGATAAAGGGTTAATATCTCCGGACCAAATTATCAGATTTACATAAAATTTACATAAAAACTATACAGCACAGCACATCAGTAACCTGAATACATATATAAAGTAACATGACAATCGGATTGATATTTTTTGAGTTACCAAAGGGATTGGAGAAATTTTCAATTTGAAGGATAAAGGGTTAATATCTCAGGATCAAATTATCAGATTTACAACAACTAGAGGGGGTATCAGTACCCCATGGCTCACCAACAGGTGGCCAATGCAAAGAGGTGGGTGGAGTAAAAAAAAAAAAGTTCAAAACTTGCACACAAAAGTCCAAAATTAAAGAAAATAAGCAGCTAAAGGGTTAAATAATATAATAATAACCCATAAGAAGCATGCTAACATAAAATAGGAACCATGGCAATATGCTACAAGGTAAGTCTCCACTTTGAAAAAAAGAAAGACAAACCTCAAAACCTGCACATAAAAGTAAAAAAAGTATCACATTTGTTTCAAAGGGTTAAAATTTAGAAAAATACCCTGAAAATATTACAATAACCAGTGTGGCAATATGCCAGTGAGATAAAACTCCACTTAAAAAAAATATCAAAACCTGCACACAAAAGTACAAACCTGCAAAGAAAAGAACAAAATTAAAGTAAATAAGCAGCTAAAGGGTTAAATAATATAAAAATAGCCCAAGAAGCATCCTAACATAAAATAGGAACCATGGCAATATGCTGCAAGGTAAGTCACCACTTGGAAGAAAAGAAAGACAAACCTCAAAACCTGCACATAAAAGTAAAAAAAAGTATCATAATTGTTCTAAGGGGTTAAAATTGAGAAAAATACCCTGTCACAGTAACCACAATGGCAATATGCCAGTGATGGGAAAGTCTACTTGAAAAATATCCACTTGGAAGAAAAGAAAGACAAACCTCAAAACCTGCACATAAAAGTATCACATTTGTTTCAAAGGGTTAAAATTTAGAAAAATACCCTGAAAATGTTACAGTAACCACCATGGCAATATGCCAGAGAGGTAAAACTCCACTTAAAAACTTAAAAAAAAATATCAAAACCTGCACACAAAAGTACAAAACCTGCACACAAAAGTCCAAAATTAAAGTAAATAAGCAGCTAAAGGGTTAAATAATATAATAATAGCCCCAAGAAGCATCCTAACATAAAATAAGAAGCATCCTAACATAAAATAGGAACCATGGCAATATGCTACAAGGTAAGTCACCACTTGGAAGAATAGAAAGACAAACCTGAAAACCTGCACATAAAAGTAAAAAAAACATCAAAACCTGCACACAAACATCAAAAAAATAAGTCCAAAATTTGATTCAAAGGGTTAAAATTAAGACGAAATACCCTGGAAAAGAGTTAAATGTTATCGTGAACCCCCACAGCAATATGCAAAGAAGAAAAACATTTTGTTAAAAGCACAAAAATCCAAACCTGTAAACAAAAGAAGTCCAAAGTTGAAGTAATTAAGCAGGAAAAGGGTTAAAGAATACAACGTAGCCCTAAGATGCATGCTTACATACAATAGAAAGCATGGACATATGCTACAAGGTAAATCTACACATGGAAGAAAGGAAAAAAAATACATGAAAACCTGCACGCAAACGTCAAAATAAGTCTAAAAATCTATTCAAAGGGTTAAAATTTAAAAAAAAAAATGCACTGGAAAGATATCGATGTTATAATAACCACCACTGCAATATGCAGTGAGGTCAACCTCACTTGAAATTGTTTTTTTTTATCACAACCTGTACATAAAAGTAAGAAACTGTAAGCCTAAGTCCAAAAGCTGTACATAAAAGTCCAAAATTGAAGTAATTCAGCAGGAAAAGGGTTAAATAATACAAACATAGCCCTAAGATGCATGTTTACATACAATAGAAAGCATGGACATATGCTGCAAGGTAAATCTCCACTTGGAAGAAAGGAAAAAAAAACATCAAAACCTGCTCGCAAACATCAAAATAAGTCTAAAATTTGATTCAAAGGGTTAAAATTGAGACAAAATACCCTGGAAAAGAGTTAAATGTTATAGTGAACCACCATAGCAATATGCAGAAACTCTACACTTGGAAGAAAGGAAAAAAAAAAAACCCATGAAAACCTGCACGGAAACATTAAAATAAGTCTAAAAATCTATTCAAAGGGTTAAAAATTTATTAAAAATGCACTGGAAAGATATCAATGTTATAATAACCACCACTGCAATATGCAGTGAGGTCAACCTCACTTGAAATTGTTTTTTTTATCACAACCTGTACATAAAAATAAGAAGCTGTAAGCCTAAGTCCAAAAGCTGTACATAAAAGTCCAAAATTGAAGTAATTCAGCAGGAAAAGGGTTAAATAATACAAACATAGCCCTAAGATGCATGTTTACATACAATAGAAAGCAGGGACATACGCTGCAAGGTAAATCTCCACTTGGAAGAAAGGAAAAAAAAAACATCAAAACCTGCATGCAAACATCAAAATAAGTCTAAAATTTGATTCAAAGGGTTAAAATTAAGACAAAATACCCTGGAAAAGAGCTAAATGTTATAGTGAACCACCATAGCAATATGCAGAAGCTAAAAAAAAATTTAAAAAGCCAAAAAATCAAAACCTGTACACAAAAGTTCAAAATATTTGAGAGCGGACGCCGACGCCGACATGAGGGCTATGCAATAGGCTCACACAACTAATGTTGGTGAGCCAAAAACTATACAGCTCAGCACATCAGTAACCTGAACACAAATATAAAGTAACTTGACAATCCAAGCAATATTTTTCAAGTTATCGAATGCCAAAGGGATTGGAGGAATTTTCAATTTGAAGGATAAAGGGTTAATATCTCAGTATAAAATTAACAGATTTACACCAAAAACTATACAGCTCGGCACATCAGTAACCTGAACACAAATATAAAGTAACTTGACAATCCAAGCAATATTTTTCAAGTTATCGAATGCCAAAGGGATTGGAGGAATTTTCAATTTGAAGGATAAAGGGTTAATATCTCAGTATAAAATTAACAGATTTACACCAAAAACTATACAGCTCGGCACATCAGTAACCTGAACACAAATATAAAGTAACTTGACAAACCAAGCAATATTTTTCAAGTTATCGAATGCCAAAGGGATTGGAGGAATTTTCAATTTGAAGGATAAAGGGTTAATATCTTGGGATCAAATCATCAGATTTACATCAAAAACTATACAGCTCGGCAAATCAGTAACCTGAACACAAATATAAAGTAACTAGACAATCCAAGCAATATTTTTCAAGTTATCAAATGCCAAAGGGATTGGAGGAATTTTCAATTTGAAGGATAAAGGGTTAAAATCTCAGAATCAAATTATCAGATTTACACCAAAAACTACACAGCTTAGCACATCAGTAACCTGAACACAAACGTAAAGTAACTTGACAATCCAAGCAAAATTTTTCAAGTTATCGAATGCCAAAGAAATGGATACGGACGTTCAATTTGATGGATAAAGAGTCAATATCTCGGGATCAAAATAACAGATTTACACCCAAAACGATACAGCTCGGCACATCAGTAACCTGAACACAAATATAAAGTAACTTGACAATCCAAGCAATATTTTTCAAGTTATCGAATGCCAAAGGGATTGGAGGAATTTTCAATTTGAAGGATAAAGGGGTAAAATCTCAGGATCAAATTATCAGATTTACACCAAAAACTATACAGCTCGGCACATCAGTAACCTGAACACAAATATAAAGTAACTTGATAATCCAAGCAATATTTTTCAAGTTATCGAATGCCAAAGAAATGGATATGGATGCAGGACGGACAGATGGACAGACAGAGAGATGGACAGACAGATGGACAGACAGACAGACAAAGGATGGACGAACGACAGATGTCCACCCTGGATGCCGGCATTATGTGTACCATACATAATATGGGTACACATAAAAAGTTAAAAAATTTATAGTAATTTATATATTTTGAAAACTTACCAATGACCCAGACTTGTGCTAACTCTAACATTCTAGGGCCAAACACACATTTTGACCCCCCAATCCCCCAAATTTGCATCAAAATCCAAAAATTAGATGTCCTATGTGGTCCTCCATACTTTTGTCCAGTGCGCATGCGCAGTGTCCATGAAGCAACGAAATTGGAGCCAAATCCTCATTCTTACAACCAGTGCCTGGTAAGCGTTATGTAAACAGCAGGGAGGTATGAGTTCCCAACTCATGGGAGAGCCATCCCCGTCTGGGTCATTTGAAAGTATAAAAAATATATAAATTACGATAAATTTTTTAACATTTTTACACTGTACCAATGACCCAGACTTAGCTGAATAGAAACAAGAGGCCCCAGGGGGCCTGAGGGCGCTCACCTGACATGGTAGCCTAAATATCAACCCAGAGAATTGATTTCCACAAGTTGCATCTGCTCCTCCTAAGAAAAGCTGAAACCAAATATCCAAATATTCTGACCAGTGGATCTTAAAAAAGATTTTTAAAGAATATTCCTCATATTGAACTAAGTCATAATTCGGGCTCCCACAGGGAGCCCATATATGAACCCAGGGTGCTTGGCTTTAACAAACCTGAAACTCACACCCCTAAGGATTCCGCACACCAAATATCAAAACATTCCGACTGCTGGATCTGAAGAAGAAGATTTTTAAAGAAAATTCCTCATTTTGAACCAAGTTACAATTCGAGCTCCCACAATCAGTCCAAATATGGACCTAGGGAGATGGCTTGAACAAACTTGAATCTTACCCCCCTAAGGATGCTGCATAAAAAATATCAAAAGCATTCATCTGCTGGATCTGAAGATTTTTAAAGAAAATTCCTCATTTTGAACTAAGTTGTCATTCAGGCTCCCACAGGGAGCCCAAATATGGACCCATGGACTTGGCTTTAACACACTTGAATCCCCCCCCCCCCCCCCCCCTCCCCCAAGGATGCTACTCACCACATATCAAACCATTCCGACTGCTGGATCTGAAGAAGATTTTTTAAGAAAATTCCTCATTTCGAACAAAGTTACAATTCAAGCTCCCACAGTGAGCCCAAATATGGACCTAGGGACATGGCTTGAACAAACTTGAATCTCACCCCCCTAAGGATGCTGCATACCAAATATCACAAGATTCTGCCTGCTGGATCTTGAGAAGAAGATTTTCAAAGAAATTTGCCTGAAATGCACTAAGTTCAAATTTGGGCTCCTATACTGAGCCCAAATATAAACCCAGGGGGCCGATTTGAACAAACTTGAATCAGATCCACCCCACAATGTTGCATACCAAATATCACAAGATGCTGCCTGCTGGATCTGGAGAAGATTTTTGAAGAAATGTGCCTGAAATGCACTAAGTTTGAATTTGGGCTTCTATAGTGAGCCCAAATATGAATCCGGGTGGCCGATTTGAACAAACTGGAATCAGATGCACCCCACAATGTTGCATGCCAAATATCAAAAGATTCTGCCTGCAGGATCTGGAGAAGAAGATTTTTGAAGAAATTTGCCTGAAATGCACTAAGTTCGAATTCGAGCTTCTATAGTGAGCCCAAATATGAATCTAGGGAGCCGATTTGAACAAAATAGAATTAGATCCACCCCACAATGTTGCATACCAAATATCAAAAGATTCTGCCTGCTGGATCTGGAGAAGAAGATTTTTTAAGAAATTTGCCTGAAAAGCAGTAAGTTCAAATTTGGGCTCCTATACTGAGCCCAAATATAAACCCAGGGAGCCGATTTGAACAAACTTGAATCAGATCCACCCTACAATGTTGCATACCCAATATCAAAAGATTCTGCCTGCTGGATCTTGAGATGAAGATTTTCAAAGAAATTTGCCTGAAATGCACTAAGTTCAAATTTGGGCTCCTATACTGAGCCCAAATATAAACCCAAGGGGCCGATTTGAACAAACTTGAATCAGATCCATCCCACAATGTTGCATACCAAATATGAAAAGATTCTGCCTGCTGGATCTGGAGAAGAAGATTTTCAAAGAAATTTGCCTGAAATGCAGTAAGTTCAAATTTGGGCTCCTATACTGAGCCTAAATATACACCCAGGGGGCCGATTTGAACAAACTTGAAACAGATCCACCCCACAATGTTGCATACCAAATATCAAGAGATTCTGCCTGCTGGATCTGGAGAAGAAGATTTTTTAAGAAATTTGCCTGAAATGCACTAAGTTCGAAATCGGGCTCCTATACTGAGCCCAAATATGAACCCAGGGGGCCGATTTGAACAAACTTGAATCAGATCCACCCTACAATGTTGCACACCAAATATCAAAAGATTCTGCCTGCTGGATCTGGAGAAGAAGATTTTTTAATGTTTTTCCCATTGCCTACAGTGTTAAAAAGTGCTGACTCAGCACTTTTTCAAAGTCCCGAAACTGTGCCCTATGATAAAACCGATGGCAATTTTTTTTACCAATCCTTTCTGTTGGTCCTAAGGAAGCTGCACACCAAATAAAAATTCTTGGTGCCGTGCAGTTTTGGAGATATGGGCGTTTTAAATTTTTTCTATTTTTAGCTCCTGCGGTTCCCACGGGGCTGCAGGAAATTTTTTTTTTGCATAAATCAAGTACTCATGACCCAATAAGCCCTCACATAAAATTTGGTTGAAATCGGCTTCTCGGTTCAGAAAATAGAAATTAGGGGCGGGGCCAAAATTTTTGCCCCTCCCATAACAACGCCAAATATTATCCCTCAAACTTCTCTTGAACAAATCTGAGTCTACACCTCAAAAGGAAGGTGCATACCATATATCAAGTCTCTGCTACTGCTGGTTCATGAGAAGAAGATTTACAAAGACTTTGGTGCCCCTTGGGGGCGTGGCACCACCCAGGAGGAGGGGCAACTTCATTTGAACAAATCTGAATTGGCATTAGGTAATAAACATTTAGCCAACATTTGAATAAAATTGGGCTAGTGGTTTAGGAGGAGAAGTCGAAAATGTAAAGTTAACACCGGACGGACAACGACGGACGACGGACAGAAAGTGATAAGTAAAGCTCCCCTTGAGCTTCGCTCAGGTGAGCTAAAAAGGCTGGAGGGCCTAGGACATAAAGGAAAATCCAATAGGCTCAATTACATGTAAACAGAATTATCCCCTCAAGGAGAAGAGGAGAACAGGTTTTACATGTATCTTTCTTGTTTGTATCAAAAAAGAAAGACACAATACCATTCCGTAATTGAGCACAATAACATCAATGATCTCTATTAACATCCAGTATAACCCATTATACTAATTTTTTCAAAGGAAAGCCAATAAATAAAGATAGTCCAGAGAATGAGACTCTTTATACTCATTTACAAGTGTCCGAGGATTGTATATTAGCGCTCGTTGACACATGACATATACAAATGTTTCACACCGAGCTACACTTTAAAAATATTACATAAATGAGATAAACATAAGCTTTACACTTAAAACTATCCCGGCACCAACTCGAAAGTACTGACTCCAGAGGAGGTATTCCGTTGCTTTTCACTATAAAGCAGGTGATATAAGGGAACACCATTCCCACCACCCACATTCCCCCCCTCCCTCCCCTTGCTCTGGGTCAAATACCCCAGAACGAAGAAAGCAGCAGGACAGAGTCACTACCAGAACAGAAAGCCTGCATAACTATAGTTGCAACTGTTTAGTGGACGACATTCTGATAACGGACCTAAACATCGAAGGTCGCCAGAAATGGACTCAACATTTCTAAGATAAAAACTTAAGCACAGACTGCGGAGTTGAAGATAATTTTTCATAAGCAGTACGGATAGTTAATTGAATCCAGCTTGCAATAGAATGGACTGTAATGTCCTTTCTATTATGCAGCAGAGACAGAAAGAAACGCTTACGTCTCTTTCTGATAAACTCAGATCTACGTTTGTAAATACGCATGGCCCTAACTGGACAGAGCAAAGACCTATGACCGTCTGAAGATGACAGAGCCTTAATAACAATAGGTTCAGGATACTTATTAGGAGCCTGATTCTTAGCCAAAAATCCAACTTTAGTAGTTAAAGTAATAGTATTACCAACACTACGATAGTGAGAATTATCAACTGATCATGCATGAAGCTCACTAAGTCTTCTGGCAGAAGAGAAGGCTAAGAGAAAAGCTGTCTTATAAGATAAGAATTTGAAGTCCACTGTATCAAGAGGTTCAAATGGCGTTTCTTCTAGCTTCAGAAGAACCCAAGCTAAATTCCACTTAGGAATTAACCTAAGGGTTCTAGGCCTATTTATCGAAAAGTTTTTCACTAACTTAGATAAAGAGACATTAGATCCAATCTGTAACCTATCATGATGAGCATAGGTATCCGATAGCAAAGACCTCTAACCATTAATAGTTATTGGCTGGAGTTTGATCTCGTCAAACAAGTAGACCAGAAAATTAGCAATGTCTGGAATGAAGGAATCATAAAAATCAATAGAATGATCCCTACACCACCTATAGAAAAACTTCCACTTAGTAGCATAATTTAGCAAAGAGGAGGTCCTCCTACAGTTAGAAATTGCATCCACTGCTCGTCCTGTAAAATGCTTGCCGTGCAAGAAGGACCGCACAACAGAAATACGTGAAGGTTGAGACCTTGCGGGTTGTGATGCAGTGTGTGTGATTTTCCCTGCGAAAGAAGGTCCTCCCGTGGAGGAAGCTTCCGCGGAATTCCCAGAACAGACACCTGAGTAGATTTATGCATGGTCTCTGGGGTGACAGAGATGCTACCAACAGAATCTTGAAGTGAGATTGCTAGATTTTTAGCAATATCTGCTGAATCAACGGAGCTGGAGGATATGCGTATCCTATCATTCTGTCCCAAGAGATTGAGAGAACGTCTACTGCAAACGCTCGAGGATCTGGGTATGGCGACACGTACGTCTGCAACTGATTGTTGAGATGCATCGCAAATAAGTCTATCATTGGACGATCCCATTGGTAGCAAATCTGATTGAATACTCGTTTGTTGAGAGTCCATTCTGACGGCAACATGCGGCCTTTCTGAGAAAGGAAGTCTGCTAGAACATTCAGACGACCCGGTATAGACGGACCGATAGAAGAACTTGATGCTATAGGACAAACGGAAGAATCCTTTCCGTTAAACTGAACAAGGGCAACGCCCCCGGTCCCCTGACCAAGATGGCAAATTCAAGGGAGCTGTTAGGATGCAATTTGTTCCAAGAGCAAGGTCTTTATGAGAGGTTAAGGGTGTTAATTTCAATCAAATGATCAAAAGTAAAGTTATCATCCGGACAACACAAAAAGTGTATTTTATAAGTCGAAAAAGGGGAATAACTCCTGTAAAAATAGACAGAGCATGGCCATTTTTTAACTTGACCTGTATTTCCAACCAATTAAACCACATACTTAGTTTCGTTTCAATCAAATGATCCAAAGTAAAGTTATCATCCGGACCGTCAACACAAAAAACGTATTTTCTAAGTCGAAAAAGGGGAATAAATCCAGTAAAAATCAGTGGAGCGTGCCCATTTTCGAACTTGACCTGCATTTCCACCCAAATAAGCGGCATACTAAATTTCATTTCAATCAAATGATCCTAACTAAAGTTATCATCCGGACAACACAAAAACTGTATTTTTTAAGTCGAAAAAGGGGAATAAATCCAGTAGAAATCAGTGGGGCGTGCCCATTTTCGAACCTGACCTGCATTTCCACCCAAGTAAGACACATACCAAATTTAGTTTCAGTAAAATCATCCAAACTAAAGTTATCATCCGGAAAAGGGTGTGACGGATGGACGCACGGACGGACAGACGGACGGACGGACGGACGGACACTGCTGATTACAATAGTCCCCCGAAGGGTCGGGGACAATAACGGAATGGAATGAGTGCCTCCCTAGTTCCGAATGTACGCTACTACTATCGAATTGTCGGACAGAAATTGGACATGCGAATTCTGAACAATGAGCATTCATTGACGTAGCGCAAGCCATATTGACATCATCTCTTGATGTTTATGTGCTTGTTTAGGAACTGTGGATCCCAAAGACCCTGGCACCTCAAATCTGTTGGGCTCAGAGTTGCGTCCCAACCTGTTTGACTCGCATCCGTCATTATCGTAAAACTCGGAACCGGCAGTTGCAGTGGTACTCCTTGAGTTAACCACTGAATATCTGCCCAAGTCTGAATCTCTTGTATCACTTGATTCGGCAAGACGATGTTCGATTCGAGCGAATGAGTCTTCACACTCCAATTCTGAGATAAAATATATGTGGAGTGGACAAGTGCATAGCCACTTCATCAGAATAAGATCCAAAGCGGGTTCGCTCAAACCTGTCAGTCTCATGAATTCTCTCGCTCTTACTACATCTGAGTGAAGACAAAAGCAAGCGTAACAACTGACTCATATCGCTCTGGTTAACGGCAGACGAACGAGATTGTTGTGCGTCTCTAAGCTCATGATTTGGACGGCACTAGATCCGACTTCTTTTCATTTACTATGAAACCGATACGTCGGAGCAATTGAAGCAGACTCTGAACATCGTTCAGAAGTGTTAACTTGCTGCTGTAACCCTGAAGAATGTCGTCCAAGTAGGCCGAAGTTAGCACCGACGAATGAGCTCGGAAATAAGTCATTATCGAGATCATTATTCGAGTGAAGGCCCAGGGCGCTAGGTTCAGACCAGAGCATCATTGCTCGGAACTGAAAACAACTCCTGGGACAGCGAAGCAAAGGTACTTTCTAAACGCCAGATGTACCATGACGTAAAGGTACACATCCTTGAGATCTATGCTCACAGGATAATCGTTCACTCGAGTGCTCGCTCTGACCGATCAGATGGTCTCCATATAAAATATTGGAGCCACGATCAGCTTGTTTATCCAGCTCAGATCTATAACTGGACGAAACAAGCCGTCTTATCTTGGAACCAGGAAAAGGTTACTGCAGAAAACTGGAGATTCCTGGTTTTCTACGACGTCTATAGAGTTCTTGTCCAGAAGAGATTGAACTTCTGAAGCGAATCTCTCTTCTGAACGTTTAACGGAAGCTGAGACCAGCATGGACTTCGAGTTAACGGTTTTTCCTTGAAGGACAATTTAAACCTTCGGCAACAAACCCCTTGCACCCATGGGTCGTCCATAATTGACAACCAATTGGTTAAGAATCTCGACAGCCTTCCGCCCACTGGAGCGCAATAGAGGTTTAGACCATCACCTCCTGGCCCTGCGAGGATTGCGGAAGGAGAAACCACATCCTCCACGACCAGCACCTCGCTCAGTCGACCTAGGGGCATCTGACCGGATATCTCGGCCAGCATTACAACCCCTATGTGAGTCGCTACTCTGACGGTCTCCGGAGTAAGACGTAGGGGCTTTCTTAGATCCCCTATAGGAACTTCCTTTGGACGTATTTGCCCCCAAAGTACCTGTCTTACTCCTCCCTGCTGAGTCTGACTTTTTCAAAGCGGAATTAAAAGCAGAGAATCCAAAGCTTTCTTAGTAATCTGATTATAGATTGCAGAAAGCCTACCGTCGAAGAGAAGCTCTCCTGAGACCGGAGCGACTGGAAGAGAGTTTTTCACCTTACTATCCACTCTTGTGGATGCAGCCAGGGCAGCATCACATTTAACTCCCTATTGCCACTGAAAGGGCGGAGTTATACGTAGAATATGCTATAGCCCTCGAAAGAACTCTTAAGGAAGTTTGAACATCCTGGAATTCTTTCCCTTCGAGACATTGTGATAACGCTCTGGTAAGGTGATCTGTGTGAGATAATGCATCTAAATTAATTCTATTAGACAAGATTGTCCTCTCCAGGATACATGAGTTAATAGACATGGACGCGGGCAATGACAATTCCAGGTCTTCAGCCTAGTCGTCCAAACGCAGAGGAACTCTCTGCACGCCTTGTATAGCGCTAGGCGATAAGAAGCCGGATTTGCCAGTCTCAGAGGCTAGCTTGAAGATAGCGTCATTCAAAAGTTCAAATGTCCGTGACATTTCTGGACTGGGTCGGAAACTCAAGGACAGTGTCCCTAATCTGGCCGAAAAAGTCTGTCCAGTGACGCTTTCAGTTTCTTATCAGGTAACGCAGCATTTTGGTCCAGAGAAACAACTTCTAAAAGGTGATGCCGGATGAAATCAACGGGCACCTTAAGTTGTTCGGAAAGGGAAAATTTCAGCTGTGCTGATTCACTTTTACCATCTGCCTGGACCACATAAGAATCTCGGTCGTCCCTTACTGACTCTGCGGGGGAGCGAACCGACCCAGCTTGCTCAGACAGTTTCTTTACTGAAAAAGTTTCTGATAGCTGCTGAAATGCTGCGATGAATTGAGCTATCTGTGATAGCAAGTCCATCACAGAGGCCTGTGGAGCCATGGTCTTACGTAATTTAGCCGCTGGAAACTCCAGGGACATTAATTCCTGCATTCTCGTGATATGCGAACGTCCCAACTGGAAAGGCCTCGTGTTCTTAGCTAGCAGATGGCATGACCTGGTCGACGTGGACTCCCTGGTCGGCTGGATATCTGCGGTCACATAGCCAAGGTGCGGTCATGTGTGCTGACGTGAGGATGAGGAAGCCAATAGACAAGCCACGTCGGACTGTCTATGTAACGGAGCGTCCCGAGCAGGAGGAGTGGACGTATGCTCCAACTAACGAACGTTACATACAACCACATCTCGGCCCAGATGTTGTTGTAAGAGAGAGGGGGCCTCCCTCACTCGCAGTCTGGATAGACCTGGACGAGCTAGCTACCAGACTGACTGGCTTCCTCCATTCCATCCTCGGATCCGTCGTCGCCGGGAGACGTGATTAGAGATTATAGTGCTCGCAACACCCCTTCTCCTCCACTGGACTGCAATGGACGAACCCGGCGTCGCAAACATTTCGTGAATGATTGGTTCACCGGGTGAGCTAGCGGGTGACAAGTGACCGTCGATCCTACGTGGAATCTCTTAGGCACTTGCCGCATACCTTGAGCACTTTGCCGCTAGCTCATTATTGCGACGACGGAAGCACACTTTTGAAGACATCACGGAAACATCACCCTGTTCTTGTTTCTCTGAAAAAGAGACTGAAAAAACTAGAGTGACCATGTGGAGAGAGGACTGGCCTGGACCTCTCACCACTAACAATATACCATGACACACGTCTCCAACGTTTGTGAGTACACAGACTACAACAAATAGAATGACCATGAGAATCAGAGGAAGACTTCCTAGATTTACAATTGAACAATATTCTTTCATTTTGAAAAAATATTAAACAGTCATCGTACTCGCACCAACCCTTGAAAACATAATAATAATAATCCATTACAAACATTTTGAAAATTAATTTTAAAGAAAAAATTTTTTTCGAAGAATTTTCAAGATGAGCCCAAGTTCCCAATGGGAACGATGAGCCCAAATGGATCCCAAAAAAGCCCAAGTGTGGACAAAAATTTTTAAAACATGTTTAAAAATTAATGTTACACTTACGGACAATATTAATGTATCTGGCTATGAGTAGAACTAATAGAAGACAAGGAATCACTGTCAGAAGTAACCGTTGTCAACATAAACAAAAGTGAATAAAACTGGAAACAAGACTCCAGGCACTGATAATATGGCCCGAAATCAGTAACCAATTTTAACACTATCCGATGAAAAACATAGGCTTCCTGAGAAGAAACTGCAGTACATCGAATGGTAGATGCATGACTGAAACGCCTAACCACCCTAGGGTGAGGACGTAACCATGGGGAAAAACAGAATAAACATTCTGTTACCAAGCCAAAACTCCCAAGAAATTTCAGTAAAAAAATTAGAGAATTGAAATTTGTTGGACAAATTACGGGCTTTCCCAACTTTTTAATGTGAAAAGGCAAACTGTATTGTACACAAAACTATCAATCAGTTTTGAAAACAGAAAATTTAGTGGAAATCAAAGATTTTGTGATGCTACTAGTTTTTATGCAGCCAAAACAGATATTTGAGATACAGCAGGACACCAAAACATTTAACACAAAATTTGCTCTTCAATAATTACAGAATATTTTCATAGAAAGCAAAACAAGCGATGTCCTTTGTGCTTTGGAAAAAATTAGTACATATGAATTATGGGCGTACGGGCCAGGGTTTCATGAAGGACTGTGCCCCAACCCACCTCTGAGTCAGGAAGGAGCCGATTTTTCGGCCAATATGCCAGAAAATTTCGGACAATTTAGTTGCCAGAAATGACCACAAAACATTTTGGTGTTTTCCACACAAAATGTTGTTTTCCTATCTCATCACTAAGAAGTTGCAAGTAAACTGACCATTATACTGTACAAGTTGATTCAGTGGAACCGTATCCATGTTAATATTATTAATTTATAATCACACAAGTACACACAAAGAGCTCTATTACTGCATATTACGGGAGCACGGTGGCTCAGAAGGTAGAGATGATTGTTGCAATCCAAGAAGTCCTCGGTTCGAATCATGCCTGTGGCAACCACATTGTGTCCTTGAGCAAGACACTTCATCTCAATTTAATTTCCCACGTAGGGGGGGGGGGGGGGGGGGGGGGAGGGGGGGCATGATGGCAATGTGTACTAAGGGTACTTTGAGGGTGCACTTGTCTTCAACCAATGCTAACCCTGCTTTTGTGGAGTTAGTATGTTGGGGAGCTGACAGTTGCTCACCATTGCTCGGTGGTTCTCTCCAGGTACTCAATGGGAGGGAGACCTCCCTCCCTCCCATACCCAAATTTGGCATTTCCTCCTGAGATTAAATTTTTTGGGGCTAAAAGGGTTCAACATCCCCCCCCCCCCCTGCCCCTGAAAAATACCCCTGTACGCCTATGCAATGAATACCTAGACTTGAATTAATACCTATATTATGGTCATGATATAGATGTAGATGCTGAAAGTGACCTTAAATATCAATAATTAATTTATTCTCTATCATTTTGTCTGTTTGTGAATGTGTGGGATTTGTCAACAAACCAGGGTAAGCTTCCTACTCCATGATTTCACAATTTTTCCAACATATCTGTTTCAGATATAATGAAATACATGTAATATGAGTTACTGTCACACACAAATTAGTTGTTTATTTGATATGGTTTAAACCATCTAGAGAGCTAGTATACACAGTGATGGGTACAGTTCA
The DNA here is from genome assembly GCA_031216915.1 of Pictodentalium vernedei. Classification (NCBI taxonomy): domain Eukaryota; kingdom Metazoa; phylum Mollusca; class Scaphopoda; order Dentaliida; family Dentaliidae; genus Pictodentalium; species Pictodentalium vernedei. The sequence continues at coordinate 436,309,973 of CM062296.1, read as the reverse complement.
AGTCAAAATGAGTTGATTAAAGGGATGTTGAACAGCTTGTTAATATTTCTGGCATTACATTACTACTTTGCTATTTATTGACAGAAGGATTTCACAGAGGGTTTCCCTGACGGTATTTATTTATTGGTGTTTACGGACACATACTTATCCACAATGGCTAATCGTGACCGTGACAGTTTTACGGGTGGGGGAAGTCAGAGGACCCAGAGAGAACCACCGAGCATTGATGAGCAACTGTCAGCTCAACATTCTAATTATGTTCAAGCTCCGCTGAAGCAGGGTACCAGCGGTTGAAGACATGTGCACCATTGACATGCAGTACGTCTTAGTACATGGCATCATCGTGCCCCCATGTTGGAAACCGGGATAAAGTGCCTTGCCCAAGGACATTACGTGGGTCGTCCCAGATAGGGATCAAACTCGGGACCTCTATCATAGAAGTCAAACAGTCTACCACTGAGAAAATGTGCTTTCTTTCCTGGCGGTATTCATATTTGTACGGCCAAACTGGTGTTGGATAACACGGAACACCAAAACATATAACACAAAATTTGTTCCCCATTGATTTTTGAAAGCAGTTATGAAAAGCTCAAAGAGCTCTTTCGTTTTTGTTTTTGGACAAGTGAGTATTCACTCAAAGTCATTTTTTGCAGACAGTGCTATTTTTAAGTGGCCAAAGCACATGCTTCATTAAGTTCCAGAACATAACTAAAGTCGGATTTATTGACTAAACATCTCTGCATATAGCAAAGCAAAGTGTCTCAAATTAACCCATTCCAAAATGATAATAGAGAGTAACCAAAGTTGGATAATTTGGGTATTTCCAAATGGTACACTTATTCTCACTCTCATCATGCTTGAGGGTTAAATCTGAGATTGAAAAGGTATACCAATCTTACACAGGGAAGGTGAGTACAGAAAAGTACGAAATTAATCAGAAAATGAATTTTGTCTGACGGTACTAATATTTGTACGAGCAAAACTGGTACTGGATTTATTTATTTATTTATTAGGTTTTAACGACACATTAACAGCCAAGGTCATATTATGTCAGTGACAGTTGTATGGGTGGAGGAAGCCGGAGTACCCAGAGAGAACCACCGAGCAATGACGGGCAGCTGCCAGCTCCACAACATAGTGTCTCCGAACTGTAGCACAGGCAGGGTTAGATTGGTTGAAGACATGCGTACCATCGACGTGCAGTATGCCTTAGTACACGACGTCATGGTGACCCAATGCGGACAGTCGGAGTGAAGTGATCGGGACATAATTGGAATATATCCGACAGATACAATGTCGGATATATTCCAATTATGTCCCGATCATGCAAGGCAGAAACTTGAAATTCTCAGAATGTTTCCTACTGTCCCTGCCCGACAGTTTAGTATCTTTGTCAAGTGCCGGGACCGCGTGGAAATACCATGGATCAGGTGGAAACCAAAGGCATGGTTCGTCCCTACTTTATTCTCAACTCAACCACTTTTCCATCCATTATTTACCTGTCACCGGCTGAGTTAGGTATTATATTTGTCTATTTGATGAACTTTTCAACCTTAACTATTTGCGGCTTCATGTAGCACCACTGAAAGGCCACTGCACAGTTACCAATATATTCAGGGATTGATTTTACGAAAATAACAATTATTCCGACTATACCCACATGAGAACTCCTAAATATGCCAAGGGTTAAATTTTTGATAATGACGTATAAAACAGAAGTTGTCATGCTATGCTTGCTGTATGCAGGCATAGAAAACATTCAGCGCTCAATGAATTAGGAATGGAGTAAATTGTCACTTAAACCTACAAAATTTTGAAAAAATTAGTTTTTTTCGACGGCATCTACCATTATGCATCTGAGACAGGGATTGCGTTAAACTTTACAGCAACCTTATAACAGAAAATATTCTTGGAATTGAACTGTGAATCCGAATTTCAAAAGCATTTTCGGATATTCTATTCCAAACTACCACAGCACGCTTATCAATATTATTCAGTGATTTTATGAAAATTAAAATTATTCCGACCATACCCATATGGGCAGTCTCGAATCTGTCAACGGTTAAACTTTTAATAATGACATATAAAACAAAAGTCATACTATGACTGCTGCATACAGCCATAGCAAACATTCAGCGCTCAATCAATTAGGAATGGTGTAAATCGTCACTTAAACTTACCAAATTCTGAAAACGAGAGTTTTTTTGGACTGCACCTATCTTTATGCAAACAGAATGAGCATAGGGTTAAACTTTACAACCAAACTTACAACAGCAAATATGCTCGGTAGGCTATTGTAAATACGAACATGTAAATCATTTTTGGATATTCCTTTCGAAAATGGAAGAAAAGTGAGCTCCAAATTAGCTAATTTTATGAAGAATTTTAGGGCACTCAAATTCAAGGCCCGAAAACTGCGTAAAGGTTAAAACTTTGAATAAAATATATAACAGCAAAATTGTTCTTGGATGAAGGCCCAATCCTCTCATGGAAAAGGTTTTGAGACAATATGGCTCCAGTGCTGAGAAAGTGCATGTAAACGTTGGCGAAAATAACAATTATTCTGACAGTACCCTTATGGGAAGTCTCAAATCTGTCAAGGGTTAAACTTTTAATAATAACATATAGAACAAAATTTGTCATACTTTGTCTGCTGCAAGCAGCTATAGAAAACATTCAGAGCTCAAGCAATTAAAAATGGAGTAAATCGCCACCTAAATTTACCAAATTCTGAAAAAATTGGAAATGTTTTGGACGGTACCTACTTTTATGCAACCAGAAAGGGATAGGGTTAAACTTTACAACCAAACTTACAACAGCAAATATGCTCGGAAGTCAATTGTGAATACGTACACGAAAAGTGTTTGAAATTAACCATTTCCAAAATGATAGAAAAGGCAACCAAAAATGGCTAATTTTGGCATTTTCAAACGCTACTCTTATTCTCGCCGTCATTGTGCTTGAGGGTTAAATCTGAGATTAAGAAGTAAACAGTAACTTTCTTCCACAATCATTGTTGCATCTAGCCATACCAAAATAATTATTACAACTACCTTGTAATTAGAAAAATTTGCTTTTGAAGTTGGCGAAAATAAATATTCCGACAGTACCCTTATGGGAAGTCTCAAATCTGCCAAGGGTTAAACTTTTAATAATAACATATAGAACAAAATTTGTCATACTTTGACTGCTGCAAGCAGCTATAGAAAACATTCAGAGCTCAAGTAATTAAAAATGGAGTAAATCGTCACCTAAACTTACCAAATTCTGAAAAAATTGGAAATTTTTTGGACGGTACCTACTTTTATGCAACCAGAATGGGATAGGGTTAAACTTTACAACCAAACTTACAACAGCAAATATGCTCGGTAGTCAACAGTCAATATGCACACAAAACGTGTTTGAAATTGACTCGTTTCCAAAATGATGGAAAAAGCAACCAAAGTTGGCTAATTTTGGCATTTTCAAACGGTACTCTTATTCTCACCCTCATTGTGCTTGAGGGTTAAATCTGAGATTCAAAAGTAAACAGTAACTTTCTTCCGCAATCATTGTTGCATCTATCCAAACCAAAATAATTGATACAACAACCTTGTTATTAGAGAAATTTGCCCTTGAAGTTGGTCAATTTTGAAGAAAAATTCTATATTCATGTCATTTTTGGCCAGTGGGGGTTAAAGTTGAAAGATCTGAGTGGTGATTGTGGTGTATCATATTATGCTCTAAATGTGTGGAAAATTTGAGCTAAATAACTATGATCAATTTTTAGACATTCGAAAAATGGTGAAATTTTGAAGGTTTTGGCAGAATATTTTGAAAACACGCATTTTCACAGATACGACGATACCGCATTTCACTAGATTTTATGACATTACATAAGTGTGCCAAATTTGGTCAAAATCATACAGCTTGTTTTCGAGCAGTTCAACAGACAAAATTCAGGAAGGAAAAAAAAAAAAAAATAAAAAAATAAAGAAGAAAAATTTTGAAAAAGAAGAATAAGGCCAAAAAAAAAAAATCAATTGATTCTCAGGCAATTTTTTTTTCAAATCAATGAGGGAGGGAGGATTTTATTTTTATTTTTATTTTTATTTCTTCCAGATGGTGAGAAAGGATTGAGAGGCAAAAGTCACTTTCTGATGTCTGTTTTTACCTGAAAATCATGGAAAGTGCATATTGTAAAATGATATACAAATAAAACTAATTTTATAGAAAACTAAAACTGTTTTTCTTTATTTTCTGATATCACCACTTTTTGTATTTAGAAACAGAACTCTGACTTCACTTTTAAACTTTTACAAAGCAGAACTATTTTATGAATACCAGATATTATTGACCACCCTCGTATTATTTTGGTATCATTGTGAGTTATTTTGATTTTTAGTATGACCCATGGTGAGAGTGTTCTTCTCTGTAACAGAAGGTATATTCTTTTTAAAAAAATATTTAAAGTGTTTAAAATAAATTTCAAGTTCATATAAGAAGCTGGGTCATTCATGGTTTCTGAATACCCTAACCGAGTTGAAAAGCGTAGTTAAAAAAGTTTTCGATATCCTTCGTAAATTAAGCGTTATTAACAATTTGAGTTAATTAATTTCTTTGGTAAATGACAAAACATTTCAGTTGTCTCCCTTCCCGGATGCGCTGGGTAATAATACACTGTTCAGAAAACTGACAATTTCTGCCAACCATCTTTCACTGACACGTGCGATTGGTGCTTTGAAGGTCTGCCATTCTTATCCATCCAAATACCCGTGATTTCTATTGTAGCCTTATTACATTTAACCCCCTTCCAACAAACTTCACAAGTTTTCAAAGAAAAACATTCAATGCAAATTGCGGGGCGAATTTCAATGCAGCCAATTTTTCAGTGGAACAGAGCGTAACCGCAAGCAATTTCGATATGGACGAACTGTCTCCAATACATTTTTTTTGTTTTGAAACGCTGGTTAACTTTTAATAAATTCTAATTAACTCGATGCGTGTCTTGTGTGATTCGTTGTTTTGTCTGGTACTTTGTTTTTAAATAGCCATTTTGTGCTGGTTGCTATCAGTTGGGGCGAATTGTTCGAACGACTACGCCATTGCAATTCTTTTCAGAAATATAAAATTGGGCTAGTTTAGGCTATTTTCATAGCCGTGTGACGGACTTTAACAGCAACCGTGTTTACTGTTTTTTGCGGAAGCGTGTGTTTTTAAAAAATAAAACATTAGAAAATACAGTAAACTGCCATGTCTCCCAAGGAAGTTTAGAAGGGCGACTTGAATTTCGCCCCCAATGTAAGCCAAGGCTAGAGGCTCTCACACTTAACACACGCCTGTGTATATTTACCTGTTTATTCGTTGGTTTTGGGCCTTAAAACCAATAGTCCCTTTTCAATTTCCCTGTTTCCTATTTTCTTGCAATGACGGTCCAAATAAAAAGGCCCAACGCGGGCCATTTTTTTCAACGCGGCGGTGCCTGAGAATCAATTCCTTTTTTTTTTTTGGCCTAACAATAGTTTTTCCCAAACTGGGTTTGGGAAAGCCTGATTACAAACATTATGCCAAAGCATGGGAGAATAGCAAGGGGGGTATAAAGTAAAGGGAGAGAGGAAACTCTGAACTATGGAAATTTCATAACAAGAATGTAAACATCAGGCCTATGCCCCGAAATTAGGGAACATGAAATAATTTTGCATAAAAATTATAAGTTACAGCCTTGAACACATCCTTCCACTGTTTCTTCCTCTCCTCCTCTTATTTCATCCTTAGATCCACCATTTCTTTCATGATTTTGTGTTTAACCGAGATTTATAAGCACAAATGTCAGTGAGATGTTACTGATTTCAGGGCCAAACAAAGAATGAGGATTTGGCTCCAATTTCGTGGCTTCCTGGACACTGCGCATGCGCAGTGGACAAAAGTATGGAGGATCACAAAGGACATTTAATTTTGTGATTTTGATGCAAATTTTGGGGATGGGGGGGGGGGGGGGGGGGCAAAATTTGTGTTTGGCCCTAGAATATTAGAGTTAGCACCAGCTTAGTCTGGGTCATTGGTACAGTATAAAAATATTGGTAATATTTCACATGAAGTGCAGTTATGCTTCCAATATAACCCACAAACCATGTGTATGGCAGTTTTATAATGCCAATAAATTCTTGTCTTCAAGTTAATTTATTTAATCGATATGAGCGCATTCATACTAATGACATATGGAACAAAACATTGTGGTTTTGTCAAATGGTCAACTTAATTTTTTCAAATTCGCGATTTATTGTCCCTTTAATGGGAAAAAATGGGGGCTTGGTGGCTCAGTGGTAATGGCATTTGACTTCACTAAGGCGTACAGAACATCAATGGCGCACTTGTCTTCAACGAATGCTAACCCTGCTTGTGTTGAGTTGGTACTTTGGAGAGTCCGATAGTTGCTTGCCACTGCTTGGTGGTTCTCACCGGGTACTCCAGCTTCCTCCATCTGTAAAATTGTCTGACATGAGCTGACCCTGGCTGCCGAAAGTGTCATTAAAACCCCAATAAATAATAAATAAATAAATAACAAAATTAAAAATGGCAAATAATATCAAAAGTATGTTCTATCCGAACCCAACATCAAGCCAAAAGATGCACTGGATAAGCTGCAGTGTGTTTTAGTAAACTGGCCAAAAACAAATCCAGAAACAAACAATGTGCACAGATGGATCATCCTCGCAAACAAGGATAATTTGAAGACACTATACTCCCTGAACCCCAATATATATTAAGGCATTATAAATTACCTCCACACTACATTGGCAGTTTGATTCTACAAGTAGCATAGGTCCACCTCTATGTCCACATATACCAGATATGCAAGCAATAACCTGAAAAAATGATAAATTTAAAGTAATTTGTATATTTTTTATACTTACCAATGGCCCAGACTAGCTGGTACAAACTCGATATTATCAAGGGCCAAACATAAATTTTGACCCCCCCCCTCCCCAAAATTCCCCAAATTTGCATAAAAAAAAACGAAAATTAAAAGTCATATCTGGCCCTCCATACTTTTACCATCTGCAGCAGTCAGGAAGAGACCAGAATTGGCACCAAACTCATTCTTTGTAGATGAGCGTACTAAATAATAATTCAGCGGGGAGGTATGAGTGCCCACTCATGGGAGGGCCATCCCCATCTGGGCCATTGGTAAGTATAAAAAATATACAAATTACTTTAAATTTATATTTTTGTACTAATAAACAATGGCCCAGACTAGCTGAATCGTAAAAAGGCGGAGGTCCTAGGACTTAAGAATTAGCAGACCAAATATAACTCCTAAGCCTGCATTCCAAGGTGACAAGGAGATTAAAATTAAAAGAATTACATGTATGTCTCTCTACACAATAATAGAGAAGACATATCATCAATAAGGAGCCATATCTAAGTAACTCTGTAATCATAGCATGAATAATTATGATTAATTATTAATGATTATGCTAATTGGGTGTAACGAGGCCCCAATTTCAGGCTATACTGGACTAAATTAAATCAGGATGGCATATTCGAGAGTGAGAGACTAACCCCTACAAACACACCCCATATATATAAACAAGCTGTGTCTCAGATCAGTAATAATCTACATACAAAAACAGCTTTACTCATAGTTACACACTTATTTTCAAGCTGGGTGAGATGAAGAAAAATGATAAATTTATACCAATTTGTATATTTTTATACTTACCAAAGGCCCAGACATAGCTGGTGCTAACTCTAAAATATCTAGGGCCAAACACAAATTTTGCCACCCAATCCCCAAAATTTGCATGCAAAACCGAAAATTAGAAGTCCTAACTGGTCCTCCATAAATTTACCCTCTGCGCATGCGCAGACGTCAGGAAGTGACCGGAATTGGTGCCAACACCAATAAAAGAGAGTATTACATAATAATTCAGCAAGAAGGTATGAGTGCCCACTCATGGGAGGGCCCTTCCCGTCTGGGCCATTGGTAAGTATAAAAATATACAAATTGGTATTAATTTATCATATTTTTACACAGTATACCAATGGCCCAGGCATAGCTGAATCATAAATAGGTGGAGGGCTTAAGCCTTCTGAAATAATTCCAATCCTGCAATCCATAATGAAGGAACTTACATGTAAAACAGTTAGGAATTACATGTATGTCTCTCTATACAGTAATAGAGGAGACATATTCTAAACAAGGAGCCCACTGAAGTAATTCCTTATTGTAAGTATGAAGACAATTTCCTAATTTTCCAAGGCTAGCCCAGACTTAGCCCCAAAAATTAGGATGGTGTATCTGAGAATAAAAGAAAATCTCCCACAAACATATGCCTTACAATAACATTTCAGCTGTATGCAGGATATAAATACAGATAAAAATAGCATCCTTCAAAGATACACACATTTTAAGTCAGATTATGGGTAAACTCCTCCCCTCTTTTTTGAGGAAACCTTCAAAATAAAAAAAAGGGGGAGAGCTTTGGAAACAATAAGAGCGGTACCCAACAACAATATAATTAATCGCCGAACACGCTCTCAGGTATTAATTCAAGATTAATAAATGGTACTTAACGTTACTTCAGAAGTTATGGCTACAGCGACGATCCTGGAAATTAATACTGCACAGTAAATAGCAGACAACGTACACAGATACGTAGAAAACCGGTGATATAAAATATAACATACACATGTCTAATCAAGCCACACTGAATGATTCCTGAAGAGAAAGTACACTTCCTACATGATCCAGAGGCGGCCACTGTACAATAAATTCCAGTAACAACACTCTCCAACGTGAATAATCCGATATCTTTGATCGTAAAAGCATGTGTAATATGAGTACCAAACAAAATAGAAACTTCGATCTAGAGATGTACAAAGGTATGATTAACAGGCTCCTACACGGACCGCCCCCAAAATAAATTATTATTTCAAGGTCCACCGAATACACTAAAGCCAGGGTTTACACTAGACCGGCTGCGAGTCCGTCGACCGGACCCATTCCCCCCGCCGATCATACCCAGAAAAGCTGGCAGTTAAAATGTCTCGATCAGAAGTAAGCCCCGTATTCGAATCGCTATATGACGATCCCTTGAGTAATTATAGGAGAGTAAACTATACCCTCACAAGGACTTCTGTCTAGGACGTCCTCCCTTACTCCTTTCTGCTAATGCGTGTCGAATATACGTCGACATAAGGAGCAGAGTATTGATGCTTTCTTTGTAGCTTGTTCATAAACCAATGAAAGCTTATCATCAAAAACTTAGTGTCCGGAAACCGGAACAACTCTAAGAGAGTTTTTCACCTTGTCATCTATTAAGGATGACAACGCAAGGACTATGTCATGTCTATTTAACTCTGAATTAGCAACTTGTTAAGACAGAGTTATACGTGATAAACATATAGCACTGGAAAGGACTCTAAATGAGGTAAAAACGTCCTCCAATTCCTTTCCGTAGAGACGTAGTGTCATAGTTCTTAAAGGTGATCTGCGTAATACAGTGTGTCTAAATTCGCTCTGAATGAATAAATGTATCGTCTCAATTGTGGCTAAGCGAATAATGAATGACGAAGGTAAGGACATAGCTAGGTCCTTAGCCTCCTCATTCAAACGCAGAGGAACTTTTAATACATCTTCACACTGTTTTCCGACCAGCAGAACTACAGAAGAAGATGACAAGAAACCGCTTTACTTCTTTCCACTGGAAAGTTGAATGTGGAGTCGTCTAAAAGGCCAAAAGCCTGCGACACCTGTCAAAACTTAACCAGAAAAGACATTCCTTCTCTTTTTCTGGATAATTTAGCATGCAACAACACTAGCGGTTTCTTGTAAATAGATGCAGCATTCTGATCCGTTGGAACACATTCAGGGTAGGGTTGATGGAATAAATCCTCTCAACCCTGTCTTGTTCCGAATGTGGAGGGTAAATCCCCTCCATATCCCTTCATCATTCATCTGAATCAGTTGAAATCATGGTCAACGGCATCTGAACGCACAGATAACTGGACTGACCCAGCACCATGCGACAGCTCAGATTTTGAGACTGCCGTCGATTGCTTCGAGGAGCTGCGCATCTGCGACATCAAAACCGTAACGGAGGCCTAAGGAGCAGCAGTCTTCTGGCCACCGGCTGCTCCCGGGACAGTATATCCAAGACGGCACTTTCTCTGGACGTCCTGATATATGAGGTCTCGTCTAAGCTATTGAATAGTGCTATTTTCGAGCTGTCGCAGCATTCTGATTCTCAGGAACAAACTCAGGGAAGTATAGATGCATAAGCACTATCGCCACCCTGTTGTTCCGAAAGGGAAGGGTAATTCTCCTCCAAATCCCTTTCATCCTCCAACTGAATCAAATTATACTCACAGTCATCGGCATCTGAACGCGCAGATGACTGGACCGACCCAGCACCTTCTGACAGCTCAAGTTCTGAGACTGCCATCGTCTGCTTCTGCATTTGCTGGGATGCTGCGATGAGCTGCACAATCTGCGACAGCAAGTCCATTATGGAGGCCTAAGGAGCAGCGGTCTTCTGTTGCATGGCTGCCAGCTGCTCCTGGGACAGTGTGTCCGAGATGGCTCTTTTCTGTGGATGTCCCTATAAATGAGGCCTCGTCTCCTTGGCTACTGTATGGTGTGACTTCACTGAGGAAGAGTGACTTTCTCGGTGATGCAGGCTGGATATCAGAAGTCACGTAGCCAAGGTGTGGTCGTGTGTGCTTGGTAGACGTTGAAGAAGCTGTAATTATAGCCGATCCCAGCTGTAAACTGAGCAGAGCATCCCAGACGGGAGGCATGGTCGTATGCTCCGACTGACGCAAGTTCCGATCCATAACATCTGGCCGCAGATGTTATAATAAAAGAGAGAGGAGGGGGGCCCTCACTCGCCTGCGGTCCTTCAAACCTCGCCGAGCTTCTTGCTGAACTTGCCGGCTTCTTCCTTTCCGTCGTCGCAGAGTGAGCCTTATATTGATTTTATATTATAGTGCTCACTCTACCCTTTCCATTCTCCTTGACCGCTACGGACACACCCGGCATCACAATACCCTCAGGCGGTGTATCGCTTCACCAGTCGAGCTAGCTGGAGACAGGGATTTGAAAACACCCTATAGTTTATTGCCATCTAATATTCATGAGCACTTTTGCCACTAGCTCTGATTGACAAATTAATGTGACGACAGAAGCACACTATCTGACGGCGTCACGTAAACTTCACCATGTTCTTGTTCCTCTGTAAATATAAACTAATAAACTAGAGCGACCTAGGGCGAGAGGACCAGTGGCAGCCTCTCATAATGAGAGGACCGGCAGTGGTCCCTCGCTAACAACGTACCGTGACACCTGTCAGCAACGTTTGTTATCCCATGCGACACATATGAGCAAGAATTAGTAGAAGTACATCGACTACAAGCAAGGCAACCTAGAAGAAAATAAGAGGAACGACTTCCTCCCTTGCTTAAAGAGCAATATGTTTACATAATGAATCAGACTAAGTCGATTGTACTCCCACCAATTCCACATTAAATACAAATAAAAAGATACAAAAACAAAAACATTCAAAATATAAATCTAAACATAGTTTACAGAAAAAAAATTTTCGAAAAATTTTGTTAAGAGCCCAAGTTCCAAAGGGAACGAAGTGCCCAAATGTATCCCAAAAGAGCCCAAGTGTGGGCAAAATTCATTTTTTCCTCCCAAAAATTAACTGCCACACTACGGGACTGTATAATGTATCTTACAACAGACCTACCATATCAGAAATAAGAACCTACACATAAATAACAAACGTTGCTAATGTAAACGTCAAACTAAAAACCGGAAACGAGACCCCAGGCAACACGGCCCGAAGTCAGTAACAGATTTTTGAACTATCCCATGTAAGGCAAGATCTTCATCAGAAGAAAAAACGATTCACTGGAAGTATGATGCATGACTAAAAACGCCTAAACACCCTAAGGGTGAGGACGTAACCCTGGGGAAATACAGAAAAAACTTTCTGTATAACATGTTAAACTCCCAAGAAATTTTATATAAAAAATTTCAAAAAACAAACCAAAAAGCTTGGGAGTTTAACAGGGGTGATCAAGAGAGGCTAGGGAAGGAATACTTAACCAACAGTGGAAAAATCAATATCAACAATGATGACGTCAGGATCATGTCCCGAAATTAGGGAACATGAACTAATTTTTATAAATATTATAAAATTACAGCCCTGAACGTTTTCAAACCACCATTTCTTCCTTCCTTCATCCAATTGTGTCCTTGGATCCACCAATTTAACCACTGATTTGTGTCTGGCATCATTATTGAGATTTAAAAAGCACAAAAGTCAGTTTGTTGTTATCTGACAAGGGCCAAACAAAGATAGATGTTCGTGCCAATTCCGGTCACTTCTTGACGTCTGCATATGCGCAGAGGGTAAATGTATGGAGGACCAGTTAGAACTTCTAATTTTCGGTTTTGCATGCATTTTGGGGGGATTGGGGAGCAAAATTTGTGTTTGACCCTAGATATTTTAGAGTTAGCACCAGCTATGTCTGGGCCATTGGTATACTGTGTAAAAATATCCTCCCCCCCCACCCCCCCCCCCCCCCCCACTACTTTTTTTGAAGGAATGTTCTTCAAAACAAAGACGGGAGCGCTCTGGGATCAGTGATTAATTATTGGTGCTTAACGCCACTTCAGAAGCTAAGGCTATCGTGGCAATCCCAGTTATTAATGGCACACACTCCTAAAGTATACCTGAGTTGGAATACGTGGATAGGTTAGATAGGTTGAAAACCGGTGATATAACGTGTACAACCATACACTTGTCCAATTGAATTCCAATGGAAAGTATCTGTTAGAGCAAACACACTTCTAAGGCAACCAACAGGTGACCCCGTTCAGGTGTACAATTAATTCCATTAATGAAACTCCAATTGAAACGTACGAATACACGAGAATGTGAATTCTCCAGTGTACCATCTGTGGAAGAAACCTGGACTTAGAACATGGAATGAGCTATGATTAACAGACTCGTCAAGGACTGTCACCAAAATAATTAATTGTTGCTAGGTCCGTAACAACCAATGACTGTTCGGAGAAAGAATATACTACTCCGAATAATGATGCCAAAAAATTTTGAACGTATGCATAGACGGCCTATTGGAAGTTCCATAACTGATCCAAATAGCCCCAAAATTCTCCTGAGCTCTATAAGCAGAGCAATAATTTATATAATCTGTTCAATAATGCATCTGCCTAATAAATACACATATTATGCACGCAAGCAATGAAATCCTGCATGTACTCATCTGTATCCACAGTATGACCGAGTGATAAAAGTGTAACAAGGAAACTGAATGAATAATACGATGTTGTTATGCAAAAGAGTTATAAACTCATATGTCGTAAGAAAAGGCCAAACCGCTCTGAGCAAAACTTTTCAGAGAGGACTAATTGCCACATTGGAGAATGTCGCACAGATTACCGACATGTTAGCCACACAGGTACACGAAGGCTAGCAATTTTATTGATAAGGAATCATATGCTCGTATATGATTTATAAACGAACAACCACAGGAAAGCTATGACTGCCAACAGGCATTTTGAATTTTTGGCCGAGCCCCAAAGCACTCATTACCATCCCATGATGATAACAAACGTAGTCCTAGAAGTTCTGTACAAAAAACTGATTACACCTAATTTCAGTATAAAATGGCCGTTGGCAGCCATCTTGAATTTTGGACCGCACCCAAAAACACTCGTTCCTGTCCCATGGTGATAACAAAGGTACCCAAGAAGTTTCGTGAAGATCGGTTCATAAATACAGCCTCTAGCCCGAGCCGTATTGACATGTGCACTGTTTAAAAGTAGCAATGAATAAATCAAAGTTCTTCTAATTTGCATAATTTCTGTACGAGAAAAAAACCTGCATTATATGTGATGTATTCCATGTTATTAAACATTCATTAAAAAATTTATTCAAATCAGAACCTTCATATAGAAGTTCTGTACAAAAAACTGATTGTACCTAATTTTGGTACAAAATGGCCGTCAGCAGCCATCTTGAATTTTGGACCACACCCAAAAACACTTGTTCTCGTCCCAAGGTGATAACAAAGGTACCCAAGAAGTTTTGCAAAGATCGGTTCATAAATACAGCCTCTAGCCCGAGCCTAAATTGACATGTGCATTTACTGTGTATAAGTAGCACTGAATAAATCAAAGTTCATCTAATTTGCATAATTTCTGCACGAGAAAAAAAAACATATTATATGTGATGTATTCCATGTTTCTAAACATTCATTCAAAAATTTATTCAAATCAGAACTTTCATATAGAAGTTCTGTACAAAAAACTGATTGTACCTAATTTAGGTACAAAATGGCCGCCGGCGGCCATCTTGAATTTTGGACCGCACCCCAAAACACTTGTTCTCATCCCAAGGTGATAACAAAGGTACCCAAGAAGTTTTTTGAAGATCGGTTCATAAATACAGCCCCAAGACCGAGCCGTATTGACATGTGTACTTACTGTGTATAAGTAGCACTGAATAAATCAAAGTCCATCTAATTTGCATAATTTCTGCATGAGAAAAAAAAACATATTATATGTGATGTATTCCATGTTTCTAAACATTCATTCAAAAATTTATTCAAATCAGAACTTTCATATAGAAGTTCTGTACAAAAAACTGATTGTACCTAATTTTGGTACAAAATGGCCACCGGCAGCCATCTTGAATTTTGGACCACACCAAAAAAAACTTGTTCTCGTCCCAAGGTGATAACAAAGGTACCCAAGACGTTTCATGAAGATCGGTTCATAAATACAGCCGCAGCCCAAACCGTATTGACATGTGTGCTCACTGTGTATAAGTAGCACTGAATAAATCAAAGTCCATCTAATTTGCATAATTTCTGCACGAGAAAAAAACCTGTATTAGATGTGATGTATTCCATGTTACTAAACATTCATACAAAACTTTATTCAAATCAGAACTTTCATACAGAAGTTCTGTACAAAAAACTGATTGCACTAATTTTGGTACAAAATGGCTTCTGACAGCCATCTTGAATTTTAGACTGCAACCAAAAACACTCGTTCTCGTCCCACAGTGATAACAAAGGTACCCAAGAAGTTTCATAAAGATCGGTTCATAAATACGGTCTCTAGTCCGAGCTGTATAGAAGTTGTGTACAAAAAACTGATTGTACCTAATTTCGGTACAAAATGGCCACTTGCAGCCATCTTGAATTTTGGACGGCACCCAGAAACACTCGATCTCGTCCCAAGGTGATAACAAAGGTACCCAAGAAGTTTCGTGAAGATCGATTCATAAATACAGCCACTAGCCCGATGCGTATTGACGCGTGTACTTACTGTGTGTAAGTAGCACTGAATAAATCAAAGTTCATCTAATTTGCCGAATTTCTGCACGAGAAAAAAACCTGTATTATATGTGATGTATTCCATGTTACTAAACATTCAGACAAAAATTTATTCAAATCAGAACTTTCATACAGAAGTTCTGTACAAAAAACTGATTGCACTAACTTAGGAACAACACGGCTGCTTGTGGCCATCTTGAATTTTGGACCGCACCCCAAAACACTTGTTCTCGTCCCACAGTGATAACAAAGGTACCCCTGAAGTTTTGTAAAGAACGGTTCATAAATACGGCCTCTAGCCCGAGCCATATTGAATTGTGGACGGACGGACAGATGGGCCATGGCATAACCCCAAATTTGACTACATCAAAGTTGAGCTAAAAATTTGACTACGTCAAAGTTGAGCTAAAAATATGACTACGTCAAAGTAGAGCTAAAAATGTTTACAAATGGAACAGAACAGTTTTACAACATGATTTAATAATAAGAAAAACTCCAAAGAAAAACACTTTGATAAAAGTTCAACAGTTTTCTGAATTATCATATTATCTGGATAACTTAATATCATGAATGGAAAAACTCACAAATATCTTTAAACCTATTCTATCTATCTCGCATGCAGGAGATATTGAGCTTTGCAACTTTGAACTAATTAGAACAAGAAGATAAAGTCAAGTTTAGTTACTCATTTATAACCATGATGCCCATTTTAGAGGACTTCCACCACACGCACTGGAGACAGGGTCCTATTTTACCAGTAAAACAGAGCTTATTTACTGCAGTAAACAAGCCAAGTTTGACTTCCAGGGTTTCCCATGGAGAACAACTTTGAACATTTCTGGATAATTTGAAGTTTTCAATAAAATAGAAAGCTGTTCTGATAAAAGTTGAGGAAATCATACAACAATACTGCACATAGGCATGATAATTTTTTGTATTTTGTAGGTTACTCCTTCCTAATTTTTGAATACAATGAGAAAATCTCATTTTGAATGCTTGATGCTTACTGCTGTCAAGAGGGGGCATGGTGGCTCAGTGGTAGACTGTTGGACTTCTATGCTAGATGTCCCAAGTTCGATCCCTGTCCGGGACGACTCACATTGTGTCCTTGGGCAAGGCACTTTATCCTGCTTTCCAAAATGGGGGCTCGATGATGCTGTGTACTAAGGCATACTGCACGTCGATGGTGCACATGTCTTCAACCGCTGTAACCCTGCTTGAGCAGAGCTTGCACAGAGTTCGAATGTTGAGGAGCTGACAGTTGCTTGTCAATGCTCAGTGGTTCTCTCTGGGTACTCTGGCTTCGTCCACCTGTGAAACTATCACGGTCACGATTAGCCATTGTGCATAAATATGTGACCTTAAACACCAATAAATAATAATAAATAAATAATACTGCTGTCAAACCAACAATATAAACTGTTTCTGGGGAAGAGTCAATATGGAAAAATATGAAACTAATAAAAGAGTATTTCACATAGTTTCCTGGTGAAATAATCACATTTCAAATGGTTAATTGCACACCTAGTACATCAAAGATGAATAAGAATGTGGCTAGAAGAAATAGGCATCATGGAAAGGGGCTGTGAAAGTTATTAACTTGAGAATAATGATAGTGTTCCATCAAAGTTTAATTTGCATGGTCAGTTGATAGTGATTGCTAAGATCATTTCAGGGTTAAATATGACCTGGAACAATGGATTAAATAGCCACGTCTTATTTGTCCATATAATTTATATATTATTACAGCAGTTAATTGATTTGGGTGATTGTATAGAGTCTTCTTGACAAGACCAGTTCAACCAGATCAAAGAAGATGGTGTAGACATCATGTTTGAATAATGATCTGGTTGATCAGGTCTTGTCAATGACATGGAATGTAACAACTCAGATTGATTAACTGGTTCAACAATTTTTTTTTTATATGACAGTGGACATTTAAAAATTGAATATAGCTGTGGGATGTAAACAAAAAATTAAATGATGTCATATTTGTCCAGGGTGTTCACCGCAAAGGAATTTGAGTTTTTATTTCAAATTTGTTAAATTGTTATCTTGAAAAAGTACACATCAGTGAAATCATGTGAGCTTCATTTGAGACAGGCATGATATGGTTCATAAAAGTTAAGAAGCTTGTTTTCCAGCCAGACAGAATCGATAGCCAAGCTATGGAGGGACTGACAAGCTATTTGTGGTAGAGATGGGCAGTAAACCAAAAATTTGGTTCGGTTTTGGTTTTGTTATCAAAACCGAAACTGACACAGAAACAATTACAGAAAACCCGTTGTCGTGGTTTTCAACTTCAATGTTGAAAAACTCTAATCAGGTCTTCAACTCTCAGAATAAAGAGAGAAACAACCTGAAGTTAACCTTGTTTTCAAACTTCAAAGTTGTGATATCCCTTTTCCAGAACAGCTGCACTAATTGGTATTGCGTTCAAGCGTCATTTACCATGAAAATAGGTGACAAAATTACTTCTCATGCATCGTGGTTTAAACATTCATCTGTTTATCAAAAGTCATTTCCTTGTTAGAACTGGAACTTGTCACTGGTTACACATTTATAATGACAAATATATTTATTTCTACACATAATTTTGAAAGCTTGAACTCCAAAGGCAGCATCAAAATCACAGTTGAAATTGGATGAAAATTTAGGGTTACAATGACCTGTATGAACGACTTTTACTCGATAAAATTTTTATAGTCAGCATAATTTTTAGGGTGTGCCGGGTTACCTTAAACACAGGTATTTGGAGGGGGGGGGGGGGGCTAATTTTGCAACAGACTCAAGGCAAAAATCATTCTTCACAAACTTAAAACTCTTGAGATAATTTATGCAAATACATTGTGCACAGGAAATCAGAGTACCGATATAGGCTATTACACAGGTGTGCTGCCCTGAAAAGGGAGTCCCTCTAAAACACTGACTGGCGCCAAATACATCTTCTTGTATGCAAATGCATTGTATTGTTATGTTTGTACAATGAAAACCAAAACCAAAAAACTGACTCTTTGAATGAAACCGAAACTGAAACTGGAACCAACATGAAATTTGAAAACTGCCCATCTCTAATTTGTGGTAGTCAAATAATAAATGTTTGTACTTATTATCAGCCTAATTTAGGCTACTGTTACTACGCATTTGACCTTGGAAAGATTCAAACCTATTCTTTGATACAAAAGCAATGGGTAACTAGAGAAACCAAATTTACTGTGAAAATGGTGAAAGCATAATCACAATTGAGTCCAGTTAATGATTTTCACACAAGAATCAGATAAAAATTTGCAAGAAACCAGAAATAACTTCCTTTCAGACAATTTCATATGTTGTATAAAGGAATCAGATATGGATATTGAAATCAGAAATGCAATGTTGTGTACAGTACTGTATTCAAAAAGTTTCATTAAAAAAATACTGATGATTTGCAAAAAAGCTGAATTTCTGTACTGAATGCCTCTCGTTAACAAAATACACTCTACAAATAGGAGTAATCCTCTTATCAAAGTTACTTAATGCCAGACTCTATTGAATTTGTCACCAAATCAAGTCAGGGCTGCCTTGATTTGAAAAGAAATTCAAGAAAATACTAAGTGGGTTAGAGTTTAAAAGCAGTAAGTGAATAAAGAATCAAATTACCTATCTTCTTGCAGCAATTTTCTGTACGCCAAAAAGCAAGGTAGGAAGATTTGTATTCAAGTTATTGTGCGCACAAGCAAGTGGGTAGAAGACAGACGATCAGGAATAGAAGAAGAGAGAAAAAACACACACAAACAGTCTGTTTCACACAGACTAACTAGTAAAGTGGAACCCTGCTTTTTGAATAGCCATTTGCCAGTGAAAATTATTCAATTAACAGGAGTATTCAATTAGCAGGGATCTGGTCATTTTACTGTATTGTAGAGACAAACATGAGATTGCACCAGGTGTGCTGGCTGATGGCGGCCATTTTTGATGGCTGCCAAAACCCAAAATTTAATATTTTCTTCCTCTTGTCAATAAACACCATTGAATTAATTTTTTTTTTGTAAGTTCATAAGAATAAGACTTGAAGTAATAAAATTTTGCTGATCTTGCTGATTTATGTTTTTTTTTACTAAAGATGGGACACTTTTAGAAATTAAGATGACTGGCTAATTTGCATAATTTATCCATGGGAGAAAGATCCATATACTATGTTATGTATATTGTGTAAATTGTTTTCCATTCCAAAAATAATCAAAATCTAAATCACTACATGAAAGTTTTTGCTTGAAAAGTGCAACAGCCAATTTTCGAACAAAATGGCTAATAGCAGCCATTTTGGATGGTTGTCAAAACCCAAATATGACATCCTGTTCATCAACTATTTATTTATTTATTTATTTATGTTTTAAGGTCACATATTTATGCACAATGGCTAATCATGACCATGACAGTTTTACGGGAGGAGGAAGCCGGAGTACCCGGAGAGACCCACCGAGCAACGACGAGCAGCTGCCAGCTCCCCAACATCGTAACTCCGCACTGTAGCACAGGCAGGGTTAGATTGGTTGAAGACAGCCGTACCATCAACGTGCAGTACGCCTTAGTACACGGCGTCATCGTGCCCCCACATGGGCAATGGGGGTGAAGTGTCTTGTTCATCAACTGTGCACCATTGTGTCATATCATTCACCCATATGTTTGTATGGATGATTGGTCAGATGGATGGACTAACAGACAGGTTGACATACATGATGAACAGATGTAATCCAGTATAACCCCCTACTCATTGAGTGGGGGTATAACTAAGCACTTATTCTCATAAATCTGATTTGACAGAACTCATAGATCACTGTCAGATAAGACATAATAGATTAAATGCCTGTATTGGATGTACTGAGATCAAATAGGTTGATAAACCAAGGGAACTTGGTGACTTTCAGGTAATTTTTCAATGTATTAGACAATTTTTTAATCAATTAATAGTTTACTCTTTTACCAATATGTGATCAACAGGTGAAATCTGTAATAAAGGAATGGTAAATGGTTTTATGTTTGGAATTTATATTCAAGAAACAGGGTTATTCAATTAAGAGATATCCAATTAAGTGGGCTGCACTGTTTTATTGCTATTCAGAAATCAGCTATAAAGCACTTCTAGTCATACACAATCTATGAGTATCCAGGTCTGCAGATTGATCCAGTTACCATCACTGAATTTAACCTGCAACGGCCAACACTATTTCCTCCAGACAACATCCAGTAAGTCTATTGGATTATCAATAGTTTCCAGTCAAGTATTGGCTGCTGGTATACACAGTCAGAACTTGACTAGAAACCACATAATGGGTATTTTGATTTTGTTTGCAAGAAAAACATGATTGCTCTCTGGTATAAAGTTTATCAAAGTCGGAATTAGGGCTTCAAGGATTAATCAACAAAATTACTTGAATCACAAACTATTCTGGTAAATCTACTCACTAGATGAAGAATTTCTTGTCGAATTTCTTGAGTAAATGTTGTCATTTTTGAACATCCCAATGAATACAAAGCCAACAACAAACAATCCTCTGAAATGTAATTTTAATATATTTATTTTCAGTGTGAAATAAAAACATTATTAATTTACAACAATCAAATACCTAAAGTAATATCCAATCAAAATAACTTCTTTAATCACGTATGTTGGAAATTACACTCTTGACATGTTGAAGGCATGATTTCCTCACTATTATTCCATTAGATTGTTTGTTTGTTTCATTTAAAGAAAATGAACTTAATGACACTTTTTTAATTAACTTTTTCAGAAGAGAAAGGAAACATCGACAATCAATATGTTTGCAGCATGCAACTGGTGCTACAAAAATAATGCCTGGTATTCCTGGATTTCCAAGTATCACAGAAAAAAATATGCACTTTTCCAGAACCTGGAAATTCTTTTCATTTTCCAGTATTTTGCAGTTTCGAAGAGTTGTGTACAAACCCTGTAAAACACATAATAAAGCATTAGTAAACTTAAGATGACAAGTGGGTTGATCCCAGGAGTCCAGGAACTGAAGGGTTGCTAGTGCTTCTTGAGGGTTTTCTCAGGAGTTTTAAATACATGGGTGTGATCACCAAAGCAATCTCTTCCTCAATCAAATCACAAATGGCTCTGGACACACTCCAGCGAGTTCAGATTCCATATTAAATAAAATATTGCTACAACAAGACCTACCATGTACATCCATGTATGTGTTGATTCCATGTATGAGTTGCACCCCAATTAACACATCAAAAATTTTTCCTGTGACTATAACCTTTGTATAAGTTGCACCCTCAATTTAGGCTATAAAATATGAAAGGTAAAAAAACGGCTCGAGTGAAACACAGGATTCCTACTGATATCAGAAAATCTAATTCAAGTACTATTAAAGCACTTTTCAAGGACTTGACATTGATTTTCAAGGACTATTAAAACTTTCACATAAATTTAACACATCATAAACAACTCAACAAATTTCAATCTAAAAGCACCTCATTACTGTAAACAATTCCTGCTGGCATAACTTATCAATTTTCTTGTTCCACATTTAGGTTCACCGCATGAAGGACAAAGCACCAAGTTCACTGAAGGAATATTTGTCTTCTTCCAGCATCATGTTTTTTATTAATATATAAATCAAATAACTGGCAATTTCATATGAAAGATTTTTGTGTGGTTCCCTTTGTCTGAGCAAATTTACCTCACTTCAACCAGTTGTGTCCACATTGAAGGCTTTGAGAGAACTGGTGCAGAAAGCTTTCCATTTTTCTTTTGCTGCTGATAACCACAAATAAGTTTGTTATACTATCTGAGCTGAAAACATAAGGCCTAAAAAAGTTAAAAATCTGTTTCTCAGGCCCTACCACATGATCCTTTTGGCTGCCGCATTCTCTCTTTTTATAACCAATGCAAACTTAAAAAGATAAAAATATTTTTCCCAAGTTAATAAAATTGATAAATTTGTCCCTTGAGTGCAAGTTGGCTTTGCAATGCAAAGCCTTCTTACACTCAAGGAACAAATACACCACCACCCATGCTATTCTGTAGATTATGAGGCCTAAAGCATATAACAAAACAAGAACATGAACTTTTGATTTCGAAGAAATAATGAAAGTGTCAATGATACTGTAGCTCAACTTGTTAAGACATGTACATGTATAGTATGTGACACAGCAATGACAAACATCTAGGTAATGACCTGATAACAAAGGTACATATAAAGTATTGTAACGGTCTGTACATAAATACTGACCATAGCCTGTAACAAATGTATAGGTAAAGTATTGTAAAGGTGGGTGACCGTCAGATGCTAAACTAGAAAAGAAATCTTTGAGTCTCAGAGTGGGTCTGAATGAACCCCAAATTATTTGTTCTCACAGCACAGTGATAACAAAGGCACCCCAAAACACACTCGTTCCTGTCCCAAGGTGAAAACAAAGGTACCCAAGAAGTTTCGTGAAGATCAGTTCATAAATACGAGCTGTATAGAAGTTGTGACAAAAAACTGATTTGACCTAATTTCGGTACGAAATGGCCACTGGCAGCCATCTTGAATTTTGGACTGCACCCAGAAACACTCGTTCTCATCCCAAGGTGATAAGAAAGGTACCCAAGAAGTTTCGTGAAGATCGGTTGATAAATACAGCCTCTAGCCCAAGCCCTATCGACATGTGCACTTACAGTGTATAAAGTAGCACTGAATAAATCAATGTTCATCTAATTTGCACAATTTCTGCACGAGAAAAAAACCTGTATTATATGTGATGTATCCCATGTTACTAAACATTCATACAAAAATTTATTCAAATCAGAACTGTCATACAGAAGTTCTGTACAAAAGACTCACTGCACTAATTTTGATACAAAATGGCTGCTGGTGGCCATCTTGAATTTTGGACCACACCCCAAAACACTCGTTCTCATCCAACAGTGATTACAAAGGTACCCAAGAAATTTCGTAAAGATCGGTTCATAAATACGGCCTCTAGCCTGAGCCGTATAGAAGTTGGGTACAAAAAACTGATTGGACCTAATTTCGGTACAAAATGGCCATTGGCAGCCATCTTGAATTTTGGACCGCACCCCTTCTGGTACAAAATGGCCACTGGCAGCCATCTTGAATTTTGGACCGCACCCAGAAACACTCGTTCTCGTATCAAGGTGAAAGCAAAGGTGCCCAAGATGTTTCGTGAAGATCGGTTCATAAATACAGACTTGGCCCGAGCCGTATTGACATGTGTACTTACTGTGTGTAAATAGCACTGAAAAAATCAAAGTTCATCTAATTTGCACGAGAGAAAACCCCGTAATATATGTGAAGTATCCCATGGTACTAAACATTCACACAAAAAAATATTCAAATCAGCGCTTTCATATGGAAGTTCTGTGCAAAAATCTGATTGCACCTAATTTTGTACAAAATGGCTGCCATCGGCCATCCCGAATTTCGGACCAGACCCCAAAACACTCGTTCTCGTCCCACGGTAATACCAAAGGTACCCAAGAAGTTTTGTAAAGATCGGTTCATAAATACGGCCTCTAGCCTGAGCCAAATTGGCATTTGCACTTACAGTGCTGAAAGTAACACTAAATACATCAAAGTTAGTCTAATTTGCATAATTTACGCACAAGAAAAAAACCCGTATTATATGTGATGTATCCCATGGTACTAAACATTCATACAAAAAATTATTCAAATCAGCGTCTTCATATGGAAGTTCGGCGTAAAAATCTGATTGCACCTAATTTTGTACAAAATGGCTGCCAGCGGCCAACTTGAATTTCGGATCGGACCCCAAAACACTCGTTCTCGTCCCATGGTCATAACAAAGGTACCCTAGAAGTTTTGTAAAGATCGGTTCACAAATAAGGCCTCTAGCCCGAGGCTTCGCCAAAGTTGAGCTAATAACAACAATAAACAAGAGGCCCCACGTGGCCTTAATCGCTCACCTGACAAAGTGACTCTAAGAAGTATTTTAGGTCACCTTCACCATGTCATGCTTCATCAACATTAACTGGTTGAGTGATAGATTTTGTTTGAAGTTCAACATTTGTTACCTAAAATTAGTTTTATTTAAAATCATTGGTGTGTGGACAATCTCCAATGATTTTTAATAAAGCAAATTTATCTCTGCAGACAAACTGGTTTAGCATGAAGCACAAACAAGGAATGTGAAGAGATAGCCTTGGACATCTCTCCCCAACTGTGGATATCTTCCATGTGCTACATGTATATATTTGCATGCAAGAAAACAAAAATTTTCACAAATTTTCCAAAATATTAGTTTTTTTTATCATCATTGGAACTAGCTCAAATAGCTTATTTCAATAGGGGTATGGGAAGATCAGGTATATTTTTGAGACAAAAATGTGAACATATAAATAATGGTGTTTTTTTGTGAATGATGCTGGAGAATTTTGCGTAAAGATATGGTAAATGGTTTGTTCTAGATACAGAATGATGCAAAAGTATTTAAATTTGATTAGGCAAGTTGTTCCTATAATGCATTTAAAAATTGAAGTAACTGTTTTTTTGCTGACGAACTTTTAGATGTGTGTGTCTGTGTTTGTGTGTGTGTGTGTGTGTGTGTTTGTGTGTGTGTGTGTGTGGGGGGGGGGGGGGGGGGGGGTAAGAGTGTTCTTGCAAACAAAATTCCTGAATAAATGGAAAATTTTATTTTTTGTGTGAAAGACATAGTGCGTGAATGTTGATTGGAACAAGCTTAGAGAGCTCATTTTAATGTGAAGTCATAAAGCTGTGTTTTACGTACGAAATTCTGGAATAACTAAAAAAAATTGCTTTTTTGACTCAAAAAGCATGGTGTGCGACCTCTCATTGGAATGAGCTCAAAAAGCTCATTCCAATGGGGTATTTACAAGCGATAAGTACATGTATGTTTAAGAGACAAAAATTAAAATTTGAATAGCGATTTTTGCGAAGAATGCTGACAAGTTTTGGCAGTTATGCTGGTAAAAAGGTAAGATATGCAAAGTGGTTGTTTTTTAGAGGCGACATTTAATTAAGGGGAATTAACCCTTGATTACTGAGGTAACTTCTAAAAGTACTGAAATTTCATGAAGCAGTGTGAATAACAGACAACAGTTGCCTAAAAATTTCATGAATAACTAAAATTTTTATTCTTTTGTCTCGAAAACATGGCATATGACCTTTGTTGGAATGAGCTGAATGCGTGTGTTCCAATGAGGGGCCATAAAATTTGAACGGAGATTTGTGTGAATAATGCATTAGTACTGCTAGATTTGGGTAAACGGTTCACCCTGGATACCACCCCTTCTATAGTAGATCTTTTCTGCAAATTTTGTCTAAGATTCTATCAACTTTACAAATAAATACGTTCATGAATCACAATCAGATCCACCCCACAATGTTGCATACCAAATATCAAAAGATTCTGCCTGCTGGATCTGGAGAAGAAGATATTTTAAGAAATATGCCTTAAATGCACTAAGTTAAAATTTGGGCTCCTATACGGAGCCCAAATATAAACCAAGGGGGACGATTTGAACAAACTTGAATCAGATCCACCCCACAATGTTGCTTACCAAATATGAAAAGATTCTGAAGCTGGATCTGGAGAAGAAGATTTTTTAAGAAATTTGCCTGATATGCACTAAGTTCGAATTCGAGCTTCTATACTGAGCCCAAATATGAAACTAGGAAGCCGATTTGAACAAACTTGAATCAGATCCACCCCACAATGTTGCATACCAAATATTAAAAGATTCTGCCTGCTGGATCTGGAGAAGAAGATTTTTTAATAAATTTGCCCGAAATGCACTAAGTGCGAATTCGAGCTTCTATATTAAGCCCAAATATGAATCCAGGGAGCCGATTTGAACAAACTTGAATCAGATCCACCCCGCAATGTTGCATACCAAATATCAAAAGATTCTGCCTGCTGGATCTGGAGAAGATTTTTGAAGAAATTTGCCCGAAATGCACTAAGTTTGAATTCGAGCTTCTATAGTGAGCCCAAATATGAATCCAGGGGGCTGATTTGAACAAACTTGAATCAGATCCACCCCGCAATGTGGCATACCAAATATCAAAAGATTCTGCCTGCTGGATCTGGAGAAGATGATTTTTTAAGAAATTTGCCTGCAATGCACTAAGTTCGAATTCGAGCTTCTATAGTGAGCCCAAATATGAATCTAGGAAGCCGATTTGAACAAACTTGAATCAGATCCACCCCACAATGTTGCATACCAAATATCAAAAGATTCTGCCTGCTGGATCTGGAGAAAAAGATTTTTTAATAAATTTGCCCGAAATGCACTAAGCCCGAATTCGGGCTTCTATATTAAGCCCAAATATGAATCCAGGGGGCCGATTTGAACAAACTTGAATCAGATCCACCCCGCAATGTTGCATACCAAATATCAAAAGATTCTGCCTACTGGATCTGGAGAAGAAGATTTTTGAAGAAATTTGCCCGAAATGCACTAAGTTTGAATTCGAGCTTCTATAGTGAGCCCAAATATGAATCCAGGGGGCCGATTTGAACAAACTTGAATCAGATCCACCCCGCAATGTTGCATACCAAATATCAAAAGATTCTGCCTGCTGGATCTGGAGAAGATGATTTTTTAAGAAATTTGCCTGAAATGCACTAAGTTCGAATTCGACCTTCTATAGTAAGCCCAAATATGAATCTAGGGAGCCGATTTAAACAAATTTGCATCAGATCCATCCCACAATGTTGCATACCAACTATCAAAAGATTCTGCCTGCTGGATCTGGAGAAGAAAATTTTTTAAGAAATTTGCCTGAAATGCACTAAGTTCGAATTCGAGCTTCTATAGTGAGCCCAAATATGAATCTAGGAAGCCGATTTGAACAAACTTGAATCAGATCCACCCCACAATGTTGCATACCAAATATCAAAAGATTCTGCCTGCTGGATCTGGAGAAGAAGATTTTTTAATAAATTTGCTTGAAATGCACTAAGTTCAAGTTTGGGCTCCTATACTGAGCCCAAATATAAACCCAGGGGGCCGATTTGAACAAACTTGAATCAGATCGACCCCACAATGTTGCTTACCAAATATGAAAAGATTCTGCCTGCTGGATCTGGAGAAGAAGATTTTTTAAGAAATTTGCCTGAAATGCACTAAGTTCAAATTCGAGCTTCTATAGTGAGCCCAAATATGAATCTAGGAAGCCGATTTGAACAAACTTGAATCAGATCCACCCCACAATGTTGCATACCAAATATCAAAAGATTCTGCCTTCTGGATCTGGAGAAGAAGATTTTTTAAGAAATTTGCCTAAATGCACTAAGTTCGAAATCGGGCTCCTGTACTGAGCCCAAATATGAACCCAGGGGGCTGATTTGAAAAAACTTGAATCAGATCCACCCTACAATGTTGCATACCAAATATCAAAAGATTCTGCCTGCTGGATCTGGAGAAGAAGATTTTTTAAGAAATTTGCCTGAAATGCACTAAGTTCGAAATCGGGCTCCTATACTGAGCCCAAATATTAACCCAGGGGGCCGATTTGAACAATCTTGAATCAGATCCACCCCACAATGTTGCTTACCAAATATGAAAAGATTCTGCCTGCTGGATCTGGAGAAGAAGATTTTTTTAAGAAATTTGCCTGAAATGCACTAAGTTCGAATTCGGGCTTCTATAGTAAGCCCAAATATGAATCCAGGGGGCTGATTTGAACAAACTTGAATCAGATCTACCCCGCAACGTTGCATACCAAATATCAAAAGATTCTGCCTGCTGGATCTGGAGAAGAAGATTTTTGAAGAAATTTGTCTGAAATGCACTAAATTCGAATTCGAGCTCCAAAAGTGAGCCCAAATATGAATCTAGGGAGCCGATTTGAACAAACTTGAATCAGATCCACCCCACAATGTTGCATACCAAATATCAAAAGATTCTGCCTGCTGAATCTGGAGAAGAAGATTTTCAAAGAAATTTGCCTGAAATGCAGTAAGTTCAAATTTGGGCTCCTATACTGAGCCCAAATATAAACCCAGGGGGCCGATTTGAACAAACTTGAATCAGATCAACCCCACAATGTTGCATACAAAATATCAAAAGGTTCTGCCTGCTGGATCTGGAGAAGAAGATTTTTTAAGAAATTTGCCTGAAATGCACTAAGTTCGAAATCGGGCTCCTATACTGAGCCCAAATATGAACCCAGGGGGCCGATTTGAACAAACTTGAATCAGATCCACCCTACAATGTTGCATACCAAATATCAAAAGATTCTGCCTGCTGGATCTGGAGAAGAAGATTTTTTAATGTTTTTCCCATTGCCTACAGTGTTAAAAAGTGTTGACTCAGCACTTTTTCAAAGTCCCGAAACTGTACCCTATGATAAAACCGATGGCAATTTTTTTTTACCAATCCTTTCTGTTGGTCCTAAGGAAGCTGCACACCAAATAAAAATTCTCAGTGCCGTGCAGTTTTGGAGATATGGGCGTTTTAATTTTTTTCTATTTTTAGCTCCTGCGGTTCCCACGGGGCTGCGGGAAAATTTTTTTTTGCATAAATCAAGTACTCATGACCCAATAAGCCCTCACATAAAATTTGGTTCAAATCAGCCTCTCGGTTTGGAAAATAGAAATTTTGGGCGGGGCAAAAAATTTTGCCCCTCCCATATCGACGCCAAGTATAGCCCCACAAACTTCTCTTGAACAAATCTGAGTCTACACCTCAAAAGGAAGCTGCACACCAAATATCAAGTCTCTGCTACTGCTGGTTCATGAGAAGAAGATTTACAAAGATTTTGGTGCCCCTTGGGGGCGTGGCACCACCCAGGAGGAGGGGCAACTTCATTTGAACAAATCTGAATTGGCATTAGGTAATAAACATTTAGCCAACATTTGAATAAAATTGGGCTAGTGGTTTAGGAGGAGAAGTCGATAATGTAAAGTTAATGCCGGACGACGACGACGACGGACGACGACGGACGACGGACGGAAAGTGATTAGTAAAGCTCCCCTTGAGCTTCGCTCAGGTGAGCTAAAAATAAAATACAAGAGGCCCCAGGGGGCCTGAGGGCGCTCACCTGACATGGTAGCCTAAATATCAACCCAGAGAATTGATTTCCACAAGTTGCATCTGCTCCTCCTAAGAAAAGCTGAAACCAAATATCCAAATATTCTGACCAGTGGATCTAAAAAAAGATTTTTAAAGAATATTCCTCATATTGAACTAAGTCATAATTCGGGCTCCCACAGGGAGCCCATATATGAACCCAGGGACTTGGCTTTAACAAACCTGAATCTCACACCCCTAAGGATTCTGCACACCAAATATCAAAACATTCCGACTGCTGGATCTGAAGAAGAAGATTTTTAAAGAAAATTCCTCATTTTGAACCAAGTTACAATTCAAGCTCCCACAATCAGCCCAAATATGGACCTAGGGACATGGCTTGAACAAACTTCAATCTTACCCCCCTAAGGATGCTGCATAAAAAATATCAAAAGCATTCATCTGCTGGATCTGAAGATTTTTAAAGAAAATTCCTCATTTTGAACTAAGTTGTCATTCAGGCTCCCATAGTGAGACCAAATATGAACCAAGGGACTTGGCTTGAACAAACTTGAATCTCAGCCCCCCCAAGGTTGCTCCATGCCAAATATCAAAACATTCCAACTGCTGAATCTGAAGAAGAAGATTTTTAAAGAAAAATTCCTCATATTGACTAAGTTATAATTTGGGCTCCCACAGGGAGCCCAAATATGGACCCATGGACTTGGCTTTAACACACTTGAATCCCCCCCTCCCCCCCCCCCCCCTCCCCCAAGGATGCTACTCACCACATATCAAACCATTCCGACTGCTGGATCTGAAGAAGAAGATTTTTTAAGAAAATTCCTCATTTCGAACAAAGTTACAATTCAAGCTCCCACAGTGAGCCCAAATATGGACCTAGGGACATGGCTTGAACAAACTTGAATCTCACCCCCCTAAGGATGCTGCATACCAAATATCACAAGATTCTACCTGCAGGATCTTGAGAAGAAGATTTTCAAAGAAATTTGCCTGAAATGCACTAAGTTCGAATTTGGCCTTCTATAGTGAGCCCAAATATGAATCCAGGTGGCCGATTTGAACAAACTGGAATCAGATCAACCCACAATGTTGCATACCAAATATCAAAAGATTCTGCCTGCTGGATCTTGAGAAGAAGATTTTCAAAGAAATTTTCCTGAAATGCACAAAGTTCAAATTTGGGCTCCTATACTGAGCCCAAATATAAACCCAAGGGGCCGATTTGAACAAATTTGAATCAGATCCACCCCACAATGTTGCATACCAAATATCAAAACATTCTGCCTGCTGTATCTGGAGAAGAAGATTTTCAACGAAATTTGCCTGAAATGCAGTAAGTTCAAATTTGGGCTCCTATACTGAGTCCAAATATAAACCCAGGGGGCCGATTTGAACAAACTTGAATCAGATCCACCCCACAATGTTGCATACCAAATATCAAAAGATTCTACATGCTGGATCTGGAGAAGAAGATTTTTTAAGAAATTTGCCTGAAATGCACTAAGTTCGAAATCGGGCTCCTATACTGAGCCCAAATATGAACCCAGGGGGCCGATTTGAACAAACTTGAATCAGATCCACCCTCCAATGTTGCATACCAAATATCAAAAGATTCTGCCTGCTGGATCTGGAGAAGAAGATTTTTTAATGTTTTTCCCATTGCCTACAGTGTTAAAAAGAGCTGACTCAGCACTTTTTCAAAGTCCCGAAACTGTACCCTATGATAAAACCAATGGCAATTTTTTTTTACCAATTCCTTCTGTTGGTCCTAAGGAAGCTTCACACCAAATAAAAATTCTCGGTGCTGTGCAGTTTTGGAGATATGGGCATTTTAATTTTTTTCTATTTTTAGCTCCTGCGGTTCCCATGGGGCTACGGGAAAAAAAAAATCAGCATAAATTAGGTACTTATGACCCAATAAGCCCTCACATAAAATTTGGTTCAAATCAGCCTCTCGGTTTGGAAAATAGAAATTTTGGGCAGGGCCAAAAATTTTGCCCCTCCCATAACGACGCCAAGTATAGCCCCACAAACTTCTCTTGAACAAATCTGAGTCTACACCTCAAAAGGAAGCTGCACACCAAATATCAAGTCTCTGCTACTGCTGGTTCATGAGATTTTTTAAGATTTCAGCACACTTTTTGGGTGTGGCCCTACCCACGGGCGAGGCAACTTGATTTGAACAAAATCAAATTGCGATGTCATAACAAACTGTTATCTCAAATATCAATTAAATAGGTTCAGCGGTTTGGGAGGAGAAGACGCAAACACCATGTTCACGGACGATGGACAACGGACGACAGACGACGGACGACGGACGACGAGTGATCACTATAGCTCTCCTGACTGAAAGTCAGGTGAGCTAAAAAACAAGAGGCCCCAAGGGGCCTGAGGGCGCTAACCTGACATGGTAGCCTAAATTTATATCAACCCAGAGAATTAATTTCAACAGCTCCTCCTAAGAAAAGCTTATACCAAATATCCAAAGATTCTGACCAGTGAATCTAAAAAAAAAAAGATTTTTAAAGAATATTCCTCATATTGAACTAAGTTATAATTCAGGCTCCCACAGGGAGCCCATATATGAACCCAGGGACTTGTCTTTAACAAACTTGAATCTCACACCCCTAAGGATGCTGCACACCAAATATCAAAACATTCCGACTGCTGGATCTGAAGAAGAAGATTTTTAAAGAAAATTCCTCATTTTGAACTAAGTTACAATTCGAGCTCCCACAGTGAGTCCAAATATGGACCAAGGGACATGGCTTGAACAAACTTGAATCTCACCCCCTAAGGATGCTGCATACCAAATATCAAAACATTCCGACTGCTGGATCTGAAGAAGATTTTTAAAGAAAATTCCTCATTTTGAACTATTTTGAACTAAGTTATAATTCGGGCTACCACAGTGAGCCCAAATATGAACCCAGGGACTTGGCTTGAACAAACTTGAATCTCACCCCCCTATGCATGGTGCATACCCAATATCAGAAGATTCTGCCTGCTGGATCTTGAGAAGAAGATTTTCAAAGAAATGCACTAAATTCAAATTTGGGCTCCTATACTGAGCCCAAATATGAATCCAGGGAGCTGATTTGAACAAACTTGAATCAGATCCACCCCACAATGTTGCATACCAAATATCAAAAAATTCTGCCTGCTGGATCTTGAGAAGAAGATTTTTAAAGAAATTTGCTTGAAATGCACTAAGTTCAAATTTGGGCTCCTATACTGAGCCCAAATATAAACCCAGGGGGCCGATTTGAACCAACCTTAATCAGATCCACTCAACAATGTTGCATACCAAAAGATTCTACCTGCTGGATCTGGAGAAGAAGAATTTTTAAGAAATTTGCCTGAAATGCACTAAGTTCGAATTCAAGCTTCTATAGTGAGCCCAAATATGAATCTAGGAAGCTGATTTGAACAAACTTGAATCAGATTCACCCCACAATGTTGCATACCAAATATCAAAAGATTCTGCCTGCTGGATCTGGAGAAGAAGATTTTTTAAGAAATTTGCCTAAATGCACTAAGTTCGAAATCGGGCTCCTATACTGAGCCCAAATATGAACCCAGGGGGCTGATTTGAAAAAACTTGAATCAGATCCACCCTACAATGTTGCATACCAAATATCAAAAGATTCTGCCTGCTGGATCTGGAGAAGAAGATTTTTTAAGAAATTTGCCTGAAATGCACTAAGTTCGAAATCGGGCTCCTATACTGAGCCCAAATATTAACCCAGGGGGCCGATTTGAACAATCTTGAATCAGATCCACCCCACAATGTTGCTTACCAAATATGAAAAGATTCTGCCTGCTGGATCTGGAGAAGAAGATTTTTTAAGAAATTTGCTTGAAATGCACTCAGTTCGATTTCGGGCTTCTATAGTAAGCCCAAATATGAATCCAGGGGGCCAATTTGAACAAACTTAAATCAGATCCACCCCGCAATGTTGCATACCAAATATGAAAAGATTCTGCCTGCTGGATCTGGAGAAGAAGATTTTTGAAGAAATTTGCCTGAAATGCACTAAGTTCGAACTCGAGCTCCTATAGTGAGCCCAAATATGAATCTAGGGAGCCGATTTGAACAAACTTGAATCAGGTCCACCCCACAATGTTGCATACCAAATATCAAAAGATTCTGCCTGCTGGATCTGGAGAAGAAGATTTTTTAAGAAATTTGCCTGAAATGCACTAAGTTTGAAATCGGGCTCCTATACTGAGCCCAAATATGAACCCAGGGGGCCATTTTGAACAAACTTGAATCAGATCCACCCTACAATGTTGCATACCAAATATGAAAAGATTCTGCCTGCTGGATCTGGAGAAGAAGATTTTTTAATGTTTTTCCCACTGCCTACAGTGTTAAAAAGCGCTGACTCAGTACTTTTTCAAAGTCCTGAAAAAAGTACCTTGTGATCAAACCAATAGGGATTTTTTTTAACCATTCTATTCTACTGGATAAAAGTAAGCTTTATATAAAATAAGAATTCTCTGTGCCGTGTAGTTTTGGAGATATGGCGGTTTTAAGGTTTTTCCTATTTTTAGCTCCAGAGGTTCCCACGGGGCAATGAGAAAATTTTTTTTTGCATCAATCAACTACTTATGACCCATTATCATCTCATATCAAAATTGGTTCAAACTGACCTCACGGTTCAGAAAATAGAAATTTTAGGCGTGGCCAAAATTTTTGCCCCTCTCATAACGAAGGCAAATAATGCCCGACAAACTTCTCTTGAACAAACTTGATTCTAAACCTCAAAAGGACTCTGTATACCACATATCAAGTCTCTGCTACTGGTGGTTCATTAGAAGATTTTCAAAAAATTTGGCCATTTTTTCCCCACACCTCTGCTCAATATGAGCCGAAACCTAATTTGGATAAAAATCAAAATGCCCCTATATAACCACCACTTACATGAAATTTAATTAAAATGTGGCCAGTGGTTTAGGAGAAAGAGGCTCAAACACCACCTTCACGCAGGACAACGGACGACGGACGACAGACGACGGACGAAGAGTGATAAGAAAAGCTCACCCTGACTTTCAGTCAGGTGAGCTAAAAATGCCCGCCCACATGCACTTTTACAAACAAGAGGCCCAAGTGGCCTTAAGCGCTCACCTGCCAAAGGGGTTCAATGAAGTATTTGGGGTCACATTCAGTTAGACATGGTTCATCAACACTACAAAGGAATGAAGTCATGAAAGGCAAATTTTATGGAAATACACTAAGGAATTGATTTGAACAAACCTGAACCTAACATGCACCTCCCTACCACCCCCTCACCCTACCCATAGAAAGCCCCAATATTAAGCCGGGGACTCAAATTGAACAAACTTGAATCTCACCCCTTTATGGATGCTGCATACCAAATATCAAAAGCTTCTGATTGGTGGATTGGAAGAAGATTTTTAAAGAATATTCCTCATATTGCACTAATCTGAACATTTGGGCTCCCGTAGAGAGCCCAAATATGGACCCAGGGATTTGATTTCAACAAACATGTGAGTGAATCTTCCAAAGATGTTATATGTGAAATATAAAAGCCTTTGGAGCAGTGGTATGGGAGAAGATTCTTTAATGTTTTTCCCATTAATCACAGTGTTAAAAAATGATGACTCAGCATTTTTTCAAAGTCCTGGAAAAGTACCCTACGAAAAAAAATGATGGCATTTTTTTTTTTACCATTCCTTTCTGCTGTTCCTAAGGAAGCTTCACACAAAATAAAAATTCTCAGTGCCATGTAGTTATGGAGATATGGGCGTTTTAAATTTTTTCTATTTTTAGCTCCAGCAGTTCCAATGGAGTGACGGGAAAAATGTTTTGGCATAAATTAGGTACTTAAGACCCAATAAGCCCTCATATCAAATTTGGTTCAAATTGGCCTCTCAGTTTGGAAAATAGAAATTTTGGTACAATTCAGGTTCCCACAGGAAGCCCAAATATGAACCCAGGGACTTGGCTTTAACAAACTTATATCTCACCTCCCTAAGGATACTGTATACCAAATATCAAAAGATTCTGACTGGTGGATGTGAAGATGAAGATTTTTGAAGAATATTCCTCATACTGAACCAAGTTAAAGTTCGGGCTCCCACAGGAAGCCCAAATATGAACCCAGGGACTTGGATTGAACAATCTTGAATCTCACCACCCTAAGGATGCTGCATACCAAATATAAATGAAAGTGTCAATGACACTGTAGCTCTACTTGACAAACTTCAACTAGGTAAGTTATAAATGAAATGGCAAAATTGAAGATCATTGGTACCAATGTTATTTGGTGAAATTTCAACATAACAGCATTGTGTGTGCACAACGTCAGAGTAATTTGATGAAATTTCAACATAACAGCATTGTGTGTGCACAACATCAGAGTAATCCATGCATTTTTAAATGTAAACTGTAAGACTGGCTAAAGAAAGAATGTTGATACACAAATGCAGTACGTTCAGAGGTTCAGAGGTTATTGTAAATGGCAACTTTTTTCATAGAAATGAATGCTAATCAATAGCTCTTATCTAAAGGTCTTGCCTAATGAGCACACCAAGTTCCAAAACAATCCTACGATAAATGTGGCCTGTAGGCCATGTCAAAGAATGTTGATGCACAAATGCAATAAATTCAAAGATTGTTGCTAACAGCAACAGTTTTTGATGGAAATGAAAAGAAAATTAATAGCTCCTATCTTTATCACCCTGCATAAGCATACACAGTTTCAAAACAACCTGATAATGAATGTGCCCTCTGAGGCATGCCAAAGGAAGATGTTAATGCACAAATGCACTAAGTAGAAGGTCATTGCTTGTGGCAATAGTCATTTTTTTGTTTTTTTTATGGAAACTCATAAATATACCCTGCAGAGAGTGCAAAAGGGATAAGCTGATGCACAAATGCAGTAAGTTCAAAGGCTGGTGATAATGACAATAATTTTTTATGAAAATGAAAAAAGCAATAGCTCACATCTAGAGGTCACCCTGAACACACATACCAAGTTTCAAAGTGATCTGATCATAAATGTGCCCTGAAGGGTGTGTCAAAGGGAAATATTGATGCTTAACTGCACTAAGTGTTTACTAAGTTCATAAAAGTGGCAACATTTTTTGACGGAAATTGAAGAAAATCGATAGCTCCCATCTAGAGCTAACCCCAAACAAGAATACAAAGTTTCAAACTGATCTGATCATAAATGTGCCCTGTAGGGCATGCCAAAGGAATATATTGATGCCTGACTAAACTAAGTTCAAAGATCGTTGCCAGCGGCAACATTTTTTGACGGACGGAAATGGAAGAAAATCGATAGCTCCCATCTAGAGGTCACCCCAAACAAGCATGCCAGGTTTCAAAGCAATCCGATCATAAATGTGCCCTGTAGGGTGTGCCAAAGGGAAATATGGAAGTCTGACTAAACTAAGTTCTAAGAAGGTGGCCGCAGCAATATTTTTTGACGGAAATGGAAGAAAATCGATAGCTCCCATCTAAAGGTCACCCCAAACAAGCATGCCAGGTTTCAAAGCAATCCAATCATAAATGTGCCCTGTATGGTGTGCCAAAGGGAAATATTGAGGTCTGACTAAACTAAGTTCTAAGAACATTGGCCACGGCAACAGTTTTTGACGGAAATTGAAGAAAATCGAAAGCTCCCATCTAGAGGTCACCCCAAACAAGCATACCAAGTTTCAAAGTGACCTGATCATAAATGCGACCTGTGAGGTGTGCCAAAGGAAATTGTGGACGTACGTACGTACGTACGTACGCCGACGGACGAGAAGTGATGGCAATAGCTCAGCTTGACTTTGTCAAGTTGAGCTAAAAAATTCTGACTGCTGAATCTGAAGAAGATTTTTAAAGAAAATTCCTCATATTGAATTAAGTTGTAATTCGGGCTCCCACAGTGAGCCCAAATATGAACCCAGGGATTTGGCTTGAACAAACTTGAATCTCACCCCCCTAAAGATGCTGCATACCAAATATCAAAAGATACTGATTGGTGGATCTGAAGAAGAAGATTTTTAAAGAATATTCCTCATATTGCACTATTTTGAACATTTGGGCTCCCATAGAGAGCCCAAATATGGACCCAGTGAATTGATTTCAACAAATATGTGAATCAATCTTCCAATGATATTATATGTGAAATATGAAAGCCTTTGGACCAATGGTTTGGGAGAAGATTCTTTAATGTTTTCCCCATTACCACAGTGTTAAAAAATGTTGACTTAGCACTTTTTCAATGTATCGAAAAAGTACCCTATGATAAAACCGATAGCAATTTTTTTTTACCATTCCATTCAGTTGGTCCTAAGGAAGCTTCACACCAAATAAAAATAGGTCGATTAAATCGTCAGATGTGCACCCACATGCACAACTAGTAGAAAGCTGTTATTATCTCAGGACCAATTTTTGAGGAATTTTCAATTTGAGGGATAAAGGATTAATATCTCAGGATCAAATTATCAGATTTACACCAAAAACTATACAGCGTGGCACATCAGTAACCTGAAGATATATATAAAGTAACATGACAATTGTATTGATATTTTTTGAGTTATCTCATGCCAAAGGGATTGGAAGAATTCTCAATTTGAAGGATAATAAAGGATAAAGGGTTAATATCTCAGGATCAAATTATCAGATTTACACCAAAAACTATACAGCTTGGCACATCAGTAACCTGAACACAAATATAAAGTAACATGACAATCCAAGCAATATTTTTCAAGTTATCGAATGCCAAAGAAATGGATACAGACGCCGGACGGACAGACAGATGGACAGACA
Organism: Pictodentalium vernedei; assembly: GCA_031216915.1. Lineage (NCBI taxonomy): Eukaryota > Metazoa > Mollusca > Scaphopoda > Dentaliida > Dentaliidae > Pictodentalium > Pictodentalium vernedei. Next base: position 436,271,790 of record CM062296.1, on the reverse strand, counting down.
AAGGATAGACGAACGACGAAAGGCCACCCCAGATGCCGACATTATGTGTACCATACATGGTATGGGTACACATAATAACTTTGATTTGATCAATATTTTTGAGTTATCGCATTCCAAAGAAACTGATTGGAGTAATTCTTAATTTGATGGTTAAAGGGTTGATATCAGAAGATCAAACTAACAGATTTACACCCAAAACTATACAGCTCAGCACATCAGGAATCTAAACAGAAATTTAAAGTAACAACACAATCTGATTAATATTATTTGAGGTATTGCATGTCAAAGAAAGAGATTGAACATTTTTTATTAAGTGGATCAAGGGTTAATACTTCGGGATCAAATGATCAGATTTATATGAAAAATAGGCCGATGAAATCGTCAGATGTGTACCCATACGTGCAACTAGTAGAAAGCTGTATGACAGAAGGCCACCACGGATGCCGACATTATGTACACCATACAAGGTATGGGTACATATAGAAATGGATTGGAGGAGTGTCTAATTTGATGGATAAAGGGTTAATATCTCCGGATCAAATTATCAGATTTATATAAAAAACTATACAGCATAGCACACCAGTAACCTGAATAAATATATAAAGTAACATGACAATCGGATTGATATTTTTTGAGTTATCTCCTGCCAAAGGGATTGGAGGAATTTTCAATTTGAAGGATAAAGGGTTAATATCTCCGGATCAAATTATCAGATTAACACCAAAAACTATACAGCTCAGCACATCAGTAACCTGAACACAATTATAAAGTAACTTGACAATCCAAGTAATATTTTTTAAGTTATCAAATGCCAAAGGGATTGGAGGAATTTTCAATTTGAAGGATAAAGGGTTAATATCTCAAGATTAAAATAACAGATTTACACCAAAAACTATACAGCTCGGTACATCAGTAATCTGAACACAAATATAAAGTAACTTCACAATCTAAGCAATATTTTTCAAGTTATCGAATGCCAAAGGGATTGGAGAAATTTTCAATTTGAAGGATAAAGGGTTAATATCTCAAGATTAAATTATCAGACTTACACCAAAAACTGTACAGCTCGGCACATCAGTAACCTGAACACAAATATAAAGTAACTTGACAATACAAGCAATATTTTTCAAGTTATCGAATGCCAAAGGGATTGGAGGAATTTTCAATTTGAAGGATAAAGGGTTAATATCTCAGGATCAAAATAACAGATTTACACCAAAAACTATACAGTTTGGCACATCAGTAACCTAAACACAAATATAAAGTAACTTGACAATCCAAGCAATATTTTTCAAGTTATCAAATGCCAAAGGGATTGGAGGAACTTTCAATTTGAAGGATAAAGGGTAATATGTCAGGATTAAATTATCAGATTTACACCAAAAACTATACAGCTCGGCACATCAGTAACCTGAACACAAATATAAAGTAACTTGACAATCCAAGAAATATTTTTCAAGTTATCGAATGCCAAAGGGATTGGGGAAATTTTCAATTTGAAGGATAAAGGGTTAATATCTCAGGATCAAAATAACAGATTTACACCAAAAACTATACAGCTCGGCACATCAGTAACCTGAACACAAATATAAAGTAACTAGACAATCCAAGCAATATTTTTCAAGTTATCGAATGCCAAATGGATTGGAGAAATTTTCAATTTGAAGGATAAAGAGTTAATATCTCGGGATCAAAATAACAGATTTACACCAAAAACTATACAGCTCGGCACATCAGTAACCTGAACACAAATATAAAGTAACTTGACAATCCAAGCAATATTTTTCAAGTTATCGAATGCCAAAGGGATTGGAGGAATTTTCAATTTGAAGGCTAAAGGGTTAAGATCTCAGGATCAAATTATCCGATTTACACCAAAAACTATACAGCTCGGCACATCAGTAACCTGAACACAAATATAAAGTAACTTGACAATCCAAGCAATATTTTTCAAGTTATCGAATGCCAAAGAAAATGGATACGGACGCCGGACGGGCAGACGGATGGACAGATGGACAGATGGACGGACAAAGGATGGACGAACGACGGATGGTCACCACGGATGCCGGCATTATGTGTACCATACATAGTATGGGTACACATAAAAACTATACAGCTCAGCAAATCAGTAACCTGAACATCTATATGAAGTAACAAGACAATTAGATTGATATTCTTTGAGTTATCACATGTCAAAGAAATAGATTGGAAAAATGCACAATTTGATGGACAAAGGGTTAAAATCTCCGGATCAAACAACCAGATTTACACCAAAATCTATACAGCTCGGCACATCAGAAACCTGACCACACATACGAAGTAACAAGGCAACCTAATCAATATTTTTTAGGTTACCACATGCCAAAGAAATGGATTGGAGTAATGCTTAATTTGATGGACAAAAGGTTAGTATTTCAGGATCGAATCATCAGATTTACATCAAAAACTATACAGTTCGGCACATCAGTTACCTGAACATATCTATCAAGTAGCATGACAATAGGATTGATATTTTTTTAGTTATCACATGCCCAAGAAAAGGAGTGGAATAATGCTTAATTGGATGGGTAAAGGGTTAATATCTCAGTATTGAATAATCAGATTTACACCAAAAACTATGCAGCTTGGCGCATTAGTAACCTGAATAGAAATATAAAGTATCATGACAATCTGAGCAATAGTTTTCAACTTATCGAATGCCAAAGAAATGGATACGGACACTGGGCGGATGGATGGACAGACAAAGGATGGACAAACGACGGAGGGCCACCCCAGATGCCGGCATTATGTGTACCATACATGGTATGGGTACACATAAAAATTCTCGGTGCCGTACAGTTTTGGAGATATGGGAGTTTTAAATTTTTTCTATTCTTAGCTCCTGCGGTTCCCATGAGGCAACAGGAAATTTTTTTTTTGGCATAAATAAACTAATGTCCCAATAAAACCTCATGTCAAATTTGGTTCAAATCAGCCTCTCAGTCTGGAAAATAGAAATTTTGGGCGGGGCAAAAATTCTTGCCCCTCCCATAATGATGGCAAATATAGCCCCTAGAACTTCTCTTGAACAAATCTGAGTCTACACCTCAAAAGGAAGCTGCACACCAAATATTAAGTCTCTGCTACTGCTGGTTCATAAGAAGATTTTTTAAGATTTAGGCTCACTTTTGGGGCGTGGCCCTACCAAGGGGCGGGTCAACTTGATTTGAACAAACTTGAATTGACATATGATAGGGAACATGCACACCAGATTTGGTTCAATTTGGTTGAGTAGTTGTGAGAAGAAGTTGATAATGTAAAGTTAACGACGGATGACAGACGGAATGTGATCAGTAAAGCTCCCCTTGAGCTTCACTCAGGTGAGCTAAAAATGGCCTGAGAAAAAGATCTACTTTGTGGGGCCTGATCCCTCACATTTTCTTTCTAAACCATGCATATCACATGTTTCATGCTCACGAAGTGTTCTGGGCAAACTAGAAATTGCTGATGTTATACACAGATTTCTGGTGATAAAGTAACATCCAAGGACGAACCCAGCTCATTAGTAATATATATAAGAGATCAAAGAGATGTGGTTCCCGGATTGACTTTGTGACACTACACATATGTGGGGCAGGTTATCTTAAAACTTCTAATCTCGAGGATTATAGGTAAACTGAATTAAGTCCTTTCAAAAGATGTGTTGGAAAATCAAATACTTTTCAAGAATAGAGACAAATTCAAGCACTTTTCATGGAAAGGGTAAAAATTCAAGGCCTTTTCATTAAGTGGGAACCCTGGAATTAGGTGAGTACATGCAATGTGAAATAATTTTTTTTAAAATATTAAAAATATTAGATCGAATGATTGGTGGATTCATCTGTACAAATCTCAGAGGGATTATTACTGATAAAGGAGCAAACATTAACAAGTATATTATTTAGGACATTAAAAAATTCATTGTAATTTTGTTTATTCATCTCCATTAAGCACCTCACCTCCAATTTATCAAAATTTATGCAGTTGGGGGAAAATGGCTAGTAAACAATGCAATGTACACAAATTAATTTTAGTATTGAATTCAAATGTAATTAATAACTATATGAAAGTAACATTTCTGTCTTTTTAAATACTTTTTTAATTAAAAAAATAACAATCAAGGCATATGATATTTGGCTATAACCTCTTCTATGCTAGACGGTGCACCCGTCTTCAACCACTATAACCCTGCTTGAGAGGAGATTGAACAGAGTTAGAATGTTGAGGAGCTGACAGTTGCTCGTTGGTTCTCTCTGGGTACTCTGACTTCCTCCACCCATAAAACTATAGTTTTACAAAACTCCTAATAAAGTTAAACTGATCATTTGTTCAAATACCATTCCCAACATCATAGGCCAAGCTTATGCTCATTATTGAATATAGGGGTGGAAGTTATCAGTCTTCCAAAACCCAAGTTTGCTATCACACCAGCAAGCAATAACGTATGTGGTTTTATAGGACACACGATACGACTTGCCATACACCTCAAATTTGAGCAGAGCAGTGTATTGCTGAGTGATGTCTCTTAGCATACATGGCTTAGTAATCAATAACCACCAATGATGCACATTTAAATATCAACACCATTCTCTGAAGACTGAGCAGATGATGTCGCAAAGTGGAGACTTCCTAGAACTGGTGTGGTGGACTTTGCAGATCATAATTTTATCCAGCCCTTTGTAAACATTTTGTGACATTGCCTGAGACCACTTTTATTTTATGTCTGTTGTATAACACACACACACACAATTTTACCAGAATTGACACTCCATAGGAACCCAGGATGTGAGAGTGTTTATTTGCTGCAGTAAAAAAGTACTTCATCATCTGGATTTAACTTGACCTTATATTTGTGCTGTAGTTATGATTTTGTAAGACTGTCATTCCAGTATGCCAAGATCATATGCCTTTTTCCAAAAAATTACAATCTTTTATTTCATACAGACAGTATTAACAATGACTTATTGTAGTCTGAACTGTTTGAACTAACCTTTAAAGGTCTGGATATATTTTCATACATTTTTGCCACATTCACAGTCTACATCATGTGGCTTTGGAGTTTCTTCTAGGCAAGTCTTGGCTGCTTGTATAGGCAGCAAAGACTAGCCTAGAAACTACTACCAAGGTACTTGGAATATAGCTTTAGAATTTACTCAGAGACTGTATGTTGGGGCACCTATTCTTTTAGAGTAAAATGTGATCAAAATTGGAATTAAGCCAATTCAAGTACTGTAATTGGGAATTGAAAAATTTGCGATTAATGATTAAGAAGCAGTGAATGGATAGTATTCTCTAATCATTAACATTTCACAGAAGTGACGCAAGGTACCCAATACTCAAAAATCTCAAACACACAAATAGGAAAAGCTCCAAATAATATAGTACAGCAAACATGCGTTTCAAATCTAACATGTGTTTCAAATCTAAATTCCTGCACTTACATACACTGCAGTGAAATTATTTTTCATATTTTCTAACATAGTATTATTATTCTATTGACTGGCATATTCTGACTACCAAAAATTCCCAATTCTCAGAAAGCATGAACACACAAATAGGAAACGCTCCAAATAATATACTGCAGCAAACACAACTGTTTCAAATCTAAATGCCTGAACTTACATGTGCTGGAGTGAAATGATAAATTTAAAGTAATTTGTATATTTTTTTATACTTACCAATGGCCCAGACTTAGCTGGTGCAAACTCAATATTATCAAGGGCCAAATAAAAATTTTGAACCCCAAATCCCCAAAATTTGCATACAATACCAATAATTAAAAGTCCTATCTGGCCCTCCATACTTTTACTGCACATGCACAGTACTCAGGAAGAGACTGGAATTGGCACCAACATCATTCTTTGTAGACAAGCCTACTAAAATAATAAAACAGCGGGGAGGTATGAGTGTCCACTCATGGGAGCGCCATCAACATCTGGGCCATTGTTAAGTATAGAAAATATACAAATTACTTAAAATTTATCATATTTTTATGCTATAAATAACCAAAGGCCCAGACTTTGCTGAATCGTAAAATGGCAGAGGGCCTAGGACTTAAGAATTAGCAGACCAAATACAGCTCCTAAGCCTGCATTCCGTTAGAAACTTGTAGGCATCTATCCCTTAGAGTGCATATCCATGGAAGAAGAGGAAGCCGTAACAACAGCTGACCTCGGCGGAATTGCGGAAAAAGCATCCAAACTCGTCACACTCTGGACAGATGCTCCTACTCACTGAAGTTTCTTACAACACAAAACAATTGTCCCCGACTGCTAACAGGAAGAAAAATGCTCTGCACTCGCAATCTGTCCCCAGATCTCGCCGAGTATCCTGCTTAGAAACTTCTAGGCTAATTCCCCTTTCAAGTGCTTCCATGTCAGCAGAAGAAGCCATGACTGCCACCGGCTGCAGTGTGAAAGGATCATTCTGATGCGTGTTCCGACTCAATAGGTTTCTCACAAAGGACACAGTCGACCCCGACTGTTAACAGGACAGAGAGGGTTCTCCAATCGGTGATCTGACCCCAGATCTAGCCGAACATCCCGTAGAGAAACTTCTGGCCTCTTCTATATGCACAGATGACCGGACCGACCCAGCACCGTCCAACGTCTCACTACTGTAATCTGCTGACGGGTGCCCTTTGCTCGGTTTTAAAGCTGCGCAAATTGCAACAGCAAGTCCGTTACGAAGGCTTGTGGAGCAGCAGCTTAGAAAATATGGTCAACTCCATCCTTCTCCACTGCATGTTACTCCTGGGACGGAGATCTGACCACCGATCTCTTCGTCGAACGTCCCGATGAATCAAAACCTCGAATCACTAGCTACTAGATGGACCGACTTTCTTTTCCTTCTTTCTTTATCTTCTTTCTTCGAGGGTAATGACCAGAGCATCTTCACTCGGCTGCATGAACATCTATAGTCGGATAGCTAGTGTGCGGTCGCATGTGCTTCGCTAAAGTGGAGGAAGAAGCCATAATTGCAGCCAGCCCTGGCTGCAGTGTAGAAGAAGCGTCCCGAGTGGCCAGGGAGGATGTTAGCTCCGACTCAGCGCAAGTTTCTCAAAGCAATAGTCGACCCCGACTATTACTGGGTTAGAGAAGGCTCTCCCGCTCGCGGTCTGATGCAGACCTCGCCGAGCTTCCAAAGAGAAACTTGCAGACTTCTTCCCCTTATTTCACTTTCATCGCTGGGTGAGCTTTTGATTAACAGGTGTTTGCTCCACCAAATCTACACTCTCCTCGACTGCATTGGACATACCCGGTATTACTGTTCCCACTATCGGGTAACCGCCTGACCGGTCAAGCTGGCTGCAACGTTAGTGTCCTAATGAGTTGACCCTGACCACACAAATAGGACCAGAAACAGTGACTACAGGCAAGGCAACAAGCATGTAAATCCGATGTAGACTATTACGCCCTACACTGAGAGCAGTAATTCATAAACAAGTGTTTGACCACCGGGGTGGTATTAGTCCCCTATGGCGCTTTTGTGACATAAGGGGTTTTTGTCACAGAAGACACTAGAGTATATAAGCATCTTGGATTTTGAAAAAAAAATATTGAGTGTGCATAATCCCCTCACAACCCTTTATCCATGTACCATATATGAAAGGCGCAGATTGAACCATGTTGGAGGGAGGGGTGGTAACATAAAATAGAGAAAAAAGCTTAAAAAACACAACAAAAATGGCCGCCATTCTGCCATCTTGGATTTTGAAAAATAAATATTGACTGTGCATCAACCCTCAGTACCAAATATGAAAGGTGTAACTTGAAGCATATTAGAGGGAGAGGTGGTAACATAAAAACAGACAGACAGACGGACGGACAGACAGATGTTAGATTTTGAAAAAAAAATATTGAGCATGCATAATCCTCTCACAACCCCTTTATCCATGTACCATATATGAAAAGTGCAGCTTGAACCATGTTGGAGGGAGCAGTGGTAACATAAAATAGAGAAAAACGCTTGAAAAACACAACAGAAATGGTTGCCATGGCACTATCTTGAATTTTGGAAAAAAAATATTGAACATGCAATATCCCATTACAACCCTCTATCCATGTGCCAGATATAAAAAGTGTAGCTTGAACCATGTTGGAGTGAGGGGTGGTAACATAAAATAGAGAAAAAAGCTTAAAAAACACAACAATGAAAGTGTCAATGACACTGTAGCTCAACTTGACAAACTTGAACTTGGTAAGTTATAAATGAATTTGAAATGGCAAAATTGAAGATCATTGGGACCAATGTCAGTTTTTTTGCCAGTGGCAACATTTTTTGACAGAAACCGAAGAAAATCGATAGCTCCCATCTAGAGGCCTCCCCAAACAAGCATGCCAGGTTTCAAAGCAATCCGATCATAAATGTGCCCTGTAGGGTGTACAAAAGGGAAATATTGTGGTCTGACTAGACTAAATTCTAAGAACGTTGGCCGTGGCAACATTTTTTGACGGAAATGGAAGAAAATCGATAGCTCCCATCTAGAGGTCAACCCAAACAAGCATGAAAGGTTTCAAAGCAATCCAATCATAAATGTGCCCTGTAGGGTGTGCCAAATGGAAATATCGAGTTTTCTGACTAAACCAAGTTCTAAGAACATTGGCCGCGGCAACATTTTTGATGGAAATTGAAGAAAATCGATAGCTCCCATCTAGAGGTCTCCCCAAACAAGCATACCAGGTTTCAAAGCAATCAAATCATAAATGTGCCCTGTAGGGTGTGCCAAAGGGAAATATTGACGTCTGACAAAACTAACTTCTAAGAACGTTGGCCACAACATTTTTTGATGGAAATTGAAGAAAATTGATAGCTCCCATCTAGATGTCACCCCAAACAAGCATGCCAGGTTTCAAAGCAATCCGATCATAAATGTACCCTGTAGGGTGTGCCAAAAGTTAATATTGAGTCTTCTGACTAAACTAAGTTCTAAGAATGTTGGCCGCGGCAACATTTTTTGACAGAAATTGAAGAAAATCGATAGCTCCCATCTAGAGGTCTCCCCAAACAAGCATACCAGGTTTCAAAGCAATCAAATCATAAATGTGCCCTGTAGGGTGTGCCAAAGGGAAATATTGTGGTCTGACTAAACAGAGTTCTAAAAACATTGGCCGCGGCAACATTTTTTGACGGAAATTGAAGAAAATCGATAGCTCCCATCTAGATGTCACCCCAAACAAGCATGCCAGGTTTCAAAGCAATCCGATCATAAATGTACCCTGTAGGGTGTGCCAAAAGTTAATATTGAGTCTTCTGACTAAACTAAGTTCTAAGAATGTTGGCCGCGGCAACATTTTTTGACAGAAATTGAAGAAAATCGATAGCTCCCATCTAGAGGTCTCCCCAAACAAGCATACCAGGTTTCAAAGCAATCAAATCATAAATGTGCCCTGTAGGGTGTGCCAAAGGGAAATATTGTGGTCTGACTAAACAGAGTTCTAAAAACATTGGCCGCGGCAACATTTTTTAACAGAAATTGAAGAAAATCGATAGCTCCCATCTAGAGGTCTCCCCAAACACGCACACCAGGTTTCAAAGCAATCTGATCAAAGATGGGCCCTGTAGGGTGTGCCAAAGGGAAATATTGAGTCTTCTGACTGTACTAAGTTCTAAGAATGTTGGCCGCGGCAACATTTTTTGACAGAAATTGAAGAAAATCGATAGCTCCCATCTAGAGGTCTCCCCAAACAAACATACCAGGTTTCAAAGCAATCTGATCGTAAATGCGCCCTGTAGGGTGTGCCAAAGGGAAATATTGAGGGTTGACTAAACTAAGTTCTACGAACATTGGCCGTGGCAACATTTTTTGCCGGAAATTGAAGAAAATCAATAGCTCCCATCTAGAGGTCACCCTAAATAAGCGTATCAGGTTTCAAAGCCATCAAATCATAAATGTGCCCTATAGGGTGTGCCAAAGGGAAATATTGTGGTTTGACTAACATTTTTTTGACGGAAATTGAAGAAAATCGATAGCACCCATCTAGAGGTCACCCCAAACAAGCATAAGAAGTTTGAAAGTAATCTGATCATAAATGCGACCTGTGAGGTTTGCCAAAGGAAATTGTGGACGTACGTACTAACGTACGTACGTACGTACGTATGCCGACGGACGAGAAGTGATGGCAATAGCTCAGCTTGACTTTGTCAAGTTGAGCTAAAAATGGCCGCCATGCTGCCATCTTGGATTTTGAAGAAAAAATATTGAACGTGCATCATCCCCTCCCAACCCTCTATCCATGTGCCAAATATGCAAAGTGTAGCTTGAACCATGTTGGTGGGAGGGGTGGTAACATGAAAATGGAGAAAAAAAAGCTTAAAAAACACAACAAAAATGGCCGCCATTCCGCCATCTTGGATTTTGAAAAAAAAAATTTTGAGCGTGCATCATCCCCTCAGAACCATTTATCCATGTACCAAATATGAAAGGTGTAGCTTAAAGCATGTTGGAGGGAGAGGTGGTAACATAAAAAACAGACAGACAGACGGACAGACAGCCAGATGGACAGACGGATGGACAGATGGACGAAGTGCAATCCTATAGTCCCCTTACGGTTCCCATAGGGGACTAATAATTATAATCCAACAAGTTCACTGCACTCCTAACATCTAATCACACAATATAAGGATACATGGCGAAGACAATCAAAAATAATTTCAAAATAAATAAAAAAAATTTTCCGAATTTTTTTTTGAAAACACCTTAGTTTAAGGGAACCACACGAGCCCAAGGGCATCTCGATAGAAATATTAAAGCTACACTACCGGAATATTAATAACTGTATTCTAATATAATTGTGATGAAAGAAAATCCTGAATATTACCTGTTAAGGACGTTGTTAAAAGTAAACAATGTCAGGATAGAAACCGGAAACTAGACAAAAGGCACACGGAAGGCCCAAGTCTGTAAATAATTAACTGATACCTGATGCAAAGCTAGATCTTCATTTGAAGAAAAAACAATGTATCCGGTAGGATATGCAAGATAAAAACGGCCCAACACCCCTAAGGTGAGGAAATAACAGTGGGAATAAACAGAATAAACATTCTGTACAACACGTTAAACTCCCAAGAAATTTAATAAAAAATTTCAATAAAAAAAAGCCAGAAAGCTTAGGAGTTTAACCGGAGGGTTCATGGAAGGATAGGGAAGGAACACATAATCAACAGTAGGTAAATCATTAGCAAAACTAATGACATCAAAGCATATATCCCGAAATTGGGTAACATGAAATAATTTTCATATTAGGCCACACAAAGTAGACCTTCTGTTTCTCAGGCCATTATTTGTAAAATTACATGCGGGCGAGCGTTTTTTTATTTTATTTTTTATTTCAGTAATTACTTCTTTGCCATCAAAAGTTCATGTTCTTGGTTCAAGTTTTAGGCCTCATAATCTACAGAATAGCATGGGTGGTGGTGTATTTCAGCCCTTGAGTGCAAGAAGGCTTTGCAATGCTAAAGCATTGCAAAGCCTTCTTGCACTCATGGGACAAATTCATCAATTTTTTTAACTTGGGTAAAATATCAGACATAAACCATTTAATTTTTATTTTTTTTAAGTTTAAATTGGTTATAAAAAGAGAGCATGCGGCAACCAAAAGGACTATGCGGGAGGGCCTGAGAAACAGATTTTTTATTTTTTTAGGTCTTACTTAAAAGTTAGATTAGATTAAACATATTTTATTTGTTATAATTAACAAAAAGGATTGGATAACAAGTGCCTAGCACTTAGATAAAATCCTTTCCTTAATATACAATTGAACATTACAATTTATGATCACATATAATTACAAGTAGTTACATAAAAAGATATATGTTACAGCCCTGAACATCTCAAACCACCATTGTTCACTTCCATCATCCATTTACTGCCTTGAATCCACCATATACTTCATTGATTTGTGTCTGGCATCCACCAAAAGAGAGATTTAAAGCACAGATGTCAGTTGAGATGTTTACTGACTTTGGGCCAAACAAAGAATGATGTTTGTGCCAATTCTGATCTCTTCCTGAGTACTGCGCAAGCGCAGATAGTAAAAGTATGGAGGGCCTGATAGGACTTTTAATTTTCGGTATTGTATGCAAATTTTGGGGATTGGGGAGTTCAAAATTTGTGTTTGGCCCTTGATAATAATGAGTTTGCACCAGCTTTGTCTGGGCTATTGGTTATCAGTATAAAAATATTATTTTTCTTATATACTCATGCAGTATTATTATTTTATTGACTGGCATATTCTGACTACCAAAAAATACCCAATACTCAAAAATCTTGAACACACAAATGGGAAAAGCTCCAAATAATATAGTAAGCAAACACAATTGTTTCAAATCTAAATGCCTGAACTTACATGTGCTACAGTGAAATAATTTATGTATTCTTGTGCAGTATTATTATTTTAGTGATTGGCATAGTCTGACTACCAAAATAAACATGCACTCTACAGGGAGCCCAATTATTAACCCAGGGACTCGATTTGAACAAACTTGAAAATGAGCCCCTTAGAGATGATGTATAATTTGAAAGGATTCTGACTGGTGGATCTGAAGAAGATTTTTAATGAAATTTCCTCATATTGCACCAAAATAAAATTTGGGCTCCTATAGGGAGCCCAAATATTAACCCAGGGATCCAATTTGAACAAAATTGAATTTGACTCACCTGGAGATGTTGTATACCAAATATAAAAGAATTCTAACTGGTGGATTTGAAAAAGAAGATTTTTAAAGAAATTCTCTCATATTGCAGGGAGACCAATTATTCACCCAGGGGCTTGATTTGAACAAACTTGAATCTGACGCTCCTAGAGATATTATATACCAAATATCAAAAGATTCTAATTGATGGTTCTGGAGAAAAAGATTTTTTTTAATTTTGGAAAACAATTTTGGGTGCTATGAGAGTAGTGCACCTTGTAGTGCCCCCTGTGGGTGTGACAACTTTATTTGAACAAACTTGAATTGACATATGATAAGGAACATGCACATCAAATTTGGTTCAATTTGGTCCAGTGGTTTATGAGAAGTCTATAATGTAAAGTTCACGCTGGATGGATGGACGAACGCCAGATGGACGGATGACAGACAAAAAGTGATCACTTAAGCTCCCCCTGACTTTCAGTCAGGTGAGCTAAAAACTACCTTATAGTGTGGTAGAAGAATTAGGTCTGAGGCCTGGGGCTTCATACGACTCTCACAGTTGATCGATCTGAATAAAAATAGCAGAAATTCAACCGGACATTCATTTGGAATCCATCAGGACATCATAACATCAAGTCACTTAACCAAGTTGCAATGAAATAACTTAATAAATACAGCCTGTAGGCTGTGTCGAAGGTTTTAAGAGCAAGGGCTTGTGAGGCAATCATCATTGACCAATATGACCAATTTCGATCAAAATACATGTAGGATGTTCTCATCTAGTCATTAGATCAAGTCATTCTACCAAGTTACAATGAAATTGTTTCATAAATACAACCTGTAGACTGCAGTAAATAAAGAATCTAGGATTCGAACCCACACAGCTGTCACAATTAACAGATCATGATCAAACTAGGATGTTCTCATCTAGACATCATACTAAAAGGATGTTCCATGTTTATGAAAGATTATCAAATAAGACAAGAATTGTGACAACTGACAATACGTTAAGTTCTGCACCTTACAGTTTATGTATTCAACAGGAATAATAAGAGGTGCAGACAGTGATAAAGGAATTTCGACTCAAAACTCATGCAGCACTCATGGTTGACTGATCTCAATCAAATCGGGGCTACAGGATGAAATAACTAGATATCATACCGAGTCATCCTACCAAGTTATAATAAAATCTGTTCATAAATACAACCTGTAGGCAGTGCTAAAGGAATCTAGGTCACATGCCCAAGCGGTGGTTATGGATAACCGATTCTGACTAAAATACAATAGACTCTTCTAGACATCATACATAGTCATCCCACCACGTTACAATGAAATTGCTGCATAAATATGAACTCTAGACTGTGCTAAACAAATCTAGGTCATGTGCCCATGTGGCTGTCACGGTTGACTGATCATGAGCAAAATAGTACGTTCTCATCTAGGCATTATACCTAGTCCGCTTACCAATTTACAATGAAATCCCTTCATAAATGCAACCTGTAGACTGTGCTAAAGGAATCTTGGTCACATGCCCCTGTGGCCATCATGGTAGACCGAACCCCACCAAAATAGGACGTTCTCATCTAGACATTATACAGAGATACCCTACCAAGTTACAATGAAATCCCTTCATAAATATGACCTGTAGACTGTGCTAAAGGTCTTTCATCCTGTGCAGCTGGTTGACGGATCGCGACGAAAATTTGACGTCCTCATCTAGACATGACCTTGAACCTGCACATGAAATTTAGTGATGATTGGACAAGTACTACAGGGTGTAGCCTGTGCTAAAGAAAATTTTAACAGACGCACATACTTCTGCACACATGATGGCAACAACTTATCTTGACTTTGTCAAGTTATGCTGAAAATGAAGTTAAAAATTTTAGCACAGAAAATTACACTTACCTCGTTGTGTACACATGGATGATACAACAATATTAAACTTTACCAAATGATGCACTAAACGAAGACCCATAACAATAATACTTGGTACAGTATCACAGAGGAAACACGCTGAAACAACAGAGTTCATCTTGGATTCACAGAATCTGTGGGGGAAAAAAAATATAGATATAGTTCATACCTGTCCTGTATAAAATACACACAACTCCCCTCCCCCTTCCCAATAACACTAATGCTTGAAAATGTCACAAAATAATTCTCAGTGTGCATGAAAACAAACCAAAAGACCAGTAGTCCAACAGCAAAATGGCATTTTAGGGCTAAACTTGCAATGTCAGGAAGTAATTGGTTTTTGGTCATTTCTAGGGAAATCTTTTGACCTGAATCTGAATAATGCCTCTCTCTGAACCTTGGGCAACTCAAGATATTCAAGATGGCGTTCAAGATGGCAACCAGAAACCCCCATTATTTTGCTGTGTGCCCCCAAATTGCATATTTGTATATTTATTTGCAAATTTTGTTAGCGACCCATCACCTAGTGGAGGTACATGTTTTATTGGTATATCGCCTTTCTCCAAAAAGTTAGTGGGTGGACACTAAAAAGTTTTTGTGCATGTTAATTCTATGTGTTGACCCCTGTGTCCACTTTGGTGGGTCAGTCATGATATTAGCATGTGATACACTGCCTAGTAGTGGTCCATGTGTACGGTATATTTCACAATAATGCCCTCTTCCACTAAAAAGTTATGGCCCAAAGGCCCGAAACACTAAAGGTTTATGTGCATGTTGATTCCATGTGTTGACCTCTATCTGTGACCTTGACCTTGATGGGTCAATCCTGAATTGTCTATGCAACACTCTATCTAGTGGTGGTAAGATTCATTGTGGTATCTGGGACACAAAAGATTTGATGTGCATGCTCATTCCATGTGTTGACCGTTACTGTGACTTTGTGCCATTGCTCAGTGATTCTCTCTGGGTACTCCGGCTTCCTCCACCCATAAAACTGTCCCACAAGAGGTGACCCTGGCTGTCAAAAGTTTCATTAAACTCCAATGAATATATAATAAATACTGTGGCCTTGATATTGGTGGGTTGTTTATATGAGACACATCTAGTGGTGGTACACATGTTGTGTAAGTTTCATTTTGATATCTCTTCCCATTAAAAGGTTATGGCTCAGGCACGAAGAAGTTGATGTGCACGCTCATTCCATGTGTTGACCCCTATCTGTGATCTCAACCTTGGTTCGTTGGTCATGAATTTTGTACACAACACACTGTCTAGTGGTGGTACATATGTTGTGTAAGTTTTATTATGATATATGAAGAAACCATGAAAATTATAAATTTATAGTAAGGCCATCAAAAAAAGAACCTCTGTTTCTCAGGCCCGCGCGCATGGTCATTTTTGGTGCGCATGCAACCTTTTTATGACACAAAAAAAAATCTTCAAAAAATTTGAGATATTGTGCTCATTTCGGTAAATCGATATCGATGCGTTCGCAAATTTTAAATTAACACACTTCAAGCTTTTTCTACATCATACCTTAATGAAGTGGGTGGGTTCTAGCAATATTCACGACAGAAAGTGTTTTATTCGGTAAAAGGTAAGTCATAATGACAGCAAGAAGGAAGGTGTCTTTCAGTCTGACAACAAACAGTCACAAAGGGGAATGGTCGATTCGCACCACGTTTGATTCGCACCAACCCTCAGAAAGTCTGCAAATTCAGGTGCTATGTTGAATGGAACACAGTCTCCTGGCATTTATTTTTAGTAACATTTGTATTGTAAATGGCCGTCATTGGGAATTTGTGTACTGTTATTTGAAACCGTTACGAGTTTCCCAGTTAATTTAAATAAATGCATTTGAGATGCAGGATAATTGGATAACTAATAGTAACCGTTGCTTGATATAAAAGTAACAGTCATAGCTGAAAATAAATCGCATATAGGCAGGTATGTGCGGTCGAATTGGTTAATAAAAACACGCAAACATTCGTTTTGTATTTCACTTTCAGATTTCAAAAAAATATGATTTATGGATGAACTGCCCGTTCAAATGGGTTGTGATAATTTTGATTATAATGGGGAAAAATTGCGATTCACGATTTTATTAGGCAGGTTGTGAAAGGATTTTTTTTTTTGGTCAAATAAATCTCTGAAAGTTGGCACTTCGAGTTCGACATTTGATTTGTCCCAGAGACGTTTCAACCCGAGACGTTTCACCCACGAGGCGTTTCGTGACTTTCGTCCCGTGTTATAATTTTCATGTTTCACTGAAAAAAACAAACATTCAAACCCCACTTCATTTACGACCCAACACCCCTGTGGTGAATAACCAATATATTTGCGAAATGTTGCATGGTCCACCAGGCGTTTGGGTGGGGGTCAAATTACCACAAACAACCTCTCGGGGAGAAAATAAAAAGAAAAAAAAAAACCCGCCCGCCCGCATGCTTTTTTGGAAAAAATGGCCTGAGAAACAGACAATCAACTTTGTATGGCCTAATTTCTATATTTTTATTCTTACCAATGGCCCAGACAATTCTGGTGCTAACTCCAAAATATCGAGGGCCAAACACAAATTTTGCCCCCCAATCCATAAAATTTGCAAGCAAAACCAAAAATTAGAAGTCTTATCTGGCCCTCCATACATTTACTCTCCACGCATGCACAGATGCCAGGAAGTAACCGGAATTGGTGCCAACTTCATTCTTTGTAAAAAAGAGTATTACATAATAATTCAGCGGGAGGTACGAGTGCTCACTCATGAGAAGGCCATCCCCGACTGGGACATTGGGAAGGATAAAAATATAGAAATTACTATAAATTTATAATATTTTTACACTGTATACCAATGGCCCAGACAACATAGCTGAATCGTAAAAAGGTGGAGGGCCTAGGACCTCCGAAATAATTCTAATCCTGCAAACCATGATGAAAGGAACTTAGAATAATTAGGAATTACATGTATGTCTCTCTATACAGTAATAGAGGAGACATATTCTAAATAAGGAGCCCACTTTAAATAATTCCTTATTGTAAACATGAAGACAATGTTACATAGGATGTGACAAGTTCCTAATTTTTAAGGCTAGTCCGGACTAAGCCCCAAAAATTAGGATGGCGTATCTGAGAATGAGTGAAAATCTCCCACAAACATACGCCTTATAATAACACTTCAGCTGTATGCAGGATATAAATATGGATAAAACAGCTTCTTTCAAAGATACATACTTTTTAAGCCAGAGAAGAGGTAAATATCACCCTTCCCTGGAATCAATAAGAGCAGTACCAAAAAACAATATAAATAATCGTCGAACAGCCACTCAGGTATTAATTCATGATTAATAAATGGTGCTTAATGCTACTTCAGAAGTTAAGGCTATAGTGATGATCCTGGTAATTAATATTGTCCGCTATACAACATACACCACAGACGATGTACACAGATACGTCGAAAACCAGTGATATATAAAAAATATAACATACACATATCCAATCGAGCCACACTGAACGATCCCTGAAGAGAAAACACACTTCCTAGGTAATCCACAGGCGGCCTCTGTTCAATAAATTCCAGTAACAACACTCTCCAACATGTACTATCCGATATCTATGATTGTAAAAACACGTGCTAACTGAGTACACACATAATAGAAACTTGGATCTAGAAATGTTAGTAGGTATGATTAACAGGCTCCGACACGGGCCGCTCCCGAAATAGATTATGATTTCAAGGTCCACAAAATACAATAAAGCGTTAGCCTAATAATATAATGCACGAGAGCATTTATATTTAGCATGTAATCATCTGAATACCAGTTAACTGGTTATGCAGCCTGCGAGCAACTCAATTTAATTGGGATGATTTATAAATAAGTGCTTGTAAAAAACAAATCAACAAATAATAACAGGACACTAATCCAACTAAAAAGCGGATGTGCCCATGCGGTCACCATAGAACATGACCCAAATGCATAGTATGTATGTATTAAATTATATGAGGCTTGCAGGAAGAAATCTACGTCTTGCCCGGTAATTGCCTCTAAACACATAGGCAGTGTGTGTGTGGGGGAGGGGGGGGGGGGAGGGAGGAGAATTCGTAGTCATAGCAAAATCTCCTCACCCACATTTTTTAATCATTCTTGTGTCAGTTATCAAAAAATATAGGAACCGCGATGATTCCCTCACGTCCAACCAACTCCATTATGCCAGTATGGGCGTAGAAGGACGTGAAGAATAAAAATTCCCCTGAAAGAAGACCCTCTCCTGGAGGAAGCTTCTGGGGAGTGTCCCATAACAGACACTTGAGAATACTCATCCAAGATTTCTGTGACAACAGAGGTGCTACTAGTAGGATTCAGAACGAGACTGTTTAATCTTAAACATAATCTATTGAATCAATGAATTGGAGGATACGAGTAACCTATCATTCATCCCCACGAATTCTGCAGAGCGTCTACTACATGCGCTCAATGATCAGGGCATGTCGACACAAATGACAGTAACTAATTGTTTCGGTGCGTCGTAAACTGAACTATCATAGGGTGATCCCACTGGTAGCAAAACTGTCCAAATACAAATGAAACAGGCAACCTTTCCAAGGAGCTAGTCTGCTAGTATGTTCATACGACCCAGAATATGATGGATAAAGATGAACATGGAAATTCTCCTTTAATTATTATAATGGAAATGAATGGGTGCCGTCCTGATTCCTGATGTACACTACCACTATCGCGTTGTCCAACAATATTTGAACAAGCATGTCTGCATTGATGTAGCGCTAACAATATTGACATCATTCTTTGATGCTTATGTGTTTCTCCAGGAGCCTAGGATCCCAAGATCCCTGCATATCGAGTCTGTCAGACTCAGGGTCGTGCCCCAAACTATTGACTCATACCCGTAATAATCGTGAAAGCCGGATCTGGCAATTGCAGCAGAACTCTGAGTAACCACTGAATATCTGCCCCAATATGGACCTTTTGTTTACTATATCCGTAAAAACAATACTGGTCCTGAATGCGTTTTCACACTCCAGTTCTGGGTAAATAATAACTGGAGGGGACGTGTGTGTAAGCGACCCATCTAAACAAGATGCGTAGCCACTCAACACAACCCCATCAGTCGCATAAAACTTCTCGCTGTTAATGCATCTGATAGTAGACAAAAGCGAGCATAACAACTGACTTATTTCGTTCTGGATAATGGCAGATGAACCAGATTGTTGTGAGGCATTACAGAGTTCGTTATTCGAGTGACAGCCCAGGGCGCTATCTTCAGACCGAAGAATATCACTCGGAACTGAAATACTATCCCTTGGATGACGAACCGTAGGGGTACTTTCTGAATGCCAGATATACCAGGACATGAAAAAACGGATCCTTAGATCTATGCTTGTAGCATAGTCGATCACTCGAACACTCACTTTTACCGACTAGATGATAACCATAAATAAACTTTTAGAGCTTTGATAAACTTGCTATCCAGCTCTAGTCTATTATTGGCCGGAATGAGCTCTTATCGCTTCGGTACGAGTAACAGGTGACTATAGAATCCTAGAGAATCTTGATTCTCAATGATCTCTATTGCTTTCATTGTCAAGAGAACCTTTACCTCCAATTGGGGAGACTCTTATGCAAGTATTTGACAGAAGCATTGTCCATCAGACATTAAGTTAGTTGTGGTTCTCTCGGAAAGACAGCCGTAGGCCGTCCGAGACCACACTTCTCGCCTACTGGTCTTCCAGTATAGTTATCCAGTTTGATGCGAATCTTGATAACCACCGTCAACTTCTAAGCAATAGAGATCCTAACCCTCACCTGTAGTATCTGCGAGGCCTACGGAAGGAGAAACTACGTCTCATTATGAAGAGCCTCGAGCCAACAGCTTAGGTGCGTTTGACCGGTAGTCTAGATCAGACCTAAGCCCCCTATCCTAGTCGCTGAATGATGATCCCTAGAGTAATTATAGAAAGGTTAACTATATTCTCGCGAGGAGTCCTTTTTAGACGACTTTCTGTCTAGGATGTCCTCCCTTATTCCTTTCTGCTATTGTGGGTCGATTAGACTCTGACTTAAGGTGCAGAGTATTGATGCTTTCTTTGTAGCTTGGTCATAAACCAATAAAAGCTTATTGTCAAAAACTTAGTGTCCGGAAACCGGAGCGACCAGAAGATAGTTTTTTAACTTGTCATCTATTAAGGATGACGATGCAAGGGCTTGGTCACGTCTGATTAACTCCAAATTAGCAACTTTTAAGACAGAGTTATACGTGATAAATATAATAGCCCTGGAAAGGACTCTAAATGAGGTACAACAGTCAACAAATTCCTTTCCGTAGAGATGTTGCGTCACAGTTCTTAAAGGTGATCTGTGTAAGACAGTGAGTCTAAATTCGCTCTGAATGAAGAAATGACGTCTCAACTGTGTCCGAGCGAATAGTGAATGACGAAGGTAAGACCATAACTAGGTCCTTAGCCTGCTCATTCAAACGCAGATGAACTCTCAATAAATCTTCCCCGTTTTCCGTTAATCGGTAAAATTAAGGAAGATGATGACAAGAAACTGCCTTACTTCTTTCCACTGGAAAGTTGAATAGGGCATCGTCTAAAAGGCCAAAGGCCTGCGACATCTGTCTATACTTAACCGGAAAAGACATTTCCTCCTCTTTTTCCAGATGAAGTCAGAGTCCAACAACGCTAGTGGTTTCTTGCAGGTAGTCGCAGTATTCTGATTCACTGGAACAAATTCAGGGTAGTGTTGATGGATTAAATCCATCGCAACCATGTGTTGTTCCGAAAGGGAAGAGTAATCCCCCTATATCCCTTTCATCATTCATCTGAATCAGGAGAAAATCACGGTCAGTCCTCTGAACGTGCAGATGACTGGACTGACCCAGCACCATCCGACAGCTCAAGTTCTGAGACTGCTGTCGGCTGCTTCTGCACTTGCAAGGACTCTGCGATGAGCTGCGCAATCTGCGACAGCAAATTCGTTACAGAGGCTTGAGGAGCAGCGGTCTTCTATTCTGGCCGCCGACTGCTCCCGGGACAGTGTGTCCGAGACAGCTCTTTTCTCTGGCTGTCTCGATATATGAGGCCTCGTCTCTTAGCTACTGAATAGTGCTACTTTCGAGCAGTCATAGCATTCTGATTCTCAGGAACAAACTCAGGGAAGTATTGACGCATTAAATCCATCGCCACCTGCGTTGTTCCAAAAGGGAAGGGTAATTCACCTCCAAATCCCTTTCATCACTTGACTGAATCAGATTATACTCACGGTCATCAGCATCTGAACGCGCAGATGACTGGGCCGACCCAGCACCATCCGACAGCTCAGGTTTTGAGACTGTCGTCGGCTGCTTCTGCACTTGCTGGGATGCTGCGATGAGCTGCGCAATCTGCGACAGCAAGTCTGTTACGGAGGCCTGAGGAGTAGCGGTCTTCTGTTGCTAGGCCGCCGGGTGCTCCTGAGACAGTGTGTCTGAGATGGCTCTCTTCTGCGGCGTCCCGATGAATGAGGCCTCATTTCCTTGGCTACTGTATGGTGTGACTTCTCTGACGAAGAGTGGACCTTCTCGGAGATGCAGGCTGGATATCAGAAGACACGTAGCCAAGGTGTGGTCGTGTGTGGTCGTGTGTGCTTGGTAAACGCTGAAGAAGAAGCCGTAGCTATAGCCGACCCTGGCTGTGAACTGAACAGAGCATCCCGCATGGGAGGCGTGGACGTATGCTCCGACTGACGCAAGTTCCGAACCACAACATCTGGCCCCTTCAGACCTCGCCGAGCTTCCTGCTGAGCTTGCCGGCTTCTTCCTGTCCATTGTCGCAGGGTGAGCCTGTTATTATTTTATAGTGCTCGCTCTACCCTTTCTACTCTCCTTGACCGCAACCGACACATCTGGCATCACGGTACCCTCGGGCGGTGTAACCGCTTCACCGGTCAAGCTAGCTTGCGACAGGGAGCTGAAACTACGCTGTGGTTTATTGCCCTAATATTCATGAGCACTTTAGCTGCTAGCTCTGATTGACTATCTAAAAGCGACGACGGAAGCACACTTTCTGGCGGCAACACGTAAACATCACCATGTTCTTGTTCCTCTGTAAATAGAAACTAAACAAGAGGCCCCAAGGAGCCTTAATCGCTCACCGGCCAAAGTGGTTCAAAAAAGTATTTGGGGTCACATTCAGTTAGACATGGTTCATCAACACTACAAAGGAATGAAGTTATGAGAGACAAACTTTATGGAACTAGGGACATGGCTTGAACAAACTTGAATCTTACCCCCCTAAGGATGCTGCATACCAAATATCAAAAGCATTCATCTGCTGGATCTGAAGAAGAAGATTTTTAAAGAAAATTCCTCATTTTGAACTAAGTTATCATTCGGGCTCCCACAGTGAGCCCAAATATGAACCCAGGGACTTGGCTTGAACAAACTAGAATCTCACCCCCTAAGGATGCTGCATGCCAAATATCAAAACACTCTAACTGCTGAATCTGAAGAAGATTTTTAAAGAAAAATTCCTCATATTGACTAATTTATAATTCAGGCTCCCACAGGGAGTCCAAATATGGACCCAGGGACTTGGCTTTAACAAACTAGAATCTCCCCCCCCCCCCCCCCCCCCCCCCCCCCACTAAGGATGCTACACACCACATATATATCAAAACATTCCGACAGCTGGATCTGAAGAATATTTTTTAAGAAAATTCCTCATTTCGAACTAAGTTACAATTCAAGCTCCCACAGTGAGCCCAAATATGGACCTAGCGACATGGCTTGAACAAACTTGAATCTCTCCCCCCCCCCCCCCTCCCCTAAGAATGCTGCATACCAAATATCAAAACATTCTGACTGCTGGATCTGAAGAAGATTTTTAAAGAAAATTCCTCATTTTGAACCAAGGTATCATTCGGGCTCCCACAGTGAGCCAAAATATGGACCTAGGGACATGGTTTGAACAAACTTGAATCTTACCCCCATAAGGGTGCTGCATTCCAAATATCAAAACATTCCGACTGCTGGATCTGAAGAAGAAGATTTTTTTTAAAAATTCCTCATTTTGAACTAAGTTATAATTCGGGCTTCTACAGTGAGCCCAAATATGAACCCAGAGACTTGGCTTGAACAAACTTGAATCTCACCCTCCGCCTCCCCCCCCCCCCCCCTCCTATACTGAGCCCAAATATGAACCCGGAGGGCCGATTTGAACAAACTTGAATCAGATCCACCCCACAATGTTGCATACCAAATATCAAAAGATTCTGCCTGCTGGATCTGGAGAAGAAGATTTTTTTAAGAAATTTGCCTGAAATGCACTAAGTTCGAATTCGGGCTTCTATACTGAGCCCAAATGTGAATCCAGGGGGCCGATTAGAACAAACTTGAATCAGATCCACCCCACAATGTTGCATATCAAATATCAAAAGATTCTGCCTGCTGGATCTGGAGAAGATTTTTTAAGAAATTTGCCTGAAATGCACAAAGTTCGAATTTGGGCTCCTATAGAGAGCCCAAATATGAATCCAGGGGGCCGGTTTTGAACATAATTGAATCAGATCCACCCCATAATGCTGTATACCAAATATCAAATGATTCTGCCCACTTGTGCGGGAGAAGAAGATTTTTTAGTAATTTCTCTAATATACATAGGGTGCTATCGGAGTTATGCCCCCTATGGAGCCCCAAGTAGGCATGTCCATTTCATTTGAACAAACTTGAATTGACATATGGTAATGAACATCCATAGCAAGTTTCGAGCAAATCTACCTAGCGGTTTCAGAGGAGAAGTCGTTTGAAAAATGTTCCCGACGCCGGATGGACGACGACGGACGGCAAGTGATAAGTTTAGCTCCCTTCGGTGAGTTAAAAACTAGAGCAACGTTTTGGCGAGAGGACCGGCGGCGGCCTCTCACCGCGAGAGGACCGGCAGTGGCCCCTCGCTAACAACGTACCGTGACACCCGTCTACAACGTTTGTCATCCCATGCGACACATGTTGGGCAAGAATTAGTGGGAGTACATCGACTACAAGCAAGGCAACCAACATGTCAATCAGAGGAAAGACTTCCTTGCCTTGCTTATTGAGCAATATGCTTTCATAATGAAGCAAACTAAGTCGATCGTACTCCCACCAACTCCACATTAAATATTATAAAAAGATACATAACAAAAAACATTCAAAATATAAATCGAAAAATAGTTTGCACAAAAAAAATTTTTGAAAAATTTTGACAAGAGCCCAAGTTCCCAAAGGGCTGAAGTCAGTAACAGATATTGAACTATCCGATGTAAGGCAAGATCTTTATCAGAAGAAAAAATGATACATTGGATGTATGATGCATGACCAAAACGCCTAAACACCCCAAGGGTGAGGACGTGGGGTTATACAGAATAAACATTCTGTGTAACACGTTAAACTCCCCAAAAATTTTATTAAAAAATTTCAATAAAACAAGCCAAAAAGCTTGGGAGTTTAACTGACGGGAGGGGGGGGGGGGGGGGAATTAAGGGAGGGTAGGGAAGGAATACTTAACAAACAGTGGAAAAATCATTATCAACAATGATGACGTCAGGCCCATGTCCCGAAATTGGGGAACACATGAACTAATTTTTATAAATATTATAAAATAACAGCCCTGAACGTTTCAAACCACCGTTTCTTCCTTCCTTCATTCACTTGTGTCCTTGGATCCACGAAATTAACCATTGAATTGTGTCTGGCATCATTATAAACTGAGATTTAAAAGCACAGAAGTCAGTTTGTTATTATCTGACAGAGGGCCAAACAAAGAATGAGTTTGACGCCAATTCCGGTTACTTCCTGGCGTCTGCGCATGCGAAGAGAGTAAATGTATGGAGGGCCAGATAGGACTTCTAATTTTCGGTTTTGCATGCAAATTTTGGGAATTGGGGGCAAAATTTGTGTTTGGCCCTCGAAATTTTGGAGTTAGCACCAGCTATGTCTGGGCCATTGGGTATAAAGTGTAAAAATATAGTGTTTTTTGACAGTTATCTTGGGATGCAATATTCAAATATCTCGAGTTTCCCAAGGTTTACAGAGTGGCATCATTTAAATTCAAATTCAATGCGAGAAGTTACCCTAGAAATGACCAATATATCTTTTACTTCCCAAAGTATGGACAGATGGACAGACAGGGGTAAAATAATATGCCCCGACTTTCAGTCACTGGGGCATAAAAAACCAGAGGCTCAAGTGATCCTGAAAGGCTCACCAGGCTCAAGTGAGCCTGAAACGCTCACCTGGCTCAAATTGTCAAAAGAGATGAGTGTATCAATAAGTGAACAGAAGCAAGAGCAATTTTTTGATTTGCTATGACGCTACCAAAGGCAACTTTTTCAACCATTCATTTCTGTTGGTTCTAGGAAAGGTTCCTAGCAAGCTCTGTTCAGTGAAGTATTAAAAAGCAATAACCGAACAAATGTTTGTTTTGTTTTCAACCACTGTGGTTCCCTCTAGCACCCCCCCCCCTCCCCCCACACACACACCAACTTTGACACTCCTAGAGATGTTACATACCAAATATGAAAGGATTCTCACTGGTGGACCTGAAGAAGAATTTTTTCAAGAAATTTTCTCATATCTGCCAAAGTTAAACTTTTGGCTTCAATAAAAAGCCCAAATATTAACCCAGGGCCCTGATTTAAACAACCTTCAATCTAACCTTATCAGAGGTGTTGTACTAAATATCAAAAGAATCTGACTGCTGGATCCGGAAAAGATTTTTAAAGAATATTCCTCATATTGAACAAAGTTACAATTTGGGCTCCGATAGGGAGCCCAAATATGAACCCAGGGACTGGGCTTGAACAAACCTGAATCTCCCTTCCCTAAGGATGCTGTATACCAAATATCAAAAGATTCTGACAGTTGGATCTGGAGAAGATTTTTAAAGAATATCCCTCATATTGCACTAATTTGAGCTCCTGTAGAGTGCCCAAATATGGACCCAGGGGTTAAATTTCAACAACCATGTGAATCAATCATTCATAGATGTTATATGTGAATTATGAAAGCTTTTGGAGCAGTGGTTGGGGAGAAAAAGATTATTTTATATTTTTCCCATTACCTTCAGTGTTAAATAATGCATTTTTTCAAAGTCCCGAAACTGTACCTTAGGACAAAACCGATAGTGATTTTTTTTCACCATTCCTTTCTATTGGTCAAAAGGAAGCTTCACACCAAATAAAAAGTTTCAGTGCCGTGCAGTTTTGGAGATAGGGCGTTTGAATTTTTTTCTATTTTTAGCTGCTGAGGTTCCCACAGGGCAGCGGGAATTTTTTTTAGCACGAATCAAGTACTTAGGACCCAATAATACCTCAAAGCAAATTTGGTTCAAATCAGCCTCTCGGTTTGGAAAATAGAAATTTTGGGCGGGGCACAAAATAGGGATCCTCCCATTAGCAAGCCCAAATATTGACCGAGAAAATTTCTTTGAACAAATTTGAATCTTGAGTACCAAAGGAGCTTACATATCAAATATCACAGCATTCTGACTGGTGGTTCATAAGAAGAAGATTTCAGGAGAAATTGATGCTTTTGGGGTATCACTCCCACCCCAGTGGGGGCACCGAGTTCATTTTAACAAACTGGAAAGAGGATACCTCCAATATACTGTATGTCAAATTTGTTTGGGTTTGGGCTAGTGGTTTTGAAGGAGAAGACTGAGTTGCGAAAGTTAACGGACGACGGACGCCAAGTGATGGCAAAAGCTCACACTGACTTTCAGTCAGGTGAGCTAAAAACAAAAAAGTGAAATAGAAAGAGAACAACTGACAGTCAGAAAATGGTTTTCGTTAGATTTGTTTGAAACTCTAATTTGAACCAGATAATCTTAGAGGAGTTAGAAAAAGGTTATTCCCAGAAAATTTTGGATAACTTTTGGATGAACTTTATGCAGGGTGATCCAAGTTGTGCATCCCTGCATCATGCTCTTCAATAGTTTATCAACCACATTTTCCTTCCAATGACTATTCAGAAATTAAAGCCGATATTTTGGCATAAATCAAACTACAATATTTTTGAGTAAGTTATGCATCACAATCCCACTTGGTGTACTAACTTCAAATTATACTACTCCATCCAGGAGAGCAGTGACTCACTGGTTAGAAAAATGGACTTAAAACCAAAAGGCTCAAGGTTTGATCCTGACCAGTGGTAACTGCATTGAGTCCTTGGGCAAGGCACAACACCCCCCTTGGACACAAGGAGTCACAGTGGCGGAGTGGCATTGTGTATTGACCCTTTACCCAACGAATCGGCTGCATCCACCCACGTAATATGCAAATTCAGCAGTTGAAAAAAAATACTATTTTTCAGCAAATTTCAACAAAACCATATCATGTGACCCCTTCATTGAAACGAGCTCATCGAGCTTATTCCAATGAGGGGCCACCTGATATGGTTTTGTTGAAATTTTTAAAAAAAATTTTCAAATATTTAAAACTGATAAATTTAAAGTAATTTGTATAATTTTTATACTTACCAATGGCCCAGACTAGCTGGTGCAAATGCAAAGTTATCAAGGGCCAAACACAAATTTTGAACCCCCCAATCCCCAAAATTTGCTTGCAAAACCGAAAATAAAAAGTCCGATCTGGTCCTCCATACTTTTACTCTCCGTGAATGCACAGCCATCAGGAAGTAAACAGAATTGGAGCCAACATCATTCTTTGTAGAAAAGAGTACTACTTAATAACTCAGCAGGGAGGTATGAGTGCCCACTCATGGTAGGGCCATACCCGTTTGGGCCATTGGTAAGTATAAAAAATATACAAATTACTTTAAATTTATCATATTTTTATATTATTTACCAATGGCCAAGACCAGCTGAATGGTAAAAAGGTGGAGGGCCTAGGACTTCAGAAATAGTAGACCAACATAGTTCCAAGCCTGTAATCCAAGGTGAAAGGAAATTAAATTTAAAAGGAATTACATGTATGTCTCTTTATACAGTAATAGAGAAGACATATCATAAATAAGGAGCCAAATTCAAGTAATTTCGTATTCTTAGCATGAAGACTATGCAAACTGGATGCAACAAGTTCCAAGTTTTTAAGGCTAGTCCGGACTAAGCCCCAAAAATTAGGATGGCGTATTTGAGAATGTAAGGTTATCCCTCACAAACATACGCCATATACAATAAAACACAATCTGTATCCAGGATATAATCTACAGACAAAACAACTTCACTCATAGCTACACACTTATCAAGCTGCAGGAGAGGTAAAAAATTGCCCCCACCCTTTTTGAAGGAATCTTCTTCAAAAACAAAGAGGGGAGCGCTTTGAAATCAGTAAAAGCAGTACCAAATAAGAATATATATTCTTCGAACAGGCACCCAGGTATTATTTATTATTATTACCACTTTAGCGGGCATTCTCTAGTATATTAACAGAGTTTGGCGGGGCAGTAAGACTAAGTAACCAGAAGTGAGCCGCAGGCGTTAATGAAAACAAAATTCATTAACAGCCCGCCGCCCGCTTCCGGTCATGGTAATAATAGTAATAACATGATTTTGTCGAGCGTCCTGGTTTATTAATGAGGAATGAATAACAGCCCTCTGGCTTAACGGCCCTCGACTTCATCTTGTGCCGGTAATAAACCCTTGGGCTGTTATTCATGACATTCCTCTTGGGCCGTTAATGAACTGTAACGCTCTCCAAATTCATGTTATTGTTATATTAATAAATTGGTGCTTAATGCCACTTCAGAAGCTAAGGCTAACACGGCGATCCTGGTAATTAATATCGCCCGCTTGTATTGTACACCGGAGTCGGCATATGTAGATAGGTCGAAAACCGGTGATATAATATAAAACATACACATGTCCAATAGAATCACAATGGACGATCTCTGGAGAGTAAACACACTTCCGAGGTAACCCACAGGCGACCCCATTCAGGTGTACAATAAATTCCAATAAATAACACTCGCAGACATGTTCTAGCCAATATCTATGCTCCCAGAAACATGTGAATACACAAGAGTGTAAAGGCAAGTTGTATTCAATTACCGAAATTAATAGAAATCTGGATTTAGAAATGGAACGAGCTACGATTAACAGACCCCCAAAATAATTCATTGTTTCTAAGGTCCATAACATACAATAATGCATCTGCCTAATAATGCATCAATTATGTGCTCGAGCATTGAAATCCCAAATGTAATCATCTAAATACCAGTTAACTGACTAGGCAGTCTAACAGGTACCCAAAGGCTAGCAATTTATTGATGATGAACCATATGCTCGTATATGACATATGGACGAACAACCACAGGAGACCAACCAACTAAAAAGTGGATGTGCCCATGAGGTCACCATAGAACATGACCAAGCTGCCAATCGAGAAGTCATGAAATGCATGTATATACTTAAATGCATACAAGGCTTAGGGGAAGAAAACTACGTCTTGCCCGGTAATCACCTCTTAACACATTGGCGGTTTGGAAGAGGGAGGATTCAAAATCATATCGAACACTCCTCACCTGCATTACTTGAATCGTTCTTGTGTTAGTCATCAAATAGTATAGGAATCGCAAGGCTCCCTCACGTCTGACCGACTTCATAATGCCACTAAGGGAGGAGAAGGATGTGATGAACAATACACCGTATTTACATAATAACTCACACCAAACCATACCGGTTTGAAGAGAATAACCTCTTCTAACAAATGGTATCATGTCCGATAGGACAACTAACTCTAGCCCAGATGAAGCAGCAGCTAAAGGTCTTCCTGTACCTGAAGACCATTAAAAGCTGATAACTGAGGCCCTAGAAGCTCTCTAGGGAGACTTACAATGCTAGCCATAGCTTATAAGTCTTCATCTATGTGAAGACAGATATATTGGTGTAAGTTGCAACCCTGAAGACTCACTTAATGGAGACTTACAGTTATCGTAGCGCAAGGTAGGGAATTAAGAGCCGCTATATAAACAGCCCTCAATTCCCAAAGAGACCGCAGTCCCAAGAGATAATAAATTCAGTTATGCCACTGCATAATACTGAAAAAATCTCACTCAAGATTTTAGTTAATGCATGGTGTAACAATAAGACTCAAGTCTATGACACCTAGGAAAAACAAACTGAAAAGCACAGTATCTTTTTGGGTTGTAATCCCAAAAGACAGCGGACATTGCCTAACCGAAGAGACCGCTGTAACCGTACACAAGGCTACTATGGCATCCACAATGACATAATTGTCTTGACACCAAGACATATCTCAGCCTATCTATGCACTATCCATCCGGATTCAGGACGAGAAACAGGTGATAATAAAAAACTGGAGAATAATTTCGACGAAGTCTAATGCCTTTCTTCAGTAGGAAAGCCTGTCTTGGAAAATTTGTCTAACAATTATTCTTGTACGTGGAGCTTGCTCAGGCTGATAGCCGCAGGCCTGCCAAGACTACATTCTCATCCATTGATCTTCTGCAATTATCCACTTTTGTAAGGTTTGTAACTCACCACCAAGTGGCAAGCAACCGAAATCTATTCTCAATGACCTCAACTGATCCCTTCAATAAGAGGGCCTTTACCTCCACTAGGAGCGACTCTCTTTGAAAGGAACTTCCGTGATTAACGTCCAGTTTCTCGTGAAGTTGAAAATCCTCTGTCAACTGGCAAGCTATAGAGGTCATGTCCATCATATGTATGACTTACGTTGCTTACGGGAGGAGGAAGTACGTCCTCCCCGTGAAGAAGCTTGTCTCGTCGACCTCAATTGTTCCCTTCAATAAGCGAGCCTTCACCTCCACTAGAAGCAACTCTCTTTGAAAGGAACTTCCGTGATTAACGTCCAGCTTCTCGTGAAGTTGAAAATCCTCCGTCAACTGCCAAGCAATAGAGGTCATGTCCATCATCTGTACAACTTACGATGCTTACGGGAGGAGAAACTACGTCCTCCCTGCAAAGAAGCTTGTCTCGTCGACCTCAATTCTTCCCTTCAATAAGAGAGCCTTCACCTCCTCTAGAAGCGACTCTCTTTGAAAGGAACTTCTGTGATTAAGATCCAGTTTCCCGTGAAGATGATAATCTTCTGTTAATCATCGGCCTAGGGGTGTCTGATCCATAGCCTTGATCAGACCTATACCCTTTTCCCAAGTCGCTATAATGACGACTTCCAGAGTAAATATAAGAGGGTTATTGTACCCTCGCAAGACATTCTCATGATGCTTTCTCAGAAGCAGAATGCCTCACTTACCCCAGTCTGCTGAAGTGTGTTGATGAGACAGTAACTTCAATAACACAGCACTGAAGCTTCTTGTAGTCTGTACATATATCAACGCAAGCTTGTCGTCAAATGAGCATATTTCTGGTAACCAGAGCGACTCAGAGAGAGCTTTTCGCCTTGTCATCTATAAGTGATGACGACAAAGGGCAGTGTCACATCTTACCAACTCCAAATTCACTGTCTGTGCGGAGTGGTACGTGGCATACATGACTACCCTGGAAAGAACTCTTAGCGAGGAACCACATCCTCATATTTCTTTCCATTGAGACGTTGCGCCATAGCTCTGGTAAGGTGATCTGCTTAGGGCATTGCACCCAGATTTGTTCTTTCAATGAAATAGCACATTCCATTCCGAGCATATATTAAATGATGCAGGTAGGGACATATTTTCATCCCCGGCCCGCCCATCTAAATGCAGACTTATTCAATATTCTTAAGAGCTTAAGACTTTTCATAGTCTGAGAGAGATGGAAACTCACACTATGTATTCCAAATGTTCCATCCGCAAATATGGTCAACTCCATCCGACTAAACGGATGACTGGATCAATACAGCACTGACTGTCAGCTCATGATCGGAGTCTGTTGAACGGTAGTACTAGTCTCAAACGACTAGCTATCAACCTGGACTTGCGAAGTCAGATAGCTAGTCTGTGGTCGACGCGCTTCATTAATAAAGCAAGTGAAGATGCCATAGCTGCCAACGAATCCGGCTGCAGTGTGGAAGAAGCATCCCAAACCGCAAGCGTGAACGGGCGTCCCAACTCACTAAAGTTTCTCGCACCAAAAACAGTCGACCCAGACTGCTGACGGAAAGGTGAAGGTTCTCCAGCTCACAGTCCACTCCAGATCTCGTCGAGCGTTCCGTTAGAAACTTTTAGGCATCTATCTCTTATTGTGCATATCCATGGAAGAAGAGGAGCCGTAATCACAGCCAACCCTGACTGAAGAATGGGAGAAGCATCCCGATTCGTCACATAGGATGGATGCTCCTCCTCATTGAAGCTTCTTACCTTACAAAACAGTCGTCCCCGACTGTTAACGGGATGCAAAATGCTCTGCACTCTTGATCTGTCCCCAGATCTTGTAAAGTATCCTGTTTAGAAACTTCTAGGCTTAATCCTCTTTCGTGCACTTCCATGTAAGTAGAAGAAGCCATAACTGCCGCCGGCCTCGGCTGCAGGGTGGAAGGAAAGTTTTGATGCGTGTTCCGACTTAATAAGGTTTCTCACAATGGACATAGTCGGCCCCGACTGTTAACGGGATGGAGAGGGTTCTCCAATCGGTGGTCTGACCCCAGATCTAGACAAGCATCCCATAGAGAAACTTCTGGCTTCTACTGCAGTGCACAATTGACCGGACCGAACCCAGCACCGTCCGACAGCTCAACACTGTAGTCTGCTCTTGCAATAGCAGAGATGCTTCTAATAGCTGTGCAACTGCGACAGCAAGTCCCTTCCCGAGGCTTGAGGAGCAGCGGTCTTCTCTTTTTCCCACCGCTTAATGCTCCTGGGACGAAGATCTTGAGATAGATGCCTCGGATCACTATCGGATGGTCCGACTTCAAAGGCGAAGAAAGGCTCTATCTTCGCGCAGCTGACTGGTTATCTGAAGTCGGGTAGCTAGCCTGCGGTCGTATGTGTTTTAATAATGTAGCGGAGGAAGCCGAGACTGAAGTCGACCCAGGCTGCAGACTAAATGGCGCGCCCCGAGCGGTGGGCGGTCGTATGCTCCGACTCGTGCAAGTTTCCAACCAGAAAACTTCATTTCGGCTTGTGAAACGTAGTGGAAGAAGCCTGACTGAAGCTGACCTTGGCTGCAGACTAGAACGAGCATCCCGAGCGGTGAGTGGACGTATGCTGCGGCTCTTGCGAGTTTCTCATAACAACATTTGGCCCCAAATGTTAGGTTAGAGAGGGGCCTCTCCCGCTCGCGGTCTATTGGACCTCGCCGAGTACAAGAAACTTGCTGACTTCCTCCCTATTTCCGTCATCGCTGGGTGATCTTATTTATATTTAAGGTGCTCGCTCTACCCACCTCTACACTTCCTTTGTCCGCAACGGACTTACCCGGTGTTGCGGCTCCCATGGACGGAGGAACCGCTTCACCAGTCGAACTAGCTGCTTGCAAGAGATTAAGAACACTAACTAGAGGCCTTATCCCTTGCATATCATGAGCACAGCAGCTAGCTCTACTTGCTTAACGGAGTGCAACGACGGTAGCACACTTGGATGGGTATTAGAATATCATCACCATGTTCATGTTCCTCTGAAATAGAAACTGAAAAAGTGAATTATAACGCGATGAGAGGCCTGGCCTCAGAACCTCCCTGCCAACAACGTACCGTGACACTCGTCTCCAACATTAGTCATCCCACTGAACACAAGAATGACAAGAGTCTGCAGGAGTGCATCGACTAAAGTCGATATCAGTCCTCCAAACTCCACAACAAAATATATAATAATTAAGATACATGAATAACAGCAAGCAAAATTAAATTCAAAATATTTTTGGGAAAAATTTTTGTTGTTGAAAAAAACGCGTAAGTTCCCAAAGGGAACATTAAGAGCCTAAGGGCATCCCGATAGAGCCTAAGTTTGGACAAAATCCAAATTTATTGAGCTACACTACCAGAATAGTAATCCACGTATCCTACAGTAATTCTACAGTAATAGAATATAAAATACTACCTATATATGAGGACGTTGTCAAAGTAAACAACGTCAGTGAAAAAAACGGAAACAAGACATCAGGCACACAAAAAAGTCCCAAAGTCAGAAACCAATTTAAATGCTACCAGATGCAAAGCTAGATCTTCATACGAAGAAAAAACGATACATCGGATAGAAGATGCAAGACTAAACGACCTAACACCCCTAGAGTAAGGACATAACCATGGGGAAAGACAATAAATATTCTGTAATACATGTTAAACCTACAAGAAATTTAATAAAAAAATTCAATAAAAAATAGCCAAAAAGCTTAAGTGTTTAACAGAAAGGGTTTATGGAAGGATAGGGAACGAACACTAACAAACAGTGAAATAATCAGTATCATGAATGATGAAGTCAGGTGTATGTCCTGAAAGTGGGAAACATAAAATAATTTAATAATTATTATAAAGTTACAGCCCTGAACATCAAAAACCACCATTGAACACTTCCAACGTCCAATAACAGCCTTGGATCCACCAATTCTTGTATTGATTTGTGTCTGGCATCCTCCAAAAATGAGATTTTAAAGCTCAGATGTCAGTTCATTGTTTCTGACTTTAGGGCCAAACAAAGAATGATGGTTGCACCAATTCCGGTCACTTCCTGATGGCTGCGCATACGCGGAGAGTAAAAGTATGGAGGACCAGATAGGACTTTTAATTTTCAGTTTTGCAAGCAAATTTTGAGGATTGGGGGGGTTCAAAATTTGTGTATGGCCCTTGATAACTTTGAGTTTGCACCAGCTAGTCTGGGCCATTAGTTTATAGTATAAAAATATAACAAATTTTGATATCGTCTGCGTTGGGTAAAGGGTTAAGACATACTACACGCCAATGGTGCACTTGCCTTCAACCAATGCTGACCTTGCTTGTACAGAGTTAGTATGTTGGGGAGACTGATGGTTGCTCGCTGCTGCTTGGTGGTTCTCTCTGGGTACTCCAACTTCCACAACCAATAAAACTGACTTACATAACCCTAATCCTGGCTGTCAAAAGTGTCATTAAACCTCAATAAATAAAAAAATAAATAAATACGGCTTCATTCCATTTCAAACATTCATTTAGTTGTACTTCAGTGGCAAACAGAAACTTTTTTTTATCAATATGACCATTTTCCAATACTCTTCATTTCAAATAACTCAGAATACCTTTAACTTATAATCTCTCACCTTTACCTACGACCAACGTTTAACTAGTAGAGTGCAAAATTATTTTTGCTTATCAAAATTTGTTAACATGTCTTGATTTATTTGCCTTGTTACAATTTATGGGGGTATTTTTATAGGCACTCTCCCATTACTGTAACATGGTAAATCCCTTAAGACAAAATAATTTCACTTGGAAGATGAATAAAGCACATCTGCAGAAAATTGAAGTCTTTTAAGTTGAGAATAAAGTACTCTTCCAGGGAACACATCATTTCTTACCACAGTGTGGTACATCCGTGAACAATCGCTTGTAAAAACTAGAGATGGCCTGTCGTCTGGTATATCCCCACCGTGGCATACCGCCTAGTGTGGGTGACTGAAAAGGGGCATTCAATTTTTCTAAGTAAAAAAAAATACAAAATGGCCTCCAGTCAGCCATCTTGAATCCGATCGGGAAAAAGTTTATGTCACGTACTGCTCCTCATCATGTCGATCAATTTATATTGAGTTTCATGAAAATGCAGCAAAAACTGTAGAAGTAGTTTGTTCTCAAGTATTTTGCAAAATCCAATATGGCCACCAGTCTGCCATCTTGAAACCGAGTGGGAAAAAAATTATGTCACGCACTTCCCCTCATCATGTTGATCATTTTTGTGAAAATGAAAATGTGGCTAAAATTGTGGAAGTAGTTAGCTCCACAAGTTTACATGTGCAACGGACAGATGACAACAGACCGATTGACCCAACAAGTTGACTCCTATACACACACCCCTAAACTTCATTTTGTGGGGGTATAACAAACCAGGACCTTCTGACCCGATAGAGTATAAAGCACATATAACACCCATAGATCACAAGCATTCAAGTTCTCATCTGGAAATAGAATACAGGTGAACAGACAGAGAGATGGATGAATGGATGGGGGTGGGGGAGAGGAGGGGGCAGGGGGCAGGGGGCAGGGGCAGGATGCTTACTATAAGGTTTCATTTGGGGCCCTACTCTGGCTATTAAAACAAAATTCATGTTTCTCAAGCACCTCCCTTGTCATAGAAAATCTGCCTTATGACCTCTCTTTTTCACCTGGAAATCTCTTCTATGACACTATTTTGCCTACTACATTATAGGACATTTTCACTGCAGAAAACATTGGTTTGCCACATAATAGTGTAAGGATTTAAATTTCTTATACCAACTATTTTCAGAACTGTTTTGTGAATAAACAGAAAAAAGCCTTCCTCATCATAAAATTGAGGAACAATTGTATCAGAAACAAAGTATTTTTTTTCATAGGCCTTGGAGGGATCAAAGATTTTCAGTCAACAAACATAAAGGTTATTTTAAAATGATATTGCAAAGACAACTATAGTTTACTACATAAATGAAATTAGGCCAAAAAAAAAAAATCAATTGATTCTCAGGCAATTTTTTTTTCAAATCAATGAGGGAGGGAGGATTTTATTTTTATTTTTTATTTTTATTTCTTCCAGATGGTGAGAAAGGATTGAGAGGCAAAAGTCACTTTCTGATGTCTGTTTTTACCTGAAAAGCATGGAAAGTGCATATTGTAAAATGATATACAAATAAAACTCATTTTATTGAAAACTAAAACTGTTTTTCTTTATTTTCTGATATCACCACTTTTTGTATTTAGAAACAGAACTCTGACTTCACTTTTAAACTTTTACAAAGCAGAACTATTTTATGAATACTAGATATTATTGACCACCCTCGTATTATTTTGGTATCATTGTGAGTTATTTTGATTTTTAGTATGACCCATGGTGAGAGTGTTCTTCTCTGTAACAGAAGGTATATTCTTTTTAAAAAAATATTTAAAGTGTTTAAAATAAATTTCAAGTTCATATAAGAAGCTGGGTCATTCATGGTTTCTGAATACCCTAACTGAGTTGAAAAGCGTAGTTAAAAAAGTTTTCGATATCCTCCATAAACTAAGCGTTATTAACAATTTGAGTTAATTAATTTCTTTGGTAAATGACAAAACATTTCAGTTGTCTCCCTTTCCGGCTGCGCTGGGTAATAATACACTGTTCAGAAAACTGACAATTTCTGCCAACCATCTTTCACTGACACGTGCGATTGGTGCTTTGAAGGGCTGCCATTCTTATCCATCCAAATACCTGTGATTTCTATTGTAGCCTTATTAAATTTAACCCCCTTCCAACACACTTCACAAGTTTTCAAAGAAAAACATTCAATGCAAATTGCGGGGCGAATTTCAATGCAGCCAATTTTTCAGTGGAACAGAGTGTAACCGCAAGCAATTTCGATATAGACGAACTGTCTCCAATACATTTTTTTTTGTTTTGAAACGGTGGTTAACTTTTAATAAATTCTAATTAACTCGATGCGTGTCTTGTGTGATTCGTTGTTTTGTCTGGTACTTTGTTTTTAAATAGCCATTTTGTGCTGGTTGCTATCAGTTGGGGCGAATTGTTCGAACGACTACGCCATTGCAATTCTTTTCAGAAATATAAAATTGGGCTAGTTTAGGCTATTTTCATAGCCGTGTGACGGACTTTAAGAGCAACCGTGTTTACTGTTTTTTGCGGAAGCGTGTGTTTTTAAAAAATAAAACAAGAAAATACAGTAAACTGCCATGTCTCCCAAGGAAGTTTGGGAGGGCGACTTGAATTTCGCCCCCAATGTAAGCCAAGGCCAGAGGCTCTCACACTTAACACACGCCTGTGTATATTTACCTGTTTATTCGTTGGTTTTGGGCCTTAAAACCAATAGTCCCTTTTCAATTTCCCTGTTTCCTATTTTCTTGCAATGACGGTCCAAATAAAAAGGCCCAACGCGGGCCATTTTTTTCAACGCGGCGGTGCCTGAGAATCAATTCCTTTTTTTTTTTTGGCCTTAGCAGAAACATGTAGTTTCATCATGATTTTTGAAAGTGTATGTTATAATCTTCATATGAATGTATCCTGTTCACAACATGTAGACTGTCAAAGTGTTGCAAAAATGTATCAAATTTCAGGACCAAAGGTTTACAGTCTTGGTAGGCCTGCAGTAGGGTTCATAAATTAATAGGTATATCCTGCTGCTGATATTTTAGGAAAGCAAGAAAAAATGTATGTCAGTTGCAACTAAGGTGCATCATGAGACACGCAAGCAGTTATAGCACGCCTCAGAAATGAAGCACTGCCCAACTGAATTTAAGAACTTATTTATTTATTGGGGTTTAATGACACTTTTGACAGCCAGGATCATCTCGTGTCGGAGAGTTTTGTGGGTGGAGGAAGCCAGAGTACCTGGAGAGAACCACAAAGAATTGGAAAGCAACTGTCAGACTCCTCAACGTACTAACTCTACACAACCAGGGTTTGCATTGATTGAAGACAACTTGAGTACGCTTGAGTACACAGTTCAATCATGCCCTTATGTGGGCAATCAGAATGAATTTAGGAAAACATTATATAGAGAGGATATTTTTTTTCGAGATACACTACCTTTTTAGCTGTGTGCCTTTAGCTTGTGAAGTCAATGTCAAAAGAACTTTGATTGCTGCTTGTATTACAGATCTGTTAAATCCAGGCTTCTAAAAAGATCATGATAAAACAAAAGTTACAAAAAATACTGTAAATCTGTTGAAACATAGCATATCCGTTTACCATCCTACAAGAGTCATGCTGGACTTTGCAAAAATTACAGTATAATTTGCACATGGGCTGTTGAAGTAGTGAGAGAGGCAGAATGTCTCTCAATTCTCAGGATAGGCATTAGGCACTCTCTATAAGACACACATTATGCCATAAATTAAAAACCTTAGAAGTATCAGTATCTAGAAGCAATACCGTTTGGCTTACTGTTATACCAAATATTTAAAACAGGTTGTTATAAATTGGAGGAGAGAAAATTACATTTGTCAGGCAAAAATAGGTGTTCAATTGATTTTATCCAATTAAATTCTTAGTCGACATACATAAAACAATTTTCCTGAGTGGTGTTTTTTAAGAATTAACAACTGCCCCATTATTTCAGTCTAAGATATTTTAATCCTTAGGGGGCTAATTCTGACTTTGATCACTTTTACTGCAACAGAACAGGTACCTCCAATATGCAGTCGTTGGATAAAGTTGCAAATTATGCTCAGTGTACATTGGCAGTTGTTTCTCTGCAAGTCTTGGCTGCCTATATAGGCAATCAAGACTTGCCAAGAATCAACTTCAAAGACACAAAATGTACACTGTCAATGGGTGGTAAAAATGTATAAAAATCTCCAGGAACTTTAGGGTTAAAAACTGACAAAAATATCTGTCAGTGTGTTTTCCATCTTGAAATATTCAGGAAAATCCACTTGGCAAACCAACATTTTCAAACTGTTTGCAAGCCTGTACATCTGGGATGAACAATCCTTTTATTCATCTATGGTTTTCCTCAAAAAGATACAAAGTGACTGCTTTTTCATTCACCTTCATTGATAGACCTTATATAAATAACATAAAAGTTTACTCAAACATACATTTGTATTCAGTTCTTAAGTTTTCCAAAATCATGATCTATTTTATGATGAGAAAATTGTGTTCTTTGCCAAGGAGATTCTCTATTATAGCACAGTGTTGGCAAAGCCTATTGGAGCCTTTTCCAAGACTGTACTACATTACACATGATCATTAACCTTAGCCCATTATCTAATGATATAATTTGCATAATTTACAAATTGAGCAGTTGAAAAAAATTAAAAAAATTTCAACCAATCATTATCATATGACTGCTCATTAGAACAAGCTCATTCCAAGGGGGAGGGGGGGGGGGGGGGGGGGGGGTCACATGATATGGTTTTGATTAAAATTCTGAAAAATATGAAGAAAAAATTTTTGATATTGTGTGCATTGGGTAAAGGTTTAACCCTTAAAGGCCTATTTCTGACTTTTAAGACCTCAGAACAGGTGCCCTTAACATGCCATCATGAGTAGGTCCTGCTGACTGTAAACAAATTACATAGGCAGTGGTTTCTAGTCTTGTCTTGGCTGACTTAACAGGCGGGC
Source organism: Pictodentalium vernedei (assembly GCA_031216915.1). NCBI lineage: Eukaryota > Metazoa > Mollusca > Scaphopoda > Dentaliida > Dentaliidae > Pictodentalium > Pictodentalium vernedei. Next base: position 436,231,098 of record CM062296.1, on the reverse strand, counting down.
AAGACTTGACTAAAAATCACTGTTAAGCCACTGGACATGTGTAGGCTGTGGTCAGGTGTGAATTCAGGACAAGTGTCCAGGCCCTTGAGGGTTAAAGGCCTACTTCTGACTGTTTCGACTTCAAAACAAGTGCCCTTAACCTGTCCTCATGAATAGGTTCTACTGACAATAAACAAATTACATAGGCAGTGGCAAATTACCGCTGTGCTCATTCCAATGAGGGGGTGACATGATATGGTATTGTTGATTTTGGTTTTTAAATGTAGAAAAAAACAAAATTAAAATGACAAATTTTGATATCAAGCAAGTTGGGTAAAGGTTAAGCTGCATTCATGTCAGACAATCTGTTGTAAACATTTGATATTGTGTGAGTTGGATAAAGGGTTAACAAAAAAAAAAAATCAAGAAACAAGCTGCATTCATCTCAGACAATCTGTTGTAAACGTATGTAAAAAAACAAGAGGCCCAGCGGGGCCTGAAGCACTCATCTTGAACAGAACACAATATAAACAAAGTCCAAGAATGAGTCTGCATTAAACAATCCATCTTCATAACATAGGATACATTGTCAAACCTTGAGTCACTCAGGAGTGACAAAAATAATCCGGGCATCATGCCTTTTCTTCAGTTGATCATAATGTAAAATGTAGAGCTCCCCTATGAAGCCCCTTGATACAAACTATGTGGATTAATCTTAGTTACCCACCTCTAGAGGGTACTGAATACAAAATTTTTAATTCTTCAGTGGCAAAATGGCCAAATATGGCTGCCCTAGGGAGCCCAAATATTAACCCAGGCTCTCGATTTGAACAAAGTTGAATCTGACTTCCCCAGAGATGTTGTGTACCAAATCCAGGGCTCGCCTTGAGTAAAATGGTCGGGGCCTAAAAAAAGTGCCCCACATATTGAGGTCGGGGCCTTTTCGGGGCTGATTTTCTATTTTGTCCATTATTGTTAGTGGTTTTTTGTGGAAATTTTCGGGGCCTGAAAAAAAGCCCCCAGCAAGTGCTCCTCGGGGCTGATCTCGGGGCCTGGGCTGATCAGCCCCGACTCAAGGCAAGCCCTGCAAATCTGAAAGCATTCTGACTGCTAGATTCAAAGAAGAGAAATTTTAAAAAAATATCTTCATATTGCACTAAGTTAAAATTTGGGCTACCATAGCGAGCCCAAATATTAACCTACGGATCCAATTTGAACAAACTTGAATCTACCCCTCCCTCCCCACCCCCCCCCCCCCCCCCCCCACACACACACCCCCAGAGATGTTGTATACCAAATATGAAAGCATTCTGTCAGGTGGATCTGAAGAAGATGATTTTTGAAGAAATTCCCTCATATTGTACTAAGTTAAATTTCAGGTTCCCATATGGAGCCCAAATATTAACTCAGGCACTCAAATTGAACAAACTTGAATCTGACTCCCCTAGAGATTTTGCATACCAAATATGAAAGCATTTTGACTGGTGGATCTGAAGAAGAAGATTTTTAAAAAAATTATCCCCCATATTGAACAAAGTTAAAATCTGGGCTTCTGTATGAAACCCAAATATTAAAACCTAGGGACTTGGTTTGAACAATCTTGAATCTGACCCTCATAACAATGATATATACCAAACATTAAAAGATTCTAACTGGTGGTTCTGAAGAAGACGATTTTTAAAGAATATTCCCCATATTACCCTAAGTTAAAAATTTGGACTCCTGTATTGAGCCCAAATATGAACCAATGGGTTTATTTTAACAAACCTGTAACTGACCCCCCCGCCCCCTCCATGAATGCTGTACATCGAATATCAAAAGATTCTGATGCTTGGTTCTGGAGAAAAGATTTTTTAAAATTTTTGAAAATAAGCTGACTCAGCATTTTTTCGATGCCCTCTACAGAACACCCTAAACATAACCGATGGCAATTTTTTTTTTACCATTCAACTCTACTGGTCCCAAGGATGCTTCACGCCAAATAACAGTTCTCTGTTCCGTGTGGTTTGGGAAATATGGGCGTTTGAAAATATTTCTATTTTTTAGCTCCCAGGGTTCCCATGGGGGTGCAGAATTTTTTTTTTTTTGCATGAGTCAAGTACTTATGACCCAATAATACCACACACCAAATTTGGTTCAAACCGGACCATCAGTTCAGAAAATAGAAATTTTGGGCAGGGCCAAAAATCTTACGCCGCCCATTACAAAGCCAAATATTGCTTCACGAACTTCATTTGAACAAACTTAATTCTACGCCTCAAAAGGAAGCTTCATAACAAATATCAAGTCATTGTTCGCACTGGTTCATGAGAAGAAGATTTTAAAAATATTTTGGAGCATTTTCCCCCACTCCCCACCTATGGGGGCTGGGTATGTTGTGTTGAACAAAAATGCAATGCCCCTTCGGGACCATCAGTAACACAAACTTTCACTTGAATTGGCCCAGTGGTTTTGGAGAAGACCAAAACATGGTGTTGACGGACGATGGATGACAGACGGATGGACAACGGATGGAGATCGAGGAGATTAGCTCAGCTTGACTTTGTCAAGATGAGCTAAAAATATTAGAATAGCACTGGCTTTATCTTCATTGGAAACAAACTGAAACAAATCCCCAGGGAGCCTGAAGCTCTCGACTTGATCAGAATCCTATATAGAGGCCCAGAATGAATTTACATCAATCAAACAATCTCCATAGGAAACATTGTCAATCCTTGAGCCCAACAGGAGTGACTAAAATAGTCCAAGCATCATGCCTTTTCTTCAGTTGATCATGATGTAAAAAGTGGAGCTCCCCTATGGAGCCCCTTGATAATACCTACGTGGATTAATCTTAGTTACACACCTCTAGAGAGTACTAAATAAAAAATGTCTCATTCTTTAGCTACATGGCCAATTCCGGCTCCCATAGGGGGCCCAAATATTAACCCAGGCATTTGATTTGAACAAACTTGAATCTCATCCCACCAGAAATGTTGCCCGCCAAATATGAAAGCATTCTGACTGTGGATCTGAAGAAGAAGATTTTTAAAGAAATTTTCTCACATTGTACTAAGTTATAATGCGGTCTACCATAGGGAGCCCAAACATTAACCCAGGGACCCGATTAGAACAAACTTGAAACCGACTCCTCTAGAAATGTTGTAAACCAAATAAGAAAGGATTCTGACTGGTGAAGATTTTTGAAGAAACTCTCTCATATTGCACCAAGTTAAAATATGGGTTCCCATAGGGAGCCCATACATTAACCCAAGCACTCGATTTGAACAGACTTGAATTTGCATACCCACCCTCCCCGCCCCCTTAAGATGTTGTATACCAAATATGAAAGCATTCCGACTGGTGGATCTGAAGAAGATTTTTAAAGAAATTTCCTCTTATTGTACTGAGTTAAAAAAATATTTGGGCTACCATAGCGAGCCCAAATATTAACCAAGGGACCAAATTTGAACAAACTTGAATCTGACCTCCCCCCCCCCCCCCCCCCCCCCCCCCCCCCACTCCCCCTAGAGATGTTGGTATACCAAATATGAAAGCGTTCTGACTGGTGGATCTGAAGAAGAAGATTTTTAAAGAAATTTCCTCATATTGGACTAAGTTAAAATGTGTGCTACCAAAGGGGGCCCAAATATAAACACAGGGACCCAATTTAAACAAACTTGAATCTGACTCCTCCAGAGATTTTTACACCACATATGAATGCATTCTGACTGGTGGATTTGAAAAAGAAAATTTTTATACTGTACCAATGACCCAGACATAGCTGGTGCTAACTCTTAAAATATAGGGCCAAACACAAATTTTGCCCCCCAATCCCCAAAATTTGCATCTAAAACTAAAGAAAACATGTCCTGAAAGGCCCTCCACACTTCGCCCCTACTGCGCATGCGCAGTGTCAAGGACGTTCCGAAATTGGCGCCATTTATCATTCTAAGTTTGGCCCTTCATCAGTTAACATCTGACTGATCTTTGTGCTTTTAAATCTCAGTTTAAATGATGCCAGACACATAAATATTAGTGAAATGGTGATTCTAAGGAGGATAGAAAAGGAGGAGAGGAAAAGAATGTGTGACAGAATATTATCAGGGCTGTAACTTAAAATTTTTTAATGAAATTATGTTAAGTTACCTATTTTCAAGGCAGCAGCCATTTTGTTGTCATTCTGATTATTTAGTTACACTGTTTTTTCAAGTGTTTTTCCTCTCTCCCTGTCCTTTAAGTTCCCCCTTGCTATTCTCCCGTTAGGGAGGGAGAGGGTAGGAGGAGAGGAGTAGAGGAGGAGAGGTGGGGGGGAGGAGAGTAGGAGTAGAGGAGTGTAGATGAGGGAGGGGGAGTAGGGGGAGGGGAGGAGGGTTAGGCGTTGTGTTCTGCATCTACCATCTGATGTTCTGCAGTTTCTTCCCTGGAAGCCTCTGTTTTGCATCAGATGGTGTATTTTTGGTAACTGATTTCGGGCCTGGGTGCCTGGAGTCTTATTTTAGTGTTTTTACACTCATTGTTTACATTTACAACAGCCCTCTGTGTGAGGGGGGGATTTCTAAATAATAATATCTTTATGTTATTTTAATCATAACTAGATACATTATTATTGTTCGTAAGTGTTGAATAAATTGTTTAAAATATTTTTAAAATTTTTGTCCACACTTAGGCTTGGGATCCATTGGGGCTCAACGTTACTTTTCAGAAACTTGGGCTGTTCTGAAAAAATATTTTTTTCAAAATATTTTGATTTCAATTATTTTTTCTATATTAATGGATCATATTATTATTATGTATTTTGATTGCCAGGGGTTAGTGCGAGTACCAGGACTTGTTTTCTTTTCACATTGAAAGGATATTGATCAATTGTTTTAAGAGGAAGTCTTCCTCTGACCTTATTATCATTCTATATGTGGTCAGTGTACTCGCATTAACTCCTGTTCTGTATCGTATGATTTCGATGACAATATGGGAAGCGTATGTCACGGTATGTTGTTGGGGATTTGGACACTCCGGTCCTTTCCCCGCAGGGTCACTCTACTTTATCAATTTCTATTTTCAGACGATCAAGATTAGGGTGATGTATCTGTGATGTCTTCCAACAGTGTGCCTCCGTCGTCACAATTAATGAAGGGCTAGCGGAAAAGTGCTCATGTAATACGCCAATTGCCTAAGAGGACCCTAGTAGGTTCGACGGCCTTTGACGTCCGCTAGCTCGCCCGGTGTAGCGTCCATTCACCGAATGGTTCGGCAGCCGGGTTCGTCCGTTGCGGTCTAGAAGGAATTTTGGGGTGATGCGAGCACTATAAAATTAACTTAATGCACACCCAGTGACGGCGGATCGGAGGGAGAACGGAGGAAGCCTTTTAGTCCGGTTCATAGCTCGTTCCGGTCCATCCGGACGGCAAGCGAGAGAGGCCCCTCTCTCGTTCAACAACATCTGGCCCCAGATGTTGTGGTACAATGTGTCGTTAGCGGAGCATACGTCCGTCGCTCGGGACGCTCCGTTGTATAGGCAGTCCGCTGAGACTGCTAAGGCTTCCTCTTCTCGTCAGCGCACACGACCGCACCTTGGCTGCGTGACCGCCGATATATTACCAGCTTCGCCGATCAAGGATTCTTCGGCGACCAGGTCACACCATCCGGCAGCCAGGGATTCGAGACCGATGGACTCCGGACGTTCGCATAGGAAAAGTATGCGGGAGCCATCTGATGCGGAGCTGCCCTCGGCGAAGCAGCGATAGACTGCGCCTCCGCAGGTCTCGACGCCGGACATTCTTGTGCACATAGCACAGCTTATCGCAGCATCCCAGCAGCCGACAGAAACGGTGTCGGATCGAGAATTATCCGACAGCGCTGGGTCGGTAGCCGGGGACTCGAGGCCTGCAGACTCCGGACGTTCGCATAGGAAGTGTGCGGGAGTCAACGTACACGGAGCTTCCAGCGGCAATGCATCGTAAGTCCGCTACTGCACAGGCCTCGGGAACGGACGTGCTTTCCTTAATAGCACAGTTTATCGCAGCATCCCAGCATCAACTGAATCTGTCGCATATATTTTATCCGACGATGCTGGGTCGGGACGCTCCGCGGAAGCGGGTACGGACGTCCGAAAGTTTCATCCGGTCCGACGGGATACCGAAAGGGATTCGGTGGATTTCAAGCTTTCCCTTTCGGATCAACATATGCTGCGATGCCGGATAAGAAACTGATAGCGTCGGTGGACTTAGTAATTTTTTGGTTCGGTTCAGGGACATCGTCCCTCAGTTCCGACATAGTCCAATAATGTCACACAAACTTTCGAATTATTGAACGACGCTATATATATTATTATTTTATGCTTGCTATCCAAGCATTTCTGGTTTCTTGTTCGAAGAGTTATGGAGATGTCTTTCAAAAGTGTGCCTCTGTCGTCATAGTTAATGAGGAGTTAGCGGCAATAAGTGCTCATGGAATATGTCTATCGCTTACGGAGCGACATTCGCTAGCTCACCCGGTGTAGCGTACATTCATCGAATGGTTCGGCTGCCGGGTTCGTCCGTTGCGGTCTAGGAAGGAGATTTGGGTGATGCGAGCACTTTAATTACTTTAGTACTCACCCAGTGACGGCAGATTGAGGACAGATCGGAGGAAGCCAACAACATAGGGGACCGCATGTTGTGGTTCAGATATTTTACATTCGGAGCATATGTCCGTTGCTCGGGACGCTCCGTTATATTGACAGTCCGAGAGACTGTCTTTAATGCTTCCTCATCCTCACAGCAGGGCACACGACCGCACATTGGCTACGTGACCTCGAGTATCCGATCAGTTTCGGCATTTAGTGATTCCACAGCGAATAGGTCGCGCCATCCGGTAGCCAAGGGACACGAGGCCTATAAACTCCGTTCGCTCGCATATTGGAAGTATGCACGGGGTAACGATCTCGGAGCTTCCTGCGGCAATGCATCGTAAGTCCGCTGCTCCTCAGGCCTCAGTGACGGACGTGCTATCCGAGTTAGCACAGTTGTTTCGCAGCATCCCAGCAATTGACGGTTTCTCGGTCGAATCAGGAATTATCCGACGGCGCTGGGTCGGTGCGGTCCGCGGTTGCATCAATCTACGGACGACCGAACGCTTTATAGGGTCCGACAGGATGGCGAAAGGGATTCGAAAGATTTCAAGTTTTCCCTTTAGTAGTATCGGAAGATGCCTTTCATATCTTCTGGCATTTCTTCCAGTGATTATTTTTCGGACTTCATTGCTGCGATCTTGGATAAGAGACTTATAGCGTCATTGGACTCGGATTTTTCGATCGGTACAGGGACTTTGTCCCTGACTTACCGACGCAGTCCAATATTGTCATTACAACATGTGTTTTATTTTTCGACGCTATATATTTATATATATATACAAGCCTGCTACTAAGCATGATAGTTTAGTTTCTTGTCCGCGTGGCTCATTTCTGCCATTTTATCTTTTTTACATATAGTTTATTTTGGCAGAGCAGGGCATACCGAGAGTTCATATGCGTCTAGACGGTGTGATTAAAGACTGCATATATTCTTTTTCGCCGTTTATGTCTTTTCCAATTTCAATGTTGGGAACGACATTATGTATAGTAGACTTAACTTAGACGCTTTATTATACGTAATCCGCCTTACTGAGGCGTTATCATTACGTCTTCAAGAAAAGATTTACGGGATATTATTCTCAATGTAATTTCTTTTGAGGGCAGTAGTTTGTTCACGTATAACTCCGCCCTTCAGTGGCTGATTGGAGTTGGTTAGACGTGATGCAGCCCTAGCTACATCCACGCGTGGATAGTAGGTTAAGAACTCTCTCAGAGTCGCTTCGTTCTCGGAGGAGCTTCTCTTCGACGGCAACTTTCCGGCAATCCATGAATTGCTTGATTTATACATTCTCTTGTCTATCTAGTGTTACAAGAGATTCAGACTGGGGCAAACATTCGGTGGTTGACTCAGAGAGTGCCGCCGCAGTTGCCGGACCCGAGTGTGGCTGTTATGACGGTTGCCAGTCAAACAGATTGGGATATATACTGATCCCTACGGATTCGAAGTGCCAGGGTCTTTGGGTTCCGCAGTCTTTTAGCTATCAGTTTAACTTCCGCGGAATAATGTTTTTTAGGCTTGCTTTATGTCATTGCATGAACATTATTCAGAAACGCATGCCCAAATTCCTGTCCTTTAATTCGACAGTAGTGGCGTATCTCCGGAACCAGGGAGGCACTCTTTCGTTTCCGTTATTCAATTTAATGGAAAGAATCCGTCTGTTGGTTATAGTACACCAAGTTCAGTTTTGATCCGTCATATTCTGGGTCGTCTGATTGTTTTATCGCACTCCCGTTCTCTTACGGGTCGCTTGTTGCTGTCAGAATGGACTCTCAACAAACAAGTATTCAATCAGATTTGCTATCTATGGGAGCGCCCAATGATGTTTTATTTATGACACAGCTTGCTAATCATTTTGCAGACGTATGTGTTGGCTTGTCCAGATCTCTGAGCTAATACTGTTAACGCTCTATTGATCTATAGGACGGAATGATAGGATACGCGTATCCTCCGGCGCTGTTGTTTTAGCAGGTATTGCTAAGATAAACAACCACAATACATTTCTGTTGATAGCATCTCTATCTTCACAGAGATCATGAGTAATTTACTCTCTTGTCTACTGTGGATCTTAACGTGAAATCTTCCTCTATGTGAGGATCTTTTTTCACTGGGTAAATCGTGTCATCTTTATCACAACCAGCAAGGTCGCAACCTTCATGTATTCCGTTGTGTGGTCCGTATTGCATTGTAAGCACTGTACTGGACGAGCTTTGGACGCGATTTCTTACTATAGGAGATCCTCTTCTTCGCTATTCTATGCGACTAAAGTGGAGGCTCTTCCGTCGTGGTGTAGGGATCATTATGTTCATATGGTTGATCCCTCCATACTACTCATTGCTATTTTTTAGTATACTTGTTTCACAAGATCTACTGCAGCCTGTTGTTATTTAGGTTATAGGTTTATGTTACCTCATACCTATGCACTCTACGATAGTTTACAATTGAGTCTTTTGTCTCTTTATCTAAGTCAGTCAGTAACTTTTTGATAAATAGACTTAGAATCTTTGGATTAAATTCCTATACGGATTTTAACTTCAGGTTCTTATTTAGCTAAGTAATCATTTGAACCTCTGGAAACAGTAGTTTTCAAATTCTGACCTTTTAGACAGTAATTCTGTTGATTTCTCTTTTACTGTAGAGTCAGTGAGTTTCATGCACTATCGATGGATGATTTTCACTTTCATAGTTTCGGAATCAATACTTCCGTTACTATTTAGGTTGGATTGTTGCATAAGAGTTAGGCTCCTATTATCCGGAACCTATTATTTTAAGGCCCTTCCGTCTTCGTATGGGCATAGGCCTTTACTCTTTCCGGGTACAGTTTATGTATTTATAAACAGATATCTGTTTATTACAAGGGCGTAAGCTTCTTCTGTCTTTGATGTCTAGTAGAAGGACGTTACGCTCCATTTTATTGTTAATGGATTCTATTAACTAGCGTACTGCTTATGGTATATCATTGGCTTAGCAGTTGTGCTTAAGATTTCGGCTCATGAAGTAAGAGTTCTTCTACTTCTTGGGCTTACATTAATAGTGTTGCTATTATAGATTTTTGAAGGCTGCTCATTGCACTCAGCCATCCATTCATGAATTTTATCTCAGAAATATCGAGTCCATTTCTGGAGGCCTCTATTGTTAGGTCTATTATCTACTGCTCAGAATGTCATTCACTTAACAGTTGCTACTATAGCTAGGTAGGCTGTCTGTTTCGGCAGTGTCTCCGTTCGGCTGCCCTCTTCGCTCTGGGCTATTTGACCCAGGGCAAGAAAAAGGGGGGGGGGGGGGAGGGTGTTCCCTTGGGTCACCTGTTTTTACTATGAAAACAAGGGGATACCTCCTCCGGAGTTAGTAATTCTGAGCTGTTATTGGGATGGTTGTTTAGTGAGAAGTTTAAGTTATAAAATTCATTCAAGTCTTAGTTTTTAAAGTATAGCTTTTGAATATTGCATATGTCAACGGACATGATTATGCAATTCTCACACACTTTTAGGAGTATAAGAGTCTCTATTCTCTAGACTTACTTTATTATTGGCTTACTTTAAAAATTATTAGTATAAGGATTATTGGATATTAATAGAGTACATGGATGTATGAAGCTCAATTTTTGGAAGGTGTTGTATCTTTCTAATTTATCATAAATAAGAAAGATACATGTAAGGCCTATTTCTTCTTTTCCCTACAGGGGATGACTCTATTTTATTTTATTGAGCGTATTCCATTTTGCTCTATGTCCTTGGCCCTCCAGCCTTTTTACTATTCAGCTATGTCTGGGTCATTGGTACAGTATAAAAATGTTAAAAAATTTATAGTAATTTATATATTTTTTATACTTACCAATGACCCAGACGGGGATGGCCCTCCCAGGAGTTGGGAACTCTTGCCTCCCCGCTGAGTACATAGCGCTTACCAGGCACTGGTTATTAGAATGATAAATGGCGCCAATTTCGGAACGTCCTTGACACTGCGCATGCGCAGTAGGGGCGAAGTGTGGAGGGCCTTTCAGGACATGTTTTCTTTAGTTTTAGATGCAAATTTTGGGGATTGGGGGGCAAAATTTGTGTTTGGCCCTATATTTTAAGAGTTAGCACCAGCTATGTCTGGGTCATTGGTAAGTATAAAAAATATATAAATTACTATAAATTTTTTAACATTTTTTAGGAAATTCCCTCATATTGCAATAAGTTAAAATTTGGGATACCATAGCAAACCCAAATATTAATCCAGGGACACAATTTGAACAAACTTGAGTCTGACCCACCTAGAGATGATGTATACCAAATATAAATGGATTCCGACTGGTAAATCTGAAGAAGATTTTTAAAGAAATTCCCTCATATTGCACTACCATAGGCCATAGGCCACCCAAATATTAACCCAGGGACCCAATCTGAACAAACTTGAGTCTGACCCTCACCTAGACATGTTGAGTACCAAATATGAAAGAATTCTGACTGGTGGATCTGAAGAATAAGATTTTTAATGACATTTCCTCATATTGCACCAAGTTAAAATTTGGGCTACCATAGCAAGCTCAAATATTAACCTAGGGACCCAATTTGAACAAACTTGAATCTGACAGCCTTAGAGAATGTTGTATACCAAATATGACAGGCTGGTGGATCTGAAGAAAAAGATTTTTTGTAAATTATCCCCAATATTGTACTAAGTTAAAATTTGGGCTTCCATAGGAAGCCCAAATATTAACCAACGGACTTGGCTTGAACAATCTTGAATCTGACCCTCATAACAATGATGTAATCAAACATTAAAAGATTCTGACTGGTGGTTCTGAAGAAGATTTTTAAAGATTATTCCCCATATTGCCATAAGTTAAAAATTCAGCCTCCAGTATATCAAATAATGACCAAGGGACTTCAGACCAACCCTCCACCCCCCCCCCCCCCCTGCCCCCCTATGGATGCTGTATACCAAATATCAAAAGATTCTGATCATTGTTTCTAGAGAAAAAAAAATTTTTTCAATTTTTGCAAATATGCTAACTCAGCATTTTTTTCGATTCCCTGCAGAACACCCTGACATAACCAATGGCAACTGTTTTTAACCATTCAATTCTAATGGTCCTAAGGATGCTTCATACCAAATAACAGTTCTCCGTTCCGTGTGATTTGGGAAATATAAGCGTTTGAAAATATTTCTATTTTTAGCTCCTAGGGTTCCCACGGGGACACGGGAAATTGATTTTTGCACAAGTCAATTACTTATGACCCCACATACCAAATTTGGTTCAAATCGGTTTAGAAAATAGAAAATTGAGGTGGGGCCAAAAATCTTGGCCCTCCCATTAAAACTCAAATATTGCGTTATGAACTTCGTTTGAACAAACTTAATTCTACACCTCGAAAAGAAGCCCCATACCATATATCAAGTCATTGTACCCACTGGTTCATGAGAAGAAGATTTTAAAAATATTTTGGAGCATTTTCCAGCACCCCCTCTCAATGGGGCTGGGCATTTTGAGTTGAACAAAAATGCAATGCCCTTCGGGATGATCACTCACACAAACTTTCACTTGAATTGGCACAGTGGTTTTGGAGGAGAAGACCAAAACAGGCTGTTGACGGACAATGGATGATGGACGGAGAGCGATTAGATAAGCTCAGCTTGACTTTGTCAAGGTGAGCTAAAAATAGGCCGTTGAAATCGTCAGATGTGTACCCATACGCGCAACTAGTAGAAAGCTGTATGACGGAGGGCCACCCCAGATGCTGACATTATGTACACCATACATGGTATGGGTACATATAGAAATGGATTGGAGGAGTGCCTAATCTGATGTATAAAGGGTTAATATCTCTGGATCAAATTATTAGATTTACATAAAAAACTACACAGCACAGCACATCAGTAACCTGAATACATATATAAAGTAACCTGATAATCGGATTAATATTTTTTGAGTTATCGCATGCCGAAGAAATGGATTGGAGGAGTTCTCAATTTGAAGGATAAAGGGTTAATATCACAGGATCAAATTATCAGATTTACACCAAAAACTATACAGCTCGGCACATTAGTAACATGAACACATATATGAAGTAACATGACAATCAGACAGATATTTTTTGAGTTATCTCATGCCAAAGGGATTGGAGGAATTTTCAATTTGAAGAATAAAGGGTTAATATCTCAGGATCAAATTATCAGATTTACACCAAAACCTATACAGTTCGGCACATCAGTAACTTGAACACAAATATAAAGTAACTTGACAATCCAAGCAATATTTTTCAAGTTATCGAATGCCAAAGGGATTGGAGGAATTTTCAATTTGAAGGATAAAGGGTTAATATCTCAGGATCAAATTATCAGATTTACACCAAAAACTATACAGCTCGGCACATCAGTAACCTGAACACAAATATAAAGTAATTTGACAATCCAAGCAATATTTTTCAAGTTATCGAATGAAAAAGGGATTGGAGGAATTCTCAATTTGAAGGATAAAGGGTTAATATCTCAGGATCAAAATAACATATTTACACCAAAAACTATACAGCTCGGAACATCAGTAACCTGAAGATACATATAAAGTAACATGACAATTGGATTGATAGTTTTTGAGTTATCTCATGCCAAAGGGATTGGAAGAATTCTCAATTTGAAGGATAACGAGTTAATATCTCAGGATCAAATTATCAGATTTACACCAAAAACTATACAGCTCGGCACATCAGTAACCTGAACACAATTATAAAGTAACTTGACAATCCAAGCAATATTTTTCAAGTTATCGAATGCCAAAGAAATGAATATGGATGCCAGATGGACAGACGGATGGATGGAAGGATGGATGGACAAAGGATGGATGAACAACGGATGGCCACCCCAGACGCCGGCATTATGTGTACCATACATAGTATGGGTACACATAAAAATTACTTGAATAAGTGTTGCCAGGAAAAAGTTACGGCACCTTCTTTTCCCATGCTGCTCTAATTTTAAATTTAAGAATTGCGTTTTGTTCAGTATATTAATTCCAAAATAACTCAGAGTAAACCTACTGTATGCTGTGCACTAACCAAAGTACAAATGTTGCTGATGATGTTCAAATCTGCTACACTCTCAATAGTGTTCTGGTTTGTGGTAGAAGAGCTTGATAAAAATGGGAGTGCCTTTTCCTACAATGAGATGAATAAGTTTTATGTTTATCTGCTAAATTAGAAACTGAACAAAATCAGTTAAAAAGTAATTACAAGAGACATTCTCCATAACAATATAAAGAGGCATGATGCTTACCCTTAACTCTTTACCCAAATCACATGATATCAAAATTTGTTATATTAATTTTTTTTCCCCAAATTAGTTCCAAAATTTCAGCAAAATCATATCAAGTGACTCCTCATTGGAACCAGCTCGGCGAGCTCATTCCAATAGTCAAGTCACATCAATGTGCAACACTGAACAAGTTTTGTTTCTTTCGCGTGGTGGTTACGCAAATTTAAATCTATGCAAATGAATGATCAGTTAGCCAAAAGCTGCATCTTGAATGGTAAAGTCTGAGTAACTTAACTGGTAGAGTGCTAAATTTTTTCTCACCCTCAAAATTTGTTCACACATTTTTGTCTAGTTACAATTTATGGGAGAGTGCCTATAGGCACTCTCCCATAAATTGTAGTAATGCAAATCGATGGAGATGAAGTAATTTTACTTCCAAGATAATAAGAAGGACATCCGCAGAATATGAAGACTTTAACCTTAGGTACCCAGAGTTCAGAATAAAGCCCAAGTTTGGGCTTCTAGCACTGTACTAGTTAACCAGCCTTTCTTGTGTCTTAATAGATTTGTAGACTTTTGCCTTGAGAGGCTATATATATTTCAATTCCAAGAAATATATGAATACTTGTCAATGATAAAGAAGCAGTTTCCCAAGAATTTTTACAGAGCTGAAAGTTTGGTTAGCCATCTCCAAACCATGTGAATAGTCAGTCGGTTATTTATTTATTTATTTATTTATTTATTTATTTATTTATTAAGGTCACATACTTATGCACAATGGCTAATCATTACCGTGACAGTTTTCCGGGTGGAGGAAGCTGGAGTACCCGGAGAGAACCACAGAGCATCGACGAGCAACTGTCAGCTCCTCAACATTCTAACTCTGATCAAGCTCCACTCAAGCTGGGTTACAGCGATTGAAGATATGTGCACCATTGACGTGCAGTACACCTTAGTACACAGCGTCATCATGCCCCCAGGTAGGCAACCAGGATAAAGTGCTTTGCCCAAGAACACAACACAGGTCGTCCTGGATGAGAATTGAACTCGGGACCTCTAGCATAGAAGTCCAAGAGTCTAACCACTGAGCCACTGCACTCCTCGGTCAGTTGGTTAGAGTCATTTTTGAAATTTTGCACACTGCACATGATATGCTTTAGTATATATTTTTTCATTTTAAATGCTTAATTTTGCAAATTAGCAAAATTGATGTGAACGATTCATTAAAGGGTCAAAGAATGGGTAAATTCTATAGAATACTACATGACTCCATAATACTTTTCCCCTAAACAGAATTTATGAACATTAAAAAAATAAGTCCTAAAACAAGTAGCTTTAAGAAAAAAATTAATTGAAGAAAGAACATATTTTAAAAATAAACTGATGACAAGAGTTGTTTGTTCTGCAGATTGTTTTGTCCCTGGTCCATTCTACCTTAGTTTCAAAACTGGACTTCAAAATACAATGAATACTAAATGAAAGTGTCTTAGCTTAACTTGTCTGTGTGTTATGTTTGACGAAAAGGATAATGTTCAATGTTTATGAAAGGATTATGAAAAAAGACAAGAATTGTGATAATTGGGAATATGTTAATTTCTGTTTCCTGTATGCTATGTTTTCAATAAAAATAATTTGAGGTGTAGACTGCACTCAAGAACTGAGGGGTGGGTTAATGTGGCCCTCATAGTTAATGCATGTGGCCCTCACAGTTAATGTATATCAACGAAAGTTACCAATTCACAGTGAAATTATTCCAAAATGCGCCATCCTATCAAGTTACAATGAAATCCCTTCATAAATATGGCCTGTAGACTGCTAAAGGTTTTTGGGCTTCAGGCCTGTGTAGCCATCACGGTTGACTGATCACAACCAAAAGGGGACATCCTCATTTAAACATTATACTGAGTCATCCTACCAAGTTACAATGAAATCCCTTCATAAATATGACCTGTAGTCTGTGCTAAAGCATTTCAGGTTTTTGGGCTCGGGTAGCCGTCATGGTTGAATGATCGTGAACAAAAGCGGACATACTCATCTAGATATTATCTGGAGTCATCCTACCAAGTTACAATAAAATCCCTTCATAAATATGACCTATAGACTGTGCTAAAGGTTTTCAGGCTCCGGGCCCCTGTAGCATCACAGCTGACCAATCGCGACCAAAAGGGGACATTCTCATCTAGACATTATATGGAGTCAACCTACCAAGTTACAAAGAAATCCCTCCATAAATATGACCTGTAGACTGTACTAAAGGTTTCTGGGTTTTGGGCTCAGGCAGTCGTCACGGCTGACCAATCGCGACCAAATGGGGAAGTTCTCATCTAGACATCATACGGAGTCATCCTACCAAGTTACAATGAAATCCCTCCATATTAAATACGACCTGCAGACTGTGCTAAAAGTTTTTGGGTTTGAGCAGCCATCACATTTGAAAGATCATGATCAAAAGGGGATGTTCTTATCTAGATATTATACAGAGGCATCCTATCAAGTTACAATGAAATCCCTTCATAAATACAACCTGTAGACTGTGCTAAAGGTTACTGATCGCGACCAAAAGGGGACGTTCTCATGTAGACATGACCCCCAAACCTGCATTTGAAATTTTGTGACGATCGGAAAAGAACTACGAGGTGTAGCCTGTGCTAAAGGAAAATGTAAACAGACTCACAGACTTCCACATGCGTGATGGCAATAGCTAATCTTGACTTTGTCAAGTTAAGCTAAAAATTGAACCCTGAAAATACAGTGATAGCACAAGATACAGGCCTCTGAAAATTTTAAATCAGTGCAAGTCAGTAAAGAGTTCCTAAATATTTTTGACTGTTTTTACTTTTGTTTAACCTATTTTTGTTGAATTAATTAAAAAAAAAATTAGGAAACATTTACACTTGTGTAAATTCGGAGAATCAAAACTGATTCTTGCAAACACTTATTTCAAGAAGCAAGTTTCAGTTCTTAAATAATATTGAATTTAAGAGTACTGTTAAACCCTTGTGAGTACAGTATTCAACAGAAATAAACAAACTTCATATTTATATTTCCTAGAGTTTAAATCCAAAGGACCTGGCTCCAATCTTGGTTTCTTGCCGTACATGTACATTAGAACACATGTTCCAACATTCAGGCCTTTGATGGTCGTACTGATGGAAGTTACAGCACCTGGATAGTGGTATCTAGTGACGTCTTGAATGTGTGTGTAGGCCACTAAGACTTCACTGGACACAGTGCTAACTCCAAGTGTTACCATAAAATGCGAGAGCACAAAAATATGAATTGTGAAGGGACATTTTCAGAATCTATGACAAAAATCAAACAAATGAACAGTTTGTGATCAGATAATCAAAGTTGCTTCTCATTGTTATCCCCGCATTTTCAAAAATGCAGGGATATTGTCGTGACCTCCGTCCATACGTACGTCTGTCCGTCCGTACGTCACACCCTGAAAGGCTAGTAGGGTATTCAATTCGAAACGTTTAAACTATGCTAATGTGTTCAGGTAACATCTCTAGATGTGCATGAAGGTTTCGGAATTTTGATTTTGCCCCTGGTGGTTCCAGTGGAACCACTTTTATCGTTAGAAAATCAGTTTTCATCGAAAGGCTCCTAGGGTATTTAATTCGAAATGTTTAAACTATACTAATGTGTTCAGGTAACATCTCTAGATGTGCATGAAGGTTTCAGAATTTTGATTTTGCCCCAGTGGTTCCAGTGGAACCACTTTTATCGTTAGAAAATCAGTTTTCATCGAAAGGCTCCTAGGGTATTTAATTCGAAATGTTTAAACTATACTAATGTGTTCAGGTAACATCTCTAGATGTGCAAGAAGGTTTTGGAATTTTGATTTTGCCCCCGATGGTTCCAGTGGAACCACTTTTATCGTTAGAAAATCAGTTTTCATCAAAAGGCTCCTAGGGTATTTAATTCGAAATGCTTAAACTATGCTAATGTGTTCAGGTAACATCTCTAGATGTGCATAAATGTTTCGGAATTTTGATTTTGCCCCCGGTGGTTCCAGTGGAACCACTTTTATCGTTAGAAAATCAGTTTTCATCGAAAGACTCCTAGGGTATTTAATTTGAAATGTTTAAACTATGCTAATGTGTTCAGGTAGCAAATCTAGACGTGCATGAAGGTTTCGGAATTTTGATTCGGCCCCCGGTGGTTCCAGTGGAACCACTTTTATCATTAGAAAATCAGTTTTCATCAAAAGGCTCCTAGGGTATTCAATTCGAAACGTTTAAACTATGCTAATGTGTTCAGGTAACATCTCTAGATGTGCATGAAGGTTTCGGAATTTTGATTTTGCCCCCGGTGGTTCCAGTGGAACAACTTTTATCGTTAGAAAATCAGTTTTCATCGAAAGGCTCCTAGGGTATTTAATTCGAAACGTTTAAACTATGCTAATGTGTTCAGGCAACATCTCTACATGTGCATGATTTTGCTCCTGGTGGTTCCAGTGGAACCACTTTTATCATTAGAATATCAGTTTTCATCGAAAGGCTCCTAGGGTATTCAATTCGAAACGTTTAATCTATGCTAGTGTGTTCAGGTAACATCTTTAGATGTGCATGAAGGTTTCGGAATTTTGAATTTGCCCCTGGTGGTTCCAGTGGAACCACTTTTAACGTTAGAAAATCAGTTTTCATCGAAAGGCTCCTAGGGTATTTAATTTGAAATGCTTAAACTATGCTAATGTGTTCAGGTAGCAACTCTACACGTGCATGAAGGTTTCGGAATTTTGATTCGGCCCCCGGTGGTTCCAGTGGAACTACTTTTATCGTTAGAAAATCAGTTTTCATCGAAAGGCTCCTAGGGTATTCAATTCGAAACATTTAAACTATGCTAATGTGTTCAGGTAACATCTCTAGATGTGCATGAAGGTTTCGGAATTTTGATTTTGCCCCCGGTGGTTCTAGTGGAATCACTTTTATCGTAAGAAAATCAGTTTTCATTGAAAGGCTCCTAGGGTATTTAATTCGAAACGTTTAAACTATGTTAATGTGTTCAGGTAACATCTCTAGATGTGCATGAAGGTTTCGGAATTTTGATTTTGCCACCGGTGGTTCCAGTGGAACCACTTTTATTGTTAGAAAATCAGTTTTCATCGAAAGGCTTCTAGGGTATTCAATTCGAAACGTTTAAACTATGCTAATGTGTTCAGGTAGCAACTCTAGTTGTGCATGAAGGTTTCGGTGTTTTGATTTTGCCCCCGGTGGTTCCAGTGGAACCACTTTTATCGTTAGAAAATCAGTTTTCATCGAAAGGCTCCTAGGGTATTCAATTCAAAACGTTTAAACTATGCTAATGTGTTCAGGTAACATCTCTAGATGTGCATGATGGTTTCGGAATTTTGATTTTGCCCTGGTGGTTTCAGTGGAACAAGTTTTATCATTAGAAAATCAGTTTTCATCGAAAGGCTCCTAGGGTATTTAATTCGAAACATTTAAACTATGCTAATGTGTTCAGGTAACATCTCTAGGTGTGCATGAAGGCTTTGGAATTTTGATTTTGCCCCCGGTGGTTCCAGTGGAACCACTTTTATTGTTAGAAAATCAGTTTTCATCGAAAGGCTCCTAGAGTATTTAATTCGAAATGCTTAAACTATGCTAAAGTGTTCAGGTAGCAACTCTAGATGTGCATGAAGGGTTCGGAATTTTGACTTTGCCCCCCGTGGTTCTAGTGGAACCCCTTTTATCATTAGAAAATCAGTTTTTATCGAAAGGCTCCTAGGGTATTTAATGTGAAACGTTTAAACTATGCTAATGTGTTCAGGTAACATCTTTAGATGTGCATGAAGGTTTCAGAATTTTGATTTTGCCCCCGGTGGTTGCAGTGGAACCACTTTTATCGTAAGAAAATCAGTTTTCATCGAAAGGCTCCTAGGGTATTTAATTCAAAACGTTTAAACTATGCTAATGTGTTCAGATAACATCTCTAGATGTGCATGAAGGTTTCGGAATTTTGATTTTGCCCCCGGTGGTTCCAGTGGAACCATTTTTATCGTTAGAAAATCAGTTTTCATCAAAAGGCTCCTAAGGTATTTAATCCAAAATGTTTAAACTATGCTAATGTGTTCAGGTAACGTCTCTAGATGTGCATGAAGGTTTCGGAATTTTTATTTTGACCCTGGTGGTTCCAGTGAAACCGCTTTTATTGTTAGAAAATCAGTTTTCATCGAAAGGCTCCTAGGGTATTTAATTCGAAACGTTAAAACTATGCTAAGGTGTTCAGATACATCTCTAGATGTGCATGAAGGTTTCAGAATTTTGATTTGGCCTCAGGTGGTTCCAGTGGAACCACTTTTATCATTGGAAAATCAGTTTTCATCGAAAGTCTTCTAGGATATTTAATTTGAATCGTATAAACTAAGCTAATGTGTGTTCATGTAGCATCAGTAGATGTGTATGAAGGTTTCGGAATTTTGATTTTGCCCCAGGTGGTTCCAGTGGAACCACTTTTATCGTTACAAAATCAGTTTTCATCGAAAGGCTCCTTCGGTGGGTATTAATTCGAAACGTTAAGACTATGCTAAGGTGTTGCTAAGGAAATGCGGGGATACACCATTGTGTGCTTTGCACACAAATAACTCGATCTAGTTTTCTTTGCATTGCAAGAATCATTTGCAAAAATTGATTCTGCTTCTTACATATATTTTAGATCCTAATTTAGATATGTTGTTTTTTCATCACTGAATTATACTGTATTTATGTAACTAATTTCCTGGACAGCCAATTTTAATGTACAAAAGTTTTTGGAATGAAAAGGTTTTGGGACATCAATTTTTTTTTCCGAAAAATGAGATATTTTTAGTGCTTCGAAATTTGTGATTCTGTTTGAGGTAATTGTGCTGTTGACAGACATGAACAACTGTGTGCAAATTTCTACTTTTCGCTGTTTTATTTCCATATTTTGTGCTGCTGTTAGCAAAAAAAAACAGTATAAATAAAATGAAATGAAATTGTAATATCTTGCTATTAATGGGGCACCAAATCCTCAAAGGCAGGTGCCCTTTGGTATAGACCCTATAGAAAGGGGAAGGATGTGTGAGTCAAAGAGATACTTTGCTCTTATTACTAAACACTTTCAGCATGGTATGCAAAGATTTTCGTAAATGAAAATTTGCAATTCAACAGTGAGACAAGTGACAATGATAAGATGGATCAATAATAATTTAATCTTATAGCTCTATAGGGATGTAGGATTTAATTATTGCCAAACTTCCCTACAAATACAGCACTGACTCAGCCATATTATTATTTTAATTAATAAAATGTAGGGCAATGCCTTTCAGGAACTCAGTATTGAAAGTGTTAATATACTTTATTTATTTATTGGGGTTTAACAACACTTTCAACAGCCAAACCTGCAAAAGCATGGTTAGAATTGGTTGGAAGCATGTGTACCACTGACCTGCAATTCGAAGCAGCACACTACACCACTACGCACCCACTTGGGCAATTGGGATTAAGTGTCTTGCCTAAGGACACAATACAGATAGAGTGGGTCAGGATCACACTTACAACCGTCAGATCCAAGCCTGGAAATAAGCAGACTGTCATATGCAGAATGAGATCCCCGGAGGGTGAATTTAGTAATGCTTCCCTGCACAGCAGGGTAGCATTACTAAATTCACCCTCTATGAACCTCAATCTGAATCAAGATCGCAGGCCTAAACAGAAAGCGGTACCCAGAGGATACATTGAGAGATTCTTGCCTTCTGTATGGGATAGTGTCGGCAAATTCACCATCTGGGGACCTCACTCTGCAACTGACAGATTGCTTATTTCCAGGCTTGAATTAGATCCAATACTCTAACCAATGGTCAACCATACTCCCTATTCAATAGAATAATGCTACCATAATATATATCTGCCAGGTCCTGAAGACATAACAAATCATCCAATGCATGTACACAGTTAAAAGTTAGTTAGTTCAATGAAAGCAATTGGAAGAGACAATATTCATCATTTTGGGGGAGACCAATTCCTATTTTCAACAAGCAGGCTTGAGGCTGCATGTTGAAAATATTGATTAGTTTATCCAGGAAATTATCCCACACATTCACTCAGCGGACATTCTACTTAATGAAATTATTACATAACATCTTCCTGGGCTGGAAAAACAAGCTGGTCTTAGTCCCATGTATATATTATTCAGTGCTAGTTGAAAGGTTTCACCTGATATTACTGTTGCTTATTCCAGTTTACTGATCAGTGTTGTCATATTTCCATGAGTTGATGAGACAACTACCATAGGCATCATGTCTGATCTGGCTGAACTATCTCGTCACTGTGATGGAATAGAACAACAACCCCGATTGATTGACTGTTGTATGCTTAAAAGTTATTAAACTGGTTGCTCAATTTAACACTAAAATCTCCAAAGAAAGTTATTGCATGGTCATCAAAAATTTGTATGTATGAAGTTATAGCATCGTATGCAAAAGAAAACTAAAGATATTGCACAGAAACTAAAAATCTATTTATAAAAAGGGACCCTGATCTATGATCTATTGACCTCAAAAACAATCCCAATCTCTGACACCTTATAGGCAATCTGTATATGAAGTTACACTTTTGTACTCAGAAGGAAACTAAAGTTATTGCTGCTGCATTGAAACCCAAAATTTATTTATTGTAAAAGTAACAGTGACTTCCACCCTTGACCTACTGACCCACGCATAGTCCCAATCATCGACCATTATGCACAACCTATGTATGGAATACGAGCATTGTGCAATCAAGGATAAAACAGAAGGATGAACAGATAAAATGTTTGCCATATGCCCATCCCTTTGTAAAAAGGGTTGGGTAATAATTACTGTCAAGTTTTGTAGAGATAGAATTTGGAAACCTAAACCTAAAATCAAGGAAATTTAAGCCAATAAAGGCCAATAACTTTTTGGGTAAGGGTTCTATACTGAATATGGCTTTGCTGCATCAATTGTGACGAAAGTTATCATCTGAAAACCTAAAAATCAACGAAAAGTCTACAGAAATAAAAGGCAACAACTCCACAACAGAATGTTGCACAAACGTCAAAATTAAACATGCAATTTCTGAGCAAAAGGCTGTATCATTTCAAAACCTAAAATCATGGCAATTCAAGCCCCCCAAAAAGCAACAAAACCAATGCCAAGCATGGCACGTGCCTGCTTCCCTCCATAATGCTAAGAAGGACATCGTTTTGATACCAGACATATGCAGTTGAGGGGTTTGTTGTGTTTGTTTTACAACAAGGAGAGGAAATTCAAAACCCAGCAGAAATTGTGAGGTCCTTCATTCTCAAATTGTTGTATGAATTCAATCGGTGAGAAAAGAGAAAACAAGAGGCCCCAGGGGGCCTGAGGGCGCTCACCTGACATGGTAGTCTAAATATCAAACCAGGGACTTGACTTGAATAAGCTGCATACACCCCTCCTAAGAAAAGCATATACCAACTAGATGAAGCGATTGTGCCCACACAATACACAGGATTTTCCTTCTATTTTCAGTTCCTGCACTTTAATGTCCCAAAATTGAGATAAACACATAAAAAAAATTTTTCCCAAACAAAATACTTTCAGCCTAAACTTTTTTCTTCTTCTTAAAACGCATAAAAAACGCTAAAACTAATTTCCGGATTTTGGTCCAAAATTTTCTATGTCCCACCCGGACCCCAAATTTTTGGTGTAAAAAAAAAATGTTTTTTTTGTCTTAAAATTGACTGAAATGCATAAAAAACAAAAACAAAAATTTCCGGATTTTGGTCCAAAATTTTTGAAGTCCCACCCGGACCCCAAATTTTCCAGGGTAAAAAAAAATTTTTTTTTTTTTGTCTTAAAATTGACAGAAATTCACAAAAAACAAAAAAAATTTTTTTCAGATTTTAGTCCAAAATTTTCTAAGTCCCACCCAGACCCAAAATTTTCAGGGGAAAAAAAAAAAACAAATTTTTTTGTCTTAAAATTGACCAAAACGCAGAAAAAACAAAACAAAAAATTTTTTCAGATTTTGGTCCAAAATTTTCTAAGTCCCACCCGGACCCCAAATTTTCAGGGGAAAAAAAATTTTTTTTTTGTCTTAAAATTGTCAGAAATGCATAAAAAACCAACACAGAAAAAACAAAAAAAAAAATTTTTTCAGATTTTGGTCCAAACGTCCCACCCGCACCCCAAATTTCAGGGGAAAAAAAAAATTTTTTTTTTTTTGTCTTAAAATTGACCGAAACGCAGAAAAAAACAAAAAAAAATTTTTTTCGGATTTTGGTCCAAAATTTCGAAGTCCGCAGCGGGACCCCAAATTTTCAGCCTAAATATGAACCCAGGGATTTGGCTTCAACAAACTTGAATCTCACCCCCCCCCCCCCCCACCCCCCCCCCCCCCCCCCCCCCCAAGGAAGCTGCATACCAAATATCAAAACATTCTTATTGCTGGATCTGAAGAAGAAGATTTTTAAAAAATACTCCTCATACTGCACTAATTTAAACATTTGGGCTCCCATAGACAGCCCAAATATCCACCCAGGCAATTCATTTCAATAAACATGTGAAACAATCTTCCAAAGGTGTTATATGTGAAATTTTAAAGCTTTTGGAGCAGTGGTTTCGGAGAAAAGTAGTCTTATGTTTTTCCCATTACCCACAGTGTTAAAAAATGCTGACTCAGCACTTTTTCAAAGTCCCCAAAAAGTACCCCATCATAAAACCGATGGCAATTTTTTTTTATCATTCCATTCTGTTGGTCCTAAGGAAGCTTCACAACAAATAAGAATTCTCAGTGCCGTGTAGTTTTGGAGATATGGGCGTTTTCATTTTTTTCTATTTTTTGCTCCTGTGGTTCTCACGGGGCTATGGGGAAAAAAATTTCCGCATAAATTAGGTACTTATGACCCAATAAGCACTCATGTAAAATTTGGTTCAAATCGGCCTCGCGGTTTGGAAAATAGAAATTTGGGGCGGGGCCAAAATTTTTGCCCCTCCTTTAACATCGTCAAATATAGCCCCTCCAACTTCTCTTGAACAAACTTGAGTCTACACCTCAAAAGGAAACTGCATACCAAATATCAAGTCTCTGCTATTGCTGGTTCTTGAGAAGATTTTTTAAGAATTGGAGCATTTTTGCCCCATCCCTCTGCTCAATATGAGCCGAAACCTAATTTGACAAAAAATCAAAGTCCGCATACATAACCCCTTCTCACATGAAATTTCATTAATATGCGTCCAGTGGTTTGGGAGAAAAAGCCCAAACACCAACTTCACGACGGACGCTGGATGACGGACGACAGACGGCGGACGACAGACGACGGACGAAAAGTGATCAGAATAGCTCACCCTGACTTTCAGTCAGGTGAGCTAATAACTCTGTAAACATCAAAGCAAGGGAATTTGATCTGGCTTGGGACCTGCTCCCCTATGATAAGGTACAACCATGCCAAAAATTATTTGAATTAAATAAATACTGGCAGAACTCGTGAAGCAAAGAGATTTTTTTTTGTAAATAATAGTGCTAAAGCAGATATCCAGTTCCCAAACAGTTGCCAGCTTAACCGGCTGAAAAAGTGCCAAACTGCATAACCACACAGCTAAAACTGAATGCAAAGCAAATATTCAAGCTGATAACATTGTCAATTTTTTGCAATGATACAGATGTAGTCATGTTTGCAGTCATCGACAATTCAATCATAATATTACAAAGAGCTCCAAACATGCTCACATTTCTCTTCTGCAGCCATGCACCTGGACGCTCGGTCGCTAAAACATCAAAGACTTGCGAATTTGCAATATCTGTTTATCATCTGCAGAATACCACATGGGCTTTTTTCCACCACCAAAATATCTATAATTTTTCATAAAAGGCTGTTAAAAGCACACCAAGAACTGGGTTGTGCCCTGTGGTCCATGAGATGAAAGTTTGCAATTACTTCTTGTTCTTAGAATTGCTGAGTGGAAAGTATATTGCACTACAATTTAGTAGGAATCCAGTGAATCCACCCACCATGTATTGTGGTTGGAGCTTCTAGTTATCTGGTGGAGAAAAATGGTCAACAGTTTCAGCACCAATGAACACCGAAATTTGTTATAGGGAAGTAACACTGAATGTATTCCATTGAGGCCATCCACCTTTCTATAAAATATGTTCCTCCATGCTAGATAGAATGGTGTAACAATTCACTTCAATCCAATTAATAGTGACACTGCTGGAGAACTTAACATGATGGATGGATATCTTATATATTAAAAGAATAGACCACTTTTCTTCTGGAACCTTCATTTTTGTGGTGGCATACACACCAAATAGTGTTTTTCATGTGGCTGCACACTACAGCAGAGGTCACTTTTAAGTATCAGATGCCGTAGCTCTTTATTAAAGAAAAACTCTGTTGCAAACTGAGGAACTTTCTATGTATTATTGTCAAGATGAGGGCGATGTCACATGAGAATCTCAAACATCCTGGTGTGTAATCGTCATGTGGTATATTAAAATAGAATGACTAAGAGATTATTATTATAGTCTCTTCCGAATTATGTAAGCATCATGTCTTCAAAGTAAGAGAATAATGTCATGCAATGAAATCAATACACTATATATCACATTTCGACCCACATTCAGGGAAACATTACCAGATACTTTGATAATGGAAATTTTTTGAGTTATGCCACACCTCCTACCACTTAGTGTAGAGAATATGTGCTCACTATGACAGCCCGTCTGAAGGACAGACAGATCAATCACATAATACAAGCTGTTATCAATGGGCATATAACCAGAATACAATATATTGTATATTGTAGAAATGTTTAGCCAAACCAGACCAACCAGAGGCCAAATGTACATGGTACACATAACCTGGTGTACAGTCACCTACTGTCCATTACCCGCAAGACATGAACAATCAGTTGTCTCATTTCCAGCCATCTTGGATGGTGTGTTTATAAAATACTCATCCATTATTTCATCAAAGATCTACAATTTCAAGGAAATTCACTGTCAGCAAGAAGTTTCCAGTTGTCAGTTTCTCTGGAAAGTGATTTTGAATTTTATTGCTCTTTGTCAATACCATCCCTTCCATGTACATTCATTCAAATGAAACTGCAGTCAGGTGATAGCTTACAAGGTTCGTCTTGTTCAAGATCTCTTAATTCATCATGTAGTTCATGTCGGCTGTTACTTTGCAGTCTAGACTCTCGTTCAGTCAGCACGACTGCACCATCTTCTCATGGTTCACATTGACTTCTAACATAACCTATAATAAAGGATAGCATATGCACACATCGTCTGATGAATATTATTCTCGTGATGATGTTAATGTTGGATGTTTTTTGCTGCACCAGATAATCCTCCTAGGAAAGATCTGATTATGGTTCACGAGACTTCATTCATTCAGATCGAATTAGTCAACCAGTTCTCAATCGATCCCTCTCATTTCAGTTTCCCGTAGCACTACAATCAGTCGGTTGTCATTCTCTGATGATTCATGTCTTTGGCTAGAACAGGATTTTTAATCTCTGAAGCAATCGAGATGTCCTATGTCCAAGGAGTGCTCCCATTCACCTGTGCATAAAAGAAGTAGGGAAAGATAACTACTTCAATTAATCTTGCACCTCCTTATATTAACCTTCTATATTAGATTCTAGCTACATCACTACTACTAAGGAATTAACTGGTGGTGAAGAATAAAGTTACTCCCACCAGTTACACGATTTCTACGAAGCTCTGGAGTTTTTATACCTTTACGTTCTTGAGGTCAAGTGTAATTCAGTAACTACATCATCTTGTTACTTATCTACAGTCAAGAGGAGAGCAGCTCCTTCATTTTCTCAGTCCTCTTCTCTCTCAAGACCTCTGCATTCTTCCATTTTTTATGCTTTTGCATCCTTGAATACAATGCTTCAGTCCAAGGCACTTAAGTCCACCTTTACAGAAAATCGGATACAGTTCTTCCTCTCATGAAATTTAAAAACTGGGACTGTTCCAGAGAGCACATTTTGTCCTCTTCTCTCCTACTTGATGAAGATACATATGTGCTTAAACTCTCCATGCCAATCTCCTCCACTCACTCACTTTGGAGATGGTAATTGGTCTTTGAAGAGCCCATCCAGATTTTGTCGTTTTTGGATCATTTGGTCACAGCCTCAACTGCAAAGGTTTCCAAATGAGAGGAGGAACAAGACCATATTGCTGACATATTCAGATGCCAATCACGTTCTGTGTTGAACGTGGTTAATTCTCAAGCCACCCAGTGGCAATCTTGATCTTTTGTGAAGAGACACTGTATTAAATACTAATTCACCTCTTTTGAGTAGTCAACGCAAGTTATGCAGAGCCTCGTTTTAGGGTCAAATTCAGACTGCATAGGAAGACATATTTCAATTTTCGCATGTATCAGCTACTTATGGAACAATTTGATGCCGATAACTACATTTCTTCCAGTAGGGTCGGAGGTTCATGTCATGGCAATTTTGACCGAGGATCAACACCTAATGTTTCACTTCCACCCTCTTGTAGTACTCATAGGACATGCAGATGAAGAGGTGAAGCTAGATGTGGAGGAAGAAGTTTTTCCTCCAACATGTCTCAGCAGGTCAGTATATTAAGTTTGTCATCTCGCATCACTTCTAGTAGGGAGCTGGCTTGCTCCTTATAACTTTCACAGTGGAGCTCCCACTTACTCGCAAGCTGATCCTTACCACTATACCTGCAGATCTAGCTCATGTGTCACTACTAGATTTCGAGATAGCAGCTCTACTAGACTAAGAAGTGATCAAGGTCATTCATAATACACAGACTCAAGGCTTTTTTTTTACAGTGAACTCTTTCTTGTGCTGAAGAAGAAAGGTAAACTTTGACAGATTACTGATCTGACTTATCTGAATCTTTCCAACTAAGCACCTAAGTTCAGCATAGAAACTTTCAGGTCAGTTCAGAGCACTATTCACAAGAATCATTTTGCTACTAGCATAGATCTCTAGGATGCAAACTTCCATATTCCGATTCATCCTGATTCACAGAAGTATCTTCTGTTCTCATTCCGAGGCATCATCTTTCAGTTCAAAGCGATACCATTAAATCTAGCGTAAATCTAGCTCCTTGAGCAATCACTCGGCTGATAAATCAAGTGATAGATTATCACCAGGTGCATTCATCAATACGTCTTCATAAAGTGGTCACTTGCTAGGAGAACTCAAATTTGATTTTGTCCCAAGAATTCACTTTCCAGGCTACAGAATTCATCACACATCAGATCTAAGCTCAAGTCCTTCTTGCTAAAGACAGGATTCACAGTGCTTCAGGATTCTCAGTCCACATCAAGTTAACTATCCCTTTCTATTGGGAAATTTTCAAGGTCTTTTTGCTATCTTTATTCTCCAGGGCAGTATAGCCATTCCTTGTTACATAGACAGGCTGACCATCGATACTCACAGGAGCTTCTGATTTTCTCAATATAACTGTTTCTTATTAATTATTCTATATGGATAACATTCGGAATGTACATTTACAAGTTGGTGCATTTGCACATCCATACTTGGTATCAATCTGTTCTTGTTTCTTACTTCAAGTTTCGACCTCATTTCTGCAAATGGAAAGTTTTTTATTTTTCCTTTTGGAGACGAAGCCTGTTTGTTTGGGAGTTTGATTTCTCCCTTTTAGGCTATTTTGGGTGTAATCTTCAGTGTTACTTTTTATTTATTGTCGTGCGGCGCTTTTATTAGATGACTCGTTCATCTATCTTGAGGGGATTTTGTAGTTTTACCATGTACATGTAGGTACGCTTAATACCTAGTATATATTTCTGGTTACTCATTAAAACGCTCTGGTCTTTCCTGAGAGTTTAAAATACTGACCTATTTTTACCAATATTCTTGTTTTTGTTTTGTACTCAAATCTTCCATTGTCTTTTGCATTTGATTAATAGAGATTGACTGTTGGGGGTCTCTTATGTCCAAATTTGAAACCTGCATCACAAACATTACATCTAAACATTCAGATATAGAGATATTGTGAAAAAACAATCTTGAAAATGGCTCTACTCAGATGAATTAAGGCGAACCAAAAATGGCTCCCATGTAGTCATTTATGGCAAACCATTATGGCTTTCGGTTCCCCATGGTTGTCCTGCAATTTTGAAAATGACAAGTAAGATTATCTGAAAGTTTGCCAATAAGAGTTGTTTGGAAATCCACCCTGTGATGTCCCAGTAGTAATCTCCTCAATATGTGTTATAAAGAAATAAACAAACCTGGCATGAATTTTGTCCAAATTCCTCTAATGAATTCTGTGATGGTGGGTTTCCTATAACAACATTACAAATTTTTGTACTGCATGAAATCAGTTTGTGTAACACATGAAGAGAAATTCTGGTAAGTTTTTCCAAGTTATTTGCATAAGAAGCTCCCTCTCTGTGTAAGGAATATAATGAATCACTGAGAGAATGGCCTGAACTATCAGAACTGCTAGTCTTAAATGAAGTTGATTCTGAGCTTACAGAACCTTCAATATTGACATCCTCTGAAAAACTTGTAATCATCTCTATATAATGGCACAAATAATCGTTAATCATCGGCAAAAATTGTACTGCATTTTCTAATGATGTATCTGTTGACCTCTGATGGCTCAAAAGTCTAGATAATGCATGTTCCGAGAGTGAGAAATTATCTGAAGAAACCAGCGATTTTGCAGCTTGACTATCTGTCTGCATAAATCTAATCAACCTGAAATGATAAGAACAAAAACAATGATGATTATAAGAAGGCCAAAAAATAAGTTTTGATTCCTGGGGATTTCCTCATTGAAATTGAACCCTCCCTCATTGAACATTTTTTATTGGCTTGTAGTGTCTTCCAAAATTATAATGAAATTTTTTTTTTTTTTTTTTTTTTTTTTTTTTTTAATTCAGATCTTAGGTACTTATTTACAAGCAAAAACATTTTCTATAAACTAATTTTACAATGCGTAACAATACATAACATAAAATAGCAAAGTTTCTTATTTTTCACTGTGACATGAGTTTCCATTCGTAGCTGCACAAAAGTGATGAGGTGATGACAAATGATGTAGAGCTGCCGTGCGTGTTTTATCAAAGTCTAGTCCTACATGCGCATCAAGCACATACTTTTCACCTAATTGCTTAACCGAAATAAAGGGAACTTGAAAATTACCAGAAACACCTTAGTATATACAGAGTAATGGCTAAAACTGAATATATACAAAAATCACTCTAAAAGTTCATTACTTTTCAATCTTCCTCCCCCAAACCACATCCCTCGACCCCGCACTAGAACGAGCTCGTCGAGTTCCTTCGAGTGAGGGAGCAGAGGTTGTGGGTTAGAGGGGATGTGTTTAGAAAGTTTGTCATTTTTGAGCAGGGAACATCACATTTTCAAAATATTGTGCTAGGTGAAGATTTGAAATGACTCAACCCAAGTAACTCATAGCACTTCTCCAAACAGTGTAACGTCAGGACAAGTAACAGATACGTTATATGTCGTGATGTTATAGCACCGATCGCAATCTACAATGCCACTGCATTTTTGTGACAGAAACAGTATAAGCAAGATGAGAACGGGGTTAGCCAGTTAATAGAGAGCTGATTGTATCCCACCTTAAGTTTATTTCTTTGATGCGCTTATTCGAATATGAATATCTGGATATGAGTTCTAGATTTCTGTAATTTCTTAATTGTTCAGTAAAACTGGTATAGGTTGGTAAATTATTTTTCACTTTGCAGGAATAAATAAACTTTCTGAAGATAAGCATGTAGAAGTCTGTTATGTTATTGGAAGCGGCATGAATATTTGTGTGGCCTAGAATAACATATTCTGGGGTTAAAGGAAACTCAATATCGCACTTGTTCCTTAAATGTTCTAAAAAGTTCAGAAGAACTGTTTTCACAACCGAACATTCGAAAAACAAGTGAAGTATTGTCTCCTTTGTATTACAACAAAAAGTACACAGTTCCGTTTCAGAGAGTTTGCATTTATAAAGTTTTGAATTCGTGTATAAAATTCGGTGGACAATTTTGAAATGCAAACTTTGTAAATATGTGTCGTCCGTGATTGTAAATGGGATTTTATATATAAAATTCCAGTCATTAGAGTGCAAATCCGTTTCTAAAACCTCATTCCATTTGTTCTGTACATTAACAGGGGGTATAGTGTGGAGTTCTAAAAATTTAAAATAAAAAGCCCGAGAGACTTTATTAGTAGATTTTAACATATCAATATTTTTGTCCTGAATAAAGGGCAACTTTTTATTGGATCTGGTTGCACTTTTCCAAGATTTAGGTAAAGCATTTATAATACCCTGAAAAACTGTAAATGGGGTGTTGATGTTATACTTGTTGGAGAAGTCAGCGAAGGTTAGGAGGCCATTGTTTTCAGAAACTAGGTCATTTACGAAGTAAATGCCTTTATTACACCAAATTTTATTGAAAAAAAGTTGTCCGTTAACTTTTATTTGATTATTTAGGAAAATAGTTTCACCCAGTATTTCTGAGGGGGTTGTGGTGCTCTTTTTGTCCAGGAGAGCCCAGGCCAGAAGAACATCCTTCCAGAATACATTCACATATTTCCCAACCACTTTTAAACCTTCTTCGTGTAAATACCAAAGTTTATAAGTTCCGAACAATTCTAGTTCGTCGATTACGAGAGTTTTCCATGGAGCCAATGAGGAAGAGTCCAATAATTTCTTAATCCAAATCATTTTTAAAGAACGACTAAAAGTTTCAACATGTGGAAATTTAATTCCACCATTTTCAAAAAGGCCAATCATTGTTGTACGTTTAATTTTTTCGACTTTTCCTGACCACAAGAAATTATAAAAAACTGTTTGAATTTTCTTAAATAACTCTATCGGCGGGTTTGGTAAAACCATAAAACAGTGTGTTAGAATTGGTAAAGCCAAAGTTTTTATAACGGTATTTTTTCCGATTAATGTTAAATTACGAAATGACCAGTCACTTAGTAATTTTTCAATTTTCTGGATTTTATTTGTATAATTGTTTAGAATATAATTGTCACTAAACAGATTAAATTCAATTCCAAGAATTTTGAATGATCTGGAATGATTCCAAACAACTTGTTCGCTTGTTGGAAGTGTTTCACCACAACCCCACTTTGAGCCGATCCATATAACTTCCGTTTTGTCAAAATTAACCTTAAAGCCAGAGATTAGTGAGAATTGTTTAATCATATTCAGGGCAGTATCTAAAGAGTATCCATCGTCACTTAAATACAGAGAGGAGTCATCGGCGTATTGACTAATTAGATATTCCGAATTTTTAATCTTTATTCCATTTATATTGGGATTAAATTTTAAGGACGCGCTTAGAATTTCTACACTAAGAATAAAGAGATACGGTGATAAAGGATCACCTTGCCTTATGCCTCGTTCAATATTAAATCTTTCAGAACAATGGCCATTATTTAGTATGCAACTGGAGATGTTGCTGTAGAAGGTTTGAAACCACCTTATCATAGAGGGTCCAAAATTTAAAAATTCCATCGTCTTTTGGATAAAACTCCATTCGAGAGAATCGAAAGCCTTTTCGAAATCTATGAGAACTAGGATACCTGGAATATCTAATTTTTCACATTTTGCAATTAAATCGAAAGTTAATCTAGTACACTCCCCAATGTAACGACCCTTCATAAAACCTAGCTGGGTGTCTGAAATTAAATTGGGAAGAACTGTTTTTACTCTGTTAGCAATTGCTGCTGATCCTATTTTTGTATCTACGTTAATTAGGGATATGGGGCGCCAGTTTTTTATGTATTGTTTTGGTTTGTTTTGTTTTGGTATACAAGTAATAATCCCGAGTTTCTGTGTAATTGAGAGCTGTTCCAATTCGTAGCCACAATTCAGAGAATTAATTAGGTAAGTACCAATGTCTTTCCAAAAAAATTTATAGAATTCGGCAGTGAAGCCGTCGGAACCGGGTGTTTTGTTTTTTTGCATTGCTTTTAGGGCGTTTAGACATTCCGAAGGAGTTAATTGCCCTTCAAGGGATTTATTTTCGTCATCGCTTAAAAAGGTAAGAAACGGGTTGCTTTTGTCAAAAAAACTTTCAACCGTATCAGGAGGCTGATTGTTTGGTAGTTTTGAAGAATATAGTTTTTCATAGAAGGATTTCTGCTCCCTTAGAATCTCGCGTATATCAGTAATTTCCGACCCATCATCCTTTACTAACCTGGGTATAGTTTTTTCCGTATAATGTCTTTTCTCTAAGTTGCAGAAATACTTGGTTGGTTTTTCCCCCTCTATTTTCCATTTTGATTTTGCTCTTATTATTATTCCCTGAAGCTTTTTATCCCTAAGGGTTTTAAGTTCGTTTTCAAGTGATCTCATTTCTTCTAACACTGACTCATCCCCCCCGTCCAGTTTCGTATTTAGAATTCTTAGATGATCTTCTACTTCTTGTTGCCTTTTGTCCGATTCACGCTTCACAGAAGAGGCGTATGCTATACTTTTTCCTCTAATCATAACTTTTAGTGTTTCCCAAAGGAGCTGATCATTAATACTAAAACTTTCCGTGTTATCATTTGTATATTGGTTTATCGTTTCGGCTATGACTTGTTTAATAGTACCTACATAGTCCGGGTCACCAAGTAGGCTATTATTAAACTTCCAAATACCCTTTCCCCTGGACTGATTATCAAATGATAGTTTTATGCTTACTGGGTTATGGTCGGACTGAAATTATAATGAAATTGTCAGACTTGAAAATTGTACTTTTTTTGATTGATGTATATTTATTTGCACGTTTTCAAGAAGGCATGATTAAAATACAGTGTCTGTTTATTGTATTTGTTTTGTAAACATCCAGTGTTCTCTGTTCTGCAGAAAATATCTCAAATGTTATGTGGACGGTACTTATTTTTTGAAAAGGTGTATAAATTTGACTGGACACAAATATATTTCACAGTTCTTTATTCACTGGTTGAGTGCTGGAAATCCAATTTTTTTTTTCTGAAGTGCAGGTATCACAACATAAAGGCTTCATATTCTGTGGATGTGCTCCATATTATCTGTGAAGTGAAATTATTTTGCCTGAATGGATTTGCATTGTTACAATTTATGGGATAGTGCCTATAGGTTTAACAAGGCAAAAACCTGTGAACAAATTTTTTTCTGACCAAAAATAATTTAGCACCTATATCAGTTATCAAAAAAATAAACAAGAGGCCCCCAAGGGGCCTTAGCCTTAATTGCTCACCGGCCAAAGCGGTTCAAAGAAGTGTTTGGGGTAACATTCAGTTAGACATGGTTTATCAACACTACAAAGGAATGAAGCCATGCAAATGCAAATTTTATGGAAATGGATCTGAACCAACCTGAACCTAACATGCTCATCCTGCCCCCCCCCCCCCCCCAACCCTGCCCATAGAGAGCCCAAATAATAAGCCAGGGACTCAAACTGAACAAACTTGAATCTGATCCCTCTTAAGATGTTACAAATGTTAATCTGACTGGTGGATCTGAACAAGGAGGTTTTTAAAGAAATGTCCTCACATCGCATTAAGTTAAAATTTGGGCTCAAATAGGGAGCCAAAATATTAACCCAGGGACCCGATTTGAACAAACTTGAATCTGACCCACCTAAAGATGTTGTATACCAAATATGAAAGGATTCTGATTGGTGGATCTGAAGAAGAAGACTTTTAAAAGAAATTTCCTCATATTGCACTAAGTTAAAATTCGGGCTCCCATAGGAAGCCAAATATCAACCCATAGACCAGATTTGAACAAACTTGAATCGGACCCTCCTAGAGATGTTGTATACCAAATATGAAAACATTCTAACTACAGAGTCTAAAGAAGAGGATTTTTAAAAAAAATTCCCTATATTGCACTAAGTTGATATTCAGGCTCCCATAGGGAGCACAAAAATTTACCCAGGTAAGCAATTTGAACAAACCTGAAACTGACCTGCCTCAAGATGTTGTATATCAAATATGAATGCATTCTGATTGGTGGATCTGAAGAAGAAGATTTTTAAAGAAATTTCCTCATATTTCACTAAGTTAAAATTCAGGCTCTCATAGGGATCCCAATTATAAACCCAGGGACCCGATTTGAACAAACTTAATTCTGACCCCCCATAGAACATGAAAGGATTCTGACTGGTGGAGCTGAAGAAGATTTTAAAGAAATTTTCTCAAATTGCATGAAGTTAAACTTTGGGCTCCAATAGAGAGCCCAAATATTCACTCAGGGACCCGATTTGTACAAGCTTGAATCTGACCCCCCCCCCCCCCCCCCCCCCCCCCCTATAGATGTTGTATACCAAATATGAAAGCCTTCTGACTGGTGGATCTGAAGAAGAAGATTTTTAAAGAAATTTCCTCATATTTCACTGAGTTCAAATTCAGGCTCCTACAGGGAGCCCAATTATTAACCCAGGGACTCGATTTGAACAAACTTGAATCTGACCCCATGTTATATACCAAATATCAAAAGATTCTAAATGATGGTTCTGGAGAAGAAGATTTTTTTAATTTTAAAAAAAAATTTATGGGTGTTATCAGAGTAATGCCCCTTGTGGTGCCCCTGTGGACGCGGAAAGTTTATTTGTACAAACTTTAATTGACATATGATAAGAAACATGCACACCAAATTTGGTTCAATTTGGTCCAGTAGTTTGGGAGGACAAGTCGATAATGTAAAGTTCACGACGGACGACACCGGACGGCAAGTGATAAGTTAAGCTCCCTTCGGAAAAATAAAAATAAAAGCCTACTTCTCTCATTGATTTTAAAAATTAATTGTTTCAGAAATAAATGTATTTTTTATTTGGCCTTGGCAATATGCATAATCTGGAGAAAAAATATCACTTTAAATCTGTCTTTAAAATATCGCCGACTGTTAAGATTCCAATTGAAACATAACCAAAGAGAAAAAAATGCCTCAACAAAGTATCATTTTCTTTTTCCATATTACAAACATAAATACTATTAGGCCATGGACAAATAGATTCCAGTTTATCATCTCACTTATGAGGCTGTGTGACAAAGAGCACACAAGATATATGAATAAATCCACTCCGGGATAAACTAAGAATTCATGATTTAACTGATTCGTCACAGTGAACTGTACTGGAAGAACCAGTGAGGTGATCTACATCTAAAAAATCCCATTTAGGCAGGGGAGATTGGAATTAATTTGCAAGACATTATGTAGAGGGGAGGGGGGGGGGGGGGTGATGGTGGTGGTGGTGGTATGGGTTTGGTAACCAGAGCTGCAAAAACACATTTTTTCTGGATTGTGCAAACTGTTTTATTTAGCCTATTTTCAAATCTATTTGATCATATTTATTGTTTTTTATGATTGCCTGTGATGAGAAGAGCAATAATGCATCTACTACCATGATAGTTTTGGCCATGTATGTTAATTTTTTCAAGAGAAATTGGTTTCAATGAGTCAACTCATGGGGGTCGATACCAAAATTTTTTGCAGTCAGTTGTAAAAAAAAAAAATTGTTCATGTTTCTGGTCAGATTTTGCAGGATGTTGCAGAAATTTGCATCGGTTTTGCCCAACAGAACATTCCTAATTATTTAAATGGTCTAAACTAACTTGAAAAATGTCAGATTCAAGTATTAGAATCAAACAATTAAGACTGTTCTCTCATTTTAAGGATAAGGGCCAGGGCAAAGGCTTGTAAATATATATATATAGATTCTAATCAATAACGTTTATAATATTTACTGAAAACAAAAAAAGGAAAAATCCCACAAAACCAGTAAAAATAAACAAAAGCACAACATAAAAGGACTTTCAAGAGGTAGTCTCTGATCCATCCTGTTCGAACAAGAGAATATTTATAATCGCTGGTTCATATAGGATGGTTAAAACTGTTCTTAACTGCATCTTCACAGTATCTTCTCTCTGGCTATCACAATCATATGTGGACTTTATTATTTAGCACAAAGGCATTCAACAGCACACCTGGCATAAATGCTTGTCTTACATGAATATATAAATGATGGCACCTAATCTATTCTGATTGATAATTATCAATCATGATATGGTGGTAACTGAACTAAGTTAACTACTAATTGGTTCAGAAACTGTCACTTGTCAGCACTACTTGGCTTTGAAATTAAAATAAACTGGCCACCAGGATGCCACCAAAAAGCTGAAAACAGTTTTGACTTTTTCCACATATCCCACTGCACACCTATACACCCTCTGTTCGAAGTTCATAAAAATAACAACAAACATTCTGAGACACTCAGCAACACATGCTGCCATTTGTATTGAGTAAATTTAATTTGGTTTTAATAATGGGTAATGTCAAAGGTGGAAGCAGGACTCACTGTCCACAGATGTCAGAAACTATATCAGAGCAACAAATCCTGCAAATCAATTGTTTTTTGGGGTGGGTGTCTAAAACTTGATGGAAAACAAAAATGCAAAAATGTGGTGGTTGGAATCTTGGGAAACATGGTGCAGCCAACCTGCCCTCTGATATATAGCTAAAAAAATTGTTTTAATTCTCAGGCAATCCCTCAGTAAAACTGAACACCTTAGGATGTTTTATTACCTTGCATTGTCTTCTAACATTACCACAAAAACAGGAAACTTTTTGTTTTTTGATTGATGTATGCAAATAAAATCTGAAGAGCTTAATTAAAGAAGCAACACTGTTTTATTTTTAAAATTTAAGAGTTTGTTTGTATAATTATCAATTTTTTATATATTCTGCATATGAAAAGACAGCGGAAAGACTCTCAACACAGAAAAAAATAAAATAAATAAGAAATGATTTGCTATGACACAACCAAAGCCAACTTTTTTGGCCATTCATTTCTGCTGCTGGTCCTTGGAAAGCTTCCTAGAAAACTCTGTTCTGTGAAGTATTAAAAAACAACAACCGAAATAATTTTTTGTTTTGTTTTAAACTACTCTAGCACACCCTCCCCCACCCCCCCCCCCCCCCCCCACCCACCCAAAAATTAAAAAAAAAACCCAAAAACCCCAAGAAAAAACAAGCGAATTGATTTGAACAAACTTGAATTCGAGACCCCTAGAGACATTACATACCAAATAGGAAAGGATTCTCAATGGTGGATCTGAAGAAGAAGAGTTTTCAAGACATTTTCTCATATTGCTATAAGTTAAACTTTGGGCTTCAATAAAAAGCCTAAATATTAAGCCAAGGGCCTGATTTGAACAACCTTCAATCTAACCCTCCCAGAGGTGTTGCACACCAAATATCAAAAGAATATGACTGCTGGATCTGATGGAGATGATATTAAATGATAATTCCCCATATTGCACTAAATAAATATTTGGGCTCCCTTGGGAAACCCAAATATTAACCCAGTAACTCAGTTTGGACAAACTGAACCTTACACCTCTAGAGATGTCACATACTAAATATGAAAGGCTTCTCACTAGTGGGCCTGAAAAAGATTTTTTAAGAAATTTTCTCATAATGCACTAAGTTAAAATTTGGGCTCCAATAAAGATCCCAAATATTCATCGAGGGATCTCATTTGAACAAATTTGAATCTACCCCCCCCCCCCTCCCCCCTAGAGATGCTGCATACAAAATGTCAAAAAAATCTGACTTATGGATCTGAAGAAGAGTTTTTTAAAGATTATTACCCATGTTGCACAAAGTTAATATTCAGGCTCCCAATAGAAGCCCAAATATTAACCCAGGGACTCGATTTGAACAAATTCAAATCTTACACCTCTAGAGATGGCACATACCAAATATGAAAGGATTCTCAATAGCAGGTTTGAAAAAGAAGATTTTTTAAGAAATGTTCTCATATTGCACAAAGTTAAATTTTGGACTCCAATAAAGAGCCCAAATATTCATCCAGGGATCCCATTTGAACAATCTTGAAGCTAACCCCCCCCCCCCCCCCCCCCACCCCAAACATGCTGCATAACAAATATCAAAAGAATCTGACTGGTGAGTCTGAAGAAGAGGATTTTTAAAGAATATACCCCCCCCCCCCCGCCCTAAAGATGCTGCATACCAAATATCAAAAGAATCTGACTGGTGAGTCTGAAGAAGAAGATTTTTAAAGAATATACCGCACCCCCCCTCCTGCCCTAAAGATGCTGCATACCAAATATCAAAAGAATCTGACTGGTGAGTCTGAAGAAGAAGATTTTTAAAGAATATACCCCCTATTCCACCAAGTTAACAATCAGGCTCCCATAGGAAGCCCAAATATTAACTCAGGAAGTCGATTTGAACAAATTCAAATCTTACACCTCTAGAGATGTCACACACCAAATATGAAAGAATTCTCACTAGTGGGTCTGAAAAAGAAGATTTTTAAAGAAATTTTCTCATATTGCACCAAGTTAAAATTTGAGCTCCAATAAAGAGCCCAAATATTCATCCTGGGATCCTATTTGAACAAACTTGAAAGCCCCCCACCCCCACCCCCTCCACCCCCCACCCCACCCCCTAGAGATGCTGCATACCAAATATCAAAAGAATCTGACTGGTGGATCTAAAGAAGAAGATTTTTAAAGATTATTCCCCATATGGCTCAAAGTTAATATTCGGGCTTCCATAGGAAGCCCAAATATTAACCCAGGGACTCAGTTTGAACAAACGTCAATCTGAAGCCTGTAGAGATGCTGTATACCAAGTATCAAAAGAATCTGACTGTATGATCTGAAGAAGAAGATTTTTAAAGCTTATTCCCTCATAGCGCCCTAAGTTAATTATTTGGGCTCCTCTGTTGAGCCCAAATATGAACCGAGGGGGTCGATTTGAACACACTTGTATTTGACCATCCTATGGATGCTGTATGCCAAATACCAAAAGATTCTGATCAGTGGTTGTGAAGAAAATTCTTTTTTCAATTTTTGCAAATATGCTGACTCAGCATTTTTTCAAACGCCCCTACAGAACACCCTAACAAAACCGATGGCCATTTTTTTTTTAATCCATTTTACCGGTCAAAAGGATGCTTCATACCACATAACAGTTCTCTGTTCCGTGTAGTTTTGAAAATATGGGCAATTGAATTTTTTTTTATTTTTAGCCCTTCAATTTTGGGCATCAATCAAGTACTTTGGACCCACTTATGCTACATGCCAAATTTGGTTCAAATCGGCCCATCGGTTCTTGAAATAGAAATTTTAGGCAGAGCCCAAAATGGATATGTGCCCACAGAGAGCCCAAATATTGAGCTACCAACTTCTCTTGAACAAACTTTAATCTTCAACACCAAAGAGTGTTACATACCATATATCAAGGCAATCTCTTTGGTGGTTCATGAGAAGAAGCTTTTTAAAGATTTTTAGGCTTTGGCATCATTGCCCAGAGCCCGAAGAAGGCAGCCGCTCCATTTGAACAAAATAGAAAGGGTATACCCCAGGGATGGTTTGTGCAATATATGCTTGAATTTGGCTGAATGGCTGTGGAGAAGAAGCCAGGTTTGCAAAAGTTAATGGACGACGGACGCCAAGCGATGGCAATACCTTACACTGACTTGCAGTCAGGCGAGTTAAAAAGAAGATTTTTAAAGAATATTCCTCAAATTGAACTAAGTAATAATTTGGGCTCCCACAGGGAGCCCAAATATGAACCCAGGGACTTGGCTTGAACAAACTTGAATCTCACCTCCAAAGGGATGCTGTATACATGTATAAATAGCAAAAAAAATTCTGACTGGTGGATGTAAAGAAGATTATTTTTGAAGAATATTCCTCATATTGAACTAAGTTAAAATTCAGGCTCCCACAGGGAGCCCAAATATCAAACCCAGGGACTTGACTTGAACAAACTTGAATCTCACCCCCCTAAGGATGCTGCATACCAAACATCAAAGCATTCTGACTGCTGGATCTGAAGAAGACTTTCAAAGAAAATTCCTTATATTGAACTAAGTTAAAATTTGGGCTCCCACGGGGAGCCCAAATATGAACCCAGGGACTTGGCTTCTACAAACTTGAATTTCAACCCCCTAAGGATGCTGCATACCAAATATCAAAACATTCTGACTACTGGATTTGAAGAAGATTTTTAAAGAAAAATTCCTCATATTGAACTAAGTTATAATTCGGGCTCGCATAGGGAGCCCATATATGAACCCAGGGACTTGGCTTGAACAAACATGATTCCCACCCCCGAAGGATGCTGCATCCCAAATATCAAAACATTCCAACTGCTGGATCTGAAGAAGAAGATTTTTAAAGAAAATTCCTCATTTTGAACTAATTTATCATTCAAGCTACCACAGTGAGCCCAAATATGAACCCAGGGACTTGGCTTGAACAAACTTGAATCTCACCCCCCTATGCATGGTGCATACCCAATGTCAAAAGATTCTGCCTGCTGGATCTTGAGAAGAAGATTTTTTAAGAAATTTGCCTGAAATGCACCAAGTTTGAATTCGGGCTTCTATAGTGAGCCCAAATATGAATTCAGGAGGGCCGATTTGAACAAACTTGAATCAAATCCACCTCACAATGTCGCATACCAAATATCAAAAGATTCTGCCTGCTGGATCTGGAGAAGAAGATTTTTAAGAAATTTGCCTGAAATGCACTAAGTTCGAATTCGAGCTTCTATAGTGAGCCCAAATATGAATCCAGGGGGCCGATTTGAACAAATTTGAATCAGATCCACCCTACAATGTTGCATACCAAATATCAAAAGCTTCTGCCTGCTGGATCTGGAGAATAAGATTTTTTAATGTTTTTCGCATTACCTACAGTGTTAAAAAGTGCTGACTCAGCACTTTTTCAAAGTCCCAAAACTGTACCCTATGATAAAACCAATGGCAATTGTTGGTCCTAAGGAAGCGTCACACCAAATAAAAATTCTCGGTGCCGTGCAGTTTTGGAGATATGGGCATTTTAATTTTTTTCTATTTTTAGCTCCTGCGGTTCCCATGGGGCTGCAGAAATAATTTTTTTGACATAAATCAAGTACTTATAACCCAATAATACCTCATATTAAATTTGGTTCAAATCGGCCTCTGGGTTCAGAAAATATAAATTTTGGGCGGGGCAAAAATTCTTGCCCCTCTCAGAACAAAGGCAAATATTGCCCGTCAAACTTCTCTTGAACAAACTTGAGTCTACACCTCAAATGGAAGCTGCATACCACATATCAAGTCTCTACTACTGGTGGTTCATTAGAAGAAGAGTTTAAAAAAATTTGGTCATTTTTTCCCCACCCCTCTGCTCAATATGAGCCGAAACCTAATTTGCATAAAAATCAAAATGCCCCTATATAACCACTACTTACATGAAATTTAATTACAAGAGGCCCCAGGGGGCCTGAGGGTGTTCACCTGACATGGTAGTCTAAATATCAAACCAGGGACTTGACTTAAATAAGCTGCATACGTCCCTCCTAAGAAAAGCATATACCAACTAGATGAAGTGATTGTGCCCACACAATACACAGGATTTTCCTTCTATTTTCAGTTCCTGCACTTTTTCGTCACAAAACTGAGATAAACACATAAAAAACAGATTTTTTTCCCAAACAAAATACTTTCAGCCTAAATTTTTTTCTTCTTCTTAAAACGCATAAAAAACGATAAAACTAATTTCTGGATTTTGGTCCAAAATTTTCTAAGTCGAACCCGGACCCCAATTTTTCGGGTAAACAAAAAAATGTTTTTTTTTGTCTTAAAATTGACTTTAACGCATAAAAAACAAAAACAAAAAAATTATGGATTTTGGTCCAAAATTTGCGAAGTCCCACCCGGACCCCAAATATTCAGGGTAAAAAAAAAAATTTTTTTTTTGTCTTAAAACTGACCAAAATGCATAAAAAACACAAAAAAAAATTTCTGGAATTTTAAGGAAAAAAAAAACACAAAAAAAATTTCCGGATTTTGGTCCAAAATTTTCTAAGTCCCACCCGGACCCCAAATTTTCAGGGGAAAAAAAAAATTTTGGGGGGGTCTTAAAATTGACCGAAACGCAGAAAATTTTTTTTCTCGGATTTTGGTCCAAAATTTCTAAGTCCGCAACAGGACCCCAAATTTTCAGCCTAAATATGAACCTAGGGACTTGGCTTCAACAAACTTGAATCTCCCCCCCCCCCCCCCACCCCCACCCAAGGATGCTGCATACCAAATATCAAAACATTCTTATTGCTAGATCTGAAGAAGAAGATTTTTAAAAAATACTCCTCATACTGCACTAATTTAAACATTTGGGCTCCCATAGACAGCCCAAATATCGACCCAGGCAATTGATTTCAATAAACATGAAAAACAATCTTCCAAAGATGTTACATGTGAAATTTGAAAGCTGTTGGAGCAGTGGTTTGGGAGAAAAGTAGTCTTATGTTTTTCCCATTACCCACTGTGTTAAAAAATGCTGACTCAGCACTTTTTCAAACTCCCCAAAAAGTACCCCATCATAAAACCGATGGCAATTTTTTTTTACCATTCCATTCTGTTGGTCCTAAGGAAGCTTCACAACAAATGAGAATTCTCAGTGCCCTGTAGTTTTGGAGATATGGGCATTTTAATTTTTTTCTATTTTTAGCTCCTGTGGTTCCCACAGGGCTATGGGAAAATTTTTTTTTGCATAAATTAGGTACTTATGACCCAATAAGCACTCATGTAAAATTTGGTTCAAATCGGCCTCGCAGTTTGGAAAATAGAAATTTGGGGCGGGGCCAAAATTTTTGCCCCTCCTTTAACATCGTCAAATATAGCCCCTCAAACTTCTCTTGAACAAACTTGAGTCTCCACCTCAAAAGGAAGCTGCATACCAAATATCAAGTCTCTGCTATTGCTGGTTCTTTAGAAGAAGATTTTGTAAGAATTGGAGCATTTTTGCCCCATCCCTCTGCTCAATATGAGCCGAAACCTAATTTGACAAAAAATCAAAATGCCCTTATATAACCCCTACTCACATGAAATTTCATTAATATGCGGCCAGTGGTTTGGGAGAAAAAG
Organism: Pictodentalium vernedei; assembly: GCA_031216915.1. Taxonomy (NCBI): domain Eukaryota; kingdom Metazoa; phylum Mollusca; class Scaphopoda; order Dentaliida; family Dentaliidae; genus Pictodentalium; species Pictodentalium vernedei. The sequence goes on along the minus strand of CM062296.1, from coordinate 436,186,405 downwards.
GCCCAAACACCACCTTCACGACGGATGACGGACGAAAAGTGATCAGAATAGCTCACCCTGACTTTCAGTCAGGTGAGCTAAAAATGTGGCCAGTGGTTTAGGAGAAAGAGGCTCAAACACCACCTTCATGCAGGACGATGGACGACGGACAGGCGGACGGATGACGGATGAAGAGTGATCAGAAAAGCTCACCCTGACTTTCAGTCAGGTGAGCTAAAAAATAGCCAAAAGGCTTAGGAGTTTAACAGGAAGGGTTCATGGAAGGATAGGGAAGGAATACTTAACAGTGGAATAATCATTAGCAAGAATGATGACGTCAGGTGTATGTCCCGAAAATGGGAAACATGAAATAATTTTTATAATTATTATAAAGTTACAGCCCTGAACGTATGAAACCACTTTGTTCACTTCCATCATCCATTTACTGCCTTGACTAAACCATATACTTTATTGATTTGTGTCTGGCATCCACCAAAAGCACGATTTAAAGCACAGATGTCAGTTGAGATGTTTACTGACTTAGGGCCAAACAAAGAATGATGTTGGCACCAATTCCGGTCTCTTCCTGACTGCTGCGCATGCGCAGATAGTAAAAGTATGAAGGGCCAGATAGGAATTTTAATTTTCGGTTTTGCATGCAAATTTTGGGTATTGGGGGGTTCAAAATTTCAGTTTGGCCCTTGATAACATCGAGTTTGCACCAGCGAGTCTGGGCCATTGGTTATTAGTATAAAAATTTAGGAAATGCTAAAATGTTAACTTTAAAAAATTTATTTCTCCAAATGCAAAATTCTTTTCACAACTTACCTCATAAAAGTATATTTTTTTAGCATTCCCCCAACTTCCTGAATCAGTAATCCATCTATTAAAAATATTTCAATGATACTCGATAAAAGCACTCAACACATTTTTGAGTCAAGTTGAGAGGCTTGCATTTTTTCTGAAACCCACTTCCCATACACATAATTAATCATCTGTAGTTTGTCAACAAATATACCCCTATTTTTATATCTATAAAAGCTGAATATTTTAAATACGATCACTTCCAATAACTATCGGGAGTCCCCAAAGCAAATGTTTTGATTTTTCAGAAGTGTATATCACTTGAATTTGCACCATTATTCAATGAAGTCAACAGAAAAAGGCATGTTAAAGAAGATGTAAACGGCAGTTTTTCGTGACATTTTTTATGTCAGTTTGCAATGAGGATGAATCTAATTGGTCAACTTTCCTAGGGAACCCTTCAGAAGAAGAGAGGTTCTTGCGACAATATTATGATGTAACTGAAATTATGGGAATTCCAGTTCATGACCATTGTGCAGAGATAAAAGAGATGCAATCTCTGGTGTGCCTCTCTGATGGATTTTGTCATCCAACTCGGCGCAAGTATGCAGGGTGGTGGATTAGCTTGAAAGTTATAGCCTCAAAGGTTGTAGGTAAACTGAATTGGAGTACTTTTTATGAAAGTTTTGCTGTCTGTGACCTTGACCTAGATGATATGACCATGGATCAAAGTTGCGACAGAACTTTGAGTCATGAGCAATAATTGTACCAAGTATGAATACTAGACAAAAGTGACAGTGAAATGTCAGTTTTTCTGTCACCTTAACATAGGGCCTGTGACCTTGACCCTGAGGGGCACATACCATATCATAATTTGCAAAACACTGTCGATAATACATATTGTTATAATAAAGTTTAGTGAAAAAATATTCAGTGGTTAAGTTATGACTCGGACAAACAAAATGGTGACGACAGACGGATGATGGACAACAGACAAAACATTACCAGAAAAGCACAAACAATGCTATAAACACTGCCTACTGCAGGGGGATTCTCCTATTAAAGGTGGGTTCCTGAAAATATACCCTCTTAAACAGGCATAGTTCTCTTATCAATTATTTCTTTATGCCAGAATTCAAACCAAGTCATGGCTGCTCTACAGCAGCCATGGCTTGATTTTATGAGAAATTCAAGAAAACACTCAGCCGGGTAAGAGTTAAAGAGCCAAATCTGACAGAATGTATATTATTGGTTATGTAAAGGTTAACTAATGCAACAACATGATATAATCAATCCCCTGCTATCTAAGTTCAACAAGGGCAATAACTCACAAAGAAATACTTGGACACAGCAGGTTCAATCCCATTCCTATTATCACAAAAGAGCTGCAGATTAAAGTTGGCAAAAAGAATCTTCTTTGAAATGTTAATGTGATGACAAGAAAGTTGTGTCCAACAAGGGCAACAACCTTAAAGAAATTTTTGGACACAGCAATCCCATTCATCACACTGGAGAATTGTAATTTGTTGGACAAATTACGGGCTTTACCAACTTTTTAATGTGAAAAGGAAAACTGTATTGTGCACAAAACTATCGATCATTTTTGAAAACAGCAAAGTTTAGTGGAAATCAAAGTTTTTGTGATGTTACTGGTTTTTATGCAGCCAAAACAGATATTTGAGATAAAGCAGGACACCAGAACATTTAACACAAAATTTGCTCTTCAATAATTACTGAATATTTTCATGGAAAGCAAAATGAGTGATGTCCTTTTCTGCTTTGGAAAAAATAAGTACAGATGAAACATGGGTGTAAGGGATGGGGTTTCAGGGAGGACTGTGCCCCCCCCCCCCAACCCACCCACCCCTGAGCCGGGAAGGAGCTGATTTTTCAGGCCATTTGCCAGAAAATTTCAGGCAATTCAATTGCCAGAAATGACCAAAAAACATTTTGGCTTTCCATACAAAATGTTGTCATTGTAAGTCACATTTTCTATCTCATCACTTAAAAGATGCATGTAAACTGACCAGTATACTGAACAAGCTGATTCAATGGAACCTTATCAACATTAATATTATTCATTAATAGTCACACAAGTAGATATAAAGGGTTCTGTTACTACATATTATAGGTGCGCGGTGGCTCAGAAGGTAGAGATGATTGTTGCAATCCAAGAGGTCCTGGGTTCGAATCCCACCTGGGGCAAGACATGAGGGGGCATGGTGGTGTTGTGTACTAAGGAGCACTGCATGTCAAGGGTGCACTTGTCTTCAACCAACGCTAACCCTGCTTTTGTGGAGTTAGTATGTTGGGGAGTCTGACAATTGCTTGCCATTGCTCGGTAGTTCTCTCCAGGTACTCTGGCTTCTACTTCTACCACCCGTAAAACTGTCTGACATGAGGTGAACCTGGCTGTTGAAAGTGTCATTAAGCCTCAATAAATAAATAAATTAACACTGCATATTACAGTTCAAACAATCTAATTTTGGAAATGAAATACATGGATTTTGTTCAAACACCAATAAACAGGTTAGCGGTAGAAAATTTCCATATTGCGCTTGAACATTACAACATTTTAATTCACAGCTTGGACATTGTGATATTTTAAGTATTATAAGATTATTAATAGAAGGCATGTGAAATATAGAGTGAACATAAATCTCCATCTGGTTACATACTGAATGTTATTCTCAATCTGATAAAGTAAAATATATCAATTTCAATGGGGTATCTGGGATACGAAATTTAATGGACTCTGATGTATTAAGACTATTTCGGCTAAAATTAGGTCATATAAACTCTTGAAAATGTCTTGAATAGATGCTTTGGGAACCTCAAAATTGTTCTCAGGCAATCCAATTTTACAAAATGTACCTGTGGGAGGGCCCCTGGACCGCCATCAATGGGAGAAAACTCCCCCTCCTGCATTTGGCATTTCTTCCTGAGATTCAACTTTTTGGGGCTAAAAGGGCTCAGTCCCCCTCCTCCCCCTCCCCCCCTAAAAAAAAAATAGTCCTGTACGCCTATGCAATGAATACCTGGACTTGAATTGAATAAATACCTATATTATGGTCATGATATAGTCATAGATGCTGAAAGTGACCTTAAATATCAATAATTAATTTATTCTCTATCATTCTGTCTGTTTGTGAATGTGTGGGACTTGTCAACAAAAGAGGGTAAGCTTCCTACTCAATTATTTCATGATTTTTCCAACATATCTGTTTCAAATACAATGAAATACATGTAATATACTACTCAAAGTTTGCTAAGCACCAAATATTTGACACATCATTGTGAAATTTTCTTGTGAAATATTTGCGATTTTTTGGTGGATATGATTGAGGAATGTATTGAGATGGTCCCCAGTGCTTACATCAGCTCTCTTGACAGGCAGACTTTTCGTGATTGTCATGGAAAGCATCTACCCCTTGATTTTCATGAAGTTTTCATGTACTGTCTACATGTACATGAGATGTGTAGGGCATTCAGTCTTCATTTCAACGCAAACCCTTGTGATTTAATGACTGAATATGGCAAATGCAAATGTAAGAAGACATTTGTCTGAAGCAGAAATGTGGTGGGCTGTAGGGATGGTGGAGCAAGGGCCTACCCATCATCAGGTTGGTGAAGCTCTTGTTGTGCACTATACTTTGATGATCTAAGCCTGGGCATGATTTCAGCAGTATGGCACACCAGTCAAACGGCATGGTGGGGGAAGAGACAGGGCAACATCTGCAGCTGAAGACAGTTTTTTTTTTATCATTCAGGCTCGTAGGAACCGCTTTGCCTCAGCCACCCAGCTTCGCAGTGACCTTCAGAATGCATCTGGGGTAAATATTTCGACGCAGACTATCCGGGCAAGGTTGCACGAAGGTGGTCTCCGATCAAGAAGACCATGCATTCGCATTCAGCTGCCCCAGAACCACCACCAGGCACGATATGAATGGGCTATGGACCACGTTGGATGGACCAGAGAAGACTGACGTCCTGTCCTTTTTACAGATGAGTCAAGGTACTGCCTAGACTACACAGATAGGCATTCTAGGGTACGGAGAAGACCAGTAGAGCGATTCCATGCAGCCAACATTGCTGAGCATGACCGCTATAGTGAAGGGTTAATAATGGTCTGGGGCGGCATCAGCTGGGATGGACATACAGAGCTCTGTGTCCTTGACCGTAGTACATTGACTGCACAGCGGTATATTGATGAGATCCTGGATATCCACGTCAGATAGTATGCAGGTGCAGTGGATGATAGATTCATTCTGATGGACGATAATGCCCATCCTCATGTTGCCCTTGCTGTCCAGGAGTACCGACAGAGGGAGGGGATTGAGCATATAGACTGGCCAGCAAGATCCCCTGACCTCAATCCAATCGAACATGTCTGGAAGGAGTTGCAGCTTGCAATTTATGCCCGTCCAATCCAACCAAGAAGTGTCCAGGACCTTGGTGCCATGCTGGTCCAAGAATGGAACAACATCCCACAAAGGACCAACAGGAACCTGACTGGGATCATGAGAAGGCATTGTCAAGCTGTAATTAACAATAATGGGTCTCATACTCGATATTGAACCCATACCAGTTCGCTTTGTCAACTTTTTGGCAAATTTGAAAAATTTCCTCTATTACCAATAATATCCATTGGTTATCGCATTTAAAAGCTAAAAAATAATGTCAAACACAAACAAAATCTTAATTTCTGTACTTAAATCATTAAAGGTATAATTAAATAAAAAATATATACACTTTTCATGACAATATTTCAACAAAAACATAAAACAGGTAGTTGGATATACTTCGTGCTTAGCAAACTTTGAGTAGTATATGAGCTACGGCCACACACAAATTGGTTGTGTACTTAATATGGTTTAAATCATCTAGAGAGCTAGTATTCACAGTGATAAGTACAGTTCAAGACAAAATGTGTTGATTAAAGGGATTTTGAACAGCTTGTTAATATTTCTAGCATTACATTACCACTTTGCTATTTATTGACAGAAGGATTTCACAGAGGGTATTTCTGACGGAACTCATATTTGTATGGCCAAACTGGTGTTGGATAACACGAAACACCAAAATATATAACACAAAATTTGTTCCCCATTGATTTTTGAATCCAGTTAGGGAAATCACAATGAGCTCTTTTCATTTTTGCTTTTGGACAAATGAGTACATAAATTTGCAAAATTCACTAAAAATCAATTTTTTGGTCGGACAGTACTATTCTTTAAGTGGAGAAAGCACCTGTTGGGTTAAGCCCCAGAGCATAACTTACAACAGCAGATGTGTTCACTAAGCAGCTCTGCATATGTCAAAGCAAAGTGTTTGAAATTAACCCTTTCCAAAATGACAGAAAAGAGCAACCTTAGTTGACTAATTATGGTATTTTTAAACGGTACTCTTATTCTCGCCCTCATTGTGCATGAGAGTTACATCAAGGGTTAATAAAAACAAAATGAGCGGGGGCTCACAAGAAATGCCCCCCTTTGCTGTTCAGCCATCTGAAGGTGATGTATTTCCTCCCCAGTAAGATGTATATCAAATTTGGTCGCAATCAATTCACCAAAACTCAAGTTAAAATTCGGACAATACAAAAAATGTGTTTCCTAAGTCGAAAAAGGACCATAACTCTGGTGAAAATAAACGGACAATGTCCATTTTCAACTTAACCTGCATTACCTCCCAAGTAAGCCATATACCAAATTCAGTTCGATCAATTCACCAAAACTCAAGTTAAAATTTGGACACCAAAGTGTTTTGGACAGACGGACAGATGGATGGATGGAAGGATGTCTCAGTGCACGGATGGGACATCGTGGATGGATGGATGGATGGATGGATGGATGGATGGATGGATGGATGGATGGATGGATGGATGGATGGATGAACATCATTCATTACTAGAGTCCCCCCAAATTTTTTTTTCAGGAGTCAATGAAATCATAGCTTCCTACACAAAAGAAAACTAAAGTTGCTGCATGGAAACCAAAAATCTATTTATAGTAACAGTGACCTTGACCTTTGATGCCAAATGCAATCCCCACGATTGACATCTGAAATGCAACTACAGTATGAAGTTATAGCTTCGTACACAAAAGAAAACTAAAGTTATTGCATGGAAACCAAAAATCTATTTATGGTAAAGGTAACCTTGACTTTTGACCTATTGACCTCAAATGCAATCCCAACGATCGACATCTCAAATGCAACCACAGCATAAAGTTTTTGCTTCGCACATGAAAGAAAATTGAAGTTATTGCATGGAAACCAAAAAATCTATTAATATTAACAGTGACCTTGACCTTTGACCTATTGGCCCCAAATGCAATCCCAACGATCAACATCTGAAATGCAACCATAGTATGAAGTTATAGCTTCGTACACAAAAGAAAACTAAAGTTATTGCATGAAAACCAAAACTCTATTTACAGTAATGGTGACCTTGACCTACTGACCCCAAACACAAACCCAAAGATCGACAGCTCAAATGCAACCACAGTGTGAAGTTAAAGCTTTGTACACGAAAGAAAACTAAAGTTATTGCACGGAAACCAAAAAATCTATTTATAGTAAGTGACCTTGACCTTTGACCTACTGACCCCAAATGCAATCCTAATGATCGACATCTCAAATGCAACCACAGTATGAAATTATAACTTCATACACAAAAGAAAATTAAAGTTATTGCACAGAAACCAAAAATCTATTTATAGTAATGGTGACCTTGACCTTTGATGGACGGATGGACAGAAGGATGAATGGACAAAGTGATTACTATATACCCCCCTTTTTTTAAAGGGGGGGGGGTGGGTATAAAAAGTAAACAGTAACTTTCTTCTGCAATCATTTTTGCATCTATCCATACCAAAATAATTGTTACAACAGCCTTGCAATTAGAACAAATTGGCCCTTAAAGTCAGTCAATCTTGAAGATAAAATGCCATATTCATATCATTTGTGGCCAATAGGGGATAATTTTGAAATATTTGTGTGGTGATTTTGAGGTATCATATTATGCTCTAAATGTGTAGACATCAATCACAGATTGAGTTTCTGATAAGAGGCTTGGAGGAATCTTGAGTCTTGGAATTTCAATGAACATGTACAATTTGAGGGTACTCCTATTCAAGGCCCGACAACTGGGTGAAGGTTAAAACTTTGAATAAAACATGTAACAGCAAAATTGTTCTTGCATAAATGCCCCTGTCTTCTCATGGGAAACGTTTCAAGAAAATATGGCTGCTGGGCTGAGAAATTGCATGTAAAAGTTAGCGAAAATAACAATTATTCTGACAGTACCCTTATGGGAAGTCTCATCTGCCAAGGGTTAAATCTTTTAATAATAACATATGAAACAAAATTTGTGATACTTTCACTGCTGCATGCAGCCATAGAAAACACTCAGAGCTCAATCAATTAGAAATCGAGTAAATTGTCACTTAAACTTATCAAATTCTGAAAAAATGGGAAGTTTTTTTTTTGAAAGGTACCTACTTTATGCAACCAGAATGGGCATTGGGTTAAACTTTACAACCAAACTTACAACAGCAAATATGCTCGGTAGTCAATTGTGAATACGGACATGCAAAGTGTTTGAATTTAGCCCATTCCAAAATGATAGAAAAAAGCAACCAAAGTTGTTTAATTTTGGCATTTTCAAACGGTACTCTTATTCTCACCCTCATTGTGCTTGAGGGTTAAATCTAAGAAATAAACAGTAACATGCGCAGCCGTCCAGAAGTGACCGGAATTGGCACCAACATCATTCTTTGTAGTAAAGAGTACTACATAATAACTCAGCGGGGAGGTGTGAGTGTCACTCATGGGAGGGACATACCCGTCTGGGCCATTGCTAAGTATAAAAAATATACAAATTACTTTAAATTTATAATATTTTTATACTATGAACCAATGGCCCAGACTAGCTGAATCGTAAAAAGACGGAAGGCCGAGGACTTCAGAATTAGTAGACCAACAAAGCTCCAAGCCTGTAATCCAAGGTGAAAGGAAATTAAATTTAAAAGGAATTACATGTATGTCTCTCTATACAGTAATAGAGAAGACATATCATAAATAAGGAGCCATATTCAAGTAATTTCGTATTCTTAGCATGAAGACTATGCTAATTGGATGTAACAAATTCCCAGTTTTAAAGGCTAGTCCGGACTAAGCCCCAAAAATTACGATGGCGTTTGAGAATGAGAGGTTATCCCCTACAAACATACGCCATATACGATAAAACACAAACTGTATGCAAGATATAATCTACAGACAAAACCGCTTCACTCATAGTTACACACTTATCAAGTCGGAGGAGAGGTAAAAATCCCCCCTCCTCCCCCCATTTTTGAAGGATTCTTCTTCAAAAAGAAAGAGGGGAGCGGTCTGGAATCAGTAAAAGCGGTACCAAATAACAATATAAATATTCATCGAACAGGCACCCAGGTATTAATTATTATAATTAAATTGGCACTTAATGCCACTTCAGAAGCTAAGGCTATTGCGACAATCCCGGTAATTAATATCGCCCGCTTGTAACATATACGGAATCAGTATATGTAGATAGGTTGAAAACCGGTGATATAATATATAACATACACATGTCCAATAGAATCACAATGGATGATCTCTGGTCTGAGGGGTGAATTTGAAGAAGATTTTTAAAGAAAAATTCCTCATATTGACTAAGTTATAATTCGGGCTCACGCAGGGTGCCCAAATATGGACCCAGGGACTTGGCTTTAACAACTTGAATCTCACCCCTCTAAGGATGCTACACACCACATATCAAAACATTCCGACTGCTGGATCTGAAGAAGAAGATTTTTAAAGAAAATTCCTCATTTCGAACTAAGTTACAATTCAAGCTCCCATAGTGAGCCCAAATATGGATCTAGGGACATGGCTTGAACAAACTTGAATCTCACCCTCCTAAGGATGCTGCATACCAAATATCAAAACATTCCGACTGCTGGATCTGAAGAAGAAGATTTTTAAAGAAATTTCCTCATTTTGAACTAAGTTATCATTCAGGCTCCCATAGTGAGCCCAAATATGGACCTAGGGACATGGCTTGAACAAACTTGAATCTCACCCCCCTAAGGATGCTGCATACCAAATATCAAAACATTCCGACTGCTGGATCTGAAGAAGAAGATTTTTAAAGAAAATTCCTCATTTTGAACTAAGTTATAATTCGGGCTACCACAGTGAGCCCAAATATGAACCCTGGGACTTGGCTTCAACAAACTTGAATCTCACCCCCCTAAGCATGCTGCACACCCAATATCAAAAGATTCTGCCTACTGGATCTTGAGAAGAAGATTTTTGAAGAAATTTGCCTGAAATGCACTAAGTTCAAATTTGGGCTCCTATACTGAGCCCAAATATAAACTCAGGGGGCCGATTTGAACAAACTTGAATCAGATCCACCCCACAATGTTGCACACCAAATATCAATAGATTCTGCCTGCTGGATCTGGAGAAGAAGATTTTTTAAGAAATTTGCCTGAAAGGCACTAATTTCGAATTCAAGCTTCTATAGTGAGCCCAAATATGAATCCGATTAGGAGAGCGATTTCAACAAACTTGAATCAGATCCACCCCACAATGTTGCATACCAAATATAAAAAGATTCTGCCTGTTGAATCTGGAGAAGAAGATTTTTTAAGAAATTTGCCTGAAATGCACTAGAAGATTTTTTTAAGAAATTTGCCTGAAATGCACTAAGTTCAAATTTGGGCTGCTATAGTGAGCCCAAATATGAATCCAGGGGGCCGATTTGAACAAACTTGAATCAGATCCACCCCATAATGCTGTATACCAAATATCAAATGATTCTGCCCACTTGTGCGGGAGAAGAAGATTTTTTAGTAATTTCTCTAATATACATAGGGTGCCATCGGAGTTATGCCCCCTATGGAGCCCCAAGTGGGCATGTCCATTTCATTTGAACAAACGAATTGACATATGGTAATGAACATCCATACCAAGTTTCAAGCAAATCAACCTAGCGGTTTCAGAGGAGAAGTCATTTGAAAAATGTTAACGACGCCGGATGGACGACGACGACAGACGAGGACGGAAGACAAGTGATAAGTTTAGCTCACTTCGGTGAGCTAATAAAAAACAGGAGAATAATTTTGACGACGTCTAATGCTTTTCTTCAATAGGAAAGCTTATACCTCCAGAAGAAAAGCCTCTCTTGGAAGATTTGTCTAACAAGTATTCTTGTAAGTGGAGCTTGCTCGGGCCGATAGCTACAGGCCTGCCGAGACTACATTCTCATCCACTGATCTTCTGCAATTATCCACTTTTGCGAGGTTTGTAACCTACCGCCAGGTGGCAAGCAACCAAAATTTATTCTCGACGATCTCAAATGATCCCTTCATTAAGAGAGCGTTTAACTCTACTAGGAGTGACTCTCTTTGAAAGGAACTTCCGTGATTAACATCCAGTTTCTCGTGAAGTTGATAATCCTCCATAAACTGGCAAGCAAAAGAGGTCATGTCCATCATCTGTACGACTTACGATGCTTACGGGAGGAGAAACTACATCCTCCCCGCGAAGAAGGTCGTCTCTTCAAACTCAATTGTTAACTACAATAAGAGAGCCTTTACCTTCACTAGAAGCGACTCTCTTTGAAAGGAACTTCCGTGATTAATGCCCAGTTTCTCGTGAAGATGATAACCTTCCATTAATCGTCGGCCTAGGGGGTGTCTGATCCATAGCCTTGGTCAGACCTATACCCCTTTCCCGAGTAGCTATAATGACGACTTCCAGAGTAAATATAAGAGGGTTATTGTACCCTCGCTGGACATTCTCATGATGCTTTCTTAGAAGAACGGCTTCGCTTACCCCGGTCTGCTGAAGTGTGTTGATGAGACAGCAACTTCAATAGCAGAGCACTGAAGCTTCATGTAGCCTGCACATATATCAACGCAAGCTTGTCGTCAAATAATATATTTATGGTAACCGGAGTGACTCAGAGAGAGCTTTTCATCTTGTCATCTATAAGTGATGACGACTCAAGAGCAGCATCACATCCTACCAACTCCAAATTCACTGTCCATGAGGAGTTGTACGTGGCATACATGACTGCCCTGGAAAGAAATCTAGTGAGGAACCACGTCCTCATATTTCTTTCCATTGAGACGTTGTGCCATAGCTCTGGTAAGGTGATCTGCTTAGGGCACTGCGCCCAGATTTGCTATTTTCAATGAAATTGAACATTCCATTATTTCCGAGCATATATTAAATGATACAGGTAGGGACATATTTTCATCCCCGGCTTGCTCATCTAAGTGCAGACTTATTCAGATGGAACAATATTCTTAAGAGCTTAAGATTTTTCATAATCTTAAAGTGCCCTTCTGTGAGAGATGGAGACTCACACTCCGTATCCCTCTCACCATCCCAATGTTCCATCCGCAAATATGGTCAACTCCATCCGACTAAATGGATGACTGGACCAACGCAGCACCGACTCACAGCTCACCATCGGAGTCTTTTAAACGGTAGAACTAGTCTCAAACAACTAGCTATCAACCCGAACTTGCGAAGTCAGATAGCTAGTCCGTGGTCAACACGCTTCATAAATGAAGCAAGGGAAGATGCCATAGCTGCCACCGAATTTGGCTGCAGTATGAAAGAAGCGTCCCGAACCGCAAGCATGAACGGGCGTCCCAACTCACTAAAGTTTCTCGCACCAAAAACAGTCGACCCCGACTGCTGACGGAAATAAGGTTCTCCAGCTCGCAGGCTGCTCCAGACCTCGCCGAGCGTTCCATCAGAAATTTTTAGGCATCTATCCCTTATCGTGCAAATCCATGGAAGAAGAGGAAGCCGTAACCACAGCCGACCCTGGCTGATGTGCGGTAGAAGCATCCCGACTCGTCACATAGGACGGATGTTCCTCCTCACTAAGTTTCTTACAACACAAAACAGTCATCCCTGACTGTTAAAGGGAATGAAAAAAACGCTCTGCACTCTCTATCTGCCCCCATATCTCATAGAGTATCCCGCTTACAATCTTCTAGGCTTAATCCTCTTTTGTGCATTTCCATGTAAGTAGAAGAAGGGATAACTGCCGTCGACCCCGGCTGCAGTGTGGAAGGAATGTTTTGATGCGTGTTCCGACTCAATGAGGTTTCTCACAATGGACACAGTCAGCCCCGAATGTTAACAGGATGGAGAGGGTTCTCCAATCGGTGATCTGACCCCAGATCTAGCCGAGCGTCCAGTAGAGAAACTTCAGGCTTCTACTACATGCACAATTGACTGGCCCAAACCCAGCACCATCTGACGGCTCCTACTGGAGTCTGCAGGAGGCTGCTCTTGCATTAGCTGGGATGCTGCTAATAGCTGCGCAACTACGACAGCAAGTCCGTTCCCAAGGTTTGAGGAGCAGCGGACTTCTGTTTTTCCCACAGCTTGCTGCTCCTGGGACGAAGATCCGGAGATAGATCTCTTCTCCATGCGTCCCATTGTTCGATGCCTCAGATCGCTAGCTATTGGATGGTTTGACTTCAAGTGCAAAGGAAGGCTCCATCTTTGTGCAGCTGACTGGTTATCTGAAGTCGGGTAGCAAGCCTGCAGTCGTGTGTGCTTTAATAACGAAGCAGCAGAAGCCGTGATTGAATCCGACCCCGGCTGCAGGCTAGAAGGAGTGTGCTTAGCGGTAGGCGGACATATGCTCTGTCTCGTTCAAGTTTCCAACCAGAAAACTTCATTTTGGCTTGTGAAACATAGTGGAGGAAGCCGTGACTGAAGCCGACCCCAGCTGCAAACTAGACAGAGCATCCCGAGCGGTGGGCGGACATATGCTCCTGCTTGTGCAAGTTTCCCATAGCAACATTTGGCCCCAAATGTTGTTAGGTTAGAGAGAGGCCTCTCCCACTTGAGGTCTATTAGACCTCGCCGAGTACAAGAAACTTGCTGACTTCCTCCCTATTTCCATAGTCGCTGGGTAAGCTTATTTATATTTAAGTGCTCGCTCTACCCACATCTACACTTCCTTCGCCCGCAACGGACTTACCCGGTGTCACGTCTCCCACGGACGGAGAAACTGCTTCACCGGTTCAGCTAGCTGCTTGCAAGAGATTAAGACCCTTAACAAATGGCCTTAATCCTTGCAATCATGAGCACTGCAGCTAGCTCTAGTTGCTCAACGAAGCGCGACGATGTTAGCACACTTGGATGGGTGTCAGAATATCATCACCATGTTCCTGTTCCTCTGAAATAGAAACTAAAAAAATGAGTTATAACGCGGTGAGAGGCCTGGCCTCAGAACCTCACCACCAACAACATACCGCGGCACCCGTCTCCAACATTAGTCATCCCAGTGAACACAAGAATGACAAGAGCCTGCAGGAGTGCATAGACTAAAGTTGATATCAGTCCTCCAAACTCCACAACAATATTATATAATTAAGATACATAAATAATAGCAATCAAAATTAAATTCAAAATACTTTTTGGAAAATTTCTTTTTTGAAAAAATGCCTAAGTTCCCAAAGGGAACATTAAGAGCCCAAAGGCATCCTGATAGAGCCTAAATGTGGACAAAATCCAAATTTATTGAGCTACACTACCGGAATAATAATCCATGTATCCTACAGTAATTCTACAGTAACAGAATATAAAATACCACCTATATATGAGGACATTTTCAATGTAAACGTCAATGAAAAAACTGGAAACAAGACATCAGGCACACAAAAAGGCATAAAGTCAATTTAAATGCTACCAGATGCAAAGCTAGATCTTCATATGAAGAATGAAGAAAAAACGATACATCGCATAGAAAATGCAAGACTAAACGGTCTAACACCCCTAGGGTGATCACGTAATCATGGGGAAAAACAGAATAAATTTTCTGTAATACATGTTAAACTCCCAAGGAATTTAATAAAATATTTCAATAAAAAATAGCCCAAAAAGCTTAAGAGTTTAAGCGGAAGGGTTCATGGAAGGATAGGAAGGAATACTTAACAAACAGTGGAATAATCATTATCAAAAATGATGACGTCAGGTATATGTCCCAAAATTGGGATACATGAAATAATTTTATAATTATTATAAAGTTACAGCCCTGTATGTCTAAAACCACTGTTGAACACTTCCATCATCCAATAACAGCCTTGGATCCATCAATTCTTGCATTGATTTGTGTCTGGCATCCTCAAAAAAGGAGATTTTAAAGCACAGGTGTCAGTTCATTGTTGCTGACTTTAGGGCCAAACAAAGAATGATGTTGGCGCCAATCCCGGTCACTTTCTGACGGCTGCGCATGTGCAGAGAGTAAAAGTATGGAGGACCAGATAGGACTTTTAATTTTAGGTTTTGCAAGCAAATTTTGGGGATTGGGGGGGGGGGGGGGGGGGCTCAAAATTTGTGTTTGGCCCTTGATAACTTTGAGTTTGCACCAGCTAGCTAGTCTGGGCAATTGGTTTATATTATAAAAATATGGTGAAATTTTGATGGTTTTGGTCGAAAATTTTGAAAATAAGCATTTTCTCGAATACGACAATACCTCATTTCACCAGACATTGTGACAATAAATAAGTATGCCAAATTTGGTGAAATTTCTAAGGTTTTGGAAGAATATTTTGAAAATACACGTTTTTGCAGATATGGCAATACCTTACTTAACTAGATTTCATGACATTACAAAAGTATGCCAAATTTGGTTGAAATTGTACTCATACTACTTGTTTTTGAGCAGTGCAACAGACAAAATTGAGAGAGGAACAAAAACAAGAGGCCCCATCGGGCCTGAAGCACTCACCTTGAACAGAACACAATATAAACAGAGCCCAAGAATGAGTCTATATTAAGCAATCCATCTCCATACGATAAATTGTCAACCCTTGAGCCCCTCAGGGGTGAAAAAAATAGTCCGAGCATCATGCATTTTCTTCAGATGATCGTAATGTAAAATGTAGAGCTCCCCTATGAAGCCCCTTGATACAACCTATGAGAATTAATCTTAGTTACACACCTCTAGAGGGTACTGAATACAAAATTTCTAATTCTTCAGCTACATGACCAATTCCAACTCTCATAGGGAGCCAAAATATTAACCCATGCTCTCGATTTGAACAAAGTTGAGTCTGACCTTCCAAGAGATGTTGTATACCAAATATGAAAGCATTCTGACTGTTGGATCTAAAGAAGAAAAATTTTTAAGAAATTACTTCATATTGAAGTTAAAATTTTGGCTACCATAGCGAGCCCAAATATTAACCTACGGACTCGATTTGAACAAAATTGAATCTGACCTCCCAGAGATGTATACTAAACATGAAAGCATTCTGACTAGTGGAACTGAAGAAGATTTTTAACCCTTTACCCAGCGCAGATATCAAAATTTATAATATTAAATATCATTTTTTTAATTTTCCCAAAACTGTAAAAGAAAACCATATCATGTAATCCCCTCATTGGAACGAGCTCGTTCCAAAGAGGGGTCACATGATATGATTTTGTTGAAATTTTTTTTTTCAATTTGCATATAACGCGGGTGGATGTGGCCGATTCGTTGGGTAAAGGGTTAAAGAAATTTCCTCATATTGCCCTATGTTAAGTTAAATTTCAGGTTCCCATATGGAGACCAAATATTAACCCAGGAACTTGCATTGAACAAACTTGAATCTGTTCTGACCATTGATTCTAGAGAACAGATTTTTTTAAAAAGTTTTGCAAATATGCTGATTCAGCATTTTTTCGATGCCCTCTACAGAACACCCTAACATAACCAATGGCAATATTTTTTTACCATTCAGAACACAGCGTCATCGTGCCCCCATGTAGGCAAGCGGGGTGAAGTGCCATGCCCAAGGATACAACGCGGGGAGCGTGAATCAGTCGCTGAAATGGTCACCCATCCAACTACTAACTGCGGTTGACGTTGCTTAATTTCAGTGATCTGACGAGAACCGGTTAACATCATGCCCCCAACGATACAGTATACCAAATATCAAATGATTCTTACAGGTGGATGTGCAGAAAAAGATTTTTAAAGGACGTTCCTCATACTGAACTAAGTTACAATTTGGTCTTCCACAGGGAGCCCAGATATGGACTCTGAGACTTGGCTTGAACAAACTTGAATCACACCTGCACATGCTGTATACCATATATCAAAACATTCCAACTGCTGGATCTGAACAAGAAGATTTTTAAAGAAAATTCCTCATATTGAACTAAGTTATAATTTGGGCTCCCACAGAGCCCAAATATGAACCCAGAGACTTGGCTTGAACAAATGTGAATCTCATCCCCCCTGAGGATCTGAAGAAGACTATTTAAAAAGAATATTCCTGATACTGCTCTAATTTAAACATTTGGGCTCCCATAGAGAGCCCAAATATGGACCCAGGGATTTGCTTTTAACACACGTGTGAAATTAAAATTTTTTAGTAAATTTTGTTTCTTAACATATCTACCACAATTGTTTACAATTGGCTGTAATGTAAGTGCAAGCCCTACTTCGGAACTATCTCAAGCTAAACTAGAAAGTGATTTAGCACACTAAAACATATGTCTCCCCTTCCTTTTGAGGTCAGAGGTCAAGGTCACATGCAGTTCATCAAGGTAGCGGACATGCGGTTTCATGATGACACATCCACATGTCCAAAAAAAAAAAATCTGGTCTGGACAATTACTCCCTATTTAAAAAACATAAATTTGACCTTGGGGTCAAGGTCACATGAAGGTCATGATTACATGTGACATGCGGTCTAATTGCGATACATCCACATGTCAAATATCTAAGTCCTAGGTCAAAAAACAAAAAAAGTTCTGGTCTGGATAATTATTCCCTATTTGAAGTACATAAATTTGACCTTGAGGTCAAGGTCACATGAAGGTCACAACATGCGGTCTCATCGTGACACATCCACATGTCAAATAACCAAGTCCTAGGTCAAAAAACAAAAAAAATTCTGGTCTGGACAATTACTCCCTATTTGAAGTACATAAATTTGACCTTGAGGTCAAGGTCACATGAAGGTCACAACATGTGGTCTCATGGTGACACATCCACATGTCAAATAACCAAGTCCTAGGTCAAAAAACAAAAAAATTCTGGTCTGGACAATTACTCCCTATTTGAAGTACATAAATTTGACCTTGAGGTAAAGGTCACATGAAGGTCACGGCACGCGGTCTCATGGTGACACATCCACATGTCAAATAACCAAGTCCTAGGTCAAAAAACAAAAATGCCGCTCAGGATCACCGATCCAATGTCGAGTTGTGACAACAGTTCCTCGCACCAAGGCCAACACACCTATGAAGTTTCATGACTCTAGGTTGAACCACTATCAAGTTATCATCCGGAAACCAATTGTTGCGATATACTATGTTCAAGGTCACTGTGACCTTGACCTTTGACCTGGTGAGTCCAACATCAATAGGGTTCTTCCTCGCACCAAGGCCAACACGCCTGTAAAGTTTCATGACTCTAGGTTGAACCACTATCAAGTTATCATCCGGAAACCAATTGTTGCGATATACTATGTTCAAGGTCACTGTGACCTTGACCTTTGACCTGGTGAGTCCAAGATCAATAGGGTTCTTCCTCGCACCAAGGCCAACATGCCTGTAAAGTTTCATGACTCTAGGTTGAACCACTATCAAGTTATCATCCGGAAACCAATTGTTGCGATATACTATGTTCAAGGTCACTGTGACCTTGACCTTTGACCTGGTGAGTCCAAGATCAATAGGGTTCTTCCTCGCACCAAGGCCAACACACCTATGAAGTTTCATGACTCTAGGTTGAACCACTATCAAGTTATCATCCGGAAACCAATTGTTGCGATATACTATGTTAAAGGTCACTGTGACCTTGACCTTTGATCTGGTGAGTCCAAGATCAATAGAGTTCTTCCTCGCACCAAGGCCAACCCACCTATGAAGTTTCATGAATGGAGGTTGAACTACTATCAAGTTATCATCCGGAAAGGAATTGTTGCGATTTACTATGTTCAAGGTCACCTTGACCTTGACCTTTGACATAGCGAGTCCAAAATCAATAGGGTTCTTCCCCTCACCAAGGCCAATCTACCTATGAAGTTTCATGAATGTGAGTTGAACCATTATCAAGTTATCATCCGGAAACCAATTGTTTAAGATTTACTACGTTCAAGGTCACTGTGACCTTGACCTTCGACGTAGCATGTCCAAAGTCAATAGGGTTCTTCCTCCCACCAAGACCAACCTACGTATGAAGTTTAATGAATGTGAGTTGAACCACTATAAAGTTATCATCCGGAAACCAATTCTTTACGCCTGCCCGCTCACCCGCCCGCCCGCCATTCACCAAACTATAAGTCGAGTTTGACTTCGTCACAACTCGACTAAAAATATTCTGGTCTGGACAATTACTCCGTATTTGAAGTAGATAAATTTGACCTTGAGGTCATGGTCACATGAAGGTCATGACATGCGGTCTCATGGTGACACATCCACATGTCAAATAACCAAGTCCTAGGTCAAAAAATAAAAAAATTCTGGTCTGGACAATTACTCCCTATTTGAAGTACATAAATTTGACCTTGAGGTAAAGGTCACATGAAGGTCATGACATGCGGTCTCATGGTGACACATCCACATGTCAAATAACCAAGTCCTAGGTCAAAAAACAAAAAAATTCTGGTCTGGACAATTACTCCCTATTTGAAGTACATAAATTTGACCTTGAGGTCAAGGTCACATGAAGGTCACAATGGTATGTGACACACCGGCTCATGGTGATACATCCACGTGCCAAATATCTAAGGCCTGGCTCAAAAGACAAACAAGTTTTGGTCCGGACAAAGTTTCCTTGAAAAAAGCACAAATGTGACCTTCAGATCAAAGGTCAAGGTCACATGAAGGTCACGATAGTACGCTACACACTGGCTCATGGTGATACATCCACATGCCAAATATCTAAAGCCTGACTCGAAACACAAAAAAGTTCTGGTCCAGACAGTTTACCTTAAAAAAGTGCATAAACCTGACCTTCAGGTCAAAGTTCAAGGTCACATGAAGGTCACTATGGTACACTGCACACCGGTTCATGGTGATACATCCACAGGTCAAGTATCTAAGGTGTGGGTCAAAAGACAAAAAAGTTATGGCCCGGACAAAGTTTGTGTGATGTTTCCCTTAAAAAAACACATAAATCTGACCTTCAGGTCAAAGGTCAAGGTCACATAAAGGTCACTATGGTACACTGCACACCGGCTCATGGTGATACATCCACATGCCAAGTATCTAAGTTGTAGGTCAAAAGACAACAAAGTTATGGCCCGGACAAAGTTTGTATGAGAAGAAGAAGAAGAAGAAGAAGAAGAAGAAGAATATACACTAAAACAATATGTCTCCCTTCTGGGAAGAGGAGACATAATAAACTTTTCCAAACAAGTTGGAAAAGTAATAGAGTGCAAAAGCATGAAAAAGATTGAAAAAAGGGTCGAGCAAGAACGGCACTCGACATTACAGGTACTCTCTCTGCACACCTCTTGTGATTACCGAGCGCATGTGCAACAACCGTGACATCAATTCCGTATTTCCGCCAATGAGAAGTTTGTGATTTATTGGGGAGCATTGATATCAAAGATATCCCCAAGGAGGGTGGGCCTCCGGTAAACAATTGTGGTAGGTATGTTAAGAAACAAAATTTACTAAAAAATTTTAATTCCTTGTCAACCTACTCACAATTGTTTACAATTGGCTGAATAAACAATAGGAGGAGGTGAATCACATAACCAATACCAACAAGAGCAGCAGAAAGAAAAGCAAGGAGGGCAGAGAATAGCGAAACCTGGAATGGAGAAAGAGAGAAGGCACCTGAAAAGAACAAGGCTGAGTGGAGCACAAACCCAATAAAAACAAAGTTAACTAGAAAGAAAGTGTTTTAGCTCACTAAAACATATGTCCCCCCTTCCTTTCTATTTTATGCACTACAAATGATCTGGTCTGGACAATTACTCCCTATTTAAAGTACATAAATTTGACCTTGAGGTCAAGGTCACATGAAGGTCATGATGACATGTGGTCTCATTGTGATACATCCACATGTCAATCATCTTAGTCCTAGGTCAAAAAACAAAAAAGTTCTGATCTGGACAATTATTCCTTATTTGAAGTACATAAATTTGACCTTGAGGTCAGAGGTCAAGGTCACATGCAGTTCATCAAGGTAGCAGACATGTGGTTTTATGGTGACACATCAACATGTCCAAAAAAAAATCTCTCTGGACAATTACTCCCTATATAAAGTACATAAATTTGACCTTGAGGTCAATGTCACATGAAGGTCATGATTACATGTGACATGCACGGTCTAATTGCGATACATCCACATGTCAAATATCTAAGTCCTAGGTCAAAAAACAAAAAAGTTCTGGTCTGGATAATTATTCCCTATTTGAAGTGC
Source organism: Pictodentalium vernedei (assembly GCA_031216915.1). NCBI lineage: Eukaryota > Metazoa > Mollusca > Scaphopoda > Dentaliida > Dentaliidae > Pictodentalium > Pictodentalium vernedei. Next base: position 436,165,185 of record CM062296.1, on the reverse strand, counting down.
ATAAAAATTTGACCTTAAGGTCAGAGGTCAAGGTCACATGAAGGTCATCGAGGTAGACGACATGCGGTCTCATGGTGACACATCCACATGTCAATTAACCAAGTCCTAGGTCAAAAAACAAAAAATTCTGGTCTGGACAATTAACCTCTATTTGAAGTACATAAATTTGACCTTGAGGTCAAGGTCACATGAAGGTCACAATGGTATGCGACACACCGACTCATGGTGATACATCCACATGCCAAATATCTGAGGCCTGGCTCAAAAGACAGACAAGTTTTGGTCCGGACAAAGTTTCCTTGAAAAAAGCACAAATCTGACCTTCAGATCAAAGGTCAAGGTCACATGAAAAGTCACTATGGTACAATGCACACCGGTTCATGGTGATACATCACATGCCAAGTATCTAAGGTGAAGGTGAAGGTCAAAAGACAAAAAAGTTATGGTCCGGACAAAGTTTGTGTGATGTTTCCCTTTAAAAAACACATAAATCTGACCTTCAGGTCAAAGGTCAAGGTCACAAAAAGGTCACTATAGTACACTGCACACCGGCTCATGGTGATACATCCACATGCCAAGTATCTAAGGTGTAGGTCAAAAGACAAAAAAGTTATGGTCCAGACAAAGTTTGTGTGATGTTTCCCTTAAAAAAACACATAAATCTGACCTTCAGGTCAAAGGTCAAGGTCACATGAAGGTCACCATGGTACACTGCACACCGGCTCATGGTGATACATCCACATGCCTAGTATCTAAGGTGTAGGTCAAAAGACAAAAAAGTTATGGCCCGGACAAGGTTTGTATGAGAAGAAGGAGAAGAAGAAGAATATGCACTAAATATGTCTCCCTTCTGGGAAGGGGAAACATAACGAGGGTGCACAACATCCTGAGCAGCAACGAGAGGGCCTAAAGAAAAAAGGTCATCAGATTGCTGCTGTAGGTGGCGGAGATAAAAGGAGGAGAAGGTAGAAGCATTCCTCCAGTAAGCTGCATTCATAACATCCTGGAGCGAAACAGAATTGGCAAAACGCCCAGGATGTAGAAATGGCACGAACCTCATGAGCATTAAACTGGTTCGAAACAAGATCCGAAGCAGACAAGTTGGAATAAGTCAGCTTGATTGCAAGACAGATCCATCTGGAAATAGAATGGGAAGAGACAAACTGCCGCCTAGGAATGAGAGACAGAAAGAATCTCTTCCGACCCCTCCGAATGAACTGAGTGCGATTATTGTAAGTCTTGATCGCACGAAGAGGACAAAGAAGAGGCCTCCGGCCATCGACAGCAGGGAGAGCCCGAATGCAGATGGGAGGAGGTACCGAATCAGGAAGTTGATTCTTGGCCAGAAAAGAGCAATCAGTAATGAAGATGACACTGTTAGCCTCATTTCTGAAGAAAGCAGAATCAACAGATAGCGCATGAAGCTGACTGACACGTCTGGCAGAAGCAAACGCTAGAAGGAAAGCCGTCTTATAGGTGAGAAAATGCATACCGGTCTCAGATAAAGGCTCGAATGGTGCCCTCTGCAAACAATGCAACACCCATGCCAAGTTCCACTTGGGTGTAAGACGCAAAACTCGAGGCCTCTTCAAAGAAAAGTGCCGAATGAGTTTGGAGAGAAGAAGATTACGACCGATGCACCGCTTTCCCACATAAGAAAAAGTATCAGACAGCATAGACCGATAGCCCTTTATTGTAATAGGCTGGAGGCCCTTGGAGTCAAAAAGGTATACCAGAAAATCAGCAATTTGAGCGATTGACGGATTACGGTAATCCACATTTTGAGCTGTACACCAGCAGCAGAAAACCTTCCACTTAGCAGCATAAGTCATGCCAGTGGAATGTCACCGCGATGCAGAAATCCACTCCACTGTTCATCTCGAAAAACCTCTACGTCGGAGACAGGACCTGATAAAAGACAGGCATGAAGGGAAAGGCTCACCAGGTTGTTGTGATACTTCCTGGGACGACCCTGGGAAAGAAGATCATGATGTAGAGGTAGACGAATTGGCCGATCTGCCAACAGATGCCACAGCAGATTGATCCACACCCTTTGCGGGGACAGAGTTGCGATCAGAATGATCCTGCAATTGCAAGCACGAATCTTCGCCAATACTTGAGGAAGAATCGGCGCAGGAGGGAAAGCATAACCAATCCAACCTGTCCAGTCCAGGGACAGAGCGTCTACCGCAAAGGCCAGTGGATCTGGACAAGGAGACACAAAGGTCTCTACCGACCGATACAGCATCCATTCGGTTGGAAGGACACTGTCACGTCAGGACAGGGAGTCTGATAGGACGTTGAGATGCCCGGGAATGTGCCGAATGGTCACCCGAGTGTTTACATCCCGCGCCAACAGTAGAAGATCCCAAGATAGCCGATACATGGGAATCGAATGTGTGCCTTCTTGCTTCCGTATGTAAGCCACAACCATCGAATTGTCCGAAAGAAGTAGGACAATGTGGTCCGAGAGGCGAGAGATCCAAAGTCGAAAACTCAACAGAAGAGCAAGGAGCTCCTTCTGGTTGATATGAAGGCCCACCTGCTCGCTGTCCCATACGCTGTGAGTGGACAGACTGAGAGGATCCAACGTCGCACCCCAGGCCTGATCGCTGGCATCCGCAGTAAGGATGCGATCGGCCGAAGAAAGATCCAATGGGACACCCTGTGTCAACCAGGGAACATCGGCCCAAGGGTGGTGACAAAGCAGGGACTGGGGAATAGGAAGTTCCAGGTCCAAAGGATCTACATTCGGATGCCAATGATCCAACAGAAAGTGCTGGAGAGGTCAGACAAACAAACGACCGAACAGAATGGGATCCGTCAACGAACCACAAAGGCCCAGCATCCGAAGGAAAGTCCTGGCCGAGACTGAGGAAGATTGGAGCAAGTTCCGAGTCAAGGCGGAAAGAATCGTCACCCGAGCATTGGGGACCGACACCACATTGTGAAGGGTGTTGAAAATCCATTCCCAAATGACAAAATTGCTGAGAAGGAAGGGGATCCGACTTCTCACGATTGACTCTGAAACCCAGCGACGCCAATAGGCCAAGCAACCGCCGGACATCGGACTACAGAACAGCAGCATTGTGGTCCCATTGGAGGATGCCGTCCAGGTAGGCTGACGAAGTCACAGCCGACTGAGTACGGTGAAAAGCAAGCACAAGTGACATCAGTCGGGTGAAGGCCCAAGGAGCCAGGTTCAAGCCGAATGGGAGAGCTTTGAAATGATAGACTCGAGCCCGAAACGAGAACCGAAGGTATTTCCGTGACGCCAGATGAATGGGTACATGGAAGTAGGCATCCTTCAGGTTGATACTGGCTGCAAAATCACCATGATGAACTGAACGTCGAACTGACCGGAAAGTCTCCATACTGAAACAAGGTGCTATAATGGACTCGTTCAGGATACTCAGATCGATGACAGGATGAAACTGGCCGTTTTTCTTCGGCACCAAGAAAAGTCTCCAGTAAAACTCTGGTGAAAGGGTGTTCCTGACCCCCTCGATCGCCCCTTTGGTGGGTTTGGGAAAGCTTAATTATAACCAAAAAGTTATGTATTAAATTTAGAAGAAAAATCTTGGAACAGTTTTCTTTGAAATGCGATGACAAGAAATGGTAATGTGATGACAAAAAAATAAGGGCAATTACTCTTAAAAGAAATACTTGGACATGACTGGTTCGCAATCCCATTCATGATATTAACACCAAAAAGCGATACATTAAACTTTGAAAAAAATCCTTACATGGTTTTCTTTGCAATGTGATGACAAGAAAGTTTAAATTCAATAAGGGAATTAACTTTTGAAGAAATACTTCAACAGAGCCAGTTCACAATCCCATTCATGATATTATCACCAAAAAGCTATATTTCAAATTTAAGAAAAACATTTTGAATGGTCTTCTTTTAAATGTGATGACAAGAAATGGGGAAGGATGGAAAGATAGATGGTGGATGGATGGATAAAAGGATGGACAGGCAGATGGACAGATGGAAGGACAGATGGGCAGAACCCATTCCTATATCCACCTCCCTCTTATCCGGGGGATAATAACAGTCTAAAGCACCATTAAAGTCTCAGGAAGCTGAGTTAGCATTTCCGACAGTAATATTACAAAAATTTTATTCAAAAGTGCTGAACATCAATTGAATGGACAAGTCAGCAATGTCCATAATTAAACCAGCCTAAAGGCCTGCATCATGTGGAAAAGTATGAAATCCCATACTTAACTTTACACCATTATTATAAGTATGTCCTTACTAACAGAAAAACAATTGGAAAACAGAAAATCACAACCATAGGTTCTCAAAGAACAGTAATCTGAGTTTGTTTTAAACAATTTATTAAACCATACTCATTGGCCCAAAACAGGTTAAAGAGAACATGTACTTGCTCCTGCACAAAAACACTTCAGACTATTTTTTTTATTACTGGTAAAATGTGAGATTATGACCCGTTGTACACAAATTCACTTCTGGACCGACATTTTCCCATCACAATAATTATATACTTCACCTTCTTTTCAAGATAGGTGACAAGAAGTTAGAGGTGTCGCTGTCATATTGCACTGCTTGATTATCAAAACTGACTGTCTGACTATGTAGCAAATCTATAAGTCCTCTATCTTTGGTACCAACGGGCAATGAAGTGCTCACTCCAACAATATCAGCTACCATTTGAGAACCTGTACATCTGCCTGTAAAATAAACAATAAAGACATGTGCTACAAAAGAGGTGGCCTTCTAAATGAATAGCATTTTCTCAGGAAAAATATTGAACCCTTTACCTTTACCTTTAACCAACCAATACTATTCACAAAAATCTGCATTTAAATTTTATCAAAGTTTCAATTTTTGTCTAAAAAAATAGCTTAGGACTTTTCATTGGAACGAGCTCAATGAGCACGTTCCAATGAAGGGTCATAAGCTATGTTTTGGTGTCAAGAAATTAAAATTTTAAGTGTTTAATAAATTTTTGTTACGGTGTTATCTGCTATTAATGTTAGGTTGAGTGTCTGATAACAGTGATAATCAAATGTATTGATTGCTTGTAGAATATCTGCTCAGTGATAAAATAGGAGTTAAATTCTTTCTGGGTATAATCCAAGAAAATTGGAAAGGGTCCACTAGGGTGACCAAAACCTGTTAATTTCACGCAAACTACACCATGATACCAGGACATCCAGAAGAGCAGTGGTACATGGCAATCTTCTCCATTAGTGGTCTGAGAGAAGATTCTTTAAAACGTTTTTTTCCATTACCTGCAGTGTTTAAATTGTTTTCCTCATTAATTACCTAGTAATAGAATCTGAGGGCCACATAGCACCCTTAAATGTGGTCCCAGTGGCTTTATTAGAACAAAGTTGTAAATCATTGACAACAGATGTCTAGAGCTGTTGTGACTATCAATTTTTGTAGTCAACTAATCACCAGCATTGATGTGCACCAGTTATTCTTCGTAATCATCTTCCACGACTTTTTCCGTTCGGGTGGAGCCATTTGAAAATTGCAAAGTGGAAGTCAAATCATGAACTGCAAGAGCATGACTCAATCACTGATATCAAGGGGGCTAATTAATAGGCACCGACATCATAGAAAACACGAGTGGAGTTTTGTAAACTCATTTGAAAACACCCGTAAAATGGTGGTTTCGCATAACCAACGGACGTTCATAATAAATTGGTGTATTGTTACTCTGTTCATCTGTAGTTTTATCATTTTTAAATCAGAATGCTGGATGAGAGCATAAAACATTGAATCACGCCATGCGAGCAAAATTTCGGTGATTAGATCGCACCTGGGAGATCTTGCTTCGTAAACAGCGATGCAAACCCCCCCAAAAAATACGATGATTTAATAATCAGTACTCCGGTGTACCCAGGTGTTTATATTCTGAATTGCGAGGTATTTGAGTTGGCCAATTTTCCCAAGCCTAAAATGTGATGTGTTGGATGTATTGACAGTGAAATAGTTGAATTTTAAGATTGATGACCGTCCTGTATAGCGGTATCGCGATACGACAAAATTTGGATGTCTGCACCGGTACCATATCGTGGGGTGCCACATCAATATGTATCGGAGTACCGGGATATCGTCCCAAGCCTAGTAAATAAGCACTGCTTTACTTCACGGGGTTGCCACTGGGGGTAAAATAATCAAGATTTTTGTTACCACTGTAATTATTCTAGGATGTTCAATACAAAACTTTAATTAATTATGGTGAGCAATCCAGGAAAATGTTAAAAAATTTATAGTAATTTATATATTTTTTATACTTACCAATGACCCAGACATAGCTGGTGCTAACTCTTAAAATATAGGGCCAAACACAAATTTTGCCCCCCAATCCCCAAAATTTGCATCTAAAACTAAAGAAAACATGTCCTGAAAGGCCCTCCACACCTCGCCCCCACTGCGCATGCGCAGTGTCAAGGACGTTCCGAAATTGGCGCCATTTATCATTCTAATAACCAGTGCCTGGTAAGCGCTATGTACTCAGCGGGGAGGCAAGAGTTCCCAACTCCTGGGAGGGCCATCCCCGTCTGGGTCATTGGTAAGTATAAAAAATATATAAATTACTATAAATTTTTTAACATTTTTATACTGTACCAATGACCCAGACATAGCTGAATAGTAAAAAGGCTGGAGGGCCAAGGACATAGAGCAAAATGGAATACGCTCAATAAAATAAAATAGAGTCATCCCCTGTAGGGAAAAGAAGTAATAGGCCTTACATGTATCTTTCTTATTTATGATAAATTAGAAAGATACAACACCTTCCAAAAATTGAGCTTCATACATCCATGTACTCTATTAATATCCAATAATCCTTATACTAATAATTTTTAAAGTAAGCCAATAATAAAGTAAGTCTAGAGAATAGAGACTCTTATACTCTTAAAAGTGTGTGAGAATTGCATAATCATGTCCGTTGACAAATGCAATATTCAAAAGCTATACTTTAAAAACTAAGACTTGAATGAATTTTATAAACTTAAAACTTCTCACTAAACAACCATCCCAATAACAGCTCAGAATTACTAACTCCGGAGGAGGTATCCCCTTGTTTTCATAGTAAAAACAGGTGACCCAAGGGAACACCCTCCCCCCCCCCCCCCCTTTTTCTTGCCCTGGGTCAAATAGCCCAGAGCGAAGAGGGCAGCCGAACGCAGACACTGCCGAAACAGACAGCCTACCTAGCTATAGTAGCAACTGTTAAGTGAATGACATTCTGAGCAGTAGATAATAGACCTAACAATAGAGGCCTCCAGAAATGGACTCGATATTTCTGAGATAAAATTCATGAATGGATGGCTGAGCGCAATGAGCAGCCTTCAAAAATCTATAATAGCAACACTATTAATGTAAGCCCAAGAAGTAGAAGAACTCTTACTTCATGAGCCGAAATCTTAAGCACAACTGCTAAGCCAATGATATACCATAAGCAGTACGCTAGTTAATAGAATCCATTAACAATAAAATGGAGCGTAACGTCCTTCTACTAGACATCAAAGACAGAAGAAGCTTACGCCCTTGTAATAAACAGATATCTGTTTATAAATACATAAACTGTACCCGGAAAGAGTAAAGGCCTATGCCCATACGAAGACGGAAGGACCTTAAAATAATAGGTTCCGGATAATAGGAGCCTAACTCTTATGCAACAATCCAACCTAAATAGTAACGGAAGTATTGATTCCGAAACTATGAAAGTGAAAATCATCCATCGATAGTGCATGAAACTCACTGACTCTACAGTAAAAGAGAAACCAACAGAATTACTGTCTAAAAGGTCAGAATTTGAAAACTACTGTTTCCAGAGGCTCAAATGATTACTTAGCTAAATAAGAACCGAAGTTAAAATCCGTATAGGAATTTAATCTAAAGATTCTAAGTCTATTTATCAAAAAGTTACTAACTGACTTAGATAAAGAGACAAAAGACTCAATTGTAAACTATCGTAGAGTGCATAGGTATGAGGTAACATAAACCTATAACCTAAATAACAACAGGCTGCAGTAGATCTTGTGAAACAAGTATACTAAAAACTAGCAATGCGTAGTATGGAGGGATCAACCATATGAACATAATGATCCCTACACCACGACGGAAGAGCCTCCACTTTAGTCGCATAGAATAGCGAAGAAGAGGATCTCCTATAGTAAGAAATCGCGTCCAAAGCTCGTCCAGTACAGTGCTTACAATGCAATACGGACCACACAACGGAATACATGAAGGTTGCGACCTTGCTGGTTGTGATAAAGATGACACGATTTACCCAGTGAAAAAAGATCCTCACATAGAGGAAGATTTCACGTTAAGATCCACAGTAGACAAGAGAGTAAATTACTCATGATCTCTGTGAAGATAGAGATGCTATCAACAGAAATGTATTGTGGTTGTTTATCTTAGCAATACCTGCTAAAACAACAGCGCCGGAGGATACGCGTATCCTATCATTCCGTCCTATAGATCAATAGAGCGTTAACAGTATTAGCTCAGAGATCTGGACAAGCCAACACATACGTCTGCAATTGATTAGCAAGCTGTGTCATAAATAAAACATCATTGGGCGCTCCCATAGATAGCAAATCTGATTAAATACTTGTTTGTTGAGAGTCCATTCTGACAGCAACAAGCGACCCGTAAGAGAACGGGAGTGCGATAAAACAATCAGACGACCCAGAATATGACGGACCAAAACTGAACTTGGTGTACAATAACCAACAGACGGATTCTTTCCATTAAATTGAATAACGGAAACGAAAGAGTGCCTCCCTGGTTCCGGAGATACGCCACTACTGTCGAATTAAAGGACAGGAATTTGGGCATGCGTTTCTGAATAATGTTCATGCAATGACATAAAGCAAGCCTAAAAAACATTATTCCGCGGAAGTTAAACTGATAGCTAAAAGACTGCGGAACCCAAAGACCCTGGCACTTCGAATCCGTAGGGATCAGTATATATCCCAATCTGTGTGACTGGCAACCGTCATAACAGCCACACTAGGGTCCGGCAACTGCGGCGGCACTCTCTGAGTCAACCACCGAATGTTTGCCCCAGTCTGAATCTCTTGTAACACTAGATAGACAAGAGAATGTATAAATCAAGCAATTCATGGATTGCCGGAAAGTTGCCGTCGAAGAGAAGCTCCTCCGAGAACGAAGCGACTCTGAGAGAGTTCTTAACCTACTATCCACGCGTGGATGTAGCTAGGGCTGCATCACGTCTAACCAACTCCAATCAGCCACTGAAGGGCGGAGTTATACGTGAACAAACTACTGCCCTCAAAAGAAATTACATTGAGAATAATATCCCGTAAATCTTTTCTTGAAGACGTAATGATAACGCCTCAGTAAGGCGGATTACGTATAATAAAGCGTCTAAGTTAAGTCTACTATACATAATGTCGTTCCCAACATTGAAATTGGAAAAGACATAAACGGCGAAAAAGAATATATGCAGTCTTTAATCACACCGTCTAGACGCACATGAACTCTCGGTATGCCCTGCTCTGCCAAAATAAACTATATGTAAAAAAGATAAAATGGCAGAAATGAGCCACGCGGACAAGAAACTAAACTATCATGCTTAGTAGCAGGCTTGTATATATATATATATAATATATAGCGTCGAAAAATAAAACACATGTTGTAATGACAATATTGGACTGCGTCGGTAAGTCAGAGACAAAGTCCCTGTACCGATCGAAAAATCCGAGTCCAATGACGCTATAAGTCTCTTATCCAAGATCGCAGCAATGAAGTCCGAAAAATAATCACTGGAAGAAATGCCAGAAGATATGAAAGGCATCTTCCGATACTACTAAAGGGAAAACTCGAAATCTTTCGAATCCCTTTCGCCATCCTGTCGGACCCTATAAAGCGTTCGGTCGTCCGTAGCTTGATGCAACCGCGGACCGCACCGACCCAGCGCCGTCGGATAATTCCTGATTCGACCGAGAAACCGTCAATTGCTGGGATGCTGCGAAACAACTGTGCTAACTCGGATAGCACGTCCGTCACTGAGGCCTGAGGAGCAGCGGTCTTACGATGCATTGCCGCAGGAAGCTCCGAGATCGTTACCCCGTGCATACTTCCAATATGCGAGCGAACGGAGTGTATAGGCCTCGTGTCCCTTGGCTACCGGATGGCGCGACCTATTCGCTGTGGAATCACTGAATGCCGAAACTGATCGGATACTCGAGGTCACGTAGCCAATGTGCGGTCGTGTGCCCTGCTGTGAGGATGAGGAAGCATTAAAGACAGTCTCTCGGACTGTCAATATAACGGAGCGCCCCGAGCAACGGACATATGCTCCGAATGTAAAATATCTGAACCACAACATGCGGTCCCCTATGTTGTTGGCTTCCTCCGATCTGTCCTCAATCTGCCGTCACTGGGTGAGTACTAAAGTAATTAAAGTGCTCGCATCACCCAAATCTCCTTCCTAGACCGCAACGGACGAACCCGGCAGCCGAACCATTCGATGAATGTACGCTACACCGGGTGAGCTAGCGAATGTCACTCCGTAAGCGATAGACATATTCCATGAGCACTTATTGCCGCTAACTCTTCATTAACTATGACGACAGAGGCACACTTTTGAAAGACATCTCCATAACTCTTCGAACAAGAAACCAGAAATGCTTGGATAGCAAGCATAAAATAATAATATATATAGCGTCGTTCAATAATTCGAAAGTTTGTGTGACATTATTGGACTATGTCGGAACTGAGGGACGATGTCCCTGAACCGAACCAAAAATCCACCGACGCTATCAGTTTCTTATCCGGCATCGCAGCATATGTTGTTCCGAAAGGGAAAGCTTGAAATCCACCGAATCCCTTTCGGTATCCCGTCGGACCGGATGAAACTTTCGGACGTCCGTACCCGCTTCCGCGGAGCGTCCCGACCCAGCATCGTCGGATAAAATATATGCGACAGATTCAGTTGATGCTGGGATGCTGCGATAAACTGTGCTATTAAGGAAAGCACGTCCGTTCCCAAGGCCTGTGCAGTAGCGGACTTACGATGCATTGCCGCTGGAAGCTCCGTGTACGTTGACTCCCGCACACTTCCTATGCGAACGTCCGGAGTCTGCAGGCCTCGAGTCCCCGGCTACCGACCCAGCACTGTCGGATAATTCTCGATCCGACACCGTTTCTGTCGGCTGCTGGGATGCTGCGATAAGCTGTGCTATGTGCACAAGAATGTCCGGCGTCGAGACCTGCGGAGGGTGCAGTCTATCGGTGCTTCGCCGAGGGCAGCTCCGCATCAGATGGCTCCCGCATACTTCCTATGCGAACGTCCGGAGTCCATCGGTCTCGAATCCCTGGCTGCCGGATGGTGTGACCTGGTCGCCGAAGAATCCTTGATCGGCGAAGCTGGTAATATATCGGCGGCCACGCAGCCAATGTGCGGTCGTGTGCGCTGACGAGAAGAGGAAGCCTTAGCAGTCTCAGCGGACTGCCTATACAACGGAGCGTCCCGAGCGACGGACGTATGCTCCGCTAACGACACATTGTACCACAACACCTGGGGCCAGATGTTGTTGAACGAGAGAGGGGCCTCTCTCGCTTGCCGTCCGGATGGACCGGAACGAGCTATGAACCGGACTAAAAGGCTTCCTCCGTTCTCCCTCTGATCCGCCGTCACTGGGTGTGCATTAAGTTAATTTTATAGTGCTCGCATCACCCCAAAATTCCTTCTAGACCGCAACGGACGAACCCGGCTGCCGAACCATTCGGTGAATGGACGCTACACCGGGCGAGCTAGCGGACGTCAAAGGCCGTCGAACCTACTAGGGTCCTCTTAGGCAATTGGCGTATTACATGAGCACTTTTCCGCTAGCCCTTCATTAATTGTGACGACGGAGGCACACTGTTGGAAGACATCACAGAAACATCACCCTAATCTTGATCGTCTGAAATAGAAATTGATAAAGTAGAGTGACCCTGCGGGGAAAGGACCGGAGTGTCCAAATCCCCAACAACATACCGTGACATACGCTTCCCATATTGTCATCGAAATCATACGATACAGAACAGGAGTTAATGCGAGTACACTGACCACATATAGAATGATAATAAGGTCAGAGGAAGACTTCCTCTTAAAACAATTGATCAATATCCTTTCAATGTGAAAAGAAAACAAGTCCTGGTACTCGCACTAACCCCTGGCAATCAAAATACATAATAATAATATGATCCATTAATATAGAAAAAATAATTGAAATCAAAATATTTTGAAAAAATATTTTTTCAGAACAGCCCAAGTTTCTGAAAAGTAACGTTGAGCCCCAATGGATCCCAAGCCTAAGTGTGGACAAAAATTTTAAAAATATTTTAAACAATTTATTCAACACTTACGAACAATAATAATGTATCTAGTTATGATTAAAATAACATAAAGATATTATTATTTAGAAATCCCCCCCTCACACAGAGGGCTGTTGTAAATGTAAACAATGAGTGTAAAAACACTAAAATAAGACTCCAGGCACCCAGGCCCGAAATCAGTTACCAAAAATACACCATCTGATGCAAAACAGAGACTTCCAGGGAAGAAACTGCAGAACATCAGATGGTAGATGCAGAACACAACGCCTAACCACCCGTAGGTGAAGACGTAAACATGGGGAAAGAACAGAATTCATTCTGTTATTAAGCTAAAACTCCCAAGAAATTTTAGTAATAATAATTACAGAAACTATGCCAAAAGCATGGGAGAATAGCAAGGGGAAACTTAAAGGACAGGGAGAGAGGAAAAACACTTGAAAAAACAGTGTAACTAAATAATCAGAATGACAACAAAATGGCTGCTGCCTTGAAAATAGGTAACTTAACATAATTTCATTAAAAAATTTTAAGTTACAGCCCTGATAATATTCTGTCACACATTCTTTTCCTCTCCTCCTTTTCTATCCTCCTTAGAATCACCATTTCACTAATATTTATGTGTCTGGCATCATTTAAACTGAGATTTAAAAGCACAAAGATCAGTCAGATGTTAACTGATGAAGGGCCAAACTTAGAATGATAAATGGCGCCAATTTCGGAACGTCATTGACACTGCGCATGCGCAGTGGGGGCGAGGTGTGGAGGGCCTTTCAGGACATGTTTTCTTTAGTTTTAGATGCAAATTTTGGGGATTGGGGGGCAAAATTTGTGTTTGGCCCTATATTTTAAGAGTTAGCACCAGCTATGTCTGGGTCATTGGTACAGTATAAAAATATTATAAATTTAAAGTAATTTGTATATTTTTTATAGTTACCAATGGCCCAGACTTAGATGGTGCAAATTCGATAAAATTCAGGGCCAAACACAAATTTTGACCACCCCCCCCCCCCCCACCCTCTGCATACAAAACCGAAAAATGAAAGTCCTATCTGGTTCTCCATACTTTTGTTTACTGTGCGTGCGCAGTAACCAGAAAGGTACCGGAATTGGCGCCAAGCATCATTCTTTCTTTTGTGCCTGCTAAATGTTATAATCAGCAGAGAGGTGTGAGTGCCCACTCATGGGAGGGCCATCCCCATCTGGGCCATTGGTAGGTATAAAAAAATATACAAATTACTTTAAATTTATAATATTTATATACCACAACCAATGGCCCAGACTTAGCTGAATGGTAAAAAGGCTGGAGGGTCTAGGACTTAGAGGAATTACATATGTCCTTCTCTTATAAAACTAGAGGCTCCACAGAGCCTGTAATCGCTCACCTGGAACTACATATAAAAATGTGATTTCCCATAGTCTTTCCATGGTAACTATGAGCTGCAATTGCGGCCATGTTCACAAAATTACATCAACATTACATGAGGATCATTGGTAGAAGGTGTCCCAGTCTTCAATGACGTGAAGTTTCAAAACATTTGAATCCATCAAACAGAATCATAGAATGTCTCTGGTGGCCATATTTTTTTCCAACCAACAGGAACAAAAGAGAGGATCGTTTGTAGAGGGCCTCCTATAGACAATTCTTACTAAGTTTTGGTTCACGGCAGCTCAGTAGTTCCAGAGAGAAGATGAAAATGTGATTTCCCATAGGGTTTTTCTATAGTAACTATAAACCGCAATTGTGGCCATGCTTGCAAAATGATCAACATGAAATGAGGATCGTTGGTAGAGGGTGTCCCACATAATCAACCATGCAAAATTTCAAAACATTTGGCCCTGTGGTTTCAGAGGAAAACAGTTTTTCAAAATTGACCAACCAGAATCAAAGAATGCTTCTGGCGGCCATGTTTTTTCATCCAACAGGAATAAAATGAGTAACAGTTGTGGAGAACCTCTCATAGACCATACCTGCCAAGTCTGGTTCACATTGGCTCAGTACTTTCAGTGAAGATGATGAAAATGTGATTTCCTATAGGGTTTCTATAGTAACTATAAGCCACAATTGCAGCCATAATTGCACCCCGATGAAGATTAAAATGAGGATCATTGGTAGAGGGGGTTACAGTCATCAGTCACACTAAGTTTTCAAACCATTTGGCCTTGTAGTTTCAAAGAAGATTTTCTTGAAAATGCACATATTTATGAATTCTGTTTCAACAAAAAAAAAAATCGGCAAAAGAAGGTTAAATATTTTGAAAATTACAATTTTCTCAGACAGTATTCTCTTTCAAAATAGCTTTGGATAGGTAAAGGGTTACAGGAAACACATTTTACTTCAATTTTGTCAGATCTTGAAAGATATATATAATTACTGTCATCTAAGCTGACATGATATAAACAAACAGCTTTCCTGGCATTCCAAACTGCAGTCATCACCCAGTCAGTATTTTCTGATAAGTAACTTGACACCAATAATCAACATATACAGTTGCAATTGTTTACAGTAGTACAAGTCAAAATAAGTTGTGTAGGATAATCCTATAAACCATGTATCTTTCTCTTCCTACACTGATAAGACCAGAAGCGGACATCATTTTTCTGGAAAGCTCTCACTGATAGCTTTCCAGAAAATGTCAGATTCTGATCTTGTCAGGGCAGGAGCAGCAGTTTACTTAGTTTATTGCAGTTATGCTACAGCTTATTTCGACTTGTACTGTATACATAATATTTTGGGTTTTTTCCCAGTTCTCAGTGGAGAAAACTGGAACCAACCCTTACCAGATTCTCAAAAAACAAGTATTTTGCTGACAGTACCGATCTTCGTGCAGACAGGGGAGGCATTGGGTTAAGCATTAGAATATAGCCTCTGGTGGCCACATATTTCCATCCTCTCATAGACCATTCCTGCGAAGTTTGGTTCTCGTGGGCTCAGTAGTTCCAGAGAAGAAGATGAAATTGTGATTTCCCGAAGGGTTTCAAAAGTAACTATAAGCCGCAATTGTGGTCATGTTTATAACCCGATCAACATTAAATGAGGATTGTTGGTAGAGGGGGTCCCAGTCATCACTTATGTGAAGTATCAAAACATTTGGCCTGGCAGTTTCAGAGGAGAAGATTTTTGAAAATCCACCAATCAGCAAAGAATGCCTCTGGCGGCCATGTTTTTCAACCCACAGGAACAAAATGAGGATTGTTTGTAGAGGTTCTCCCACAGACCATTCCTGCTGGGTTTGGTTCACGTCGGCTCAGTAGTTCCGGAGAAGAAGATGAAAATGTGATTTCCCATAGGGTTTCTATAGTAACTATAAGCCGCAATTATGGCCATGTTTACAACCCGATCAACATGAAATGAGGATCACTGGTAGAGAGGGTCCCAGTCATCACTTATGTGAAGTATCAAAACATTTGGCCTGGCTGTTTCAGAGGAGAAAATTTTTGAAAATCCACCAATCAGAATCAAAGAATGCCTCTGGCGGCCATATTTTTCAACCCACGGGAACAAAATGAGGATCATTTGTAGAGGACCTCCCACAGACTATCCCTGCCAGGTTTGTTTTCACATTGCCTCGGTTTTTCTAGAGAAGAAGAGGAAAATGTGATTTCCCATAGGGTTTCTATAGTAACTATAAGCTGCAATTGCGGCCATGTTTGTGACCCAATCAACATTAAATGAGGATCGTTGGTAGAGGGGGTCCCAGTCATCATTTATGTGAAGTTTCAAAACATTTGGCCTGGCAGTTTCAGAGAAGAAGATTTTTGAAAATCCACCAACCAGAATCAAAGAATGCCTCTGGAAGCCATGTTTTTCATCCGACGGGAACAAAATGAGGATCATTCGTAGAGGACCTCCCATAGACCATTCCTGCCAAGTTTGGTTTACACCGGCTCAGTGGTTACAGAGAAGAAGATGAAAATGTGAGAAGTTTATGGACGACGGACGACACACGACGACGGACGCCAAGTGATGAGAAAAGCTCACATGGCCTTTTAGGCCAGGTGAGCTAAAAAAAAAAGAGAATGACATAACACCAACAATGTAATTGAGAATTACATAATTTCTCAATTTAATGCCAGCATAACCCCTTATGCTAATTCGGTGAAGGAAACCAATTATAAAGCTAAACCAGAGAATGAGACACCTTATACTCATTTAAAAGTGTCGGAGGATTGTATAGAAACGCTCGTTTGACGTGTGACACATACAAAAGCTTCACAATGAGCTACACTTAAAAACAGTACATAAATGAGACATAGTTATTATTATTCACATCGAGCTACACATTAAAACCACTGATGCTGGACTACTGTCTCTGGAGGAGGTATTCCCTTGCTTTTCACTATAAAGCCTGATAACATGAGGGAAAAACACCGAGCTACACATTAAAACCACCGATGCCCCCCCCATACCCCATCCCACCCACCCACCCACAAACCCCTCCTTCCCCCCACCCACCCCCATGTTCTGAAGGAAAATTCCTCAGAACGAAGAGGACAGCAGAATGGTGTCAGTGCTCGAGCAGACTGCCTAAGACATCTTCTGGATGTAAGATTAATGGACGACATTCTGAGCAACAGAAAGAGGACCTAAAGATCTAAGGTCACCGGAGATAGACTCTATATTTTCTAAGGTAAAACTTGGTAAAATAAGAGGGCAGTGTCCAGTAGGCAGCCTTCATAAGATCAGTAATGGCTATACTGTTAGAATAAGCCCAAGAAGCAGACAGTGCTCTAACCTCATGCGCTGAAATCTTGTTGACAGAACGTTGATCCGAAGATAGACTTTCATAGGCAATATGTATTGCCAGCTGAATCAGACATGTTAACCTCCAGAATAATTTTTCAGGGAACCTGAGGGTGATTTTCAGGGAAATGGGATGGATTTCAGGGAAAAGTTCACGCGGGGACAAAACAGAAGATAAAACTTGCAGATTATCAGCTCGTAGACCACCATTGATACCAGCTTATATCCAGATTTAGTTGTCAATTATGCTGATGCATTTATGCTGTTAAAACATCATAAAATAATGGCTGATTTGACCCCCCCCCCCCCCCCCCCATCCCCTTCTTCCCTCAGAGCACACCACCTGTGGTTTGCTTTTATCAAAGTCTGCTCAGATAATAATTTCCAAAATCTGGAAATGTTAACAAGAAAAGATGTCCTAATGTTCATTTACTTCAAGAAGATTTGTACTTGGAAAGTATTTTCATCAAAATCCTTCATGCATGTGTGGACGTTTGTGCCCTAAACAAAACTTTTCTTTTCATCATTGAAGGATTTGGGTTTTTTAATTCCATTTGAAATTTTCTGGGTACAGACGGCCAACAACAGTTAACAGCTCTGTTGTCAGCACAACGGCATACATGTATTGTTAGAAAATAAGTCCATTGTGTATAAAACTGCAGTCATAATTTTTCGGCATCCTAAGCGACTTTAACCTATTTTTAAACGGTATAATAGTTGAGGTCAAGGTGTTGTTTACGTTTGTTTGGAAAAGGTATGAGAATTAAAGCCATTGTATGAACAAATAAATATATATTATTTAATCCCTTTTCATATATTTTATTTACCAAAAAACTGCATTTAAATGAAGGTGGAGTTTTCAATTTTTTTAAAGTAAGTCACCTATTTTCACTTCAACGTTCGCATATTGATCACGAATCTTCGATTGTGAAGAAAAATACAGAAATAAACATGAACACAGCTGAAATATATATCATAAAATACCCTTTCCTTAAATAAATTTAACTGAAATCCTTATTTTACTGCTTTGTGAGTTTTTATCAGAGTTTGAAATGCATGTGATTTAACTCCGAACGTTTCACATAAGTTATAACGGGAAAGAAATATTCGACTGATGTTTTCCGGGATTTTTGGTCCAAAACTGATTACCGTCCAGGAACTATGCTGAAATTTCGGGATTTTCCCGGGCATTCCGGCAGAATTAACATGTCTGAGCTGAATCCATCTAGCAACAGAATGAACAGATAAATCCTTTCTGTTAAGAATCAGGGAAAGAAAGAATCTTTTTCTTCCCTTTCTAATAAAACTCCATTTAGAAATTAATCTGAGGGTTCTAGGTCTATTAAGAGAGAAATTTCTAACTAGCTTGGATAAAGAAGAATCTGATCCAATAGCCAATTGATCATGATGAGCATACGTGTCTGATAACAGACCCATAGCCCCTTAATTGTGACAGGCTGCAAGTTTAATACGTCAAACAAGTGGACCAGGAAATTGGCAATCTGAGAAATGGACGGATTGTAAATGTCTACAGACTGGTCCGTACACCAATGAAAAAAACCCTCCACTTCGCTGCATAATTGAACGAAGAGGAGGTCCTCCTACAGTTAGAAATTGCTTCCACTGCTCGTCCTGTAAAATGTTTTGCATAGAAGAAGGACCGCACAATGGAAATATGTGACGGTTGAGACCTTCCGGGTTGTGATGCAGTGCGCGGGACTTCCCTTGATATAGAAGGTCCTTTCGAGGAGGAAGCTTCCAGGGAATATCCAATAACAGACACCTGAGAAGATTGATCCAAGATTTCTGTGATGACAGAGGTGCTACCAGCAGGAGTTTGCAGTGAGACTGTTTGATTTTTAACAGAATCTGCTGAATCAACGGAGCAGGAGGATATGCATATCCTATCATTCCGTCCCATGAGATCGATAGAGTGTTTACTGTATACGTTCGGTGATCTGGGCATGAGCATGGTGACACAAACATAGGTAACTGATTGTTCAGGTGTGTCACAAAAAGATCCATCATGGGACGATCCCACAGATCTGACTGAATACTCGCTTGTTGAGAGTCCACTCCGTTGGTAACAGGTGACCTTTTCGAAAGAGGGAGTCTGCTAGTACGTTCAGACGACCCGGTATATGATGAACTGAGAGATGAACATGATGACTCTGAGCGAATAGGAGGATCTTCTCCGTTAATTTGCAAAACGGAATCAAATGAGTGCCTCCCTGGTTCCTGTTGTCGAGTTGTCAGAAAGAATCGGAACATGGATGTTCGCTACTTGAGCAATCCAATGTTGTAGTGTTAGCCAGATAGACATCATCTCCTTGATGTTTATATGCTTCTCTAGGAACTGAGGGTCCCAAAGACACTGACACTTCAAGTCTGCGGGACTTAGGGACGCACCCCAGCCCGTCAGACTCGCATCCATCATAATCATCAAGACCGGATCCGGCAGTGGAAGCGGAACTCCCTGAGTCAGCCACTGGAGATCCTGCCAAATCTGAACCTTTTGTTTTACTAGGTCCGTTAAAACAAACTGGGTTTCGAGAGAATGCGTCTTCACATTCCAGTTCTGAGTAAAGAAAATCTGGAGGGGACACGCATTCAGGCGGCCCATCAGCTCCATCAGTCGCATAAACTCCCTCGCAGTCACTGCGTGAGAGTTTAGACAAAAGCGAGCATACCAACTGAATAATTTCGCTCTGGGTAATGGCAGACGAACCAGACTGTTGTGAGTCATGAAGCTCATTCCCAAGTGAATGAAGGACTTGGACAGAGCTAGATCTGACTTTTTCTCGTTTACTATGAAACTGAGATGTCGGAACTGAAGCAGACTCTGAACATCGTTCTGAAGAATAATTCTGTCGCTGTATCTCTGAAGAATGTCGTCCAAGTAAGCCAACGTTACAACTGCCAAATGAGCTCAGAAGTATGACATTACCGAGTTCATTATTCAAGTGAAAGCCCAAGGAGCCAGGTTCAGACCAAAGCACATCGCTCTGAACTGATAAACCTCTATTTGCATGGCAAAATGCAGGTACTTTCTGAATGCCAGATGCCAGATGTACCAGGGCATGAAAGTACACATCCTTTAGATCTATGCTTGCCACATAGTCGTCCACTCAAACGCTCACTCTGACCAACCAAATGGTTTCCATATAGAACTTTAGAGCTATGATCAATTTGTTTATCCAGCTCAAGTCTATTACCAGTCGGAACGAGCCATCTGGCTTCAGTACGAGAAACAGGTGACTGTAAAAACCTGGAGAATTTTGATTCCCGATGACCTCTATTGCTTTCTTTGATAGGAGAGCCTGTACCTCCGCAAGGAGAGACTCTCTTTTGGAAGAATTTGCTGAAAGATTTGTCTAGCGCGGACTTCTTTTAAGTGGGGCCTTTGCTCGGAATGATAGCCGCAGGCCTGGCGAGACTACATTTCTCACCCACTGATCTTCCATAATTTCCATCCAGTTTTTCGTGAAGTTTGATAACCTTCCACCAACTGGAAAGCAACAGAGGTCTAGACCATCACTTGTATGACTTGCGAGAGGAGAAACTACGTCCTCCCCGCGAAGAACCTCGTCCCGTAGACCTGGAGGCGTCTGACCTATAGTCTTGATAAGACTTGGGCCCCTTTCCCGAGTCACTATATTGACGACCTCCGGAGTAACAGTAAGAGGGTTTCCTAGACCCTCGCGAGGAGCTCCCTTTCAATGATTGGGAACTGGAATGACCTCGCCTACTCTGGCCAGCTGATGCATGTTGTTGAGACGCTGATCTCAGTAGCAGTGCGCTGGAAGCTTTTTTTGGTAGCTTGTTCATAGACTAAGGAAAGCTTGTCGTCAAACAGTGTGTGTCAGAGAGAGCTTTTCACCCTGTCATCGGTAATTGATGACGGCGCAAGGGCTGTATCACATCTAACCAACTCCAAATTTGCCACTGAAAGGAAGGAGTGGTACGTGGCATACATGACTGCCCGAGAAAGACCTCTTGGTGAGGAACTAACATCCTCAAATTCCTTTCCATTTAGACACTGTGCCAGAGCCCTAGTGATATGATCTGCGTAGGACATAGCGTCCAGAATCGCTCTAATAGATGAAGTAGAAGATTCCGTCACATAAGAGCATAAATTGAATGATGTAGGCAAGGATATATCCAAATCCCCAGCCTGCTCATCCAGATGCAGAGAAGCTCTCAGAACATCTTCTCCAACCATTTTAAAAAAATGTGATCCAGGAAATGGTATACTGATTGAAGATGCAGATAAGAAACCGCCTTTCTTTTTCGAACTTGCTAGGTTGAATATGGCATTGTTAAAGTGGCCGAAGGCCTCAGACACTTGCCAAGATAGTCCTGAGAAGAAAAGAACATCATCTTTCCTTTGCACAACATCCCTGTCTGAGGACGACAGTGGTTTCTGCCTAGCAGACACAGCTTGCTGATCAGGTGGAACAAGGTCAGGATAGTGTTGATGAATGAAATTTATCACGACCATATGCTGTTCCGAAAGGGAAGGGTAATCCTCCTCCTGCTCCCTTTCACCATCTGCCTGATTCAGCTGAGAATTTCAGTCAACAGCATCTGAATGTACAGATGACCGGACCGACCCAGCACCGTCCGACATCTCACCACTGGAGTCTGCGGAAGGCTGCACTTACACTTGCTGGGAAGCTGCAATGAACTGTGCAATTTGTGACAGCAAGTCCGTTACAGAGGCTTGAGGAGCAGCAGTCTTCAGTTTTTGCACCACTTGCTGCTCCTGGGATGGAGATCTGGACGGAGATCTCTTCTCTGAACGTCCCAATGAATGATGCCTCGGATCACTAGCTCTCGGATGGCTCGACTTCAAGGGCGAAGACTGGGAATGTCATCGTGCGGCTGCCTGGATATCTGAAATCGGGTAGCTAGTGTGCGGTCGTGTGTGCTTATCTGAACCTGAGCAAAAAGCCGTAACTGTAGCCGACCCCGGCTGCAGTTTAGACGGAGCGTCCCGGGCGGCGAGGAGTGACGTTAGCTCCAACTCAGTGAAGTTTCTCAAAACAACATTTGGCCCCAAATGTTGCTGGGTTAGAGAAGGCTCTCTAAGTCTATAAGAACTCGCCGAGCTTCCCAAAGAGAAACTTGAAGGCTTCCTCCCTTTTTCCGTTGTCGACGGGTGAGCTTCAGTTTTTAAGGTGCTCGCTCTACCCGATTCTACACTTCCCTCGACTGCAAAGGACTTATCCGGTGTTACGTCTCCCACTGTCAAGTTGGCCACTTCACCGGTCGAGCTGGCTGCTGGAATAAGAGGCTTTATTCCTTGTTTAATATTCAGGAGCACCTTAGGAGCCAGTTCTGTTTGCTCATCAGAGCGTGACAACAGCAGCACACTTAGGATTGGTGTCGCAATACCATCACCATGTTCTTGTTCCTCTGAAAAAGAAACTGAAAAACTCGAATTATCCGGCAGTGACAGCTCTGGCATCAGAACTTCATCGATGCCGACTTACCGCGACATCCATCTCCAATGTTTGGCATCCCTATGTACATAAGTAGGACAAGAACCTGTAGGAGTGCATCGACTACAGGCAAGACAACAAGCATGTAAATCCGAGGTAGACTTCCTCACCTTGCATTTAGAGCAGTAAGCTTTCATAATTAATTACAATCAAAAACAGAGTCGATAGCATTCATACAAATTTAACAACAAAAATACATGATAAGAGCAATCAAATTAATTTTGAAACAATTCTAAAACATTTTTCGAAAAAGAAACTTTTTTGAAAATTTCCAAGTTCCCAAAGGGAACATCATGAGCACAAGGGCATCCCCCTGCAGCCTTAGTATGGACAAACACCAATTTTTTTTTAGCCACACTACCGGAATCATAATCAATGTATCCTACAATAATTCTACAGTAATATAATATAAAATACTACATATATTTGAGGACGTTGCCAATGTAAACAACATCAAAAGAAAAAATGGAAATAAGACAACAGACACACAAAAAGGCCCAAAGTCAGTAACCAATTTAAATGTTACCAGATGCAAAGTTAGGTCTTCATACGAAGAAAAAACGATACATCAGTTAGAAGATGCAAGACCAAAACGACCCAACACCCCTAGGGTGAGGACGTAACAATGGGGATAAACAGACTAAAAATTCTGTAATCCCCATTAAACTCCCAAGAAATTTAATAAAAAATTTCAATAAAAACAGCCAAAAAGCTTAGGAGTTTAACAGGAGGGTTCTTGGAAGGATAGGGAAGGAACACCTAACAAACAGTCGGTAAATCATTAGCAAGAATGATGACGTCAGGCACATGTCCCGAAAATGGGAAACATGAAATAATTTTTATAATTACTGTAAAGTTACAGCCCTGAACGTCTCAAACCACCATTGTTCACTTCCATCATCCATTTACAGCCTTGAATCCACCAATTCTTTCATTGATTTGTGTCTGGCATCCTCAAAAAAGGAGATTTAAAGCACTGATGTCAACTCATTGCTTTGCGCCAATTCCGGTGCCTTCCTGGTTACCGCAATGCGCAGTAAACAAAAGTATGGAGGAGCAGATAGGAGTTTAATTTTTCGGTTTTGTATGCAAATTTGGGGGATTGGGGGGGGATTCAAAATTTGTGTTTGGCCCTGGATTTTATCGAGTTTGCAACAGCCAAGTCTGGGCCATTGGTTGCAGTATAAAAATATGAGATGTTTGAAACTGTGTTCTATTTAATGCCTACATGGGTGCCCATAATTTTTTTATGCACAACTCAAGTACAATTCACAAAACTGAATTGGGTTCAAAATTCATTCAAATTGGGACAGGGATTCTGAAAACTGAGAATTTGGGCAGTTCAAAAATTTATCTACCAAGAGGCCAGTTATTATTATAATTAGGCATGATGTACAATGGAAAAAATAAAACTTTGTTAAGATCTTGCCAAATGAAAGTTTAATTCATAACAAAGTTTAAAAGCAGTCAATTGAAGAGATTTAAAACTGTGTAAACTACCGTATTCCCAACATGTTGAAAGGAAAAGTTATAAATTTAGCCATCAAAATTCAAAACTATAGTAATTAAGAATGGATGATGAAAATTGAATTTTGTCAAGAAGTTGCCAAAGTCTTTCACTAATCCAAGTTTCAAAGTTTCAAATAAATGGTGAAAAAATGTAATTATTACATTGTTCTCAAAAATGAAAAGGACACAGGAATCTTGGATGCATGGACAAATGGATGCCAACCATTTTGAAGCCCTACCACCTTGTGACAAATATTGTTGTTGCAATACTTGACTGATGAAAAAAATTGCGAAAACTGGGAAGGGGGGGGGGGAGGGGGAAGATAGGGGGGGTCTTGCCACCTCCCTCACACCATGTTTATTAATATGCCCCACCCCAATCGTTGATCATATGAATTTTTTTGGCATTAGGTCAGCGATTCGAAGATGACTCAAAGACTGAAACACCACCTTCACAACAGATGACCGAGATGGACAAAAAGTGCTCAGTGAAGCTCACTCAGAAATTCAGTCATCCAAGCTAAAAACGAGATGCAACAAACTCAAGTCTAAGTAATAAGCAAAATTATATGATTCAGTTAATGGATTCAGAGGGGTAAGTTTAGACTGAAGGGCAATTAGTTCAACTGATTAATGTAATGCAGATTCACGTGTGCAAGTTTACATTGGAGGGCAGTCAGTTAAACAGATTAATATAATGCAATCCCCTAGTCCCTTTACAGTTCCCATGCAGGTCTAATTACTATTACCTTCTGACAATTCTGGTGTCAATTTCATTCTCCTTTGAGGCACATGACAGTCTTTTTCTCTCTTCACTTCTGTCATCACACCTGCAAAAGAATATAGGATAAATTATTTTAAGAAAATAAATCATAATAATTTCACATAAGTTAAAACTTCCCTTCATAAAAATGTTAAAACTGAACACACTGAGTCAACACTTTATACACTAAGTCATTACAAAAATTGGAATAATGTTTTTTTTCCAAAAGGCAAATTTTCCTAATATTTCAGCCCTATTTAATAGAGCAGAAGAATTTCGAAAATGAGAGATCATGCCAATATACTATCATTAATGGATCATAACTTTAGCTAAAGAAGTTTATCCATTTCCAGATGAGTGAGCCACATCCACTAGTTGTTACATGATAATGCAGCATATTGCAGATTAGGCCTAAAAAAAAGTTAAAAATCTGTTTCTCAAGCCCACCCACATGGTCATTTTGCCTGCCGCACAACCTCTTTTTATAACCAATGCAAACTTAAAACTAGAGGCTCTAAAGAGCTTGTAATCGCTCACCTGGCAGAACTACATATAAAAATGTGATTTCCCATAGGCTTTCGACGGTAACTATGAGCTGCAATTGTGGCCATGTTTGCAACATTACATCAACATTACATGAGGAACATTGGTAGGTGTCCCAGTCCTCAATCATGTGAAGTTTCAAAACATCTGACTTTGTAGTTTCAGAGAGGAAGATTTTTTCAAAATCCATCGATCAGAATCAGAGAATGTCTCTGGTGGCCATATTTTCCAACCAACGGGAACAAAAAGAGGATCGTTTGTAGAGGGCCTCCTATAGACAATTCCTGCGAAGTGTGGTTCATGTTGGCTCAGTAGTTCCATAGAAGAAGATAGAAAAAGAAGATGAAAATGTGATTTCCTGTAGGGTTTCTATAGTAATTTTTAGCTGCAATTGCAGCCATGTTTGCAACACGATCAACATTAAATGAGAATCATTGGTAGAGGGTGTCCTAGTCATCAATCATGCAAAGTTTCAAAACATTTGGCCCTGTGGTTTCGGAGAAGATTTTTCAAAATCCACCAATCAGAATCAAAAAATGCTTCTGGCAGCCATGTTTTTCGATGTTAGGTAACAAAATGAGGAGTGTTTGTAGGGGACCTGCCATAGACTATCCCTGCCAGGTTTGGTTCACATCAGCTCAGTAGTTCCAGAGAAGATGAAAATGTGATTTCCCATAGGGTTTCTATAGTAATTATAAGCCACAATTGTGGCCATGTTTACAACCCGATCAACATTAAATGAGGACCGTTGGTAGAGGGGGTCCCAGTCATCATTTATGTGATGTTTCAAAACATTTGGCCTTGCAGTTTCAGAGGAGAACATTTTTGAAAATCCACCAACCAGAATCAAAGAATGCCTCTGGTGGCCATGTTTTTCATCCGAAGGGAACAAAATGAGGATCGTTTGTAGAGGACCTCCCATAGACCATTCCTGCCAAGTTTGGATTACACTGGCTCAGCAGTTCCAGAGAAGATGAAAATGAGAAAAGTTTATGGATGACAATGGACGTCAAGTAATAGCAAAAGCCCACATGGCCTTTTAGGCCAGGTGAGTCAAAAATATAAATGACAATGTATTTTAATCATGCTTTGTTACAAACTGAGGCAAATAAATAAACATCAAACAAAGATGGCAAAATTTAAAGTCTCATGATTTCAAAGAAATTTTGGAGGATGCTGCAAGCCAATAAAAACATTCAATGAGAGGGTTCAATTTCAATGAGGAATTACTTGAGAACCAACACCCTTCTTTTTTCATTCTTAGCCACAACATGCAGATCACAAACACCGGATTTTATAATGTTTTGGAATGTGAAAATTAATCACTGCACGCAAAGAAAAATTAGTGCTGGGCAGTTTTCTGATTAATAGGGTATAGCCTGTTATAAAAAAAAATATTGTTAGTAATATCATCGGAAACGAAAAAAAATCAAAATACTGTCATGTAGAGAAATCATTCCACATGCCCCTCCTGGATTGAGAAAAATGAAACACCAGTCAGAGGAATGCAGTTCCTGTTCATTCCAGAAGTGTCTGGAAAGCCAGGAGTTAGCGCTAATGAGCTCTGGGGAGGGTTGTCTAGAATCAATTAAAACAATAACTGGGCTGATTTTGTTTTTGGTAGTAGCCAGGACATTTCCCAGTTGACTGAAGTCAATGGCCTTTGACCAATATGCAACGCTGCTTTGAGAGCATAAAGCTAAAGAATGAACACAATGTGTTCAGCCAGTAGTCTGTTGTATGATTTCAAGATGCAGACATCACAATACAATAGGACAATAAAATGGAGAAAAAACTAAAATACAATCTCTTTTCAATGACAGATGATTGTTACGCAACATGTAAGTTGCATGGTTGTGACGACCAAGATTTCAGTATGTATAGTTCATTGTTCAATTCAGTTACTTCCTTTGATATGTCTCTAAATTATTGACTGCAAGCAGCATTCCAGTAAACAGTAGAGAAACACATCAAGGGAGGTAAAAACTTTAAAAATAGATGTGGCCTGTCCCAACTTCGGACCAAGAATACCTCTTGCAACACACTCTCTGATAGTGGGTAACATTAATGCCAAACATCATTAATATCCTTCAAGGCCGGCAAAAGTTCTGAGCCGGAAACGACTTGTTACAGTTATACCCTTGCAAATGAAGTTCAGGGGGAGTTTTTGGGAACTTTATTCATCTGTCAAGTTCACATACTCCCCACACACCCAAATCCAACTATAACAAGTCGTGTCCAGATCAGAACTTTTGATGGCATTGAAGGATATTAATGATACTTGGTATTATTGTTGTTCACCACCAGAGGGTGAATCACAAATAAGGTTGAATGTCTGTCTACAAGGTCAAGGTCAAGGTCATGGACTTAGTTCAGGTTGAAGTCACTGAATGCAAGTTGAACAAAGTCTGTGACCTTGATCTTGTTCATCAAACAGTTCGTCAAAAATTTATGTCTTATCACCGTATTTGATAGCATTGTTTTAAAATGTTGTGAGAAGACCGCTCTCTTCAATGCTGAAACTCCCTAAGACAGCTCATGCCCCCTGCGCTTGCCGCAGATGCTTTCTAAATCTGTGAAGTTTCATACAGTAGGGCCATCATGGATGGGTCAAAATCCATGGGTTGTCATTTTTTCCACACTTATAATTTAGAGATGATCCACTATCACACCTAGCAAAATTTCCACCAATGAAGCACCAGGGTAATCCCAGTGCTTTATTGTTGGAAATTTCGCTGGGTGTCATAGCAGATCATCTCTGAATTATATGTTGGAAAAATGCTCACCCATAGATTTTGACCCGTCCCCAATGGTTGTACTGTAATCGGGCTGATTTTGTTTTTGGTAGCAGCCTGGACATTTCCCAGCTAAATGAAGTCAATGGCCTTTGACCCTGATGCAACATTGCTTTGAGTGCATAAAGCTAAAGAATGAACACAATGTGTTCAGCCAGTAGTCTGTTGTATATTAACTATAAGCCGCAACTGCATCCATGTTTGCAACCCGATCAACGTTTACATTAAATGAGGATCGTTGGTAGAAGGGGTCCCAGTCATCATTTATGTGAAGTATCAAAACATTTGGACTGGCTGTTTCAGAGAAGATTTTTGAAAATTCACCAACAAGAATCAAAGAATGTTTTTAAACCCAGGGGAAAAAAAGGAGGATCGTTTGTAGAGGACCTCCCATAGACCATTCCTGCGAAGCTTGGTTCACATTTGCTCAGTAATTCCAGAGAAGAAGATGAAAATGTGATTTCCCATAGGGTTTCTATAGTAACTATAAGCTGCAATTGAAGCCATGTTTGCAATCCGATCAACATTAAATGAGGATCGTTCGTAGAGGGTGTCCCAGTCATCAACCATGCAAAGTTTTAAAACATTTGGCCCTGAGGTTTCAGAGGAGAAGATTTTTCAAAATTCACCAATCACAATCAAAGAATGCCTCTGGTGGTCATGTTTTCAAACCCATCGGAACAAAATGAGGATCGTTTGTAGAGGACCTGCCATAGATAATCCCAGCCACGTTTGGTTCAAATCGGCTCAGTTGTTCCAGAGAAGAAGATATTGAGGGGTGGGGTAATTTGATTGGAACAAAATCAAAATGCGTGGTCATAGGAAACAGTCACCTCAAATTTCAATTGAATCGGTTCAACGGTTTTGGAGGAGAAGACGCAAACACCATGTTCACGGATGCCAGATGGTGAGTGGTCACTATAGCTCAACCTGACTGAAAGTCAGGTGAGCTAAAAATGCCTGCCCGCATACAATTTTACAAAAGATGGCCTGAGAAACAGACAATCTTTCTTTCTTTTATCTCTCCCAAAGGACTCAACACAGTTACCACTGGTTAGGATCGAGCCAGGGACCTTTCATTTCTAGAACCACTGAGCCACTGCACCCACACCCTCCAAACCTCTCTTGTGACTGAAATGTTCATCCTCAGTGGAAGTTATATCAGACTAAACTTAACACTCTTTATCTTCCAGCAGATTCACATCTTGATTATTGTTTGGATTACCATTGTCTGGCGCAAATGAATTATTTGTGTGCTCACAGATGCAGTGGGACTCTATTAATTGAATAGCCACTTTGCCAGTGAAAATTATTCAATTTACAGGAATATTCAGCTACGAGGCATTTGGACATTTTCCTGTATCATAGAGATAAATTGAGCATTTATTCTTTTGTATCTTGTTTGACAGATCTTATGAAGCTTTGTCAAACAAGATATAACAGATTAAATGTCTGTATGAATGAACTACAAGAGGAATTCGCTAATTGTTAGGGTAGTTTCTGGACATATTATAAGCTTTTTATTCAGTAAACCAGTTTTCTCTATAACCTATATTCCATTAACAGGAGAAATTTCTACTGAAGGTATGGTAAATGCTTTTGTGTTTGGGAGTTATATTCAATTAACAAGGTTATTTAATTAAGAGATTTCAAATTGCGTGGGCTACACTGTTTTAGTTTCCCAGTGTTTTTAGACATATTTCTTAAAATGCACCAGCAGCTTCCATGACTGTGACACTATGAGAGCAGGTGCAAACTTACAAACACAGAGGTCCAACATATTCTGATGCACATTCTTCTGTATTTCAACCCTTCACCTAATGTGAACCTGCATTGTTCACAAAAATGATTAATTTAAAGTAATTTGTATATTTTTTATACTTACCAATGGCCCAGACTTAGCTGGTGCAAACTCAATATTATCAAGGGCCAAACACAAATTTTGAACCTCCCCTCCTCCCCCCAATTCCCCAAATTTGCATATCATACCGAAACTTAAAAGTTCTATCTGGCCCTCCATACTTTTACTATCTGCGCATGCACAGCAGTCAGGAAGAGACCGGAAGTGGCGCCAACAACATTCTTTGTAGATGAGTGTACTAAATAATAACTCAGCAGGGAGGTATGAGTGCCCACTCATGGGAGGGCCATATCCGCCTGGGCCACTGGTAAGTATAAAAAATATACAAATTACTTTAAATTTATCATATTTTTATACTAATAACCAATGGCCCAGACTTAGCTGAATCGTAAAAAGGCGGAAGGCCTAGGACTTAAGAATTAGCAGACTAAATATAGCTCCTAAGCCTGCATTCCAAGGTGAAAAGGAGATTAAATTTAAAAGGAATTACATGTATGTCTCTCTATACAATAATAGAGAAGACATATCATAAATAAGGAGCCATATCCAAGTAATTCAGTAATCTTAGCATGAATGATTATGCTAATTGGGTGTAACAAACCCCCAATTTTAAGGCTAGTCCGGAGTAAGCCCCTTAAATTAGGATGGCATATTCTCGAGTGAGAGACTAATCCCCACAAACACACGCCATATATAAATAATAAACAAGCTGTACCTAGGATCAGTAATAATCTACAGACATAACAGCTTCACTCAAAGTTACACGCTTATCAAGCTGGAAGAGATGAAGAAAAATCACCTCCCCCACCCCCCTTTTTTGAAGGAATATTCATCAAAACAATCAGGGAAGTGCTCTGGAATCAGTGAAAAGCGGTACCAAATAATCAATATATATTCGCCCAACAGGCACCTAGTTATTAATTATTATTAACTAGAGGTACTGTGAGCAAGCTCACAAAGTGATACCCCCCGCGCTTGTCAGAATGGAATTATATTGCTTCATGCACATCTTCATATGGAGTTCTTCCATTATGTAAAGTTTCATGAAAATTCTTCAAACAGTTTAGGAGGAGTTGCGCTTATAAGGATTGAGAGACGGACGGATGGACGGACGGACCAACAGGATGATTGCTATATACCCCCCCCCCCCCCCCACCCACCCAAACTTTGTTTGCGGGGGGTATAATTATTGGTGTTTAATGCCACTTCAGAAACTAAGGCTATCGTGGCTATCCCGGTAATTAACAGCGCACGCTTCTAACATATATAGGAGTTGGAATACGTAGATAGGTCAGAAACTTGTGATATGTGTACAACCATACACTTGTCTAATTGAAACCCAATGGAAAGTATCTGAAGAGCAAACACGCTTCTAAGGCAACCAACAGGCAACCCCTGTTCAGGTGTACAATTAATTCCAATAATAAAACTCCAATTGAACCGTGCGAATATATGAGAATGTGTACCGTATCTCATAGAAACCTGGATTTAGAACATGGAACAAGCTATTATTAACAGACTTGCCATGGACCATCCCCGAAATAATTCATTGTTTCCTAGGTCCATAACAACCAATTACTGATCGGAGAAAGAATATACTACTCTGAATAATGATGCCAAAAATTGAGAACGTATGCAGGGACGGCCTATTGGAAGTTCCATAACTGATCCAAATATCCCCAAAATTCTCATGAGCTCTATAAGCAGAGCAAGAATTTATATATAATCTGTTCAATAAGGCGTCTGCCTAATAAATACACATATTATGCATGCAAGCAATGAAATCCTGCAAGTGCTCATCTGAATACAACCTGTATCGACGGTATGTCCGAGTGATACAACTGTAACCAGGAAACTGAATGAATAATATGTTATTATGCAGTTAACTGAGTAAATAAGAAAAGGCCAAACCGCTCTGAGCGAAACTTTTCAGAGTGAACTAATTGCCTCATTGGAGAATGTTGCCCAGATAACCGACATGTCAGCCACACAGGTACACAAAGGCTAGCAATTTTACTGATAAGGAATCATATGCCCGTATATGACTTATAAACAAACAACCACAGGAAACAAACCAACTAAATAGTGGATGTGCCCATGAGGTCGCCGTTAGAACACGACCCAGCCGCCAATCGAGGAGCCATGAAAGGCATGTATATACTTGAATGCATTTGAGGCTTACAGGAAGAAAACTACGTCCAGCCCTGTAATCGCGTATTAACACATTGGTGGGAGGAGGGGGTCCATGTATTTACTTGAATGCATTTGAGGCTTACAGGAAGAAAACTACATTTTGTCCTGTAATCGCTTCTTAACACATTGGTGGGAGGAGGTGGCAAGGGGTGGGTGGGGAGGGGGGAGATATGGTGGAGGGGGGGAGTCGACAAATAATTCCTATCGAACCCCCCTCACCCACATTACTTGAATCGCTCTTGTGCTAGTTATCAAATAGTATAGGAACCACAGGGCTCCATCACATCTGACCAACTCCATAATGCCACTAAGAATGGAGAGGGACGTGATGAACAAATAATACACCATCTAGACATAATATCCAGTCTCTAAGGTGGAAATACAATCCAGAGCAATAGATTGGATAGAAATGAAAAGGGAGATGAAAACAATGTTCCAAAACATGATCATAAAAACCTAGATGAACTCCTTATGTTCGATCTGATATCAGGAAATATATTCCTGAGGAGTTAAGAATAGGCGTTTGAAGAAACGCTCATTAATCAAACTAGGTAAATATGGCATCATCAATAAGGCTTATCGCCTCATATAACACCAAACCATACCGGTAGGAAGAGAATAACCTCCTCCAACATAACTGTATCATAATGCAGAAAAATCAATGTATCATATCCGATAGAATAATGAACTCAGCCGAGCTGAAGCAGATAAAGCTCCTCCTATACGTGAAGACAATAAAAAGGCTGATAACTGCAGCCTTAGAAGCTAAGGAGACTTACAACCCCAGCCGTAGCTTATAAGTCTTCATCAGATATATCGGTGAAAGTTGCGACCTTGAAAGCTCACTGAACAGAGACTTACAACTATCGTCGCGCAAGTTTGGGAATGAAGATCAGCTATTTAAACAGCCCTAAATTCCCAAAGAGACAGTAGTCTCAAGAGATAATTATTTCAGTTATGTCACTGCATAATTACTGAAAAACATCGCTCATGATTCTAGCTAGGCTACTATCGTGTAAACAATAAGACTCAAGTCTATGACACCCAGGAAAACAAACCGAAAAGCACTCTACCTTTATTGGTTTTATTCCCAAAAGACAGCGGTTAGAGCCTAGCTAACGTAGCTTAGAAGTCTTCATCTCCATGAAGACAGATATCTCTGTGTAACTTGCGACCTCAAAAGCTCACTAAGCGGAGACTTACAACCATCACCGTGCAAGGTAGGGAATGACGAGCCGCTATTCTAACAGCCATAATTCCCAAAGAGACAGTAGTCTCAAGGTAGTTACGCAGATATGAGTCTTCGTCTATGTGAAGACATATCTGTGTCACTTGCGGCCTTTGAAAACTCACTAAATGGAGACTTAGAACACTAGCCGCTAATTTATAAGAAAAGACCGCTGTAACAGTGGATAAGGCTACTATGGCATCCACAATGGCATTAAATGTCTTGACGCCAAGGAACAGAATGCCGAGAGGGAAAAGACGTACTTATTCCCTCTAATGGCTCTATTCTAAACAAGACAGCTGTCTCAACCTATCAAAGCAGTATCCATCTGGCTTCGGGACGAGAAACAGGTGACGACTTGCAAAAACTTGGAGAATTTTGATTCTCGACGACCTCTATTACTTTCTTCGACAGGAGAACCTGTACCTCCACAAGGAGAGACTCTCTTGGAAGAATTCAACGGAAGATTTGTCCAACATGTACTACTTGTAAGTGGAGCTCTGCTCGGACTGATAGGTGCAGACCTGCCGAGACTACATTCTCATCCACTGATATTCCATAATTTTCATCCACTTTTTTGTGAGGTTGATAACCTTCTGCTAACTGGAAAGCAACAGAAGTGTAGACCATCACCTGTATGACTTGCGAGGCTTGCGGTAAGCAAAACTACATCCCTCCCGCAAAGAACCTCGTCCCGTCGACCTAGGGGCGTGTGACTTATATTCTTCATAAGACTTGCACCCCTTTTCCGATTCGCTATACTGACGCCCTCCGGAGTAACTGTTAGAGGGTTTCCTAGACCCTCGCGAGGAGCTCCCTTCTATGATTGTGAACTGGAACAACCTCGCCTACTCCGGCCAGTTGAAGCATGTTGTTGAGATGCTGATCTCAGTATCAGTGCGCTGGAAGGTTTTGGTAGCCTGTTGATAGACTAAAGAAAACGTGTCGTCAAACAGTGTGTGTCCCGAGACCGGAGCGACTCGGAGAGAGATTTTCACCCTGTCATCGATGATGACATAAGGGCAATTTGCCACTGAAGGGTGGAGTGGTACGTGGCATACATGACTGTCCTGGAAAGAACTCTTAGGGAGGAACTAACATCCTCAATTCCTTTCCCTTAGAGGCTGCGCCAGAGCCCTGGTTATATGATCTGTGTATAACATAGCGTCCAGAATCGCCCCATTAGATGAAATAGAAAATTCCATCACATCCGAGAGTAAACTGAATGATGTAAGTAAGGATATAACCATGTCCCCAGCCTGCTCATCCAGACACAGAGTAGCTTTCTGAACATCTTCTCCAATTGTTTTATAATAACATGCTGATTGAAGATGCCGATAAGAAACAGCCTTCTTATTCTGGGTTGCTGGGTGAGCTTTAGTTTTTGGGAGCCGTAACACTGGGTAAGTCTGTTGCGGTCGAGGGAAGTGTAGAATTGGGTAGAGCGAGCACCTCAAAAACTAAAGCTCACCCAGCAACAACGGCATAGGGGAAGAAGCCTGCAAGTTTCTCTTAGGGAAGCTCTGCGAGGTCTGAGTGGATACCAAAATATCCACGCAGACCTTGCCGAGCTTCCCTAAGAGAAACTTGCGTAATTTTTTAAGATTTAGGCACACTTTTTGGGTGTGGCCCTACCAAAGGGTGAGGCAACTTGATTTGAACAAAATCAAATTGCGATGTCATAACAAACTATTATCTCAAATATCAATTAAATTGGTTCAGTGGTTTGGGAGGAGAAGATGCAAACACCATGTTCACGGATAACGGACAATGGACGACAGACGGTGAGTGATCACTATAGCTCTCCTGACTTGAAAGTCAGGTGAGCTAAAAACTCGAATTATTTTGTGGTGAGAGCTCTGGCATAGGAGCCTCACAACCAACGCCGAACCGTGACACCCATCTCTAACGTCTGTCATCCCAATGTAAACAAGTAGGACAAGAATCCGTAGGAGTGCATCAACTACAGGCAAGGCAACATGCATGAAAATCCAAGACTTCCCTGCCTTGCATTTAAAGCAGTAAGCTTTCATAATTATAATCAAAAGACAAAGTCAATAGCACTACTACAAACTCCAAAACAAAATATATGATAAAGATACATGAATAATAGCAATCAAAACTAAATTCAAAAAAATTATAATAAATTTTTCAAAAAAATTTTGTGAAAATGCCTAAGTTTCCAAAGGGAACATCATGAGCCCAAGGGCATCCCGATAAAACCTAAGTGTGGACAAAATTCCCCAATCCCCAAAATTTGCATACAATACAGAAAATTACAAGTCCTATCTGGCCCTCCATACTTTTACCATCTGCGCATGCGCAGCAGTCAGGAAGAGATCAGAAATGGCGCCAACATCATTCTATGTAGATAAGCGTCCTAAATAACAACTCAGTGGGGAAGTATGAGTGCTCACTCATGGGAGGGACATCCCCATCTGGGCCGTTGTTAAGTATAAATGAAAGTGTCAATGACACTGTAGCTCTACTTGTTTAAGACATGTACATGTATAGTATGTGTGACACAGCAACGACAAACATCTAGGTAATTACCTGATAACAAAGGTACATATAAAGTATTGTAACGGTCTGTACATAAATGCTGTCCATAGCCTGTCACAAATGTACAGGTAAAGTATTGTAAAGGTGGATGACAGTTAGATGCTAAACTAGAAAAGAAATCCTTGAGTCCCAGAGTGGGTCTGAACCCAAAAATAGCACAGTGATAACAAAGGCACCCAAAAACACTCGTTCCCGTCCCAAGGTGATAACAAAGATACCCAAGAAGTTTCGTGAAGATCGGTTTATAAATACAGATTCTAGCCCGAGGTGTATTGGCATGTGCACTTACTGTGTATAAGTATCACTGAATAAATCAAAGTTCATCTAATTTGCAATGTATTCCATGTTACTAAACATTCATACAAAAATTTATTCAAATCAGAACTTTCATACAGAAGTTCTGTACAAAAAATGATTGTTCTAATTTTGGTACAAAATGGCTGCTGGCGACCATCCTGAATTTCGAACCGCACCCAAAAACACTTCTTCTCATCCCACGGTGATAACAAAGGTACCCAAGAAGTTTCGTAAAGATCGGTTCAAACATACGGCCTCTAGCCCGAGCCGTATAGAAGTTGGGTACAAAAAAAACTGATTGGACCTAATTTCAGTACAAAATGGCCAATGGCAGCCATCTTGAATTGTGGACTGCACCCAGAAACATACATTCTCGTCCCAAGGTGATAACAAAGGTACCCAAGAAGTTTCGTGAAGATAGGTTCATAAATATGGCCTCCAGCCCGAGCTGTATTGGCATTTGCAGTTACAGTGCTGAAAGTAACACTAAATAGATCAAAGTTAGTCTAATTGGCATAATTTATGGATGAGAAAAAAAACCTGTATTATATGTGATGTATCCCATTGTACTAAACATTCACACAAAAAATTATTCAAATCAGCACTTTCATATGGAAGTTCTGTGCAAAAATCTGATTGCACCTAATTTTTTATAAAATGGCTACCAGCGGCAATCTTGAATTTCAGACCGGACCCAAAAACACTTGTTCTCATCCCACGGTGATAACAAAGGTACCCAAGAAGTTTCATAAATATTGGTTCATAAATACAGCCTCTAGCCCGAGCCGTATTGGCATTTGTACTTACAGTGCTAAAAGTAACACTAAATAAATCAAAGTTAGTCTAATTTGCATAATTTACGCACAAGAAAAAAACCTGTATTATATGTGATGTATCCCATGGTACTAAACATTCATACAAAAATTATACAAATCAGAGCTTTCATATGGAAGTTCTGCACAAAAATCTGATTGCACCTAATTTTGTACAAAATGGCTGCCAGTGGCCATCTTGAATTTCGGAACGGACCCAAAAACACTCGTTCTCTTCCCACGGTGATAACAAAGGTACTCAAGTAGTTTTGTAAAGATCGGTTCATAAATATGACCTTTAGCCCGAGCCGTGTTGACGGCGCGACAGATGGACGACAGGCCATGACAATAACTCAAATTTGACTTCACCAAAGTTGAGCTAAAAATATACAAATTACTTTAAATTTATAATATTTTTATACGAATAACCAAAGGCCCAGACTTAGCTGAATCGTAAAAAGGCAGAGGGCCTAGGACTTAAGAATTAGCAGACCCAATATAGTTCCTAAGCCTGCATTCCAAGGTGAAAGAAGATTAAATTTAAAAGGAATTACATGTATGTCTCTCTATACAATAATAGAGAAGACATATCATAAATAAGGAGCCATATCCAAGTAATTCCGAAATCTCAGCATGAATGATTATGCTAACTGGATGTAACGAGCCCCCAATTTTAGGGCCAGTCCAGACTAAGCCCCATAAATTAGGATGGCGTATTCGAGAGTGAGAGACTAACTCCCACAAACACACGCCACATATAAATAATAAACAAGTTGTATCTAGGATCAGTAATAATCTACAGACAAAACAGCTTCACTTATAATTACACGCTTATCAAGCTGGAGGAGATGAAGAAAAATCACCCCTCTCCCCTTTTTTTGAAGGAATATTCTTCAAAACAAAGAGGGCTGTGCTCTGGAAAAACGGTACCACCCAACAGGCACCCAGTTATTAATTATTGGTGCTTAACGCCACTTCAGAAGCTAAGGCTATAATGGTGATCCAGGTAATTAACAGTGCACACTTCTAACGTATATCAGAGTAGGAATACGTATAAGTCGAAAACCGGTGTCCAATTGAATCCCAATGGTGACCCCGTTCAAGTGTACTGAATTCC
This sequence comes from Pictodentalium vernedei, assembly GCA_031216915.1. Taxonomy (NCBI): domain Eukaryota; kingdom Metazoa; phylum Mollusca; class Scaphopoda; order Dentaliida; family Dentaliidae; genus Pictodentalium; species Pictodentalium vernedei. The sequence goes on along the minus strand of CM062296.1, from coordinate 436,126,917 downwards.
AACAAGAGCTGGACTGTCATCCGGTGCATACTCCCACGTGGTGTACCGCCTAGTGTGGGCATACCTATGACAAACAAACATTATTTATGAATATTCTCGTACAAACTGATGGACAGATGCACAGTCGGGCGGATGCAATCCAGTATACACCCCTCCCCCCCCCCCCCATTTTCTTTGAAAGTTTTCAATAATTTCTAAGTCAAAAGGTATGGTAAATTGTTTGGTGTTTGGAAGTTTTATGCAATGAGGCAGAAGTTTTAAGTCATAGGCAAACTTCATGCCATATTTCACTGAAATCCGATAACCCCAATCCAGTATACACCCCCCTTCCCCCCCCCCCCCCCACCATTTTCTTCGAAATGTTTCAACAATTTCTAAGTCAAAAAAGGGGGATACCTCTAAAAAGGGGAATGTGAGAAATATCGTTGTATCCTTTTTTTAAAGCCTACACCATAAGCAGTGTTCACGGCAAATTTCGTTGCAATAGAAAACCCGAGATGCAGGCTGAACAGACAAAATTTGGCTCAGACGGACACAATTTCTAAGTGAACAAGTAATAAAAAAAAAATAACTAGTGTGGGCATACCTATGACCAACAAATATTATAGAAAAACAAATATTATAGAAAATAATAATTTACTTAAGTTATGAATATTCTCGGACGGACTCACACACGGACGCACAGACGGACGTTCTAACAAATGGCTACTTATGTGGCTATTTTATGGACATATTAGGTGGCTAACCTAAAACACATGTCCAATAATAAAACAAGTTTTGGGGGGGGAAAATTTTGGGGGGGGTCAGCTAACCCTAACCCTACCCTTTACTGACCCTAACCCTACCCACCCCTAACCCTAAGCTAACCCTAAACTAACACTAACCCTAGCCACATAACTCTAACACCCTTTCACTGACACCCACCCCACCCCACTCCTAAACCCCACCCTGGAATGCCCTAACCCTACTCTACATTCATCCAAACCCCCCCCCCTCCACCCACAATAAGAGATTCTGTTACGTGGCTAGCCATGTAACAGACTTTAACCACATAAGTATCCTGTTTTACTAACTCGTAGCCACATAAGTAGTCATTTGTTAGTGCGGACACACAGATGGACGGACACATGTAATCCAGTATACCCCCATTTTCGATGAATAATTCCTATCGAACTAAGGATGGAGAGGGGCATGATGAACAATAATACACCATATTGACTTGAAAAAACCAGGAGAATATTTTGACGACCTCTATTGCTTTTCTTCAATAGGAGAGCCTGTACCTGCGTAAGGAGAGACTCTCTAAGAATTCGCCAGAAGATTTGTCCAACACGTACTTCTTGTAAGTGAAGCTTTGCTCGGACTGATAGCCGAAGGCCTGCCGAGACTATATTCTCATCCACTGATCTTCCGTAATTTCATCCACTTTTGTGAGGTTGATAACCTTCTGCTAAGTGGAAAGCAACAGAAGTTTTCTCACGATGTCCTCTATTGCTTCCTTTAATAAGAGAGTCTTATCTCCGCTAGGAGAGACTCTCTTTCGAAAGGATCCCCTCCCCACCATACCCCCCACCCCCACCCGCCCGTATAGAAGATTTGTCCAATGCGAACATCTTGTAAGTGGGTTTTTTTGCTCGGAATGATAGCCGTAGGCCTTCCGTGACTACTCTTCTCACCCACTGAACTTCCATGATTTCTATCCAGTTTCTCACGAAGATTGATAACCTTCCGCCAACTGGCAAGCAATAGAGGTCTTGTCCATCACCTGTACGTCTTACAAGGCTTACGGGAGGAGAAACCAGGTTTTCCCTGCAAAGAACCTCATCAGCTTAGGGGCGTCTGATCTATAGTCTGGATCAGACTTATGCCTCTTTCCCAAGTCGCTATACTGACGACCTCCGGAGTTAGTATAAGAGGGTTTCTTGTACCCTCGTGAGGAGTTCCCTTTAGTTGATTTTGAAATGGAACGGCCTCGCTTACCCTGGTCTGCTGAAGCGTGCTGTTGAGACGCAGACTTCAGTAGCAGTGTATTGAAAGCTTTCTTGTAGCCTGTTCATAGACTAACAAAAGCTTGTCGTCAAATAGAGTATGTCCGGAGACCGGAGCAAATCGATGAGAGCTTTTCACCTTGTCATCTATAAGTGATGACGAAGCAAGGGCGGCATCACGTCTGGTCAACTGCAAATTGCCACTGTCAGGGAGGAGTTGTAAGTGGCATACATGACTGCCCTAGAAAGAACTCTAAGCAAGGAACAAACATCCTCAAATTCCTTCCCATTAAGACGTTGTGCCATAGCTCTGGGGAGGTGATCTGAGTAGGACATCACTTCCAGATTCACTCTATTTGGATGAAATAGCACATTCCATCACTTCCGAGCATATATTGAATGATGCAGGTAGGGACATATCTAAATCCCCGGCCTGCTCATCTAAACGCAGAGGAGCTCTCTGGACATCTTCTCCAACCATTTTAAATGAACGGGGTCCAAGGAACAGTATATTTATTGAAGATGTCGATAAGAAACTGCCTTGCTCTTAGCTCTAGAGATGTTGAATATGGTGTTGTTAACATGGCCGAAGGCCTCCGACACCTGTCGAGACTATTTCGGGAAGGAAAGAACATCCTCTTTCCTCTGCACGAAATCTGCATCCAGAGATGACAGCGGTTTCTCTCTAGTAGTCGCTGATCAGGTGGAACAAAGTCAGGATAGTATTGATGAATAAAATTCATCGCTACCACATGCTGTTCCAAAAGAGAAGGGTAATCCTCTTCCTTGTCCCTTTCACCATCCGACTGATTTAGCTGTGACGTTCGGTCCATCGCATCTGTGTGTGCAGATGACTGGACTGACCCACCACCATCTGACAGCTCACCACCGGAGTCTGCGGAAGGCTGTTCTTGCACTTGCTGGGATGCTTCGATTAGCTGCGCAATCTGCGACAGCAAGTCCATTACCGAGGCTTGAGGGGCAGCAGTCTTCCCTATCTACGCTGCTTGCTGCTCCTGGGACGAAGATCCGGACATAGATCTCTACTCTGAACGTCCCAATGATTGAAGCCTCGGATCACTAGCTACCGGATGGGCAGACTTCACTGGTGAAGACTGGATACTTCTTCTGGCAGCAGCCTGGATATCCGAAGTCAGGTAGCTAGTAAGCAGTGGTGTGTGCTGTATCTGTCTGAGGAAGAAGCCATAACTGTAGCCAGCACTGGCTGCAGTTTAAAAGGAGCATCCCAAATGGCAAGTACAGACGTTAGCTCCTACAGAGGCAAGTTTATCAAACAACATTTGGCCCCAAATGTTGTGGGTTAGAGAGAGGGCTCTGGGACAGTATGGGGAACAAGCCCCTTTCGACCCTCGGTAACTGTATATGATTGGCTGTCACATGTCTAGGCATGTTGAAGGAGGAAAAGGTTCCGGTACTCGGCAGGTGTCTCCTGTTGCGGCGTGGCGGTCTCACCTTGCTGAGCCTCCCTAAGAGAAACTTGCAGGCTTCTCCCTATTTCCATCGTCGCTGGGTGAGCTTTAGTTTTTGAGGTGCTCGCTCTACCCAAATCTACACGTCGCTCGACCGCAGTGGACTTACCTGGTGTCATGGCTCCCACAAACGGAGTAACTGATTCACCAGTAGAGCGAGCTGCTTACAAAGGATAAGAATACTAGCTACTAGTTAGAGGCCTTATCCCTTGCTTACTATTCATGAGCACCTTGCAGCTAGCTCTGTTTGCTCATCAGAGTGCGACATCGGTAGCACACTTGGATGGGTGTCACAACACCATCACCATGTTCTTGTTCCTCTGAAAAAGAAACTGAAAAACTTGAATTATTTTGCGGTTGAGAGCTCCGGCATGGGAACCTCACCACAAACGACGTACCGCGACACCCACCTGGAAACGTCTGGAAACCCAATGTACACAAGTAGAACAAGAATCCGAAGGAGTGCATCGACTACAAGCAAGGCAACAAGCATGTAAATCCAAGGAAGACTTTCTCGCCTTGCATTTAGAGCAGAAAGCATTGATAATTACAATCAAAAGACAAAGTCGATTACACTCCTACAAGCTCCATAACAAAATATATGATAAAGATACATGAATAATAGCAATCAAAATTAAATTCGAAAAAATTATAAACAAGAGGCCCCACGTGGCCTTAATCGCTCACCTGACAAAGTGGCTCTCATAAGTATTTTAGGTCACTTTCACCATGTCATGCCTCATCAACATTAACTGGTTGAGTGATAGATTTTCTTTGAAGGTCAACATTTGTTACCTAAAATTTGTTTTATTTAAAATCATTGGCGTGTGCCAACAGCCACTCTCCAATAATTTTTAATAAAGCAAATTTATCTCTGCAGACAAACTGGTTTAGCATGAAGCACAAGCAAGGAATGTGAAGACTGTAGCCTGGCAAATACGTTTTCTTAAAGCCAATATGACAGTGGCTCCCAGTGCTCAAATAGTTAAGATTACAGAGTCAGAAGAGATAGCCTTGGACATCTCTCTCCAACTGTGGATATCTTCCATGTGCTACATGTATATATTTGCATGCAAGAGAACAAAAATTTTCCAAAATATTGGGGTTTTTTATCATCATTGGAACAAGCTCAAACAGCTTATTCCAATAGGGGTATGGGAAGATAAGGTATATTTTTGAGACAAAAATGTGAATATATAATGGTGTTTTTTTGTGAATGACGCTGGAGAGTTTTGCGTACGTAAAGATATGGTAAATGGTTTGTTCTCGACACAGAATGATGCAAAAGTATTTAAATTTTATTAGGCAAGTTGTTCCTATAATGCATTTAAAAATTGAAGTAACTCAGTTTTTTTGCTGACGATTTTTTAGGTGTGTGTGTCTGTGTTTGTGTGTGTGGAGGGGGGGGGGGGGGGGTTGGGTAAGAGTGTTCCTGCAAACAAAATTCCTGAGTAAGTGGAAAATTTTATTTTTTGTGTCAAAGACATAGTGCGTGAATGTTGATTGGAACAAGCTTAGAGAGCTCATTCCAATGTGAAGTCATAAAGCTGTGTTTTACGTATGAAATTCTGGAATAACTAAAATATTGCTTTTTTGTCTCAAAAAGCATGGTGTGCGACCTCTCATTGGAATGAGCCCAAAAAGCTCATTCCAATGGGGTATTTACAAGCGATAAGTACATGTATGTTTTAGAGACAAAAAATTAAAATTTGAATAGCGACTTTTGCGAAGAATGCTGACAAGTTTTGGCAGTTATGCTGGTAAAAAGGTAAGGTATGCAAAGTGGTTGTTTTTTAGAGGTGACATTTAATTAAGGGAGATTAACCCTTAATTATTGAGGTAACTTCTAAATGTACTGAAATTTCATGAAGCAATGTGAATAACAGACAACAGTTGCCTAAAAATTTCATGAATAACTAAAATTTTTATTGTTTTGTCTCGAAAACATGGCATATGACCTTTGTTGGAATGACCTGAATGTTTGTGTTCCAATGAGGGGTCATAAAATTTGAATGGAGATTTGTGTGAATAATGCTTTAGTACTGCTAGATTTGGGTAAAGGGTTAACCCTGGATACCACCCCTTCTATAGTAAATCTCTTCTGCAAATTTTGTCTAAGATTCGATCAACATTACAAATAAATACGTTCATGAATCACGACATTGCAGCTTTGACAGAAAGTCTAAAAATTACCACCAAATTACAGTAAAATATGGGATTTCTTTACCATTGAAACTTCCACTGACAAGAAGGCCAAATGCTTATCCTGTAGTGCTATGTTATGCCGGGGTGAAAATTAAACATAATTTGATTTTCTTTTCCTTGAGTTTCATTAGTATACTCAACCTGTGACATCTTATCTGTGCTGCTTTCTCTTGAGTAAAGAGTGATATTCTGACGTCTGTTCCATAAACTTCCATTCAGAAGCACTTACCTAAAACCGGCGACATCACACCAGTGAGGGATTTGATGCAAATTAACTCAATCTTCAAACACCAGGGCTTGCATTTTCACCAGGCCCTAGCCTGGTAATAAGCTCCGCCCCCCCCCCCCCCCAACCCCAACCAAATTCTCAAAAGACTGATCAGTTGGACTGGCTCAAGGCTGGTTTCCAATATATGTAATATGAAAAATCACCTCTGAACAGTACAAATCAGGCCTAGTAGCACCATTTATCAGGCCTATCAATCAGCCTGGTCATGATTCTAAAACGCAAGCTCTGAAACACAGCATCGATAGTAACACGGCAAAATTGTGATGTTTCCCCTCCACAGGGGAATAACCACACAATTTTGGCATTTTACTATCAATGCCAAATTTCAGAATTGAGCACCACCCCCCCCCCCCCCCCCCCCCTGCCCCCAATCACATTCTACACATATTACTGTTAATGCAGAATTTCAGAATAGAGATGACCCCACTCCTCCCTCCCTCCAGTCATGTTTGCTGGTTTTGGTGAAGGGGGTTTACTATTTAGAAGGGGGGTTATCTCGCTCTCCAATGGCACCAGAGGTTTCAATAAGAGGAAATGTTTCCAGCCAATTAGGGTGGCTACGTCCAAAACAACCAGGCTCTGTAGATTACTTTTAAAAGGAACTGGCCTTCCAACTTAAAGTTTTAAAAACACTTTTGCTCGAGTGAAATTCATAACAGCAAATTAGTTAAAAAAAATACATTCTCTGAAAAATGCTCGTTGAAATCCCTACAATTTTTATGCCATTTTTGGACATGAAGATTTTTAAAGAATAATCCTCATATGGCACTAAGTTAAAATTCGGGCTCCCACAGGGAGCCCAAATATTAACCCAGGGACTCGATTTAAACAAATCTGAATCTGAACCCACTAGAAATGTTATATACCAAATATGAAAGAATTCGGCCCAGTGGATCTAAAGAAAAAGATTTTTTTTAATTTTGGAAAGAAATTTAGAGTGCTATCAGAGTTATGCCCCCTGTGGTACCCCTGTGGGCATGGCAACCTCATTTGAACAAACTGACATGTGATAGGGAACATGCACAGCAAATTCTGTTGAATTTGGTCCAGTAGTTCATGAGAAGTCAATAATGTAAAGTTAACGCTGGATGGACGACGAAGGACAATGACGGAAGACGGATGGAAAGTGATTAGTAAAGCTCCCCTTGAGCTTCGCTCAGGTGAGCTAAAAACTCATTTCCAGATTTTGGTCCAAAATTTCTAAGTCCAGACTGGACTCCAAATTTTCAGCATATATATGAAGCCAGGGACTTGGCTTGAACAAACTTGAATCTCAACTCCCTAAGGATACTGTATACCAAATATCAAAAGATTCTGACTGGTGGATCTGAAGAGGAAGATTTTTAAAGCATATTCCACATATTGCACTAAGTTGAAATTTGGGCTCCCATAGGGAGCCCAAATATTGACCCAGGGTCTCAATTTGAACAAAATGGAATCTGACCCCCCGAGAGATGTTATATACCAAATATGAAAAGATTCTGACTGGTGGAACTGAAGAAGATGATTTTTGAAAAAAATTCTGCATATTGCACTAAGTTAAAATTCGGACTCCCATAGGGAGCGCAAATATTGACCCAGGTACTCGATTTAAACAAACTTGAATCTAACCCCCATAGAGATGCTATATACCAAATATGAAAAGATTCTGACTGGTGGATGTGAAGAAGAAGATTTTTTAAAGAAAATTCAACATATTGCACTAAGTTAAATTTCGGGCTCCCATAGAGAGCCCAAATATCAACTCAGGGACTCGATTTGAACACATTTGAATTTGACCCCCCTAAAGATGTTGCATACCAAATATGAAAGAATTCTGCCTGGTGGATCTGAAGAAGATGATTTTTAAACAATAATCCACAAATTGCACTAAGTTAAAATTTGGGCTCCCATAGAGAGCCCAAAATATCAACCCAGGGACTCAATTTGAACAAACCTGAATCTGACCCCCCTAGAGATGTTGTATACCAAATGTGGAAGAATTCTGACTGGTGGATATGAAGAAGAAGATTTTTAAAGAATAATCGTCATATTGCACTAAGTTCAAATTTGGGCTCCCATAGGGAGCCCAAATATGAACCCAGGGACTCAATTTGAACAATCTTGAATCTGAGCCCCCTAGAGACGTTGTATACCAAATATGAAAGAATTCTAGCTGGTGGATCTGAAGAAGAAGATTTTTAAAGAATAATCCTCATATTGCACCAAGTTAAAATTTGGGCTCCCATAGGGAGCCCAAACATGAACCCAGGGACTCGATTTGAACAAACTTGAATCTGACCCCCCTAGAGATGTTGTGTACCAAATATGAAAAGATTCTGACCAGTGGACCCGAAGAAGAAGATTTTTAAAAAATAATCCTCATATTGCACTAAGTTAAAATTCCCCCCCCCTCCCCGTCCCCCCCCCCCCCCTAGAGATGTTGTATACCAAATATGAAAGAATTCTGCCGGGTGGATCTGAAGAAGAAGATTTTTAAAGAATAATCCTCATACTGCACTAAGTTAAAATTCGCGCTTCCATAGGGAGCCCAAATATCAACCCAAATATGAAAGAATTTGGCCCAGTGGATCTGAAGAAGAAGATTTTTTTTAATTTTGGAAACAAATTTAGGGTGCTATCAGAGTTATGCCCCCTGTGGTGCCCCTGTGGGCGTGGCAACTTTGTTTGAACAAATTTGAATTGACATATGATAGGGAACATGCACAGCAAATTTTGTTGAATTTGGTCCAGTAGTTCATGAGAAGAAGTCGATGATGTAAATTTAACCCTGGACGGACGACGGACAGAAAGTGATTAGTAAAGCTCCCCTGGAGCTTCGCTCAGATAAACTAAAAAAAAGTTTCGAAAATTTTTTTGAGAAAATGCTGAAGTTCCCAAAGGGAACATTATGAGCCCAAGGGCATCTCGATAGAGCCTATGTGTGGACAAAATACAAATTTTATGAGGTACACTACCGAAAAAATAATCAGTGTATCCTACAGTAATTCTACAGTAATATAACATAAAATACTCCATATATTTGAGAACATTGCCAATGTAAACAATATCAAGGCTGTTCTTGCACTTGCTGGGATGCTTCGATTAGCTGCGCAATCTGCGACAGCAAGTCCATTACCGAGGCTTGAGGGGCAGCAGTCTTCCCTATCTACGCTGCTTGCTGCTCCTGGGACGAAGATCCGGACATAGATCTCTACTCTGAACGTCCCAATGATTGAAGCCTCGGATCACTAGCTACCGGATGGGCAGACTTCACTGGTGAAGACTGGATACTTCTTCTGGCAGCAGCCTGGATATCCGAAGTCAGGTAGCTAGTAAGCAGTGGTGTGTGCTGTATCTGTCTGAGGAAGAAGCCATAACTGTAGCCAGCACTGGCTGCAGTTTAAAAGGAGCATCCCAAATGGCAAGTACAGACGTTAGCTCCTACAGAGGCAAGTTTATCAAACAACATTTGGCCCCAAATGTTGTGGGTTAGAGAGAGGGCTCTGGGACAGTATGGGGAACAAGCCCCTTTCGACCCTCGGTAACTGTATATGATTGGCTGTCACATGTCTAGGCATGTTGAAGGAGGAAAAGGTTCCGGTACTCGGCAGGTGTCTCCTGTTGCGGCGTGGCGGTCTCACCTTGCTGAGCCTCCCTAAGAGAAACTTGCAGGCTTCTCCCTATTTCCATCGTCGCTGGGTGAGCTTTAGTTTTTGAGGTGCTCGCTCTACCCAAATCTACACGTCGCTCGACCGCAGTGGACTTACCTGGTGTCATGGCTCCCACAAACGGAGTAACTGATTCACCAGTAGAGCGAGCTGCTTACAAAGGATAAGAATACTAGCTACTAGTTAGAGGCCTTATCCCTTGCTTACTATTCATGAGCACCTTGCAGCTAGCTCTGTTTGCTCATCAGAGTGCGACATCGGTAGCACACTTGGATGGGTGTCACAACACCATCACCATGTTCTTGTTCCTCTGAAAAAGAAACTGAAAAACTTGAATTATTTTGCGGTTGAGAGCTCCGGCATGGGAACCTCACCACAAACGACGTACCGCGACACCCACCTGGAAACGTCTGGAAACCCAATGTACACAAGTAGAACAAGAATCCGAAGGAGTGCATCGACTACAAGCAAGGCAACAAGCATGTAAATCCAAGGAAGACTTTCTCGCCTTGCATTTAGAGCAGAAAGCATTGATAATTACAATCAAAAGACAAAGTCGATTACACTCCTACAAGCTCCATAACAAAATATATGATAAAGATACATGAATAATAGCAATCAAAATTAAATTCGAAAAAATTATAAACAAGAGGCCCCACGTGGCCTTAATCGCTCACCTGACAAAGTGGCTCTCATAAGTATTTTAGGTCACTTTCACCATGTCATGCCTCATCAACATTAACTGGTTGAGTGATAGATTTTCTTTGAAGGTCAACATTTGTTACCTAAAATTTGTTTTATTTAAAATCATTGGCGTGTGCCAACAGCCACTCTCCAATAATTTTTAATAAAGCAAATTTATCTCTGCAGACAAACTGGTTTAGCATGAAGCACAAGCAAGGAATGTGAAGACTGTAGCCTGGCAAATACGTTTTCTTAAAGCCAATATGACAGTGGCTCCCAGTGCTCAAATAGTTAAGATTACAGAGTCAGAAGAGATAGCCTTGGACATCTCTCTCCAACTGTGGATATCTTCCATGTGCTACATGTATATATTTGCATGCAAGAGAACAAAAATTTTCCAAAATATTGGGGTTTTTTATCATCATTGGAACAAGCTCAAACAGCTTATTCCAATAGGGGTATGGGAAGATAAGGTATATTTTTGAGACAAAAATGTGAATATATAATGGTGTTTTTTTGTGAATGACGCTGGAGAGTTTTGCGTACGTAAAGATATGGTAAATGGTTTGTTCTCGACACAGAATGATGCAAAAGTATTTAAATTTTATTAGGCAAGTTGTTCCTATAATGCATTTAAAAATTGAAGTAACTCAGTTTTTTTGCTGACGATTTTTTAGGTGTGTGTGTCTGTGTTTGTGTGTGTGGAGGGGGGGGGGGGGGGTTGGGTAAGAGTGTTCCTGCAAACAAAATTCCTGAGTAAGTGGAAAATTTTATTTTTTGTGTCAAAGACATAGTGCGTGAATGTTGATTGGAACAAGCTTAGAGAGCTCATTCCAATGTGAAGTCATAAAGCTGTGTTTTACGTATGAAATTCTGGAATAACTAAAATATTGCTTTTTTGTCTCAAAAAGCATGGTGTGCGACCTCTCATTGGAATGAGCCCAAAAAGCTCATTCCAATGGGGTATTTACAAGCGATAAGTACATGTATGTTTTAGAGACAAAAAATTAAAATTTGAATAGCGACTTTTGCGAAGAATGCTGACAAGTTTTGGCAGTTATGCTGGTAAAAAGGTAAGGTATGCAAAGTGGTTGTTTTTTAGAGGTGACATTTAATTAAGGGAGATTAACCCTTAATTATTGAGGTAACTTCTAAATGTACTGAAATTTCATGAAGCAATGTGAATAACAGACAACAGTTGCCTAAAAATTTCATGAATAACTAAAATTTTTATTGTTTTGTCTCGAAAACATGGCATATGACCTTTGTTGGAATGACCTGAATGTTTGTGTTCCAATGAGGGGTCATAAAATTTGAATGGAGATTTGTGTGAATAATGCTTTAGTACTGCTAGATTTGGGTAAAGGGTTAACCCTGGATACCACCCCTTCTATAGTAAATCTCTTCTGCAAATTTTGTCTAAGATTCGATCAACATTACAAATAAATACGTTCATGAATCACGACATTGCAGCTTTGACAGAAAGTCTAAAAATTACCACCAAATTACAGTAAAATATGGGATTTCTTTACCATTGAAACTTCCACTGACAAGAAGGCCAAATGCTTATCCTGTAGTGCTATGTTATGCCGGGGTGAAAATTAAACATTTCTTTTCCTTGAGTTTCATTAGTATACTCAACCTGTGACATCTTATCTGTGCTGCTTTCTCTTGAGTAAAGAGTGATATTCTGACGTCTGTTCCATAAACTTCCATTCAGAAGCACTTACCTAAAACCGGCGACATCACACCAGTGAGGGATTTGATGCAAATTAACTCAATCTTCAAACACCAGGGCTTGCATTTTCACCAGGCCCTAGCCTGGTAATAAGCTCCGCCCCCCCCCCCCCCCAACCCCAACCAAATTCTCAAAAGACTGATCAGTTGGACTGGCTCAAGGCTGGTTTCCAATATATGTAATATGAAAAATCACCTCTGAACAGTACAAATCAGGCCTAGTAGCACCATTTATCAGGCCTATCAATCAGCCTGGTCATGATTCTAAAACGCAAGCTCTGAAACACAGCATCGATAGTAACACGGCAAAATTGTGATGTTTCCCCTCCACAGGGGAATAACCACACAATTTTGGCATTTTACTATCAATGCCAAATTTCAGAATTGAGCACCACCCCCCCCCCCCCCTGCCCCCAATCACATTCTACACATATTACTGTTAATGCAGAATTTCAGAATAGAGATGACCCCACTCCTCCCTCCCTCCAGTCATGTTTGCTGGTTTTGGTGAAGGGGGTTTACTATTTAGAAGGGGGGTTATCTCGCTCTCCAATGGCACCAGAGGTTTCAATAAGAGGAAATGTTTCCAGCCAATTAGGGTGGCTACGTCCAAAACAACCAGGCTCTGTAGATTACTTTTAAAAGGAACTGGCCTTCCAACTTAAAGTTTTAAAAACACTTTTGCTCGAGTGAAATTCATAACAGCAAATTAGTTAAAAAAAATACATTCTCTGAAAAATGCTCGTTGAAATCCCTACAATTTTTATGCCATTTTTGGACATGAAGATTTTTAAAGAATAATCCTCATATGGCACTAAGTTAAAATTCGGGCTCCCACAGGGAGCCCAAATATTAACCCAGGGACTCGATTTAAACAAATCTGAATCTGAACCCACTAGAAATGTTATATACCAAATATGAAAGAATTCGGCCCAGTGGATCTAAAGAAAAAGATTTTTTTTAATTTTGGAAAGAAATTTAGAGTGCTATCAGAGTTATGCCCCCTGTGGTACCCCTGTGGGCATGGCAACCTCATTTGAACAAACTGACATGTGATAGGGAACATGCACAGCAAATTCTGTTGAATTTGGTCCAGTAGTTCATGAGAAGTCAATAATGTAAAGTTAACGCTGGATGGACGACGAAGGACAATGACGGAAGACGGATGGAAAGTGATTAGTAAAGCTCCCCTTGAGCTTCGCTCAGGTGAGCTAAAAACTCATTTCCAGATTTTGGTCCAAAATTTCTAAGTCCAGACTGGACTCCAAATTTTCAGCATATATATGAAGCCAGGGACTTGGCTTGAACAAACTTGAATCTCAACTCCCTAAGGATACTGTATACCAAATATCAAAAGATTCTGACTGGTGGATCTGAAGAGGAAGATTTTTAAAGCATATTCCACATATTGCACTAAGTTGAAATTTGGGCTCCCATAGGGAGCCCAAATATTGACCCAGGGTCTCAATTTGAACAAAATGGAATCTGACCCCCCGAGAGATGTTATATACCAAATATGAAAAGATTCTGACTGGTGGAACTGAAGAAGATGATTTTTGAAAAAAATTCTGCATATTGCACTAAGTTAAAATTCGGACTCCCATAGGGAGCGCAAATATTGACCCAGGTACTCGATTTAAACAAACTTGAATCTAACCCCCATAGAGATGCTATATACCAAATATGAAAAGATTCTGACTGGTGGATGTGAAGAAGAAGATTTTTTAAAGAAAATTCAACATATTGCACTAAGTTAAATTTCGGGCTCCCATAGAGAGCCCAAATATCAACTCAGGGACTCGATTTGAACACATTTGAATTTGACCCCCCTAAAGATGTTGCATACCAAATATGAAAGAATTCTGCCTGGTGGATCTGAAGAAGATGATTTTTAAACAATAATCCACAAATTGCACTAAGTTAAAATTTGGGCTCCCACCATAGAGAGCCCAAAATATCAACCCAGGGACTCAATTTGAACAAACCTGAATCTGACCCCCCTAGAGATGTTGTATACCAAATGTGGAAGAATTCTGACTGGTGGATATGAAGAAGAAGATTTTTAAAGAATAATCGTCATATTGCACTAAGTTCAAATTTGGGCTCCCATAGGGAGCCCAAATATGAACCCAGGGACTCAATTTGAACAATCTTGAATCTGAGCCCCCTAGAGACGTTGTATACCAAATATGAAAGAATTCTAGCTGGTGGATCTGAAGAAGAAGATTTTTAAAGAATAATCCTCATATTGCACCAAGTTAAAATTTGGGCTCCCATAGGGAGCCCAAACATGAACCCAGGGACTCGATTTGAACAAACTTGAATCTGACCCCCCTAGAGATGTTGTGTACCAAATATGAAAAGATTCTGACCAGTGGACCCGAAGAAGAAGATTTTTAAAAAATAATCCTCATATTGCACTAAGTTAAAATTCCCCCCCCCTCCCCGTCCCCCCCCCCCCCCCCCCCTAGAGATGTTGTATACCAAATATGAAAGAATTCTGCCGGGTGGATCTGAAGAAGAAGATTTTTAAAGAATAATCCTCATACTGCACTAAGTTAAAATTCGCGCTTCCATAGGGAGCCCAAATATCAACCCAAATATGAAAGAATTTGGCCCAGTGGATCTGAAGAAGAAGATTTTTTTTAATTTTGGAAACAAATTTAGGGTGCTATCAGAGTTATGCCCCCTGTGGTGCCCCTGTGGGCGTGGCAACTTTGTTTGAACAAATTTGAATTGACATATGATAGGGAACATGCACAGCAAATTTTGTTGAATTTGGTCCAGTAGTTCATGAGAAGAAGTCGATGATGTAAATTTAACCCTGGACGGACGACGGACAGAAAGTGATTAGTAAAGCTCCCCTGGAGCTTCGCTCAGATAAACTAAAAAAAAGTTTCGAAAATTTTTTTGAGAAAATGCTGAAGTTCCCAAAGGGAACATTATGAGCCCAAGGGCATCTCGATAGAGCCTATGTGTGGACAAAATACAAATTTTATGAGGTACACTACCGAAAAAATAATCAGTGTATCCTACAGTAATTCTACAGTAATATAACATAAAATACTCCATATATTTGAGAACATTGCCAATGTAAACAATATCAAAGGAAAAAAACCGGAAACAAGACATCAGGCACACAAAAAGGCCCAAAGTCAGTAACCAATTTAATGCTACCACATGCAAAGCTAAATCTTCATACGAAGAAACAAGACGAATGTTACTAAGGTAACACATGCCTCCCCCCCCCCCCATCACCTTCACCTTGCAGATGCGGCAGGAAACTATTATATGCGACACACCTTCTGACTGTCCTTAACACTTATAAAAAGTTTAACAATCGTACTATGATTCGTTTCTGAGTTATGGTTGAGACACGAATATTGACCGATTTTTAGTGTGACCTTGACCTTGAAGGTACAAACCCGGCTATGGTGTGTGACACATCCTCCCATGGTCCTTTACAATGTGTGAAGTTTGATGACTGTGGCCCTAACAGTTTTCGAGTTATTGGCTCGGACACACACACACATGGATACACGGATGGACGCACACTTCAATCACTATATGCCACCCGACTTAAGTCGAGGGGCAAAAAAATGATACATCGAATAGAAGATGCAAAACCAAAACGACCTAACACCCTTAGGGTGAGGACATAACCATGGGGATAAACAGAATAAAGTTTCTGTAATACAGGTTCAACTCCCAAGAAATTTAATAAAAAATTTCAATAAAAATAGCCAAAAAGCTTAGGAGTTTAACAGGAGGGGTTTATGTAAGGATAGGGAAGGAACACTTAACAAACAGTGGATTAATCATTAGCAAGAATGATGACGTCAGGAATATGTCTCGAAGATGGGAAACATGAAATAATTTTTATAATTATTATAAAGTTACAGCCCTGAACGTTTGAAACCACCATTGTTCACTTCCATCATCCATTTACTGCCTTGGATCCACCAATTCTTGCATTGATTTGTGTCTTGCATCCTCAAAAAAGAAGATTTTAAAGCACAGATGTCAGATCATTGTTACTGACTTCAGGGCCAAATAAGAATGATGTTGGCGCCAATTCCGGTCTCTTCCTGACTGCTGCGCATACACAGATGGTAAAAGTATGGAGGGCCAGATAGGGCTTTTAATTTTCGGTATTGTATGCAAATTTTCAGGATTGGGGGATTCAAAATTTGTGTTTGGCCCTTGATAATATCGAGTTTGCACCAGCTAAGTCTGGGCCATTGGTTATTAGTATAAAAATATTCAGGCCAGTTTTTAAACTCATCCAAGATATTCTTGAGTTGAACTCACAGAAGAAATGCCCAAAAAATCGGATAACATTTGTCCTAGTTATAGTGCTCACAATGTGACATGCATGGACAGACGGATACTCAGCGACCTTCATCAAAACATGAATCGAAATGTGGACAGAACTTGACCAAAAATTGTAAGAGCTGAATGGGTTAGCTGTCAAAAAAAAGGCGTACATGAAATAGTGCAAGGTAAGGCACTTCACCCATCATTGAAAATCTGCTTCATCACTCTTTTTTAACATAAAATATCTCTTGTAGTACTAAAAATTTAAACAAGAGCAATACGAAGCATGGCATATGCCACCGATAGTGTCATAAAAGGGAGGTAAGTCTCTTTGGGGCATAATGAAAATCAGACACCAACAATGCAAAAAACAAGCATAACAAAACATTATCCCAATGATTGATACCTCATAGGTAATCCTTGGGTTAAGTTATAGCATTGTACGTAAAAGGAAACTAAAGTTATTGCATGGAAAACAAAAATCTGTTTATAGTAACAGTGACTATGACATTTGACCTATTGACCCCAAATGCAATCCCAACCATCGATACCTCATATGCAAACAAAATATGACGTTAGAGCATCGTACGCAAAAAGAAACTAAAGTTATTGCACAGAAACCAAAAATCTATTTATAGCAACAGTGACCTTGACCTTTGACCTACAGATCCCAAAATCTATGCAAAACATTTCCCATTATGGGCAACCCATGTGTGAAGTATCAGCATCGTGTGACCAACAGTACAAAAGTTATTGTCCAGAAATGAGTGTGAAGACATTTTTCAATCATCTCCTAAGTTAAACAAGGGAGAATAACTCTGTAAATGTTTGAATGGAGATATTAATTCTGATGTAGGGTCCGTTCCCCCATGTTGAGGTACAGACATGACAAAAATTATTTAAATCTAACATATGATGACAGAGCTAGAACAGCAAATATGTTGGACGGACACATTTTTCACTAATAATCCCCTAAGTTAAACCAGGGCAAATAACTCTGTAAATGGTTATTATGGAAAAATATTAATTCTGTTGTAGGATCTGCTCCCCCATGCACAGCATATTTCTCTAATATTTATGTGTCTGGCATCATTTAAACTGAGATTTACAAACACAAAGATCAGTCAGATGTTAACTGATGAAGGGCCAAACTAAGAATGAATAATGGCGCCAATTTCGGAACGTCCTTGACATTGCGCATGCGCAGTAGAGGTGAAGTGTGGAGGGCCATTCAGGCCATGTTTTCTTTGGTTTTAGATGCAAATTTTGGGGATTGGGGGGCAAAATTTGTGTTTGGCCCTATATTTTAAGAGTTAGCACCAGCTATGTCTGGGTCATTGGTACAGTATAAAAATAATATTAATTCTGTTGTAGGATCTGCTCCCCCATGCACAGCAAAAATTATTTGAATCCGCCAAATAATGACAGTGCTAGAGCAACAAATATGTTGGACGGACACATGTGTGTCATGAACGTACGTAAAGTACAAACTTATGAACGTACAAAAAGAATGGACGCAGCTCTCTACTAGATACCTCCTCTGAGCAGATCGGCTGGTGGGATAACAAACTATATATTGTTTGACTGAGCTCACCGAGTTCTGTTAAACAAGATATAGTAGGTTAAATTTGCAACAGCAAAATGGAAAATTCTCATTGCTGAAAACAAAGGTTTTAGTGTAGGAGTTAACTGGTAGAGTGCTGGAAGCCTATATTCGGACTTAACTCTAAAGTGCAGGTATTACAACATAGAGAGGAACCAACCTCAGTGGATATATCTGATATTTTCTTGGAAGTAAAATAATTTAGTCTGTATTGATTTGGTTTGTTACAATTTATGGGAGAATGCCTGTAGAAAGAATAAGAAGGTTTTCCCATAAAAATCAACATTACTTTTGTCAGTCATTTTGACTGGTGACACAAGCGGCTCAACTTGTGGCTGTGCCTGTAGATGTTCTGACAGAAATGATTGGGTTGATGGAAACCCCATTGTGGATTTACTTGAGTCACCACTGGCTAAAACCTTTTTAAACCTTGGACTTTTCGCAAAGGGACTACTTTTCCCCAATCTTGATGGAGAGCTTTCATTTAGAGTAGATGTTCTCTGTTCTAAAGTTTCTTTTGCAGCCTGTATCTCTTGTATGTCTCTCTCCTTGAACTGAAGTTGAATCTGCAGTTTCTCAACTTCCACTTTGAGGCTTTTCTCCCTCTCTGACTGTTCCCGCTGACTACTTTCTATTCTAATAATTTTATCTTTTTGATAAGCTGCAACTTCTTCTTCCTTTTTTCTCAAGTTGTCTCTCAGAATTTTTATTTCTCCATCTTTCTCAAGAAGCTGCAATCAAATAAAAAAAAATACCACAAAAACAAAATACTTCATTGATCAACTACAAATACTTTTAGATAAAAGTAATACTTGAGAAAGGATTCATATACCTTTTAACCCCCTGCACACTGACGTCGAAATATCTAAAGTTCAAGGTGCAAATATTTCCCTTAATGCAACTACAAATTTAACCAATTCAATCTTGTTTGACAGAGCTCAATGAGCTCTGTCAAACAAGATTGAATTGGTTAAATTCTCAGTTGCATTATGGGAAAATGGCCACTTAAAATCTGGATATTTTGACATCAGTGTGCAGGGGGTTAAGATGCAATTTTATGACTTTCCAGGACTGCAAGTGAATTTTCCAAAAACAGTTAAAGGGATTGTGGGGCGCAAATCTGAAATGAGTGGAAATTTTCAAGCATATTGGTCATGGAAAAGTCTTGTGTTGTCCAGGACTTTTCCATGGCCCAAATGCTTGAAAAATACCATAGTTGTTCTCACCACCACATTACACTGAAGTGTAAGAACCAATAAAATAACATGCAACATTTAATGAATGAATCAAAAAGACTACGCCATCCTTGTTCTTTGCACTGAATCGAACTTCAGGACGTTTTGTGGCCACATTGTTAGTAAGTTTGATATCAGTGTTACATTTCACAGGAAATTTTCTGGACTTTTCCAGGCATGAAGCAAAAATGTCCAGCACTTCCAAGCCTAGAAAAATATTTTTCATTTTCTATGACTTTTCCAGGATACCAGGACCCATACAAACCCTGCAGAGATACAGATTTTCAAGAAACTCAAATAATTTTTACCAACATAGCGGTGTCCTATAGGGCAATTAATTAACGCTCTGCACACTGAAGTCAAAATACCAAAATTTTCCCATAATGCAACTTGGAATTTAACCAATTTAATCTTGTTTGACAGAGCTCATTGAAAATGAAAGTGTCAATGACACTGTAGCTTAACTAGACTGTGTACTGTGTTTGATGAAAACGATAATGTTCAATGTTTATGAAGTATAAATTTTATAGTAAATTTCCTTTCTTATTATACCTACCGAAATTGTTTACAACAGGCTTGCACTACAGTGGAAGAAACTAACTCGGATAAAATACTCTCTATTTTAATCTTTCCCAAGATTTGGGAAAGAAAAGTGGTGTAAAAACACCACGAAAAAATAAGCCAAAACTGGGCCGAGAGCCATCGGTGCACACCCAGTATGGAACGCTCTTCCATAGTACAAATCCATGACTTCCGTAACAGCGCGCAATGCATCAATTCGTCATTTTTTTGATTCCGAACAACACAGGAGTTATGTGATCAGCGGGGAGGAAGGATTCTTACCCGAATAAGAAGACGGGAGGGCCTCCATGTAAACAATTTTGGTAGGTATAATAAGAAAGGAAATTTACTATAAAATTTATACTTCTTATCAACCTACCTCAATTGTTTACAACAGGCTGAATAGACAAAAGGCTGGATGGAATCACATAACCAACCCACACATAACTCAAGAGCACTGGGACCGTGGACAAAGGAAGAGATCCCTAGGCCTATCAAACCATAGCATCACAAACATTAGAAAGGCCAATGAAAGATGAGGCGTATGGTGAAGTGCGACGCACAGACAGAAAAGAGCAGTAACAGCACAAAGCTGGAACCGACCCTGAAAAAGGCTGAAAAGCTTGGATAGACAACATCCTGAGCCAAAGAAAGAGGGCCCCAAGGGTCTCTGTCAGCTCCTGCAACTGTCGCAGAGAAAAGGAGAATGTAGCTTTCTCCAGAAGGCTGCCAGTATAACATCAGTCATCCGACAACATGACAGAGTTATTAAAAGAGGAAGACAATGCACGCACCTCGTGGCAGAAAAAACAATTGGTAATACAATCACCAGTAGCTAGACGAGCGGAAGCTGCACGAATAGCAAGACAAGTCCATCAAGAAATGGATGCAGGAGAGATCTGGCATGTGGGAAAACGCATATTCATCCAGGATAAAGGCGTGAACGCCCCCACCCCCAAGCAGAGCAGCACCCAAGAAAGTGACCATCTTGGAGTAAACTGCAAGGCCCTAGGCCTTTTCAAGGAAAAGAGCTGAACAAGCTTGGAGAGGCAAGGATGAGTGTCGAAACAATGCGGTATCACATAGGAAAAAATGTCTCTGAAGCATGGACAAGTACCCATTGCTGGAGACCCCCAGAAACAAACATATACCAGAAAACTCCACAAGCAGTGTGATCGAAGGAGTGACAGAAGCAACAGAGTGATCGCACACCATCGACAGAAGAACCTTCCACTTAGCCACAGAGACTAAACCAGTGGAGTGAGTGCCTCCTTGAAGAAAAGCAACTCCACAGCGTGTCTCGAAAAACCACTACGGAGGAGACAGGACCCGATAAAAGACATGTGCGAAGGCACAATGAAGTTGGGTCAACTTGAAAACCTCCCGGGCGACTTTGGCAAAGAAAGTCGCGAGGTAGAGGGAGACATGCCGGAACCGCCGCTAACAGACAGCGGAGCAGATTGATCCACACCCACCAAAGCGACGGGTGTGATCGAAAGGATTCGACGACTGCAGGTTCATATCTGGGTGAGAACCTGAGGCGGAGTCGGAACCGGTAGGAAGGTGTAGCCGACAAGACCATCCCAAAGGAGGGCCAGAGCGTCCACGGCGAAAGCCAGAGCATCTGGACACGGGGACACGAAAGTGTCCACCGGATGGTTCCAACTAGTCACAAGAGATCGATGGAACCCGCCATGTGGAGCATCCACCTGGTGGAAATGACCCTGCCCCGACGGGACAGGGAGTCGGCTAGGATGTTCAGGCGACCGGGAATGTGACGAACAGCCACCCCGGCGTGGACATCCTGAGCGAGCAGTATAAGATCCCAAGCCAAATCGTACATTGGAACAGAGTGCGTGCCGCCCTGGTTCCGAATGTAAGCAACCACGTCGAATGGTCGGGCAACAGAAGGACCTGGCGATTCGACAGGTGAGGGATCCACTGCCCGAAACGCAGAAGAAGAGCAAGAAGCTCCTTCTGGTTGATGTGTAGAGCTGCATGATCCTGGTCCACCATCCCGTGAATGGAAAGACCTAGAGGATCCAACGTCGCACCCCATCCGAGATCGCTGGCATCTGCCATCAGAACGCGATCGGACGTGGGTAAGTCCAACGGAACACCCTGCGAAAGCCACTGGACATCCACCCAGAGGAGAAGGTGAGGATAAAGATAGTCTGGAAACTGAAGCACCAGATCCAGAAAATCTACATTCGGCCTCCAACGACTGAGCAGAAAGTGTTGGAGAGGTCTTACACGCAGCCGACCTAGAGGAATGAGATCCGTCACCGAACAGCAGAGACCGATTAGCCGGAGAAAACTCCGAGCCGTCGCGGATGTGGACTGGGACAGAGTCGGAGCAAAAGCTGAGAGAATCACAGCCTTGGCCTGGGGAACCGCCACCAAATTGAATTGTGTGCGGAAAGCCATCCCCAGATGATAAAACGACTGAGAAGGGACCAGGTCTGACTTCTCCTCGTTGACTCTGAAACGTAGCGACGTGAGCAAGCTCAACAGAGTGGCGACATCCGACTCCAGGAAGGCAGCATTGGAATGCCCCTGGAGGATATCATCCAGATATGCCGAAGTAGTCACCCTGGACTGTGTGCGATGGAAAGCTATCACATGCGACATCAGTCTGGTGAAGGACCAAGGAACCAGGTTGAGGCCGAAAGGCATGGCCTTGAACTGGTAAACTCGCCCCAGAAAAATGAACCTGAGATACATGTACTTCCGTAATGCCCAATGAATCGGAACGTGAAAGTAAGCGTCTCGCAGGTTGAAGCTGGAAGCGAAATCTCCCTGGTGAATTGAACGGAGGACCGACCTGAAAGACTCCATGCTCATTTTGGGAGCAATGATAGACTGGTTCAGGAAACTCAGATCAAGAACCGGTCGGAGTCGGCCGTCCTTCTTCGGCACCAAGAACAGGCGGGAATAGAAACCCATTGACCTAATGTTCTTGATGACCTCAATTGCCCCCTTTGTCAGGAGATTGTCTATCTCCTTGGACAAAAGTTCCCGACGTAAAATGTCTGAAGGAACTGTGGTTGGAAAAGGCACCCCGGACAGAGTGGAGTGCCGTCAGAAGGATATTCGCAGCCCGGACCAAACAACATCTAACATCCAAGGATCGGATGTGATGGTGGCCCACGGTCTGCGAACTCTGCTATCCTTCCTCCAACCTGGGACGAGTCGAGGTGAGGACCTTCATTGCGAACCCCGACGAGGCTCGCGAGAGGAGAAAACACCTCTACTGAATGAAGAATCCTGGGAGTTCCCTCAAGACTGCCGACGCTTCCCCTTACACCTTGAGTAAGAAGTAGAAGCGGTGGCAGAAGGATCAGCCCCTTTTGCTTCACAGAGGAAGTACTTGTTAGGCTTGGAATGGCCCGTGCCTACCCTAGAAGGCTGATCAAGCTGAAGAAACAGCAGCTGATCGTTGGAATAACGTAGGACGTCATCCCGGACCGTCAACACAGAAGCATGGAAAAGTTGCGGACCTGCCAAAAAAGCAGATCGAAGAGTAGCGTACTGCTCCTCAGAAAGGGATTGGCCTGGGTCCCGCACAGAGTCTCTTCGAACTAATTCCAGATTAGCCGTGTTACAGGCATGCATGTGAGTAAGATGCATGAGCGCCTTGGACAGCACACGCAAAGGAGCCAGTACCTCGTCAAACTTATCTGAAGGCAGATAAGCAGCAAAAGCTGAGACGACGTGATCGTAGAGAGAAAGCATACCATGCATCTCTCTCGATAAGCCCAATGTGGACTCCAGAGTCGTCATCGGAATGACGGCAGACTTGGACTTGGAAGGCCCGAGGGAATTGGAGTCCTGATCCAAAACCGTCAAAGTCTGGTAGACCGACGGATTGGCGGAATCGTAGGAACGATAACGCGCCGGAGGCAAAAAGGTGTCAACCCTGGTGAAGAACAGAGCCTTCATAGCCTTGGAACTTAGCTTGGAGTCCAAGGCTGAAAATGCTTCAACCAACTGTATCGAAGGGCACGGTCGAAGACGCCCAGAAGCAGGTTGCTCCATAGACTGTTGGCGCGTGACCGATGATCGCGGCCTGGCTGACACTGTCGACTGGTTAGATGGTTTGAGATCCGGAAGGAACCCAAACACGAAATCAAGAGCTGCCCCCAAGTCCGAAGACTGCTGGCTCTAGACATCAAGCATGTCTGACTCTTCCCCTGAGTCGGAAGACACATAGCCCATCGTGGGCAAACCAGCCGACGCCTCCCACGGTGTCGGAACACCAGGGGATCAGAAAGCGGCCTGTTTCCAATCCCGGGAGGCGGCGCCATAGGAGGCGCCTGGAAACCACTCGCTGCCTCGCTGGAAGCAACAGGGAGGCTCGTTGACAGAACCTGAGTGAGTAAGGAGAGGGACTCCCTAAGCTCACTGCCCGTACTGGCCGGTTCGACAGGGGAACGAACCGGCAAAGTGGCTTCACCTCTGACCCTCTGAACCAGCGAAGGGTCACGATCCTCCAAAAGACCTGACGTGGGACGACGGGCGGCAGCCGAAAACGTCTGAAGGCAGACGTGTATAGGGGTGTGACACACCCCGAGGATCAACATAGCAGGAACTCATGAGAGTCACCGCTGACCTCTGCAGGGCAGAAGGTCCAGGCTGCACAAAAGACCCCCAAAACTGGTCGTGTGGCCAGAATGAGTGGACGGAAATGCCATGGAGTTCATAGTGTCCCACTAAGAACAACCGAATCCAATGACAACTGTGGTGCTCAACGGCGCAGAGACCACAGGATAGGGTCCGGCCGGCAGCCACTTCCAACTTCGCCGAGTTGAAGTCAGGGAAGGCTGAGGCCGATACCCCCACGTCTACACAACCAGACACTGCATCAGACCACTGCAGGTATAAAACTACTGTGCTCAATGGCTGAGAGGACACAGTATGGGGTCAGTCGGCAGCCCCATTTGACTTCGCCGAGTGGAAGTCTGGGAAGGCTGAGGCCGAAACCCCACAACCACACTACAGACATCCCTGCAGACCCTGGCAGGGAGAAGCCGAGGCCGGCTAAAAACGGTGCCCAATGACGTTGTAGACAGAACAGCAGTAGCAGCAGATACAATGGGAGCTGTTGGAACTGGCGGAAAAACGGAGAGAGCCACCAAGCTCGGCCTCCAAAGGAGGAGTCACAACCCTAGTGACAGCCTCAGATGTCGACTGGAGAGGGCGCGTAGTCCCGGAACCAGGCATCTCTACACCAGAAAACCAACAGCTCCCGCAGTATCCACCACGGTAAAACACTGCACATTCCCCACGGAAGGGGAATAACTCTCACCAGAGTTGGTCGAATCGGGAAGCCCCAAAACGAAAGCGGTCCCCCACCACTCGCTGGTGCGGGAGGAGCTGCACATCCCCATGGAGGAGGAGCAATTCTCATCAGACGTGGTCGAATCAAGCGACCCAAAACGAAAGCGTTCACCACCCCCCGCGGGAGCGGGAGGAGCTGCACATCCCCCACGGAGGGGGTCAAACTCACATCAGACATGGTCGAGTCGGGGGGCCCCGAAACGACAGTGTCCCCCCCTTCCCACGGAGGGGTCAAACTCACACCAGACGTGGTCAAGTCGGAGGGCCCCAAAACGACAGTGTCCCCCCCCCCCCTCGTGGGTGCGGGAGGAGCTGCACATCCCCCACGGAGGGGGTAAACTCACATCAGACGTGGTCGAGTCGGGAGGCTCCCGAAACGACTGCATTCCACACCATCCGCGTGTGCGGACGAAACGGACACGAGAATGCACCAATGGCGAGGGCAAAAGGAATTGCCCTAAAGGAACCGAACTGGAAAGAACAGAGGTGAGAGCAGTAGAAGAAAAAGGTGAACTCAACAGAAACAGAAAGTAAAAGAACACCCTCAACTACGAGAGAAGGTGGCAGAACCCAGACGGCCGACACCTACTCCAATAAAAACTTTTATCAACCGAAAAAATTCATTGTCGAATCGCGATGACACGATGTCGCAAAACATTCGCGAAAACGGAATAGTAATTAATAAACAATGAGAATGTGGTTGAAAATATAAACGAGAATATATAAAACACAGTCCTGTTATTATACGATCTTCAGATCCATAATTCCAGTCACAGGAAAACCATTATCCACGAGTTGAATTATCACTGTTTCATAATGCATATGGCGGAAACACATCCTGCTCGTGCTTCGGATAGAAAAAGAATGGCGAATTGATGCATTGCGCTCTGTTACGGAAGTCATGGATTTGTACTATGGAAGAGCGTCCCATACTGGGTGTGCGCCGATGGCGCTCGGCCCAGTTTTGGCTTATTTTTTCGTGGTGTTTTTACACCACTTTTCTTTCCCAAATCTTGGGAAAGATTAAAACAGAGAGTATTTTATCCGAGTTAGGTTCTTCCACTGTAGTGCAAGCCTGTTGTAAACAATTGAGGTAGGTTGATAAGAAAGGATTATGAAATACGACAAGAATTGTGATAATTGAGAATATTTTAATTTCTGTTCCCTGTATGCTATGTTTTTAATAAAAATAATTTGAGGTGTAGACAGTATAAAAGAACTGAAGGGTGGGTTAATATGGCCCTCAAAGTTACAGTACAATTATTCCAAAACGTGTCATCCTATCAAGCTGCAATGAAATCTCTTCATAAATACAGCCTGTAGACTGTGCTAAAGGTTTTCGGGCTTCGGGCCTGTGTAGCTATCACAGCTGACCGATTGCAACTGAAAGGGGATGTCCTCATCGAGACATTACACTGAGTTTTGGACTCAGGCAGCCGTCACGGTTGAATGATCGTGACCAAAAGGGGACGTTCTCATCTAGACATTATCTGGAGTCATCCTACCAAGTTACAATGAAAATCCCCTTATAAATACGACCTGTAGACTGTGCTAAAGGTTTTCGGGCTTTGAGCACCTGCAGCCATCACAGATGACCAATCGTGACCAAAAGGGGGCGTTATCATCTAGGCATTATATGGAGTCATCCTACTAAGTTACAGTGAAATCCCTCCATAAATACGATCTGTAGACTGTGCTAAAGGTTTTTGGGTTTTGGGTTCGGACAGCCGTCACGGTTTACAGATCACGACCAAATGGGGAAGTTCTCATCTAGACATCATACAGAGTTATCCTACCAAGTTACAATGAAATCATTCCATACTAAATATGACCTGTAGACTGTGCTAAAAGTGTTTGGGTTTTGGGCTGGGGCAGTCGGGACGGTTGACAGATCATGACCAAAGGGGACGTTCTAATCTTGACATTATACACAGTCATCCTACCAAGTTACAATGAAATTCCTTCATAAATACGATCTGTAGACCGTGCTAAATCACCTGCCATCCAATAATTTGGAGCAAATCAGTCAAGTGCTTCTGAAAACTTAAATCTGAGTGGGGCATTAAATTTTTCGCCTTTTGGACAACCTCAGATAAGGCTTATGTTTCCGTTGTCTATTCCGGATTACATGGAATAGTGTGACATGCGCAGTGAAGATACAGAATAGAAATCGCGAGGAAACAGCAAATTGCACTTTGAGTGTAAACCAGAATGGAATTTGAGGAAGTGGCGCTCGCAATTTTTGTTGATGATGTTGTCAATGACAACATAGATGCTGTTTTTGCTCATCGCAGTGCCGCATCTGTATAAAACAGCATAGCTCTCCTATGGATATGTAGGTCAATATGACCAGATTAAAAAGAAACAAAAAAAATTACAAAGAAACGGTGGACAGAGCACTTGAGTTTTATTATTATTTCGACTCCCATTTGTTCAGGGGCGTAGCCAGGATTCAATAATTGAGGGGGAGATGGGGGGGGTGGTATCCATTTCTAGCCATTTTTTTTGTGGGGGCTGGGGCATACCATGATATTTGTAATGTTGTGGGTTTCGGGGGTCCTTGCCTGGTCCAAGCTAGCACCCGGGAGCCTAGTTTGGACAAGGCCTTCTCTGAGAAAATTTTGCAAAATTTAGTACTCCAAGATCGAATATGAGGCAATTGTAACCTGTGTAGCCCTATATTGGAGAGCATTTGGGTCAATATTTTTTTTTTATTTAGGTGGGGATGCTAAAGCTTTAGGTTAACCTGAGCCTCCAGCCCCCCTCCCCCCCCCCCCCCCCCCCCCCCCCCAGGCTACGCCACTGGCCCAGACGCCGGGAGATTGGGGACAGGTTCTCGCCACTGTCCATTCAACTCTGCTCGTTGATGTTATTTGAGCGAGAATTTAAACAAGAGGCCCCACGTGGCCTTAATCGCTCACCTGACAAAGTGACTCTAAGAAGTATTTTAGGTCACCTTCACCATGTCATGTCTCATCAACATTAACTGGTTGAGTGATAGATTTTGTTTGAAGTTCAACATTTGTTACCTAAAATTAGTTTTATTTAAAATCATTGGTGTGTGGCCAACCTCCAATGATTTTTAATAAAGCAAATTTATCTCTGCAGACAAACTGGTTTAGCATGAAGCACAAACAAGGAATGTGAAGAGATAGCCTTGAACATCTCTCCCCAACTGTGGATATCTTCCATGTGCTAAATGTATATATTTGCATGCAAGAAAACAAAAATTTTCACAAATTTTATTTTTTTTTATCATCATTGGAACAAGCTCAAACAGCTTATTCCAATAGGGGTATGGGAAGATCAGGTATATTTTTGAGACAGAAATGTGAATATATAAATAATGGTGTTTTTTTGTGAATGATGCTGGAGAATTTTGCGTAAAGATATGGTAAATGGTTTGTTCTAGATACAGAATGATGCAAAAGTATTTAAATTTGATTAGGCAAGTTGTTCCTATAATGCATTTAAAAATTGAAGTAACTGTTTTTTTGCTGATGAACTTTTAGATGTGTGTGTCTGTGTTTGTGTGTGTGTGTGTGTGTTTGTGTGTGTGTGTGTGTGTGGGGGGGGGGGGGGGGGTAAGAGTGTTCCTGAATAAATGGAAAATTTTATTTTTTGTGTGAAAGACATAGTGCATGAATGTTGATTGGAACAAGCTTAGAGAGCTCATTTTAATGTGAAGTCATAAAGCTGTGTTTGACGTACGAAATTCTGGAATAACTAAAAAAATTGCTTTTTTGACTCAAAAAGCATGGTGTGCGACCTCTCATTGGAATGAGCTCAAAAAGCTCATTCCAATGGGGTATTTACAAGCGATAAGTACATGTATGTTTAAGAGACAAAAATTAAAATTTGAATAGCGATTTTTGCGAAGAATGCTGACAAGTTTTGGCAGTTATGCTGGTAAAAAGGTAAGATATGCAAAGTGGTTGTTTTTTAGAGGCGACATTTAATTAAGGGGAATTAACCCTTGATTACTGAGGTAACTTCTAAAAGTACTGAAATTTCATGAAGCAATGTGAATAACAGACAACAGTTGCCTAAAAATGTCATGAATAACTAAAATTTTTATTCCTTTGTCTCGAAAACATGGCATATGACCTTTGTTGGAATGAGCTGAATGCGTGTGTTCCAATGAGGGGTCATAAAATTTGAACGAAGATTTGTGTGAATAATGCATTAGTATTGCTAGATTTGGGTAAACGGTTCACCCTGGATACCACCCCTTCTATAGTAGATCTTTTCTGCAAATTTTGTCTAAGATTCTATCAACTTTACAAATAAATACGTTCATGAATCACAATCAGATTCACCCTACAATGTTGCATACCAAATATCAAAAGATTCTGCCTGCTGGATCTGGAGAAGAAGATTTTTTAAGAAATATGCCTGAAATGCACTAAGTTAAAATTTGGGCTCCTATACGGAGCCCAAATATAAACCCAGGGGGGCCGATTTGAACAAACTTTAATCAGATCCACCCCACAATGTTGCTTACCAAATATGAAAAGATTCTGAAGCTGGATCTGGAGAAGAAGATTTTTTAAGAAATTTGCCTGAAATGCACTAAGTTCGAATTCGAGCTTCTATACTGAGCCCAAATATGAAACTAGGAAGCCGATTTGAACAAACTTGAATCAGATCCACCCCACAATGTTGCATACCAAATATCAAAAGATTCTGCCTGCTGGATCTGGAGAAGAAGATTTTTTAATAAATTTGCCCGAAATGCACTAAGTGCGAATTCGGGCTTCTATATTAAGCCCAAATATGAATCCAGGGGGCCGATTTGAACAAACTTGAATCAGATCCACCCCGCAATGTTGCATACCAAATATCAAAAGATTCTGCCTGTTGGATCTGGAGAAGAAGATTTTTGAAGAAATTTGCCTGAAATGCACTAAGTGCGAATTCGGGCTTCTATATTAAGCCCAAATATGAATCCAGGGGGCCGATTTGAACAAACTTGAATCAGATCCACCCCGCAATGTTGCATACCAAATATCAAAAGATTCTGCCTGCTGGATCTGGAGAAGAAGATTTTTGAAGAAATTTGCCCGAAATGCACTAAGTTTGAATTCGAGCTTCTATAGTGAGCCCAAATATGAATCCAGGGGGCCGATTTGAACAAACTTGAATCAGATCCACCCTGCAATGTTGCATACCAAATATCAAAAGATTCTGCCTGCTGGATCTGGAGAAGATGATTTTTTAAGAAATTTGCCTGAAATGCACTAAGTTCGAATTCGAGCTTCTATAGTGAGCCCAAATATGAATCTAGGAAGCCGATTTGAACAAACTTGAATCAGATCCACCCCACAATGTTGCATACCAAATATCAAAAGATTCTGCCTGCTGGATCTGGAGAAGAAGATTTTTTAATAAATTTGCTTGAAATGCACTAAGTTCAAATTTGGGCTCCTATACTGAGCCCAAATATAAACCCAGGGGGCCGATTTGAACAAACTTGAATCAGATCCACCCCACAATGTTGCTTACCAAATATGAAAATATTCTGCCTGCTGGATCTGGAGAAGAAGATTTTTTAAGAAATTTGCATGAAATGCACTAAGTTCCAATTCGAGCTTCTATAGTGAGCCCAAATATGAATCTAGGAAGCCGATTTGAACACACTTGAATCAGATCCACCCCACAATGTTGCATACCAAATATCAAAAGATTCTGCCTTCTGGATCTGGAGAAGAAGATTTTTTAAGAAATTTGCCTAAATGCACTAAGTTCGAAATCGGGCTCCTATACTGAGCCCAAATATGAACCCAGGGGGCCGATTTGAACAAACTTGAATCAGATCCACCCTACAATGTTGCATACCAAATATCAAAAGATTCTGCCTGCTGGATCTGGAGAAGAAGATTTTTTAAGAAATTTGCCTGAAATGCACTAAGTTCGAATCGGGCTCCTATACTGAGCCCAAATATTAACCCAGGGGGCCGATTTGAACAATCTTGAATCAGATCCACCCCACAATGTTGCTTACCAAATATGAAAAGATTCTGCCTGCTGGATCTGGAGAAGAAGATTTTTTAAGAAATTTGCCTGAAATGCACTAAGTTCGAATTCAGGCTTCTATAGTAAGCCCAAATATGTATCCAGGGGGCCGATTTGAACAAACTTGAATCAGATCTACCCCGCAACATTGCATACCAAATATCAAAAGATTCTGCCTGCTGGATCTGGAGAAGAAGATTTTTGAAGAAATTTGCCTGAAATGCACTAAATTCGAATTCAAGCTCCTATAGTGAGCCCAAATATGAATCTAGGGAGCCGATTTGAACAAACTTGAATCAGATCCACCCTACAATGTTGCATACCAAATATCAAAAGATTCTGCCTGCTGGATCTGGAGAAGAAGATTTTCAAAGAAATTTGCCTGAAATGCAGTAAGTTCAAATTTGGGCTCCTATACTGAGCCCAAATATAAACCCAGGGGGCCGATTTGAACAAACTTGAATCAGATCTACCCCACGATGTTGCATACCAAATATCAAAAGATTCTGCCTGCTGGATCTGGAGAAGAAGAT
Source organism: Pictodentalium vernedei (assembly GCA_031216915.1). Lineage (NCBI taxonomy): Eukaryota > Metazoa > Mollusca > Scaphopoda > Dentaliida > Dentaliidae > Pictodentalium > Pictodentalium vernedei. The sequence continues at coordinate 436,095,270 of CM062296.1, read as the reverse complement.
TTTTTAAGAAATTTGCCTGAAATGCACTAAGTTCGAAATCGGGCTCCTATACTGAGCCCAAATATGAACCCAGGGGGCCGATTTGAACAAACTTGAATCAGATCCACCCTACAATGTTGCATACCAAATATCAAAAGATTCTGCCTGCTGGATCTGGAGAAGAAGATTTTTTAATGTTTTTCCCATTGCCTACAGTGTTAAAAAGTGCTGACTCAGCACTTTTTCAAAGTCCCGAAACTGTACCCTATGATAAAACCGATGGCAATTTTTTTTTACCAATCCTTTCTGTTGGTCCTAAGGAAGCTGCACACCAAATAAAAATTCTCAGTGCCGTGCAGTTTTGGAGATATGGGCGTTTTAAATTTTTTCTATTTTTAGCTCCTGCGGTTCCCACGGGGCTGCGGGAAAAATTTTTTTTGCATAAATCAAGTACTCATGACCCAATAAGCCCTCACATAAAATTTGGTTCAAATCAGCCTCTCGGTTTGGAAAATAGAAATTTTGGGCGGGGCAAAAAATTTTGCCCCTCTCATAACAATGCCAAGTATAGCCCCACAAACTTCTCTTGAACAAATCTGAGTCTACACCCCAAAAGGAAGCCGCACACCAAATATCAAGTCTCTGCTACTGCTGGTTCATGAGAAGAAGATTTACAAAGATTTTGGTGCCCCTTGGGGGCGTGGCACCACCCAGGAGGAGGGGCAACTTCATTTGAACAAATCTGAATTGGCATTAGGTAATAAACATTTAGCCAACATTTGAATAAAATTGGGCTAGTGGTTTAGGAGGAGAAGTCGATAATGTAAAGTTAACGCCGGACGGACGACGACGGACGATGGACGACGGACGCCGGACGACGGACGACGGACAGAAAGTGATTAGTAAAGCTCCCCTTGAGCTTCGCTCAGGTGAGCTAAAAAAACAATTCAGTATTTGGTGTCCACTATTTGTTGGTTATGTGAGTATACTGACAACCAGCAAAGCCTGTCTGTGCACTCTCACCACAGAGTTCGCGTGAACAAGAAGGTCATGATTGCACCGCCGCGTTGTTAAGGTTCAGCAACAATATCCGATCTCACCAGGGAGAAGGTGGGGGAGGCAAACCCACGCAGCTTGGCTGGAGCGTTAAAATGGGGTGGGGTGTGGTCACACCCCTCAAATTTCTAATTGGTGGGGGCGGGTGGAGAAAGATTTCCAGATCTTCAGTTTTCAGAATTTTTGCATCTGTAGGATTTGAGCCTTGTAACCAAGTTGGTTGTACCCCCCCACCCCCCCCCCCCCTCCCTCAATGTTCATCATTTTAGGATTTCACATCCAGATGTAATGTTCTGTCACAATAATCGGTGTTTCGGGTCAAGGTTAAATAAATGAGTCAGTTATGAGCGGTCAAGAGTGGTCGCTTCGCAAAAACATGAATTCCAGGATTCAAAAAAATCATTTATTCAATTTGGGGGAGGGTCAACGGCCCTGTTGTTTAATTGAACTAACTCCATAGTTCTTTCTATTTATTTTCATCAAATATTTGTGGGTATACTATGTTTAAATATTTCGCTGAATTCCATGTACCTAACATATTTGTTATTGTCTTGATCACTCAAACGTTTTGGAGAATACAACGAACAGGGAAATATTTTCCACTATTTGTTGATAATTGCGCATGTCAGGAATAAAAGGTAAACCATCTAAACCTGCTCGCGAGGTGGTTTACTCAGAATGATTCGAAATGATATTCCAGAATGACGGTTTGCAAAGAAAACAACCAGATTGGTAATCCGAGTTGTCTGCGCATGCCCGGAATAAACCATGTATTCTGAATGGACTACGGAAACATGAGCATTGTTGTAGAAATTCATTTCGAACAAACTTGAATCAGCACCACATTTTAAAGCTGCATATCAAATATAAATCACTGCTGTCTCCGCTTCGTGAAAAGATTTAAATTTATTTTTGGCATATTTACAGAGCCCAAGCCCACTGGGTAGCAACAACTTCCATTTGACCCTTTATGTAACACAAAGAAACTATTACACTTGTCCTCCCCCCACACCCCAAAAAAAATAAATTGGAACTACCAAAACTATCGTTCAGGATTTACGAATTTGATTTAATGTCACATACTTATGCACAATGGCTAATCATGACCGTGACAGTTTCACAGGTGGAGGAAGCTGGAGTACCCGGAAAGAAGCATCGACAAGCAACTATCGGCTCAACATTCTAACTCTGTTCAAGCTCTGCACAAGCAGGGTTACAGCAGTTGAAGACATGTGCACCATCGACGTGCAGTACGCCTTAGTACACAGCATCATCGTGCCCCCATATAGGCAACCGGGATAAAGTGCCTTGCCCAAGGACACAACACGGGATGTCTTGGACAAGCCTGGCTCTAAGAGGTTGGACATGGACAAAATCCAACTCAGTTATGCGTTTGTCAAGCAGCCAGTTACTTGCGCTCGTCACTCTGTCCGAGGCCAATATTCATAGTTAAGTAGACAGCGATGTGTAGGAATGGTGGGTGAATTATCGATCACCTCTAATTTTGTTCATTGAAAGTAGAAATCCATAGTTTATTTCACGTCATTATAATACATGACAATCATTTACGAATTCCGTATAAAGTGCTTCCCCTTGATTTGAATTTCAATATTCACAATTGTCAAAAGCAACCCGAATGCAGTGTTTTCAAATGAAGTACTGTCGTCACACTAACTTATCAATGATATGGTAGATAAACCCTTCAAAGTATGTGTTATATTTTTTTAATTATAATTAGAATGTCAAACCCGGAGCTAATTTCAGAGCATGGCACCTATTCTTTGCTGGTAAGATTTTACCCCTTTCCAACAGGGTCTCTGAATGTCTGACAGGAGTCAGTATGTACCTGTCATTTTGCCCCCCTCCTCCTCCCCCCCCCCCCCCATTATATTCAGGCTTGGTCCTGGACAGGGATCAAACTCAGGACCTCTAGCATAGAAGTCCAACAGTCTACCACTGAGCCACCACGCTCCCGTACAAATTTGATTACCCTCATCCTAAGAATGTTCCATACTGCCTATCATTTAATAATGCTGAGGAGGTAAGAAAACGACAGCACATTTTTTTCTAGTTTCAAATGTTCAAGTTTTAGAAATCACATATATGTTACCCACTCACAATGTTCCGAATGTAGTTCATAAAATGTCTGACAAGAAGAGCTCATGAACTATGCATTTCAACAGGCACTCGCATCTGATCATCTGATTTAACAAAAAAGCTGAGAAAAAATACCCAGGGGTATTTTTTCTCAGCTTTTTGTTACATCAAATGGCTGGCAGAAAGTACCTGTGTTATTTCCAACATTCTTGACCAATACTACAGACATTATTGACTAAACTGGCCTTTCTTATCAACCTCAAAAGTCCATAGTTGATGTTGAACAATCTAAGTCTGTGACCACTATAAACGGTGACCTACAACAGGGCAGTATATCAATAACACATTTTGAAATTGGTACTGGTGTCAGTATGTTGTCAATACCAAATACCATGCATTCTCGTCATGACCAAAGGTGACATTTTTTAATCATTTTTAACCAATTATATAATTATACTCTATTGACGATACACTGGCTTTTTAAAATATGGTTTACTTCAGAAAACAAGAAATGGTTGGCTATCAACACCAGAACAGTACAGAATAAAAATGGCAAATATTACTTGGAAATAATACCTTATTTTTCAATAGCACAGATTCTTCCTTCAGCTTAGAAATTTCTTCTTTTGAAGACTTTTCTGTAACAGATGTCCTCCCAGAAATTGTAGACACATTAAATGAACCTTCATTGATACTATGCAAACTACTTCCTGCAACAAGAAAAATTGAAAAATATATGTACATAAACTTCCAGTTCCCTCCAGTTCCCTCATCTGGGAAATAAACTTTCAAGAAATTGATGTTCATATGGGCAATCATCAAAACTGAAAAGTTACCGTTAATCTCAAGTTACTTGGCATGTTGTGAATGGTATACATGTAAAATTGGTATTCTTTTTATTTTGCTAAAAATTGTTTGAATTTGAAGTAACTAGAGGTACAAGCTCACAAAGTGATACCCCCACGTCTCAGTTATAGACTTTTTGGTACATTAAAATGTATAAGTTAGATTATCTCCCTTTGGAAATGTCAGAACGGAATTATATTGCTTCATGCACATCTTCATATGGAGTTCTTCCATTGTGTAAAGTTTCATGAAAATTCTTCAAACGGTTTAGGAGGAGTTGCGCTTATAAGGATGGACAGATGGACAGACGGACAGATGGATGGACAGATGGACAGGGTGATTCCTATATACCCACCCAAACTTTGTTTGCGGGGGGTATAATATAATAATCATATTTAAAATTTCATTGCTTGTAGACTCTTCAAGAATTTCTATTTGTTAACAACCTGTCAGCCTTGTGTCTTGGCAGCAATTTTTGCCATGTAACAATTTGTTAGAGTGCCTTCAGGCAGTTTCCAACAACTTGTGTCAAGACAAATCTATATGAACAAAGAATTTCCACTTCTGAGACTATGAAGCACATCCATTGAATATGAAGCCTTTTAATTGAGGCACCAACACTTTTCAATAGAGCCAAATTATGTGCTTCTAGCACTCAACTAATTAAGGTAAATTAATAATCAGAAAAGGCAAATACTATCGCCAGTTTTCACTTCTTGTCTGAGCACTATTTGTGAAAACTGATTAAGCCTATTTTAAAAACATTCTTGTTTCTCAGGCATGTTTCCCCTCAAGTTTATGATGAGGGAGGGATGCCCTTTTCACCAGATCAGACATAACATTTTCTGCCGGGGGAGGGGTAAAGGAAGAGGCAACCACTCAGATGTCCCATTCCCGAAGCCTTTATTATCTCAAAACCATTTTTTACGAGACAGCTGGACAAACCCAAATAAACCAGTATTAGGTCGGGCTGCAGGAGTTGAATATTCCATATAGAAGTCCCAAGTATGTTGAAAAGAGTCAATCAAGATTATGCATTATGCTATCAACAACATGCATCCCAGCAGAATCAATCACACAACCTGTCATACTTGCCACTGTCACACCTCTAACCTGGGTTAAACTGTCAGAAGCATGCGACATCAATTATGCTGTGAAAGACGTCAAATGTCTGATCAAAGCTTTTATGAGTGGTATGTGTGATTTTGTTCTTCCTTCAATGTCACAGTGAACAAGTACCAGATGTATTAGGTCGGGCTGCAGAAACAATATTTCTGGGATATATTATTTATTCACATGTATACTCCCAATACTGACAGGAGTTTCAGAAGTATAGACATGAATAAAACGGCAATCCAGCCTTAACCCCTAAGTCCTCAGATTAATTTTACATTCAAATAAAACAGTGCAATGTGAAGCACAGCATATGCCCCTTCTGCAATGTCAACATGGGCAATACAAAATTATTCAATTTTCTGCTGCCAATCAACAATGAAAGTGTCAATGACACAGTAGCTCAACTTGACAAAATTGAACATTGTAAGTTAGAAATGAAATGGCAAAATTGAAGATCATTGGTACCAATGCTATTTGAAGAAATTTCAACATAACAGCATTGTGTGTGCACAACGTCAGCGTAATCCATGCATTTTTAAATGTAAACTGCAAGACTGGCTAAAGGAAGAATGTTGATACACAAATGCAGTATGTTCAGAGGTTATTGTAAATGGCAACTTTTTTCACAGAAATGAATGCTAATCAATAGCTCTTATCTAAAGGTCTTGCCTAATGAGCACACCAAGTTCAAAAACAAACCTATAATAAATGTGGCGTGTAGGCCATGTCAAAGAATGTTGATGCACAAATGCAATAAATTCAAAGATTGTTGCTAACAGCAACAGTTTTTGATGGAAATGAAAAGAAAGTTAAAAAATTTATAGTAATTCATATATTTTTTATACTTACCAATGACCCAGACTTAGCTAGTGCTAACTCTTAAAAATATAGGGCCAAACACAAATTTTGCCCCCCAATCCCCAAAATTTGCATCTAAAACCAAAGAAAACATGTCCTGAATGGCCCTCCACACTTCACCTCTACTGCGCATGCGCAGTGTCAAGGACGTTCCAAAATTGGCGCCATTAATCATTCTTGTAACCAGTGCCTGGTAAGCACTATGTACTCAGCGGGGAGGTATGAGTTCCCAACTCCTGGGAGGGCCATCCCCGTCTGGGTCATTGGTAAGTATAAAAAATATATAAATTACTATAAATTTTTTAACATTTTTATACTGTACCAATGACCCAGACTTAGCTGAATAGTAAAAAGGCTGGAGGGCCTAGGACATAGAGCAAGTTGAAATACGCTCAATTATATAAAATAGAGTCATCCCCTCTAGGGGAAAGGAGTATTAGGCCTTACATGTATCTTTCTTATTTATGATAAATTAGAAAGACACAACACCTTCCAAAATTGAGCAACATAACATCCATGTACTCTATTAACATCCAGTATAATCCTTATACTAATAATTTTTAAAGTAAGCCCATAAATAAAGTCTAGAGAAATAGAGACTCTTTATACTCCTTAAAAGTGTCTGAGGATTGTATAATAACGCCCGTTTGACACGGGATATATTCAAAAGCTATACTTTAAAAACTATGACCTGAATGAATTTTTAAAACATAAACTTCTCACTTAAAAGCCATCCCAGTAACAGCTCAGAATTACTATCCCCTTGTTTTCATAATAAAACAGGTGACCCAAGGGAACACCCTCCCCCCCCCCCCCCTTTTTCTTGCCCTGGGTCAAATAGCCCAGAGCACAGAAGGCAGCAGGACGGAGTCACTGCCGGAACAGAAAGCCTACCTAGCTATAGTAGCAACTGTTAAGTGAATGACATTCTGAGCAGTAGATAATAGACCTAACAATGGAGGCCTCCAAAAATGGACTCAATATTCTGAGATTAAAATTCATGAATGTGGATGGCTGAGCGCAATGAGCAGCCTTCAAAAATCTATAATAGCAACACTATTAGTGTAAGCCCAAGATGTAGAAAGAGCTCTTACTTCATGAGCCAAAATCTCAAGCACAAACTGCTGAGTCAATGATATACCATAAGCAGTACCGATAGTTAATTGAATCCATTAGCAATAGAATGGAGTGTAATGTCCTTCTATTAGGCATCAAAGACAGAAGAAGCTTACGTCCGTACTAATAAACTGATATCTGTTTATAAATACGTAAACTCTAACCGGACAGAGTAAAGGCCTATCCCCGTACAAAGACGGAAGGACCTTAATAACAATAGGTTCCGGATATTATTAGGAGCCTGACTCATAACCAAAAATCCAACCTAAGTAGTAAAGGAAGTAGTGTTTCCGTCACTACAAAAGTGAGAATCGTCAACCGATAGTGCATGAAGCTCACTGACTCCTCAGTAAAAGAGAAGACTAACAGAATTACTGTCTTAAAAGGTCAGAATTTGAAAACTACTGTTTCCAGAGGCTCAAATGATTACTTAGCTAAATATGAACCGAAGCTAAATTCCGTATAGGAATTTAATCTAATGATTCTAGGTCTATTTATCGAAAAGTTTCTAAATGACTTTGATAAAAAGACATAAGACTGAATTGTAAACTATCATAGAGTGCATAGGTATGAGATAACATAGACCTATAACCTTAATAGTAACAGGCTGCAGTTGATCTTGTCAAACAAGTATACTAGAAAGTTGCAATGTCTAGTATGGAGGGATCAAAAATATCAACATAATGATCCCTACACCAACGACAGAAGAGCCTCCACTTTAGCCACATAGAATAGCAAAGAAGAGGTTCTCCTACAGTAAGAAATCGCGTCGAAAGCTCGTCCTGTACACTGCTTGTCATGCAAGAAGGACCACACAATGGAATACGTGAAGGTTGAGACCTTGCGGGTTGTGATGAAGTTGACACGATTTCCCCAGCGAAAGAAGATCCTCTCATGGAGGAAGTTTTCGCGGTAAGTCCCACAGTAGACATCTGAGTAAATTTACCCACGGTCTCTGTGAAGACAGAGATGCTATCAACAGAATTGTATTATGGATGTTTATCTTAGCAATACTTGCTGAATCAACAGCGCTGGAGGATACGCATATCCTATCATTCCGTCCTATTAGATCAATAGAGCGTTAACAACACAGGCCTTCCATTTTGAGGCGACCGATCGTTCAGGTCCCGTGAAGGTCGCGCAAAACTAAACAGCTGCGAACGAACATCGGGTCCTCTCAACATTCTCCCCGTTTACGTGAGAACAGGGTATATTTTAAGCGGTTTCGCATCGCTGCTTGCAACACGAAATTCACCTATCACGAATCATTTGAATTTTCCCGCTAATTGAATTGCATGGTGCGATCCAATTTTTCGAAGTTTATTGTGGTACATATATAACTTGTGTTTTCCGCTACCGTAAAATTTAAAAAAAAAACATTCAACTTGGAAAAGTTTTGCGAATTGAATGAGACTGAAGTAAATGTGCGGGGGACGTTTTAAGGCTGGAACCCCAAACCAGCAATCCACCAGAAGTACTGCAATACTGGCGTCAGTCTTAACTTTGCACATATCCCAGAGTATTGTTCAGCTCCTATGGCTGAATCAGCTAATGACACTGGGAAGGTGGCCAACATATGCTTCAGTGACGAAGACTCAACAAAAAATTTTAAAATGGTTCATGATATCAAAGACTGAACCACTTATATTATTTAAAGTCGATTTTCAATTTGGGACGAGGGATATTAAATTTGATGAGCCGCAAGGAGAGTTACGTAACTAAATAAAGCACAGGTACTGTTAGCTGTTTTGAAAAATAGAGTTTCCTGACAGCTAATTTGATTACCTCCCTTTGACTAAAGACGTACTTTCTTCACAATACAAGAGACTTCTGTTCTCATTGTCTTTGAAAGTTTGAGCGGCTGAAGTTTTTTTCTCTTGTTGATGTTTAGGGTGACATAATTTACGCATGAATACCAACTGAATACAGTCCAGGTGAGCACGTTTTAAGCCATGTTGGTCTTTTTGGAAAAGATTTGCACAACTCAAAGTGAGTTGTGCGCTGTTACTTGCCATACTTGACCCTAAAGTTGTATGTACCTGTTACGAGTAAAACAGACCATGTGGCTTGTTTAGCAGTGGATACTCCAAAGTGTGTGTTTAAAACGATGCCCAATTAGTGATAGAATAAAAAAAAAATACACTTACTTTACATGTATTAATAGGAACGCATTTTTGCCATATTATCATTCAATGCCAAATACTAAGTTATGGCAGTTGCGTAGGCACAAAGTGTGTGTGTGTGGGGGGGGGGGGGGGGGGGGCGGAACTGCGGGGGCAGCTGCTCCCGCTGCCCAACACTGGCGGCGGCAATTGGGGAAGACCCTGCCTTACCCAGATTATATTACTCAAGCTATTTTTTCAGGTTTTACTCAGATTTGCAAAACAAAGTCACCAGAATGCGCTATTTTGAAGGTTAGTTTAAAAAATGTTCTAGGGGAGACCCCCTCCAGATAGCCCTCTCCCCTCCAATTTTTCATGCCTACGGCACTCTCGGCAATTGCTTTCTGGATTTTGGTAGTCCACGTGCCCCTTTTTATTAGGTGTGCCCCTGTCCTGGATACCTTCCGGCGCCACTGCTGGTGGGGGGGGGGGGGGGGGGGGGGGCGAATTCTCGCATCTTTTGATAAATCATAGAGTCAATTTTTATTGGTTCCGCTTTTTCTATGAGCCGACTTACGAAACCAAAACTACAGTTATTTCCTGTTCGCAGTCACATGGAAACGAAATTGAAAATGTCTTCAGCAGAAAAAAAGAAGAAAAACAAACAGAAAGCCACTGTTCAGAAGAGAACGTTCATGAAATGGGAGGACAATTCCGATTTCGCAATTCTTGAAGAGAATGATGGATATGTAACCAAAATCCAGTGCAAGATATGCGCTGACAATCTTGCCAAAATAAGACAAGAAGCAAAACTTCGGGGCATTAAAGGCACCGCTCTTCAAGGGGTAATCAACTATGCAGACTCGGTGGAGTACATACATCATACAAATTACCAGAGGCATATTAGATCTGGTGGCCTGCACAATTGAGCCAAAAAACAGTTCACAAAAACATCTGCCTGTGCTGAAGATGATGAGGCCTCTCAATCATCTCAGTCTACAGTTCCATCAAAACCAAGTACTTCAAAAGGTGCATTATCTCAGAAGTCTGATTTACCCATCGACAAACTGATAATTTCATCGTCTCGGGAATGTTATAGACATTTAGTGAACACAGCTCTGTACATAGCGACACATGAGTATGAGACTTCCTGATTATAGCTGTTGGGATTTTGAGGATGATACCTCTTCAACTTGTTGTGACTACATAAACACTCTGTATAACTATTTCAAGACACCATTGGATTACCATGGGTTCAGCCTTGACAAAGCTCTATTCGAGTTCAGGAAATTGAAGAGACTGATAAAGTCTAAATATCGACACTTCAAAAACAAGATGGAAGTCTGGAAGGCTGTATTTACTTATGACTATGAATCCCAGGAGCATATTCTTCTGCTTGTTGAACTTATACTATGTGTTGCTTGGTCTTCCGCGACGGTGGAGAGAGGTTTCAGTTGTACCAGGCGTATTCTAACAGATTCCAGGAGTTGTATCGGCAAGAGCAAATTGGATGATCTACTCTTACTCCGAATCAATTCTGTGCGCCTCACTGAACTTGACTCAGATTATAGAGCTAAGCTAGTAGACACTGCAATTGACATTTACTTCAATGAGTTCCAGGGTAAGAGAGGTCGACATGAGAAGAGGGTGACACCTTCAGCCACTCAAAGTTGTGCTACATCAACCGAGTTGGTCACTGAATCATCAAGATACATTCCGAAACCGTTCTGTGCTTCAGACTCAAATGTGCTTATGAAGGATGAAGGCTACCTCATCATTTCGGAATCAGAGTCAGATGATGATGATCATGATGATGATGGCGAATTAGATGATAATTCTGACATTTCAGATTCTGAAAAAATTTAAATCCTGAAGTTTCAGAACTGTTTTAACATTTTTCAACTTTCTGATGAGAAATTGCCGTGATTTGGAACATAGCTGCCCCATGTTTGAGTCTGTTATAGTGTCTTAGTCTCTAGGTAGAAGTCCTGAACACTTCATTTTCTCCCTACTCTAATAATTCTCAAGGTTTTTCAGACAATCATACTCAGTCATTTATTCTGAGAATAAAGCGGCAATTGGTTATTTTTCCAACACATTTTAATTTTAATAATCAAACACGATAACTAGTCATTACATAATTTTTGACAAGTAATTCACATTAAACTAAAAGGAACAACAATAAGTAACATGCCATGATCATGGTGATATTAATACGAGTTTTTATACTTCTTTTGCAGTTGACTTTGTTACTACTTTATTTCAAGCTCCAAGTTAAAAGTGTTTAGACCCATTCAGGCTATTAGAGTGTTGCATTCATATCCATCAATGAGTGTCTGTGTATCAATGCAAAACTCTAATAGCCTCAATCAGCCTAACATGCAGCAAGCATTCTTTCATTTTTCATATCCTGTGTCAGTGTGAAGGTTTTTACCAGGTATTTTATTGATTTTATAGTACAAATTTTATTTTTACACTGCTCAGAAGAGTATTTCGAGTTGAAATGTTGAGCTTTATTGAGTTTATTTCCTTTTTCTTAATAATAAATGATAGAAATGTTATTGGAGAGTCATAATCCTTCAAGCAACATTCAGGTTACCCAAAAGGTTACCTTACCAATAATCTGGGGAACGAACGATGGGTTACCAAGTTTCATAACGTGAACGATGGGTGGGTTACGCTGTTTCATGAAACTGGCAGGCCTGCAACATAAGCTCAGGGATCCGGACATGCAAACACATACGTCTGCAAATGAATAGTGAGTTGTGTCACAAATAAATTATCATTGGGCGCTTCCCATTGATAGCAAATCTGATTGAATACTTGTTTGTTGAGAGTCCATTCTGACGGCAACAAGCGACCCTTGCGTGAAAGGGAGTCTGCCAATACAATCAGACGACCCGGAATATGACGGACCGAAGCAGAACTTGGTGTACTATAACAAACAGAAGGATTCTTTCCATTAAATTGAATAACGGAATCGAATGAGTGCCTCCCTGGTTCCGGAGAAATGCAACTACTGTCATATTATCGGACAGGATTTGGACATGCGTTTCTGAATAATGTTCATCCAATGACATAGTGCAAGCCTAAAGAACATTATTCCCTGGAAGATAAGTGCTTGCCTAGAAACTGCGGAACCCAAAGACCCTGGCACTTCGAATCCGTTGTGATCAATATTGTACCCAAACCTGTTTGACTGGCATCTGTCATAAACATAAAACTCGGATCCGGCAACTGCAGTGGCACTCTCTGAGTCAACCACCGAATGTTGCCCCAGTCTGAATCTCTTGCTACACTTGATAGACCAGAGAATGTGTATATCGAGCAATTCATAGATTGCTGAAGAATTGCCGTCGAAGAGAAGCTTCTCCGAGACCGAATCGACTCTGAGAGAGTTCTTCACCTTACTATCCACGCGCATGGATGTAGCTAAGGCTGCGTCACGTCTAACCAACTCCAGGTTGCCACTGAAGGGCGGAGTTATACGTGGAAAAACTACTGCCCTTGAAAGAAATCACATTGAGGATCATATCCTGGAATTCTTTCTCTTGAAGAAGTAATGATAACGCCTCAGTAAGGTGGTCTACGTATGATAAAGCGTCTAAGTTAAGTCTATTAGACATCATTGTCGTTTCCAACATCATGGTTGGAATTAACATAGACGGCGAAAAAGATAATTCCCAGTCTTCAACCCCGCCGTCTAGACGCATATGAACTCTCGGTATGCCCTGTTCTGCCAAAATAAATTATTTCCTGGAATTGATAAAAGGCAGAAGAGCATTGCGGACAAGAAATTAGACTATCATGCTTGGTAGCAAGCTTATATATAGCGTCGTTAAATAATTCGAATGTTCTAATGACATTATTGGACTGTGTCGGTAAGTCAGGGACAATGTCCCTGAACCGATCCAAAACTCTGTGTCCAATGACGCTATTAGTCTCTTATCCAGCATCGCAGCAATGTAGTCCGACGGAACAACCTGTAAAAGATAATGCCGGAAGATATGTATGGCAGCTTCCGTTGTTCCGAAAGGGAAAGCTCGAAATCGTCCGAATCCCTTTCGCCATCCTGTCGGACCCTATAAAGTGTTCAGTCATCCGAACCTGATGCAACAGCGGAGCGCACCGACCCAGCGCCGTCGGATAATTCCTGATCCGACCGAGAATCTGTCGATTGCTGGGATGCTGCGATAAACTGTGCTAACTTGGATAGCACCTCCGTCACTGAGGCCTGTGTAGAAGCGGTCTTACGATGCATTGCCGCTGGAAGCTCCATGCTCGTTACCCCGTGCATACATCTATTATGCGAACGAACGGAGTGTATAGGCCTCGTGTCCCTTGGTTACCGGATGGCGTGACCTGTTCGCCGTGGAATCACTGAATGACGAAGCTGGCCGGATACTCGAGGTCACGTAGCCAATGTGCGGTCGTGTGCGCTGCTGTGAGGATGAGGAAGCATTATCGACAGTCTCTCGGACTGTCAATATAACGGAGCGTCCCAAGCGGCGGACATATGCTCCGAATGCGAAATATCTGTACCACAACATCCGGTCCCATATGTTGTTGTACGAGAGAGGGACCTCTCTCGCTCGCAGCCCGGACGGACCTGGACGAGCTAGGAACCGGACCAACAGGCTTCCTCCGATCTGTCCTCTAATCCGTCGTCACTGGGTGTGTACTAAAGTTTATTATAGTGCTCGCATCACCCAAATCTCCTTCCTGGACCGCAACGGACGAACCCGGCTGCCGAACCATTCGATGAATGGACGCTACACCGGGTGAGCTAGCGAATGTCAACTCCGTCGATCCTACTAGGGACCTCTTAGGCGATTGACATATTCTATGAGCACTTATTGCCGCTAGCTCTTCATTAACTATGATGACAGAGGCACACTTTTGAAAGACATCTCCGTAACTTTGCGAACAAGAAACCAGACATGCTTGTTAATAGCAAGCAAATAATAATATATATAGCGTCGTTCAATAATTCGAAAGTTGTGTGACATTATTGGACTATGTCGGAACTGAGGGACGATGTCCCAGAACCGAACCAAAAATTTCTGTGTCCACCGACGCTATCAGTTTCTTATCCGGCATCGCAGCATTCTGGTCCAACGAAAGAACCTCTAGAAGATAAAGTCAGATGACATAAACAACAGCTTATGTTGTTCCGAAAGGGAAAGCTCGAAATCCTCCGAATCCCTTTCGGCATCCCGTCGGACCGGATGAAATTTTCAGACGTCCATACCTGCTTCCGCGGAGCGTCCCGACCCAGCGTCGTCGGATAATACATGATGCGACAGATTCTGTCGTTGCTGGGATGCTGCAATAAGCTGTGCTATTTGGGATAGCACGCCCATCACCGAGGCCTGTGCAGTAGCGGTCTTACGATGCATTGCCGCCGGAAGCTCCGTGTACGTTGACTCCCGCACACTTTCTTATGCGAACATCCGGAGTCTGCAGGCCTCGTGTCCCTGGCTACCGGATGGTGTGACCTGGTCGCCGATGATTCTCTGATTGGCGAAGCTGACTGGATATCCAAGGTCACGTAGCCAAGAGTGGTCGTGTGCGCTACCATAAGAATGAGGAAGCCTTATTGACAGTCTCTCCGGACTGACTATATATCGGAGCGTCCCGATCGGCGGACGATCCGAATGCGAAACATTTTGTACCACAACATCTGGGGCCAGATGTTGCTGTACGAGAGAGGGGCCTCTCTCGCTCGCAGTCCGGATGGACCTGGACGAGCTAGGAACCGGACAGAAAGGCTTCCTCCGTTCCCCCTCTAATCGCCGTCACTGGGTGTGCATTTGGTTGATTTATAGTGCTCGCATCACCCCAAAACTCCTTCTAGACCGCAACGGATGAACCCGGCTGCCGAACCATTCGATGAATGGATGCTACACCGGGCGAGCTAGCGGACGTCAACGGCCGTCGAACCTACTAGGGTCCTCTTAGGCAATTGACGTATTTACATGAGCACTTTTCCGCTAGCTCTTCATTAATTGTGACGACGGAGGCACACTTTTGGAAGACATCACGTATACATCACCCTATTCTTGATCGTCTGAAATAGAGATTGATAAAGTAGAGTGACCCTGTGGGGAAAGGACCGGAATGGCCATTTCCCCACTAACATAACGTGACATACGCTTCCCATTTTGTCATCGAAATTAACACATACAGAACAGGAGTTAGTGCGAGCACACTGACAACATATACAATGATTATGAAAGTCAGAGGAAGATTTCCTCTTACTACAATTGAACAATATCCTTTCATTGTGAAAAGAAAACAAAGTCCTAGTACTCGCACCAACCCCTGACAATCAAAATACATAATAATATGATCCATTAATATAGAAAAAATAATTGCAATCAAAAAAATTTTGAAAAAATATTTTTTCAGAACAGCCCAAGTTTCTGAAAAGTAACGTTGAGCCCCAATGGATCCCAAACCTAAGTGTGGACAAAAATTCTAAAAATATTTTAAACAATTTATGCAACACTTACGAACAATAATAATGTATCTAGTTATGATTAAATTAACATCCAGATATTATTTTCAAGAAATCCCCCCTCACACAGAGGGCTGTAGTAAATGTAAACAATAAGTGTAAAAACACTAGAACAAGACTCCAGGCACCCTGGCCCGAAATCAGTTACCAATAATACACTATCTGATGCAAAACAGAGACTTCCAGGGAAGAAACTGCAGAACATCAGATGGTAGATGCAGAACACTACGCCTAACCACCCATAGGTGAAGACGTAAACATGGGGAAAAGAACAGAATTCATTCTGTTATCCAGCTAAAACTCCCAAGAAATTTTAGTAATAAAATTACAGAAAATATGCCAAAAGCATGGGAGAATAGCAAGAGGGGACTTAAAGGAAAGGGAGAGAGGAAAACACTGAACAAGCAGTGTAATTTGATTAACAAGAATGACCACAACAGGCTGTTGCCTCGAAAATAGGTAACTTAACATAATTTCATTAAAAAAAAATTTAAGTTACAGCCCTGATTATTTTCTGTCACTCATTTTTCCTCTCCTCCTTCTATATCCTCCTTAGAATCACCATTCTCTAATATTTATGTGTCTGGCATCATTTAAACTGAGATTTACAAGCACAAAGATCAGTCAGATGTTAACTGATGAAGGGCCAAACAAAGAATGATTAATGGCGCCAATTTCGGAACGTCCTTGACACTGCGCATGCGCAGTGGAGGTGAAGTGTGGAGGGCCATTCAGGACATGTTTTCTTTGGTTTTAGATGCAAATTTTGGGGATTGGGGGGCAAAATTTGTGTTTGGCCCTATATTTTTAAGAGTTAGCACCAGCTATGTCTGGGTCATTGGTACAGTATAAAAATATCAATAGCTCCTATCTTTGTCACCCTGCATAAGCATACAAAGTTTCAAAACAACCTGATAATGAATGTGCCCTCTGAGGCATGCCAAAGGAAGATGTTAATGCACAAATGCACTAAGTAGAAGGTCATTGCTTGTGGCAATAGTCATTTTTTTGTTTTTTTTATGGAAACTCATAAATATACCCTGCAGAGAGTGCAAAAGGGATAAGCTGATGCACAAATGTAGTAAGTTCAAAGGCTGGTGATAATGACAATAATTTTTTATGAAAATGAAAAAAAGCAATAGCTCACATCTAGAGGTCACCCTGAACACAAATACCAAGTTTCAAAGTGATCTGATCATAAATGTGCCCTGAAGGGTGTGTTAAAGGGAAATATTGAGGTCTGACTTAACTAAGTTCAAAGGTCAGCAGCAATATTTTTTAACAGAAATGGAAGAAAATCGACAGCTCCCATATAGATGTCACCCCAAATAAGCACACCAGGTTTGCAAGCGATCTAATCATAAATGTGCCCTGCAGGGTGCGTCAAAGGGAAATATTGATGCTTAACTGCAGTAAGTTTTTACTAAGTTCATCGAAGGTCATTGCCAGTGGCAACATTTTTTGATGAAAATCGAAGAAAATCGATAGCTCCCATCTAGAGGTAACCCCAAACAAGCATTCAAAGTTTCAAACCAATCTGATCATAAATGTGTCCTGTAGGGCATGCCAAAGGAATATATTGATGCCTGACTAAACTAAGTTCAAAGATTGTTGCTAGTGGCAACATTTTTTGATGGATGGAAATGGAAATCGACAGCTCCCATCTAGAGGTCACTCCAAACAAGTATGCCAGGTTTCAAAGCAGTCTGATCATAAATGTGTCCTGTAGGGTGTGCCAAAGGCAAATATTGAGGTCAAACTAAACTAAGTTCTAAGAACGTTGGCCGCGGCAACATTTTTTGACAGAAATGCAAGAAAATCGATAGCTCCCAACTAGAGGTCTCCCCAAACAAGCATGCCAGGTTTCAAAGCAATCCAATCATAAATGTGCCCAGTAGGGTGTGCCAAAGGGAAATATTGAGGTCTGACTAAACAAGTTCTAAGAACGTTGGCCGCGGCAACATTTTTTGACGGAAATGGAAGAAAATCGACAGCTCCCATGTAGAGGTCACCCCCAAACAAGCGTACCAAGTTTCAATGCGATCTGATTAAAAATGCGACCTGTGAGGTGTGCCAAAGGAAATTGTGAACATACGTACGTATGTACGTACGTACACCGACGTACGACAAGTGATGGCAATAGCTCAGCTTGACTTTGTCAAGTTGAGCTAAAAATTATTCCCATGGACAAAAACATTGCAAAAACTTCACACATACAGTTTTTCCAAGTCTAAAAAGGGGGATAACTGTGGTAAGTGTACAGGAACATAACCCAAAATATATGGATATTCTTTTCCCCAGAATGGTCTATTACCACACCACAGAACATCAAAATCCAACAACCGATGCCAGAATTATAATGCAAAATATTCATACAGAAAGTTTTATAAGTGTGACAACAAGGGCCATGACTCTGGTCTGTATGCATGGACAAAACCCACAATATGTGGATGTCTTCTCCCCCATACTAGTCTCTCACCACACCAAAGGACATCAAAATGCACACACAAATGACTGAGTTATACTGCAAAATGTTCATACAGAGACTTTTCTAAGTGGTAAAAGAGCCATAACTCTGGTAGAAATGTACGATGAAACCCACAATATGTGGATATCATGTCCCCCATGCTGATCTATCTCCATACCACAGGACATCAAATCTTGACTACTGATGCCAGAGTTATAATATAAAACGTTCATTTTGCTATTTTTCTAAGTCCTACAATCTCTGGTTTTAATGTGTGGACAAAACCTGCAATTTGTGGATGTCATTTCCCTTCATGGTGGTCTATCAGCATACCAAAGGCCATGAAAATTCAACAACCGCTGCCAGAGATACAATACAAAGTATTTGTACAGACATTTGGACAGACGTACATATGGATGGAGACCTTGACTGTACACACCCACCGAACTGCCTAAGGAAGTTGGGGAATTATAACTACCCTATATACATTTATCATGCCATGCCACCTGTTTGACCAATCAACGTGCGCTAATAGCATTGGTGAACTATGCAATATTAGGTTATTCGATCGGAATGAGTCCATACACTACCAGTGACCCTGCATGAGCCCATACACCCCCTTTGCTGGGTGCCATTTTGATTCCGAATTAATTTTCCCACCTAAAGTTTTCACCTATTTTCGTGCAAATAAAAGACAGTTTCCTGATAAATATTCAAATTGAAGCGATTCAGATCTTTTAAGTTATTAATTTATTTGGTGGCATGATAAATACGTTACAGGAAATTTACTTGCCAGGTATGGCATCATGTGAGGCTCAGCACGATAATATTAGGCTTGGCCTACAACCTAGCCTAATATTAATCTTCCTTTGCCTCACATGATGCCATACCTGGCAAGTAAATGTCCTGTAACTTATAGTACACAGTTGCTGATGACTTAACAGCTTTTTTACATCATTGTTGGCTACCTGCACATGCACAACAATGATGTAAAACACTGTGAAGATACATGCATCCTATCAAATAGCGTTCTCAATGAAGAATACTCATGTGGCAACTTTTTAGAGCAATATAAACAGGCCCATTTGTGGCTGTATGGAGACTTGAGGGTTAAATGGTAATATTTTTGCAATTAAATTCTAGGGGCACCGTTCCAGTTTAAAATCCTGATATATGGAATTTCAGGTGATCCTCTTGAGTTCATCTTCATTCACTAAAAAATGTTTTCTTTATCATCAGAGTTGTGGTGACCTGCATATAAACAGTGAGTAGTTCAGTCCATGGATGAACCAGTATTTAACTGTCCTGGGTGCCAGGAAATTGAGTCTCAGAGTGACAAATTTCAAAAATATTTTTTGGCCCTCGAGGGGATGTTTCATCTGTTTTTCTTAAACTTTGTGGACAGGCCACAACAATTTTTTCAAACATCTGACAGTTCTCAATTAACTCCTTCACATACTTCACCCCATTTGAGATAACAGATCTACAACTTCCTACCTGAAGTTGATGATGACCGTCCAAGAGAACTGGCTGTTGATGAGGGATAAGCAGATGAACTACTGGATGATGCTCTAGACAAAGTGAATGGCCTTTGAAATGAGTCATCTTTCTCTTTCTTCATCTGTGGATGATCTTTAGAAGTAGAAGCTTCTGCTGATACATTTGGTTTTTCCTCATGTAACCTATGAACTCCCCCTCTAGATTTTTTATGGGGCTCCTCATATTCTGGTTTAACAGTCTGAGAGAGCACAATGTCATCGATGTCATCCAGCTCAGCTTGAGTGAACGTCATACTGTCATCCCATAAACCTTCCACATGACCATTCTCATTTGATGAGGAAGACTCATTTGTTCGTCTCCGTTTTGCTTCAGGCAAGTGTCGCTCCAAATCATCACTACTACTACTTTTCTCTTGTCTTTGATGTTGAAACCTCTTCCCAGGGTTGTTATATGCCATTTGAGATGATTAATAATCATCAGTGATATGCTCTATGGAAAAAAACACAAAAACAAATATTGCAAAGGTCAACAAGGGTTCATATAGAATTATTATTTTGAAATTCAAGGCCTTTTCAGGGACAGTTTTATCAAATTTAAAGTCATTATTTAACTATCTAAATCCACAGGCACCTAAATTTCATATTTAAATGTTCACAAAAACATTCTTTCTGTGTGTAAAAATTATAATGCTTCTTGATTGTTGGTTGTTTTATTTTATTTGCTTTAATCCATCCCTCGAGTTCAACAAGGTGCCATCTGCAATGCTAAATTTAGCATTGCAGATGGCACCTTGTTGCACTCCAGGGATGACTTTACTACTTCAGGGGCAAAAATGAATAAGAACATGTTCTATTACTCCCAAAACAGGTATTTTCACCTGTTTTGGTTTTCGATTACCTCCCACTGATTACATTGGCAAGTGTATTAGCAGTAGTGTATTGTTAGTAGGGTTAGAGACTTTGAGATAGCAGCAATGTATGTGTTGATTTGAACAAAGTTAATTGATGGAATTTACTTCAAAACATACATAAACCGCTGCTTAATATTCACTTTATTGACATGTTTAATGCATAAAACAATTACACTGCCCACATAACAGGTGCCCACATTTCAGATATATTAAACTTTAAAGCCCTTTCAAGGTAGTTTGCTAATTTTGAAGGGCTTTTCCAGGCAATTACATGTTTTAGGGCTTTTTATGACCAAGGCTGAAAATTCAAAGACTTTCCAAGCCTGTATGAACCTGGTAAACAAAGATATGTCAATATTTTAACTAATATCTTTAAGGCCAAGGTTTGCCCAATGGCCTTTTGGGGGGCAAATTTCTGCCCCATTCCAAATGTCAAATGGGGAGAGAAGTTACAAATTGAACTGACCACCTACCACATATTCCAATTCAATCCATTTCAATCAGCACAGAGTCCAGGGTTTGAACATATTACCTGCATACATATTAAGTGTTGTACTAAACTGTCATGGATTATGTTTTCACACTGTTTATAAAATAGGGCAAGTTTTCAGTGCTACTTCAAGCACCTTAGTTCCAGGGACCTCAGCAGAATTGTGGTGCTTTAACAAATTATCAGATACCACTCATCTTTTGGGGTCTCCAGAAATATGATGTAGTTAGTATGAATCTAGCAGGTTTTGGTGTCCCAAGTGGGACATCACTCACAAAATGGCATCAGTGGACAAACATAAATCACTGCCCAGGCCCAACTTAGGGAGAGCCTTATACCTGTCCATAGTTAAGAATTCCCTGGTGGCTGGTTTCAAATGGAAAGCTGGATTTCATGCTTGCCATCTCCAAGAGATGCTGCTCTGATCAGTTGAACCCCTCCCTCCCAAACCTCTCCCCCACCAAGCATCACAGGAAAAACCCTCTTCCCAATTTTCATGGATTAAACCCTGCCTGTCAACATTTTATCTTACATGATGGCACTTGCAAAAATATTATTTTTTTGAATAACAGGAATATTTTTTTCCTCAAAGCATAGTTTAAGCTCATTCAATTAAGGATAAGCAATGATTGATGACAAAATTGGTAAAATAATAAAATTTTAAGAGTGAGTTTTGAAAGCAATGCTGGGATACTTTTTCTATTATGTTAGGTAAGTGCTATCAGTATTTTAATTTAACTTACAAAAGAGCTGGGAGGTTCAGCAAGAGAACAAATTGGTAATTTGTGTCAGTTCATCAAAAAAAACAATCGATTCAAGCCAAATGGTTGCTTTTTATGCTCAGAGTCAAATTGCCATATCTCTCGCAATTTGTTTGATTCAAACATAAAATGCTGGGGGAGAAAGTAAGTCTGTATAGAAATACAATGAAAGAGGTTTC
This sequence comes from Pictodentalium vernedei, assembly GCA_031216915.1. Classification (NCBI taxonomy): domain Eukaryota; kingdom Metazoa; phylum Mollusca; class Scaphopoda; order Dentaliida; family Dentaliidae; genus Pictodentalium; species Pictodentalium vernedei. Next base: position 436,073,273 of record CM062296.1, on the reverse strand, counting down.
CATGCATTTTTTAAAAACACTGTATATGTGTTTTTAGAGGGTATGGGAGGCTGGTATTTCTCGTAAACAGCGGCCGCTTGGCTGGCCCTGCATTAGTTACCTGCAAATTGTAAGAGAGCAGGTTTTGCTTATTTTATAAATGCTGCAAGATTGCAATTCAGATGTTATTTTAGCATAGTAAAATATCACAAACATATTTCAAATTACTGTTTAAAAAGTACACAAACATTTGTGATTTATTTTCTAAACTCTCAAATTAATGCTTCATTCGGGTCATACTTGTTGCACATTCCACACATGCAGAGTTTATTGCAGTGATTGGATGAATGTGTCTTTCAGATCAAGATTATTATCTAAGGCCAGAATTTCTTACTAATCACCTTGTTTTATAGTTAGTTTCTGTAACTATCATTTTGCACAAATTTATGCACTGGTCATATAAGATAAAACATACTGTGCATTTGTAGAAATAGACTTTATATACAATATGATACCTTGTGAATGCAGTTTACATCATTCATTCAATGGCAAGAGCACGAGAAGCTCCCAGCCAATGATAACATTATTGTTCTATAACTAGATGCAAAATGATGGGAGCCATCACTGTGGGCCCTGCATTTGAAACGCTTTGCAATTCGAACAGTATACAGTCCAGTAAAACCTTCCTTGAGAGACCACTTGTCTTGAGAGGCCAGTGAAACAATGTACCAAATAGCTGTTTTGGATTCCAGGTTTCAGGGCATTTATATCATTATTACATTATTGTATAAAAGAGATATTTACAATGAGAAGTCTCGTTTTCCAGTCAGATTTCCAATAACAGCAGTGTGCATGATGGATGAGGTGCTATAACCATTTCTAATATTTGAAATTTCAAAGTTCAACGGCAATCACTTTTCGATAAAAGAAAGGATCAGAAAGAAATTAAAACTTGATGTGGAGGTACCCATCAGGAAGCTACATACAAAAAATAATTTCAATATTTCCATCCATAACTGAAACAAGAAGCCCCAGGGGGCCTGAGGGTGCTCACCTGACATGGTAGTCTAAATATCAAACCAGAGCCTTGACTTCAATAAGCTGCAAAAGCCCCTCCTAAGGAAAGCATATACCAACTAGATGAAGCGATTGTGCCCACACAATACACAGGATTTTCCTTCTATTTTCAGTTCCTGCACTTTTACGACCCAAAATTGAGATAAACGCATAAAAAACAGATTTTTTTCCCAAACAAAATATTTTCAGCCTAAAATTGTTATTTCTTCTTAAAACGCATAAAACACCTAACAAGAGGCCCCAAGGGGCCTTAATCCCTCACCGGGCAAAGTGATTCAAACAAAGTGGTTCAAAGAAGTATTTGGGGTCACATTCAGTTAGACATGGTTCATCAACACTACAAAGGAATGAAGTCATGAGAGACAAATTTTATGGAACTAGGGACATGGCTTGAAGAAACTTGAATCTTACCCCCCCTAAGGATGCTGCATACCAAATATCAAAAGATTCTGCTTGCTGGATCTGGAGAAGAAGATTTTTTAAGAAATTTGCCTGAAATGCACTAAGTTCAAATTTGGGCTTCTATAGTGAGCCCAAATATCAATTCAGGGGGCCGATTTGAACAAACTTGAATCAGACCCATACCAAGATGCTGCATACCAAGTATCAAAAGATTCTGCCCACTGGTTCTGGAGAAGAAGATTTTTTAATAATTTTTCTATAATCCATACGGTGCTATCAGTTATGCCCCATACAGAGCCTCCATGGGACGTGGCCATTTCATTTGAACAAACACAAATTGCCATATAGTAATGAATATCCACATGACGTTTCGTGAAAATCGGACCAGAGGTTTCAGAGGAGAAGTCGTTTGAAAAATGTTCACGATGCCGGACAACGGACGGCCGGTGATAAGTTAAGCTCCCTTCGGTGAGATCAGGAGTTAACACTAATGAGCTCTGAGGAGGGTTGTCTAGAATCAGTTAAAACAAGAGCAACACTAACGTGTGTGCTAATGCCCCCGAAGGTAGCTAAGTCGTACTCACATGTGGATAATCAGACAACAGCTTCACTGCTGCTACATTGCAGAACAACACCACATTGCAGAACAACAGTAAGGAATGGCAAAGTGCCAATAAAATTATTATTACTTATATTTTGTTAATATGTTTTGTAACAACAGACAACAGCTTCACTGCTGCTACATTGCAGAACAGCACTAAGGAGTCAGTAATAGAGAAAAAGTTATGAAAATAATTGCAGACGACTTGAATGGTGCCATATTGAATAATAAATGAAAGAGGCAAAAATAGGAATAGTACATACCTTTGTTAAAAATTCTCAAACCAGTAAAAAAGTAGAACTGGTCTTGTATCTTTTCCAAGTGAAAAAGGGCATAACTGCATCAAAAATTGCCGAATCAAACCTCAAATTGAAACCCACCTGTACTTTGACATGAGTAATCAGCATATAAAATTTGAAACTCATCGGTTCAGCCAAACAATTTTAATTGGTAGGAAACCAAAAAATCATCAATTTTCAAAGTAAATAAGGGACATAACTCCTGTAAGATTTGTCGGACGAAACCCTACGTACAAGGGCATCCATTCCCCCAAGCTGCCCTATCACCATACCAAAGAACATTAAAATCTGACAACTGATGTTCGAGTTATAATACAAAATGTTCGTACTGACGGACGGAGGGAAAAAGTAAATAAGGGACATAACTCCTGTAAGATTTGTCGGACGAAACCCTAGGTACAAGGGCATCTGTTCCCCCAAGCTGCCCTATTACCATACCAAAGAACATTAAAATTTGACAACTGAAGTTCGAGTTATAATACAAAATGTTTGTACGGACGGACGGACGGACGGACGGACGGACGGACAGACGGAGACCTCCACTATATACCCCTCTAAAAAAATTTTCGGGGGCAAACAATAACCGGGCTGATTTTGTTTTTGGTAGCAGCCCAGCTGAATGAAGTCAATGGCCCTTGACCATGATGCAACATTGCTTTGAGTGCATAAAGCTAACGAATGAACACAATGTGTTCAGTCAGTAGTCTGTTGTATGATTTCATGATGAAGACATCACAATACAATAGGACAATAAAATGGAGAAATGAAAGTATCAATGACACTGTAGTTCAACTTGTTAAGACATGTACATGTATAGTATGTGACACAGCAATGACAAACATCTAGGTAATGACCTGATAACAAAGGTACATATAAAGTATTGTAACAGTCTGTACATAAATACTGACCGTAGCCTGTAACAAATGTATAGGTAAAGTATTGTAAAGGTGGGTGACAATCAGATGCTAAACTAGAAAAGAAATCTTTGAGTTGCAGAGTGGGTCTGACTGAATCCCAAAATATTTGTTCTCATAGCACAGTGATAACAAAGACACCCCAGAAACACTCGTTCTCGTCCCAAGGTGATAACAAAGGTACCCAAGAAGTTTTGTGAAGATCGGTTCATAAATACAGCCTCTAGCCAAAGCCGTATTGACATGTGCACTTACAGTGTATAAGTAGCACTGAATAAATCAAAGTTCATCTAATTTGCATAATTTCTGCACGAGAAAAAACCTGTACTATATGTGATGTATTCCATGTTACTAAACATTCATATAAAAATTCAAATCAGAACTTTCATACAGAAGTTCTGTACAAAAGGCTGATTGCACTAATTTTGGTACAAAATGGCTGCTGGTGGCCATCTTGAATTTTGGACCACACCCAAAAACACTCGTTCTCATCCCACGGTGATAGCAAAGGTACCCAAGAAGTTTCGTAAAGATCGGTTCATAAATACAGCCTCTAGCCTGAGCCATAAAGAAGTTGTATACAAAAAACTGATTAGACCTAATTTCGGCACAAAATGGCCACTGGCAGCCATCTTGAATTTTAGACGGCACACAGAAACACTCGTTCTTGTCCCAAGGTGATAACAAAGGTATCCAAGACGTTTCGTGAAGATCGGTTCATAAATACAGACTCTAGCTCGAGCCGTATTGACATGTGTACTTACTGTGTGTACATAGCACTGAAAAAATCAAAGTTCATCTAATTTGCATAATTTCTGCACGAGAAAAAAAAACGTATTATATGTGATGTATCCCATGATACTAAACATTCACACACAAAATTATTCAAATCAGCGCTTTCATATGGAAGTTCTGTGCAAAAATCCGATTGCACCTATTTTTGTACAAAATGGCTGCCATCAGCCATCTTGAATTTCGGAACAGACCCAAAAACACTCGTTCTCGTCCCACGGTGATACCAAAGGTACCCAAGAAGTTTTGTAAAGATCGGTTCATAAATACCACCTCTAGCCCGAGCCGTATTGGCATTTGCACTTATAGTGCTGAAAGTAACACCAAAAACATCAAAGTTAGTCTAATTTGCATAATTTACGCACGAGAACACCCGTATTATATGTGATGTATCCCATGGTACTAAACATTCATACAAAAAAATTATTCAAATCAGCACTTTCATATGGAAGTTCTGCACAAAAATCTGATTGCACCTAATTTTGTACAAAAGGGCTGCCAGCGGCCAACTTGAATTTCGGATCGGACCCAAAAACACTCGTTCTCGTCCCACGTTCATAACAAAGGTACCTAAGAAGTTTTGTAAAGATCGGTTCATAAATGCAGCCTCTAGCCCGAGCCGTATTGAATTGTTGATGTACAGACTGACGACTGGCCATGGCATAAGCTCAAATTTGGCTTCGGCAAAGTTGAGCTAAAAACTAAAATACAATCTCTTTTCAATGACAGATGATTGTTACGCAACATGTAAGTTGCATGGTTGTGACGACCAAGATTTCAGTATGTATAAGTTCATTGTTCAATTCAGTTACTTCCTTTGATATGTCTCTAAATTATTGACTGCAAGCAGCATTCCAGTGAACAGAAGAGAAACACATCAAGGGAGGTAAAAACTTTAAAAATAGATATGGCCTGTCCCAACTTGGGACCAAGAATACCCCTCGCAACACACTCTCTGATAGTGGGTAACATAGTACCAAGCATCATTAATATCCTTCAAGGCCATCAAAAGTTCTGAGTCGGACACAACTTGTTTAGTTGTACCCTGGCAAATGAAGTTCAGCCCTGGGGCCAATTCCATGCAAAGGTTTCACTTTTTGAAAAAAATCCTCTTTATTATATCTAGTCTTAACACAAATCATTTGGAAGCTGAATGGTCGGAGTTTATAACACTTTTTAAATTTTGTGCTCATCTTTTTTCAGTCTAAAGTTACATTCATTAACATTTTCATGTTTTTTTCCATATAAAATGCGCAAAATTTAAACTAGGTTCCACCAACAGTAATTAAAATATAATTAGCTGTTTCAGATAAGTATTTATTTTCCTCCTAAACAAGAAGTTTCTGCTATATTTACTTCCACTGTTATACACAAAGCCGTGAAAGAAATAGAGGTAAAAATAGCACTGACAAAACCTGCCCGAGCAATGTCCCGTCCGTCACAATTTAAGCACATTCAGTTTTTGCACAGTTTTATGTTATAAACTTTCCATACATCTTTCATTTTATTATCTTCACTATTGTTTCTCAATGTAGGAACAAAATAAAAATAGATAATATCATGAGCCCTTCACATCTTTAAGCATTATGCAAATTTGTCCCGTCCGTCACGCAAATTTGTCTCGTCCCGTCACAAAATGAAATGCAGTGAAATTAAATGACAAAATATTTTTTAAATCCACAATATTCTATTTGGTATTAACTCCCTGCACTCTGATGTTGAAAATATTTGGCATTCCTGATTTGTCATTCATGGTTATCTCCCCTTGTGTTGTCAGAAATTCAGCAATTTAGAATTTAGTTGACAGCTCAAATGGAGCTCAGTCAACCAAAATCTAAATTGCTAAAGTTCTGACAACACAAGGGGCGATAGCAATGAATAACAAATCTGGGGCTTTGATAATCAGAGTGCATGCAGTTAACCCCCTGCACTCTGATGTCAAGAATACTTGACACCTCCCCCACTCTAAGGCTCACCACACCTCCTTGTCATCCATGGATGATATCTGCCCCCTGTGTTGTCAGAAACTCAGTAATTTAAAATTTGGTTGACAGAGCTCAATTAGAGCTCTGTCAACCAAAATCTAAATTGCTGAATTTCTGACAACACAGGAGGGATAACCATGGATGACAAATCAGGCGTTTCGTCATCAGAGTGCCTGAGGGGGTTAAACATCAAATAGCCCTTATCCAATAAAGAAAGTGCCTAATTAAGCCATTATATTATATTTATATAGCCAAAAAAAATTTCTATTAGCATCTCATGTCAGTTGGAACTTGGTCACTAAAAAATTCATTTTAGCTGGCAATCTTTTCGATACTTAATTGAGAACAGTATGAATTCAACGAAAACACAGCTAAAAATTAGAAAAGGGTTAAAATCAAATTAAGAATACTAAGATTATCCTGTTAATTATAGCAAATTATTTCACATAGTTTTATTATCAAATCTATTTGGAATAAATTGCTAAATGTAAAAAATTATCACTCTTTTTCAGTTCGAAATTTATTTGCAATAAATAGCTAAATGTGAAAATGTAACTGTCTTATAGCTATGTGGAGATCATATAATAGTAGGCATACTCAAACAGATAACTATAGTTTTTTAACGAGGTTAATGCTCCTCCATAAAATTACTTTAAAAAAACATCTGAATTAATTAAAAACACAAGGAAACAACTATAAGTCATTTTTACAAAACATGGAGTGTCAAAAGTATGTTTTTTTAGATAATGTCCCGTTCATCACAATTCTCTGTCCTGTCCGTCACACTACTTTAACTTAGTTAACCAATATTGGGTTTGAGCAAATGTAATGAAAATAAGGGTAAAACAGCAAGATACATCTCGGTCAAAAGCACATAAAACATTTTTATTGTATCATGCTTCATGAGATAGAATTGTTCAAACATCTGAAGGTACCATCAAAAAGTACATTTATCCTGTCCCGTCCGTCACGCTGTGTTTGATTGATCAGCACAAAAATATTCCCTGTTCCAGTAAGTTTAACTTGGTATTTCTTTATTCTAGCAGTTGTAATCTTTGAGAAATAGTAGTATACATAAGCTGTTCCACTGACACATTAGAAATATGTTAATGTTAAAATTTGTTTTTTTATCTTTTGTCCCCTCCGTCACGATGGAATTGGCCAGGGGGAGTTTTTGGGAACTTTATTCATCTGTCAAGTTCACATACTCCCCACACACCTAAATCCAACTATAACAAGTCATGTCCGGCTCAGAACTTTTAATGGCATTGAAGGATATTAATGATATTTGGTATTATTGTTGTTCACCGCCAGAGGGTGAGTCACAAATAAGGTAGAATGTCTGTCTACAAGGTCAAGGTCATGGACTTACTTCGAGTTGAAGTCACTGAATGCAAGTTGAACAAAGTCTGTGACCATGACCTTGTTCGTCAAACAGTTCGTCAAAAAGTTGTGTCTTGTCACCGTATTTGATAGCACTGCTTTAAAATGTTGTGGGAAAACCCCTCTCTTCAATGCTGAAACTACCTAAGACAGCTGACACTCCCTGTGCTTGCCGCAGATGCTTTCTAAATCTATGAAGTTTCATACAGTAGGGCCATCATGGATGAGTCAAAATCCATGGGTTGTCCTTTTTTCCACACATATAATTCAGAGATGATCTGCTATCACACCTAGCAAACTTTCCACCAATGAAGCGCCAGGGTAACCCCAGTGCTTCATTGGTGGACATTTCGCTAGGTGTGATAGCATATCGTCTCTGAATTATATGCATGGAAAAAATGACAACCCATGGATTTTGACCCATCCATGATGGTTGTACTGTAATTAGTTCTCTTTATTATATCCAGATGAACGGTAAAAAGGTAATCTCAAAATCTGAGATTTTATTCTCTGTTTTTAAGCCCCTTACAATATGTCACAAGCTGTGTGCTTTAAAAATAGAAAACAGTATAAATCTAATAATAAAAATAATACTGTTCAATAATCAGCAGTTTTGAAAAAAAAAGTAATCTTCAATTAGTATTTTTTATTGAAGATGGTGATGCCAAGAAGCCTGAAATCAGAAAAAAGCCTGAAAACTAGTATCTCTTTTTATTATGCGGAAGCAAAAAAATAAGTAGAATCCCCCAGGCCTTCAAGGACAGTTTCAGAATCTATGACCAGAATCAAATTAACATTTCAGGAGAATTAAGTTGATTCTCATTGTTCTTCTTTCAAGAATTGATTCTGAATCTCGCATGAATTTTAAGCCATGCAAAAATGTAGAAAATCAAACTATAATTTTTTGAGTATAGAAAGACTTAACTTATTCACAGACTGATGTTGAACAGATGACCGACAGATGATGGATGCACAAGAGGCTGATAACCAGATGATAAATCAGTCTGTTGACAAATATACCACATTGTTTAAGGGTACAAACATAAACAATTGATGGAAAGAAATCACATAAAAAATATAAAACAAATACATGCACTTATCATGCTGTTGTTTCAAAAGGTACATCTACCTTGTATTTCTTTCATTACATTTCTGCATTTAAATTCTTGGTTGTGATATCAAGTTCTGAGCCATTAAAATAGACACAAATTCCATCTAAAATGTCCATTTGGGCTCAATCAAACCATTATACTGAAAGAAAAATTAAGATATAAAAATAGGCCGATGAAATCGTCAGATGTGTACCCATACGCGCAATTAGTAGAAAGCTGTATGACAGAGGGCCACCACGGATGCTGACATAATGTACACCATACAAGGTATGGGTACATATGGAAATGGATTGGAGGAGTGTCTAATTTGATGAATAAAGGGTTAATATCTCCAGATCAAATTATCATATTTACATAAAAAACTATACAGCACAGCACATCAGTAACCTGAATAAATATATAAAGTAACATGACAATCGGATTGATATTTTTTGAGTTATCTCATGCCAAAGGGATTGGAGGAATTTTCAATTTGAAGTTAAAGGGGGTTAATATCTCCGGATCAAATTATCAGATTTACACCAAAAACTATACAGCTCAGCACATTAGTAACCTGAACACAATTATAAAGTAACTTGACAATCCAAGCAATATTTTTCAAGTTATCAAATGCGAAAGGGATTGGAGGAATTTTCAATTTGAAGGATAAAGGGTTAATATCGCAGGATTAAATTATCAGATTTACACCAAAAACTATACAACTCGGCACATCAGTAACCTGAACACAAATATAAAGTAACTTGACAATCCAAGCAATATTTTTCAAGTTATCGAATGCCAAAGGGATTGGAGGAATTTTTAATTTGAAGGATAAAGGGTTAATATCTCAGGATCAAAATAACAGATTTACACCAAAAACTATACAGCTCGGCACATCAGTAACCTGAACTCAGATATAAAGTAACTTGACAATCCAAGTAGTATTTTTCAAGTTATCGAATGCCAAAGGGATTGGGGGAATTTTCAATTTGAAGGATAAAGGGTTAATATCTCGGGATCAAATCATCAGATTTACACCAAAAACTATACAGCTTGGCACATCAGTAACCTGAACACAAATATAAAGTAACTAGACAATCCAAGCAATATTTTTCAAGTTATCGAATGCCAAAGGGATTGGAGGAATTTTCAATTTGAAGGATAAAGGGTTAATATCTCAGGATCAAAATAACAGATTTACACCAAAAACTATACAGCTCGGCACATCAGTAACCTGAACACAAATATAAAGTAACTTGACAATCCAAGGAATATTTTTCAAAATATCGAATGCCAAAGGGATTGGAGGAATTTTCAATTTGAAGGATAAAGGGTTAATATCTCAGGATTAAATTATCAGATTTACCCCAAAAACTATATAGCTCGGCACATCAGTAACCTGAACACAAATATAAAGTAACTTGACAATCCAAGCAATATTTTTTCAAGTTATCGAATGCCAAAGGGATTGGAGGAATTTTCAATTTGAAGGATAAAGGGTTAATATCTCAGGATCAAATTATCCGACTTACACCAAAAACTATACAGCTCGGCACATCAGTAACCTGAACACAAATATAAAGTAACTTGACAATCCAAGCAATATTTTTTAAGTTATCGAATGACAAAGAAATGGATACGGATGCCGGACGGACGGACAGACGGACAGACAGACGGATGGACAAAGGATGGACGAACGACGGATGGTCACCCCGGATGCCGGCATTATGTGTACCATACATAGTATGGGTACACATAAAAAGCTGAAAATTTCAAATAAGGGTTATCAGAATTTTATTTACTCCAAAAAATGAAGGGAAATATTATTCCTATAATTATGCATGGCTATTCATTCAAAGAATTCGAAAAAGGTGACCCAAGTTCATCTGCTGATTAGTGCGGAAACCCCAGTAACTGCCACCAGCCCAGTTACATGCAAACACAAGAAGACACTTTAGCCCCTGTAACCCACATTCATGAAGACACTTTAAAAGAGACAACACATTGAATCAATATGCTGAAATATCCAGCCATACCTACATCTGAGCAGTTACGGAGACCCAGTCCTTGGAAATTCACCCAACAGTAACTACCAACCAAAAGGTGCACATAATCTGAAAAGAAATAACCACAATTCAAGAACTTGGCATCAAGACTGAATTTAAAGCAAAACTGTTAATCGCCAGAATGCATAGCACATCATCATAACTCATGTCAGGTTTTAGAAATAGTAGCCCTAACTTGGACACTCAGGTCATTACCTTCTCCTACCACGTCCCTTGAGAAAAGTGTGAGTACAAGGTAAAAACCAAAGATTCAAGTTAGGACTATAGAAATACCACTCCACAACCTCTTAAGAGGTGCTATTTTTCGCACCTCTGTGGATTTGAAAATCAAATGACTGAGACACGATATAAATCGGGCTGTTGAAAGCGGCATTAAACCTCAGTAAACAAACAAACGAATGAAAAGAACCTGTGTGATGACCAAAGAGAAAATTCACACCACACCCCTAACCTACAAGACCTCTTAGCTCAGATAAGCACAGCCAAGCAGAAGATATAAATGAATTGGATAAAAGGTTACATCCAATTCATGATAACAGCATTGCAGTGCCTATTTCACTAGCACTATGCCTAACCTCAGACCTGTCAGTTCTAATAATTTCTACACCACTCCTCAGGCCTAGCTTGTCATACAGCTCAGGTAGGCCTGACGTGTGGTGTGGAAAATTCTCAAGATATATCCGACTGCAGATAATTTGGGAGTGCAAGAAAAAGTATACCGGAGTTGCAAATAGGCTGCATCTTAGGTGTGCAAGCGTGATAGCATACCTCAGAAATGAAACATTGATAAGGCAACAGATATTTTGGAGCACATTCAAAGAATATGTAGTCTTTTTCATGGTACAGTGAAGCCCTGTTACTTGAATAACGACTCTGCAGTGAAAATTATTCAAGTAACAGGAGTGTTCATTAAACAGTTATCTGCTAATTATCCTGGACTGTGATGATAAACTGCGCATTTATTCTATTATATCTTGATTGTCAGAGCTCATGTAGCCCTATCCAACAAAATATTAAACATTAAATTCCTTACAGAATGTACTGAGGCCAAAAAGGTCGATAAGCATGTGGAATTCATCGATTGTCAGCGTCCTTCCTCCAGAGCACAAGATCAAGATTTTTTTATTCAATTAACAGAAATTTACTCTTTTGCCCATATTCAATCAACAGGCTTTAATTGTACTGAAGATATGGAAGATGGTTTTGTCTTTGTTGTTTATATGCAGTTAACAGTGTTTTTCAATAAAGAGATATCAATTCAAGTGGGCTCCACTGTATCAGCACTATTGTGAAGTGGATAGCCAGAAATATTTTAACAAGATTCACAAGAAGAGGTTTATGAGGACAAGAGCTGAATCGCAAATGATCACTATACCTGTCAACAAACCTGGAAAAAAGCTATCTGTCATTTGCAAAACAAAGAACCCAGAGTAAGAATTTCCTGATGCTATCCCATACAGTAGGCCATTTTATCTTCTGGTACCTTTTCAGTTTAGGCCTGAGACCTTGATTAAGACTGAAGTTCACAGAGAGTAAATTTAATAATGCTACACTGCTGTACAGGGTAGCATCTCCACATTCACCCTCTGGGGACCTCAATCTATAGATGACGGTCTGCTCATTTCCAGACTTGTCTGTCAACAGAACTTTTCGTCCACGAGAACTAGAGCCTGAATTTCCGTTTTCCAAATCTGCCTTATGCTCTGTGGGTTCCTTCCATCAAAAAGTTCAACTCTTCATTATAAAGGCATTCTTTGCTACAACTGCTGTTTATTCCCTGAAAAATGTACACATAAACAACATTAAATGTAGATTAGAAATTCTGAAATAATCTAACAAAAAATATTGTGCAAAAACAATTTGATTTTCAGTGTTGTACTTTCAAGTTCAGGTCAACTTTTTAAACATTGCAAGCTATGAATGAAAGAGTCAATGACACTGTAGCTTAACTTGTGTGTTGGGTTTGATGAAAAGGATAATGTTCAATGTTTATGAAAGGATTATGAAATAAGACAAGAATTGTGATAATTGGGAATATGTTCATTTCTGTTCCCTGTATGCTATGTTTTTAATAAAAATAATATGAGGTGTACATTGTACTAAAGAGCTGAGGGGTGGATTAATATGACCTCACAGTTAATGTATGTGGCCCTCAGAGTAAACGTATATCAACGAAAGTTACCAAGTTACAGTGAAATTATTCCAAAATGAGTCATCCTATCAAGTTACGTTGAAATCCCTTCATAAATATGGCCTGTGGACTGTGCTAAAGGTTTTCGGGCTTCGGGCTCCTGTAGCCGTCAGTTTCCCAATTGCGTCCAAAGGGGACATTCTCATCTAGACATTATATGAAGTCAACCTACCAAGTTACAATGAAATCCTTTCATAAATATGACCTGCAGATTGTGCTAAAGGTTTTTGGGCTTCGGGCTCGGGCAGCCATCATGGTTGAATGATCGCAACCAAAAGGGGACATTCTCATCTGGGCATCATCTGGAGTGATCCTACAAAGTTACAATGTAATCCCTTCATAAATATGACCTGTAGACTGTGCTCAAGGCTTCCAGGCTTCGGGCCCCATAAGCCGTCACAGTTGACCAATCACGACCAAAAGGGGATGTCATTATCTAGGGATTATATGGAGTCCAACTAACAGGTTACAATGAAATCCTTCCATAAATATGACCTATAGACTATGCTAAAGGTTTTGGGGTTTTGGGCTCTGGCAGCCATCAAGGCTGAATGATCGCGACCAAAAGGGGACGTTCTCATCTAGACATTATTTGGAGTCATCCTACCAAGGTACAATGAAATCCTTTCATAAATATCACCTGTAGACTGTGCTAAAGGTTTTCGGGCTTCAGGCCCCTGTAGCCGTCACAGTTCCCTAATGGTGTCCAAACGGGGCTGTTCTCATCTCGACATTATATGAAGTCAACCTACCAAGTTACAATGAAATGCCTTCATAAATATGGCCTGTAGACTGTGCTAAAGGTTTTCGGGCTTCGGGCCCCTGTAGCCGTCAGTTTCCCAATTGCGTCCAAAGGGGACGTTCTCATTTAGACATTATATGAAGTCAACCTACCAAGTTACAATGAAATCCCTTCATAAATATGACCTGTAGACTGTGCTAAAGGTTTTTGGGCTTTGGGCTCGGGAAGCCATCATGGTTGAAAGATCGCAACTAAAAGGGAACATTCTCATCTGGGCATAATCTTGAGTAATCCTACAAAGTTACAATGAAAACCCTTCATAAATATGACCTGTAGACTGTGCTCAAGATTTTTGGGCTTCGGGCACCTGTAGCCATCACAGATGATCAATCACGACCAAAAGGGGATTTCATCATCTAGACATTATATGGAGTCAACCTAACAAGTTACAATAAAATCTTTCCATAAATACAACCTATAGACTATGCTAAAGGTTTTTTGGCTCGAGCAGCCATCAAGGTTGAATGATCGCGACCAGAAAGGGACGTTCTCATCTAGACATTATCTGGAGTCATCCTACCAAGCTACAATGAAATCCCTTCATAATTATAACCTGTAGACTGTTCTCAAGGTTTTCGGGCTTCGGGCCTCTGTAACCGTCACAGTTGCCCAATCGTGTCTAAAAGGGGACGTTCTCATCTAGACATTAAATGAAGTCAATCCTACCAAGTTACAATGAAATCCCTTCATAAATATGACCTGTAGACTGTGCTAAAGGTATTCGGGCTTCGGGCTCGGGGAGCCATCATGGTTGAATGATCGCAACCAAAAGGGGACATTCTCATCTGGGCATTATCTGGAGTGATCCAATGAAGTTACAATGAAATCCCTTCATAAATATGACTTGCAGACTGTGCTCAAGATTTTCCGGCTTCGGGCACCTGTAGGCATCACAGTTGACCAATTACGACCAAACGGGGATGTCATCATCTAGGCATTATATGGAGTCAACCTAACAAGTTACAATGAAATCCTTCCAAAAATACGACTTAAAGACTATGCTAATGTTCTTTGGGCTCAGGCAGCCATAAAGGCTGAATGATCACGACCAAAAGGGGATGTTCTCATCTAGACATTATTTGGAGTCATCCTACCAAGCTACAATGAAATCCCTTCATAATTTTGACCTGTAGACTGCTCTGAAGGTTTTTGGGCTTCGGGCCCCTGCAGCCATCAAAGTTGCACAATCGTGTCCAAAAGGGGACGGTCTCATTTAGACATTATATGAAGTCAACCTACCAAGTTACAATGAAATCCCTTCATAAATATGACCTGTAGACTGTGCTAAAGGTTTTCGGGCTTTGGGCTCGGGCAGCTATCGTAGTTGAATGATCGCAACCAAAGGGGACAATCTCATCTGGGCATCATCTGGAGTGATCCTACGAAGTTACAATGAAATCCCTTTATAAATATGACCTGTAGACTGTGCTCAAGGTTTTCGGGCTTCGGGCACCTGTAGCCATCACAGTTGACCAATCATGACCAAAAGGGGATGTCATCATCTAGGCATTACATGGAGTCAACCTAACAGGTTACTATGAAATCCTTCCATAAATATGACCTTTTGCCTATGCTAAAGGTTTTTAGGTTCGGGCACCCATCAAGGCTGAATGATCACGGTCAAAATGGAACGTTCTCATCTAGACATTATTTGGTGTCATCCTACCAGGTTACAATGAAATCCCTTCATAAATATGACCTGTAGCCATCACAGTTGCCCAATCAGGACCAAAAGGGAACTTTCTCATCTCGACATTGTATGAAGTCAACCCACCAAGTTACAATGAAATTCCTCAATAAATATGACCTGTAGACTGTGCTAAAGGTTTTTGGGGTTTTGGGCTCGGGCAGTCGTCACAGTTGGCAGATCATGCCCAAATGGGGAAATTCTCATCTAGAGATCATAAGGAGTCATCCTACCAAGTTACAATGAAATCCCTCCATATTAAACATGACCTGCAGACTGTGCTAAAAGGTTTTGGGTTTCGGGCTTGGGCAGCCATCACAGTTGATAGATCATGCCCAAAAAGGGGATGTTCTCATCTAGGCATTATACAGAGGCACCCTACCAAGTTACAATGAAATCCTTTCGTAAATACGACCTTTAGACTAAGCTAATGGTTTTTGGATTTTGGGCTTGGGCAGCCATACCGGTTGCCCGATCGTGACCAAAAGGGGACGTTCTCATCTAGACATGACCCCAAACCTGCATATGAAATTTTGTGACGATCAGACAAGAACTGTGGGGTGTAGCATGTGCTAAAGGAAAATGTGAACAGACTCACAGATTCACAGACTAACAGACTTCCGCACGCGTGATGGCAATAGCTTATCTTGACTATGTCAAGTTAAGCTAAAAATTGGAGGAAGGGCCAAAAAATATTGTCCACCCGAACACAAGCCCAAATTTTGTCAGACAAAGTTTCTTTGAACAAACTTGAATCTTGAGCATATGAGGAAGCCGCATACCAATTTCAAAGCATTGTGACAGGTGGCTTATGAAAAGGAGATATTTTTTAAAGAATTTTAGGTTTTTCAGACACTGGCCTCCACTGTCCCCCTGACCACCACCCTACCCCACCCTGGCCCATTTGGCTTAGCTACTTCTATTGAACAAACTTGAAAAGTTATCCCCCAAAGTTAATTTATGCAAAGTTTGGTTGGCTTTGATCCACTGGTTCTAGAGGAGAAACCTGATGTGCAAAGTTAACCGGATGACGGACGCCAAGTGATAGCAACAGCCCTCCCTGACTGACTTTCAGTCAGGTCAGCATTTTATAGCTTAAAATCAACAAATGGTGTTCTATAGCTATATAGAATTGCAAAATGCCTTATGGAAAAGAAAAATCAAATTCCTTATCCTGCATGTTTGCCAGTAACATTTGACAACCTTTCGCGACCAACTCAATAGAAGGTTGTGCACTGGATCCACATATCAATAGAGTGGCATGGGGTTTACTTCTGCCAACTCAAATAGCAACTAGGAAGTGTTTTAGCACACTAAAACATATGTCTTCCCTTTCTTTCTATTTTATGCACTACAAAAGATATATACATAAAAATATTGACAATCATACCAGATATGTAAGGTTTAGCTCTAAAGAGAAATAAGTTATGTTGACTCTGGCAAATAATACTCTATAAAATATCTGAACTTGACCTTGGGGTCCAAAGGTCAAGATCATGTGAAGGTGACGGTCACCATGGGTTACGTGGCCACAGTGCCACATGTTGATACATCCACAGACAAAATAGAAAAGGCTAATACCTGATCTTATTGAGAACCAACAGCTAAAACAATCCAGTGATCACCAGACACTGCCATTTCAGAAAGATTAGCAAGCACATTGCAGACAGGAGTTGTATTGACAATGAAGACTTTTACAGTTTGTAAATGATGTTCTTCTTCGTACACCAGAAAACTGTTCTCTGAAATACTTTATGAGGTAGTTTAATGGCATTGGTCCATGAATCCAATTGACATTTCTAGTTCTCGAATGCACATGTTGTAGGTGTGATATTATGTCTAAAATCTGATCATCAGTGAGGTATGTTGGATGGTGTAATGGCTGATTAAGTATGGTATTGTATTTTCCAATGATTGAAGGATCTAAAGCTGAAGATAAAGGTTTTGTTTTCCAATCACTGCTAAAATATCATATTGCTGGGATTAAAAGTTGCTGAGAAAAATGTGCAAAATGTTGTTATGGACAGACTGTCAGATACACACACAGACAGAGGTAAACAAGTATGTCCCAACTTCCCCTTTGGGGAGCGGGGTTATAAATATCTATGATCTAGCTCAACATTCACATGTCAAAAAAAAAACAAATTCTGGTCTGGACAATTACTCCCTACTTAAAGTACATAAATTTGACCTTGAGGTCAAGGTCACATGAAGGTCATGATGACATGTGGTCTCATTGTGATACATCCATCTACGTCCTAGGTCAAAAAACAAAAAAGTTCTGATCTGGACAATTATTCCCTATTTGAAGTACATAAATTTGACCTTGAGGTCTGTGGTCAAGGTCATGTGCAGTTCATCAAGGTAGCGGGCATGCGGTTACATGGTGACACATCCAAATGTCCAAAAACAAAATTCTGGTCTGGACAATTACTCCCTATTTAAAGTACATAAATTTGACCTTGAGGTCAAGGTCACATGAAGGTAATGATGGCATGTGGTCTCATTGTGATACATCCACATGTCAATCATCTAAGTCCTAGGTCAAAAAACGAAAAAGTTCTGATCTGGACAATTATTCTCTATTTGAAGTACATAAATTTGACCTTGAGGTCAGAGGTCAAGGTCACATGCAGTTCATTAAGGTAGCAGACATGCGGTTTCATGGTGACACATCCACATGTCCAAAAAAAAAAAAAATCTGGTCTGGACAATTACTCCCTGTTTAAAGTACATAAATTTGACCTTGAGGTCAAGGTCACATGAAGATCATGTTTACATGTGACATGCAGACTAATTGCGATACATCCACATGTCAAATATCTAAGTCCTAGGTCAAAAAACAAAAACGTTCTGGTCTGGATAATTATTCCCTATTTGAAGTACATAAATTTGACCTTAAGGTCAGAGGTCAAGGTCACATGAAGGTCATCGAGGTAGACGACATGCGGTCTCATGGTGACACATCCGCATGTCAAATAACCAAGTCCTAGGTCAAAAAACAAAAAAATTCTGGTCTGGACAATTACTCCCTATTTGAAGTACATAAATTTGACCTTGAGGTCAAGGTCACATAAAGGTCACAATGGTATGCGACACACCGGCTCATGGTGAAACATCCACGTGCCAAATATCTAAGGCCTGGCTCAAAAGACAAACAAGTTTTGGTCCGGACAAAGTTTCCTTTATTTATTTATTTATTTATTTATTTATTTATAGATGTTTAAGGTCACATATTTATGCACAATGGCTAATCATGACCCTGACAGTTTTACGGGTGGAGGAAGCCGGAGTACCCAGAGAGAACCACCGAGCAACGATGATCAGCTGCCAGCTCCCCAACATCGTAACTCCGCACTGCAGCACAGGCAGGGTTAGATTGGTTAAAGACATGCGTACCAACGACGTGCAGTACGCCTTAGTACACTGCGTCATCGTGCCGCCACGCGGGCAATGGAGATGAAGGGTCTTGCCCAAGGACACAACGCGGTTGCCGCAGGTGGGATTCGAACCGAGGACCTCTCTGCTTGCAGCCTGCACCTCTACCTACTGAGCCACCGCGCTCCCCAAAGTTTCCTTTAAAAAAGCACAAATCTGACCTTCAGATCAAAGGTCAAGGTCACATGAAGGTCACAATGGTACGCTACACACCGGCTCATGGTGATACATCCACATGCCAAATATCTAAAGCCTGACTCGAAATACAAAAAAGTTTTGGTCCGGACAAAGTTTCCCTTAAAAAGGGCATAAATCTGACGTTCAGGTCAAAGGTCAAGGCCACATGAAGGTCACTATGGTACACTGCACATCGGTTCATGGTGATACATCCACATGCCAAGTATCTAAGGTGTAGGTCAAAAAACAAAAAAGTTATGGCCTGGACAAAGTTTGTGTGATGTTTCCCTTAAAAAACACATAAATCTGACCATCAGGTCAAAGGTCAAGGTCACATGAAGGTCACTACGGTACACTGCACACCAGCTTATGGTGATACATCCACATGCCAAGTATCTAAGGTGTAGGTCAAAAGACAAAAAAGTTATGGCCCGGACAAAGTTTGTATGAGAAGAAGAAGAAGAAGAGAAGAAGAAGAAGAAGAAGAAGAAGAAGAATATGCACTAAAACAATATGTCTCCCTTCTGGGAAGGGGAGACATAATAACTAACATGTGATCTCGCAAAAGTAAGAACACAAAAGCTTTAGTCATTGCTATTAATTTGGCTGAAATTCTGTTAAGACATGAATAGCATGCATGACTGGTCAGGCCTAACATTCTTTAGGAGTGAAGGAGTGCTACACGCCTATAAAAAATTGAGGAGGGCAATTTTTTGCACCACTTGATTTTCTGGACTGCCAGCCCTGTTTGGGACTGCCTGATTCTGCCTTTAAAATATATTAACATTTAGTCCCCTGGCACAGAGAACACATTGGAACACAGGGGACAATTTGTCAATGTTGAATTGATTCGCAATAATTCATGCCTCATTCTGTGTCACATTTGATAGATACTGAGTGTAGAAGACAGTCACATAAGAATTGAATGCAACATTTTGAATAATGAGAAGATGTGTGTGCCAATTTTTTCACTAAATAGCTGAATGTAGTACAAATTTTCAGTCACAATAGTAATACCTTGAAGTGAACATAACCAAAATAGCATACAGAAAATTTCAGGTGCAATTGCACTCCCAAGCAATCTGAGGAAGGCAACTGTTTTGCACTCCTTGATTTTTTAGATTTCCAGGCCTGGATGGTGTAGTAAAAACAGAGAAGCCGGACAAGCATCACAACACTTTGTTTGTTAGGTTACCGCCATGCTAACAGATTACGATGTAAGCTCTTTATGTTCAGGCTTGCTTTAGCTAATTTCTATGAACTCACACTGGGTGAGTTTGCATGAGATAATTATGACTGCAATATGGAAATTTGCATTTCTTGATTCAATTAAGTGATCAGTCAGTCCTTGAAAGAATAACATCAAAGCACTGTGGTCGATGCTTGAATATAGTTGATAAGAAATCAATCCACCTCCCTCTCCAATACCACAGTATAATATTATATAGTGGATCCCACTAAATTGGATATCTCTAAAATTAAATAACCCCATTAATTGAAAATAATTTCCAAACACAAAACCATTTGCCGTATTTGATTTCTCAATTACATATCAATTATAGTATACACTCCTGTTAATTGAATAAACAAGAGGCCCCAGGGGGACTGAGGGCACACCCCTGACATGGTAGCCTAAATATCAACCCAGGGAATAGATTTCAACAAGTTGCATCTGTTCCTCCTAAGAAAAGCTTTTACCAAATATCCAAAGATTCTGACCAGTGGATCTAAAAAAAAAAGATTTTTGAAGAATATTCCTCATATTGAACTAAGAAATAATTCGGGCTACCTCAGGGAGCCCAAATATAAACCCAGGGACTTGGATTGAATAAACTTGACACTCACCTCCAGTGGGATGCTGTATACTAAATATCAAAAGATTCTGACTGGTGGATGTGAAGAAGATTTTTTAAGAATATTCCTCATATTCCCCCCCCCCCCCCCCCCCCCCCCCCCCCCCAGGGATGCTGCATACCAAATATCAAAACATTCCGACTGCTGGATCTGAAGAAGAAGATTTTTTAAAGAAAAATTCCTCATATTGAACTAAGTTATAATTCGGACTCTTACAGGGAGCACAAATATAAACCAAGGGACTTGGCTTTAACAAATTTGAATCTCACCCCACTAAGGATGCTGCATACCAAATATCAAAACATTCCGACCACTGGATCTGAACAAGAAGATTTTTAAATCATTTTTAGATCATTTTGAACTAAGTTTCAATTCAAGCCCCCACAGTGAGCCCAAATATGAACCCAGGGACTTGGCTTTAACAAACTTGAATCCCCCCCCCCCCCTCCCAAGCATGCTGCATACCAAATATCAAAAGATTCTGATTGGTAGATCTGAAGAAGACGATTTTTAAAGAATATTTCTCATACTGCACTAATTCAAACATTTGGGCTCCCATAGAGAGCCCAAATATGGACCAAGGGATTTGATTTCAATAAAGATGTGAAACAATCTTCCAAAGATGTTATATGTGAAATTTGAAAGCTTTTGGAGCAGTGGTTTGGGAGAACAGTAGTCTTAAATGTTTTTCCCATTACCCCTAGTGTTAAAAAATGCTGACTCAGCACTTTTTCAAAGTCCCAAAAAAGTACCCCTTGATAAAACTGAGAGCAATTTTTTTTTACCATTCCATTCTGTTGGTCCTAAGAAAGCTTCACACCAAATAAGAATTCCCAGTGCCGTGTAGTTTTGGAGATATGGGTGTTTTAATTTTTTTCTATTTTTAGCTCCTGCAGTTCCCATGGGGAGACGGGAAAAAAAATTTGGGCATAAATTAAGTACTTATGACCCAAGAAGTCCTCATATCAAATTTGGTTCAAATCTGCCTCTCGGTTTGGAAAGTAGAAATTTTGGGCTGGGCAAAAATTCTTGCCCCTCCCATAACGAAGGCAAATATGGCTCCTCAAACTTCTCTTGAACAAATCTGAGTCTACACATCAAAAGGAAGCTGCACATCAAATAGCAAGTCTCTGCTACTGCTGGTTCATGACTAAAAAACATTCAAACACCCATATTTCAAAAACTGCACAGACCAGAATATTGTTTTTTGGTATGTAGCTTCCTTAGAATTCCAGTCACTTCAGTCCCAAGTCATTTTGGCCTCAGTCATATCAGCCTCAATCATTTCGGCCTCAAGTTGATTCGGCCCCAATATACCAAGTCATTTTGGCCCCAATAAATATATTTTAATTTTAACATTTTGTTTCATTAAATTGTTTTTCAACATTCATACCTCAAATAGATATTGAGATATACAAATGATATATGGTATTCCTGAATAAATGAATGAATGAATGGCTGTTGGGTAGTGGGCTCAGATCCTCGAGAACTAGAAGGGACCAGGAACTGCGCATACATGTAACTACTAGAATTCTGCTGTTTGTTTAGAGACGTAGGAATATTTATGGTAATACTGAAACCGCAGTTTGATGGTTGTTTTAGAAAAAAAATGCCCAAACAGTCGCTGGTTTGGGAGCAGCCCAAGCATATTATCCATAACGGTTACAAAAAAGGAAAATATCCACCAAAAACATGTTTTTGAAAGCTGGGAGTCATATCCATCAGCCTATAAGGGAGAGCGGATGCTAAGCCTTGGCCATCTGGTCTGCCTTCAGGGGAAACGGATGACAGGATGATGGGTGGAAAAAGTACCTACAGATGAATCTCAGGACTAATAATTTTTGTTCACACTCATGCATATATCAGACTTCTGTACAATCATTAAATATGTATATAAATAAGTATGTAAAACTCAGGCATAATTTTTAATGTAAACTGATGTAAATAAGAATGTAAAACTCTTTTATATATATGACTGAACTAGTGTTGAAACGATTAGTCGACTAGTCGAAGTCGATTCGATTTTCGGAAAAATCGACTCTGAAATCCGCCAGTCGACTAGTCAGGAAACTCAAAGATGAAGAAGTAAAATGCCAATAGTGGGGCTTAATGATTAAAAACATCAGGCTTTTCTGCTTCGTGGTGGACCTATTTTAAATTGTACTGAGAAGTGGATATCAATGTAATCATTGTTGTTTGTTGATGCTGATAATGTTACAACTTAGATTTCAGCAGCATTACAAGCACTGATTTCACCTAACCTAATCACTGGCACGCGCTGAAGAAAAATACTTTGATGTACAATGTCAAAGATGCTGTTAATTCATGCAAGCGTTCTGTCCCTCACCCAAGTTGCCCACACTTTTTAATTGATATAAAAATAATGCCATAGCTCCATATTCTATGATATTACTGTACTGGTTTGGGTCGAGCTGGCGAAGACCGGATATGAAGGTGAAAAAACTGTCCGTCACTAAATTTAACCCGGGAGTTTTTAATTAAATTGCACTGGGCGAATGGCGGCACACTTCAAACATTTTAGAAATTCACGAAACTTCTGTTTTAACATGTTTGGGTACTTTTTCCACTGTACAGACAGAGGACTAGGAGGCACGCACTTCCCAGGTATCCTAATTTTTTAACTGAATGGTTAAAGCTATAATATGCAAAACGTTTTAAAAAACTCAAAATACGAAAAGAGAACAGCTACTTTCATGACTTTGAAAAGGAAACTTTATCAAACACCTGTCAAACGAGTCATTAAAAGAAAGGGTTATCAACTTACATGTAACAGTCTCTTATCACCTAATTTACTGAGACAATTATGTTTTCAACAGGAAAGCCGACTAGTCTATTTTCAATCAATTACTCCCGTCGCCTAGTCGATTTTGAAAAATAGGTAACCGTTTCAACACTAGACTGAACTTTAATAAAGGTCATTACCCATTATTTTTAAACATAAACTATGTTGTTTATATACCTTGACCCTCAAAATGTGACCAAAATGACCAGGGGGGTGAAATGACCAAGGGGCCAAAGTGACTAGGGCCAAAATGACCTGCGGCCAAAGTGACTGGATACTGCTTCCTTTGGACCAATGGAATCAGATGGACCAAAAGAATTGTTATCGGACTATCGAGACGATACATCCCAACATTTATTTTCATGGTATTGGGGCAAATTGTCCTGGATGCAAATGTTTTCAGCAGATTATATATACTTTAAATAATAGTGAAAAAAAATATTGTAATGCACCAAATATTATCCTATTTTTTACTCATTTACATGTACTAATCAGTCTTTTACTCAATTATTCTATTTTTACTTTATTATTTAGTTAATGTTTACTTATGTAAGAAAATAGATGTATCAACTTGTAAGATTTAATTCACCGATAAAAGAAATGTTCTCTTTATTAACTCGCTTTATTGTTATTGTAAAATTTTATTATTTCATTAAATAAATCTGAATTAACATGAAAGTCGGCAATTTCAGAGGGTAAAGTGTACAAAAATATCACTAATTGTGGAGAAATATTTAGTATTCAAGTTAGCTTTACACTTAAACATTAATTTATTTATACGTACTAAATGCCTGATATTTCGGCAGACAATAAAGTGTCGAAATATCAGACATGCAGTATGAACGGAAAATTTGGTGTTTCTTAATTGTCAAGATATCTGAATTATTTCTTCACACTTTATATTTTTCCACCTGAATGATCCTCACAAATTGCCAATTTTCACGATAATTCAGATATATTTAAAGATGGCGAAATCTGCCTGGAGCATGAGGAAAATGTCTCTAGTCGAAAGTGTCTTAAGTTCTCCCCTATCAATATCTGGATGGAAATCATTTTTAAAATAATCATACCTGTATGATCATTTATCTCCCAAAATTACTTTCGGGGACAAATCATCACGGTCTGATAATGTATTTGGCCAAATCGTCCCGGGACGAACTGATTTTGGGATAAAACGTCCCAGAGCCCTTCAGATACATGTATGTGTCTGTGTGGGATTTTGTTCACACACAATCCAGAAAGGGTCCTCCTAAACACCAGAATTACCCAGAATTACTCCAAATAAGGCCATTTTGATTATGAGACTGGCATGATGGGTCTAATTATTAGTACACTAGAGACTCAATAGAAAAAAATCCCCGGTACAGGACATGGAACTGGAATGATTTCCCATTCTAAGGAATGATGGCACACGAAACGGAATACTATATATGATGTTGTTCTTACTGAATGCAACACGATAAATAATACATGTAACAAAATACAGAAAAAAATTGTTGACCATTGTGTTTATCACACTCCTCTCATAACTTTATACAGTATACTGAAAGGTTTGCTGACAAAGACAGTGACAATAAGTTGGGTGATGCTTATGGTCAATGGCTTGTTGATGCAGTGAACCGGTGAATTCCGACACTACAAATCAGTTCGTAGTTGGGTGACTGATAAGGGGAATGGCAACATAAAACATCTCTGGATACTTTATGAGAACAGTTTTTACAACTCTGTGATTAAATATTTAAAATAAAAAGCAGAGTGAAAAAAACGTCATAAAACAGGTAATTCCGAATTTACGGGTAATTCTGGTGTTTAGGAGGACTTTCCAGAAATGCAACAAACTTTTTTGTGAAAGACAATTTCCTGAATAGGAATAAAGATAAAAGTCAGTAAGAATTTTGTTTCTTGAAATTGATTTTTTGATTGATCTTTCTGGGTGCTGATTTGTAA
The DNA here is from genome assembly GCA_031216915.1 of Pictodentalium vernedei. Classification (NCBI taxonomy): domain Eukaryota; kingdom Metazoa; phylum Mollusca; class Scaphopoda; order Dentaliida; family Dentaliidae; genus Pictodentalium; species Pictodentalium vernedei. Next base: position 436,047,785 of record CM062296.1, on the reverse strand, counting down.
GGTAGACTTTCGAGCCCCATGTTTTAAGGTGCTCAATAAGTAATGAAATTTTGTTTATTTTGAAATTCCCACCTCTGATATTATTTATTTATTAGGGTATAATGATACATTAATAGCCAAGGTCATATCATGTCGGTGACAGTTTTACGGGTGGAGGAAGGCAGAGAGAACCACCGAGCAACGATGAGCAGCTGTCAGCTCTCCAACATCGTAACTCTGAACTCTGCACCGCGGCACAGGCAGGGTTAGATTGAAGACATGCGCATCATCGACGTGCAGTATGACTTAGTACACAGCATCATCGTGCCCCCATGTAGGCAATCAGAGTTAAGTGCCTTGCCCAAGGACACAACGCGGGAGCACGAATCAGTCGCTGAAATGGTCAACCATCCAACTAACCGTGCTCGACGTTGCTTAACTTCGGAGATCTGACAAGGATCGGTTACCACGATGCCACCATGCCGCCCTACCTCTGATATTCCTTAAAATCAAATTAAATATACACAAATTATACATCAAAATGAAGGCTGAGATGTATAGAACACGAAACACATGTAATCAACTCATAGAGTTGACAGCAGGCAGCACTGGTTCATGGAAGTCTGCAACCGTATTCGTACCAGAACTGATAATAAAATAATATTTCACGAGAACAACTTGTGGCCAAATGTGCTTCAGATATCCAATAACAAGCTGTCGTGCCCCCATAATGGAACATAAATATTAACGTTAATATTTATATTCCATTATGGGGCATGACAGCATTGATCCAAAAATGCTAGGTTATCTGATAATATTTTTTTCGATTTCTCAGCTTGTGCCAAGCGTCTGTGTTGCCACCCGATTAACTTTATTTGCTTATGAATCCACGGGGTTTCTCCAAAATCCCAGAGCCCCCCAGTCGACCCCCTCCCCACCCCCCTCTAAAATACACTTGCGCAGTATTTTAGTCTTTGGTGAAATATTTTCCATTTCCTGTTTTATAATTTTTGCTTGTTGAGGTGGTCATTCAAAAGTGCATCGATTTACCCAATACTGCACGTAAGCATGTTCATGTTGGATTGGAATCGGAACAGGGTGGGGTAATACAGACGTTAGTAGTGTAGGGCAGGGCCCTACGGTAATTTCCTGTAAAAAAAAAATCCTATGTTAATTTGCCATTACCTATTAGGTAGAGGGGGACTTTGGGGACCCTATGGGAATTTACTATAGAAAAAAAATTCTATAGTAAATTCCCATAGGGCCCCACACATTCATTTTCCCCCTTTTTAACTGGTTGAGAGGTAGATTATTTTTGGCGGTCTAAATTTGTTTATCAATATTTTGTTATTACAAATTATTGGAGAATGCACACAACAAATTTATATAAAGAAAATATTATTTGCGTTTCAATGAATTTGAAACATGACCAAGAAAAATATTGGTTTTTGCTTTGGTACCCTCATTTTTCATTAAAGCCCTGATAGTGGCTGTTAGCATGGTCCTTCACCTCCCCTAGACCCCCCCCCCCCCCCTCCCGCCTTCCCAGTTACCAATTATTGTTTGTTTTGTTTGAGGTGATGGAGACGGGGGAATTCTAAGAACAAGCAAGATCGATGCATGTGTCATATGTCAACATTGACTAATTGGTTCATTTGACACAACACATGTGTTACATCTTGTTAATTAATCTTGTAAATTTCACTTTTATCTGAAGACTCAATTAAGAATTTTGGCCCTCGTTTCCGACCCTTGTGGATTCATTAGCAAATAAAGTTATTTGAGTCGCTAGGGAAATCCACTGTAAGAATTAATACAAATAAGTTATTCATGTTGAAAGGGAAATCTCACACAAAATTAATAGATGCATTCAATAAAAATTCAATGATTAACAATAGACTATAATGTGGGTGACAACACTCTAATCCAATTAAGTACCAACAAGACAAAGGATTAATAACACATTCACACACACTGAGGAACTTCCGCAAAGTTACTTACTGTAATTCAGGAACTTACTGCAAATAGACTGACCACTGCCACTGTGTTATGAAGAATTTTGCTGCCCTAGCTTTGTTCTTGGATATGTGCAGCACATTTGGCCACAAGTTGTTCTTATGAAATATTATTTTATTATCACTATCAGTTCTGGTCCGAATATGGTAGCAGACTTCCAGGAACCAGAGGTGCCGACTATCAACTCTATGAGTTGATTACATATGTGTTTCGTGTTCTATACATCTCAGCCTTCATTTTGATGTATAATTTGTGTATATTTAATTTGAATTTCAGGTGCTATATTAGTAATGGAATTTTGGCCATGTTTCATTGTTTGAACTACTCTATGAGTTGATTACACATGTGTTTCGTGTTCTATACATCTCAATGATCTTCATTTTGATGTACAATTTGTGTATATTTAATTTGAATTTAAGGAACATCAGAGGTGAGAATTTTCAAAATAAACAAAATTCCATTAATTATGTAGCACCTTAAGGAATATCAGACTCAGAGGTGGGAATTATTAAATAAACAAAATTCTATAGTACAGTTGATGCAGTGGTATTGGATCACTTTGAAATTTTATTTTGAATAACAATAAAGTTATCGTTTTTCTGTGAACTAGGAGGCCATATTTTTGAAGGCAATTTATTTCTTGCACCAAATACCAAATATTAGCTTCTCACTCAATATAGGGGTACTCGTAAACAATAAATAACTTTTGTGCATGTGCCGTGAGCTCCTAAGTTGCAGAAAACGCAAAAATACAAGGACGGCAAAAAATTGTTTGTTTTCTGGTAATGACACATAGAAGGAACAAATTTCTATTATGAGTTACTTCATATGAATACATGTGTGATTTCCTAAATCAGAAAAAATGTTGTGTTTCCACTTTAAGTTATAACAGTAACTTGTCTTAAGGCTCCCTTTTCCTTGTGTAGTGGATCACCCATTTCCGCGCTGTTCATCGATATGGACACAGTCACACAAGCGGTCACACAAAATGTTAACGAGAATAAACCGCTTCCCACCCCACAAACGATATTAACTGTAAAGATGGTGGGGATGGCTGCGAAGTCATATTAAATCCAGCAGCAGGGTGTTAACCCCATCGGTACTGCCCTTAAAATAGCACTACAGCTGTGCAGACCGGGAAGGGGTCGGGGATGTTGAAAACTGTCAAATCTCAGACATTCCGAGCAAAAAATGAATGAAATTCGGGAAACTGATGGATTGCAGAAATGACGCTAATGCAAACTTGTTTGTATTTTTCAAGGAGACAATTGTCTTCACACACACGTATATATTTAATAGGAAAATACATCGGCTGAATTGGCGCCGACCAATTTTTGAAAGGTGATCCGATATTGCCGTAATAACTGTATTAGGATAAGTTATATAAATAAGTCGTATAGCACCTTAAGGGCCTATATAAGTAATGAAATTTTGTTTATTTTGAAATTCTCACCTCTCATATTCCTTAACCCTTTACCCAACTTAACGGCCAAAACCGGCAAGCGCTATTCTCCAAAATCGCCAATTAATTTTCAAAATATTTTCATTTTTTGTCTCAAAAACATAGGTTATGACCCCTCGTTGGAACGAGCTCGTCGAGCTCATTCCAACGAGGGGTCATAACCTATGTTTAAATTTTGAGACAAAAAATGAAAAAAATTAGTTATTCAAGAATTTTTTTTGCAAGTGTCGTCTGCTTTTCATGTTAGGTAAAGGGTTAAATTCAGATTAAATATACACAAATTATACATCAAAATGAAGGTTTCCTGTTCTATACATCCCAACCTTCATTTTGATGTATAATTTGTGTATATTTAATCTGAATTTAAGGAATATGAGAGGTGAGAATTTCAAAATAAACAAAATTCCATTACTTATATAGGCCCTTAAAGGCAAGTATCCAACATAAAGTTCTTGTTTAGTTACATTTGGGTACATTTGGGTATCATTTGGGTAAAAAGACGTGCCCCATTTTGTGTATATTTAATTTGAATTGAAGGAATATTGGAGGTGAGAATTTTCAAAATAAACAAAATTTCATCACTTATAAGTTATATAGCCTATAGGCTTCTAAACAGCAATATTAGTATAATGTTAGAACGAAACGCGAATCCACGTCTACCTACGGATATGCATCTTTACTTCATTTGTAAACAATTTACATGAAACAAATTAATTGACAACCCCAATATGTAACATTATGATCATATAACTTTGGTTACGGAAAGTTTAAATTTTTCCACACTTTTTAATGGTAGGTTCGATTTCTCGGAGTGCAAGGTGAATTCCCAAACACAAACAGGTCATGGACTAATTCTTTCCATAACTTTTCGGCATCGCGCGATTCGGCCCAATAATTTTCGTGTGCTATTCGGCCTCGTTTTGGGCCTAAAAGGGCGACTTTCGAGGCTGAATGGTGTCCCTAAATTTTGTTTTCACCTTAACTTTTTGACAATTATTTGTTTATTTTTTGTCATGTTCAGAGATTATTTTCAGTTTTTGTTTTTATATAATAATTATGCATTTAATGATTTTTTCAAACCGTCAGATTTATCTGCCTGTGCATTTCCTGTTAAACTGTTTTCTGAATGAAAAGACAATGAATTTAAAAAGCTATTTATTTATGTGGGTTTAACGACACATTAACAGCCAAGGTCACATCGTGTCGGTGACAGTTTTATGGTTGGAGGACGCCGGAGTACCCGGAGAGAACCACCGAGCAACGACGAGCAGCTGCCAGCTCCCCAACATCTAACTCCGCACTGCAGCACAGGCATGGTTAGATTGGTTGAAAACATGCGCATCATCGACGTGCAGTACGTCTTAGTACACGGCGTCATCGGACATGTTTTGCCCAAGGACACAACGCGGGAGCAGTGGCGGATACAGGAATTCTCAAAGGCGGGGGGGGGGGGGCGAATCGTGCAGATGCCGAAGGCATCTGCCGCGAGTGCCGAAGGCACGAGCTTTTGTAGGAAGGTCTGGGGATTTTTTGGAAATGAGCGACCAAATGGGGCATTCTGGTGGCTTCTGGGGTGGAAATGCTCTTGAATTTTTGAACGGCTAATTAACACTTTTTAAACAGCATGTTTCAGAATTTTAAATTCTGTCATACGTTCAAGACAGAATTAGAAAATTTGAAATATGCTCTTCAGATCCGTTTACCATAATATTGTATTTTGGACACACTGTTTACAGTTATAACCGACTTAACCTCAGGAGACCATTGCGATCTGCCAGCGTTTGAAAGTTTTCAGCAGTCAGCCCTCTAGGCTTAGGTACCCCATGACTATGCCAATTAAGATCCTGACCCATAATAGCCATGGGGTACCTGAGGCTAGGGGCATGTAACACTTCAAAATCATGCTGTGTCGGTGCCGCTATAAATGAAGGCGACCAGTAGATATATTTTGCATAATTTCAACGGTATATTTGTTTTCCATAGCGAATGGTGATTGGTGGAGGAAATAAATGTCGTTGTATGTTTTTACTTCAGTTCATGTATTGTCCCCAAATGAAAATTCTGGCTACGCCCTACATGCGAGACAAACACGAGCTAAAGGGGGGGGGGGCGACCGCCCCCCGCCCCCTGTATCCGCCATTGCGCGGGAGTCCGAATCGATTGCTCAGACGGTCACCCATCCAAGGACTAACTGAGCTCGACATTGCTTAACTTCGGTGGTCTGACGAGAACCGGTTACCACAACGCCACAGCACCCCCATTTAAAAACCTAATAGCTTAGTTTGGTACTCACTTTGAAAAGTGCGACCACTTGATTTAATGATGAATGGATGTTTTCCTTCCTTCCGTTCATCCTTTCTCTGCTAGTGAAAAGAGTGATTATGGTTTTAGGCTGTAAATCGATATAATAATAATAATAACACTTTGGCAGGCCGCTGATTTGTCGCGGTTCTCGGATGAGAAGGCCTTGGCTACCCCTGTACTCCCAACTACCTCCCTATTCCCACACTTCTTCTCTCAACCAACACCCGGAGTAGAACTGCTTGATGCCATCCCTTCCCCCATTCTTCCCAATCTCTCTGATTAGCATATTAAACCCTCTCCTTTGAGTCTCTCACCAACCACATGCCCTTCATTCTCCCATCCCACTTCCCCATTATACTCCTAGTGAATCTTATTCTTTTAGACTGGTATTTTGGCCATTCTAGAAGAAAGTGTTCCAGGGTCTCCACCACGCCTAAATTACACATCTGACACTCCTTTCCCCTGTTTTTCACAATTTTTCTCCTCAGCTCCATGGACCGCGACCTCAGCTTGAACAACAGTGACCCCACAAAGGTACCATCGAGGTACTCTTCAAAACCAGGCTTCTCTTTATCACGCAGGCCACCCAAAGACCTCTTTGATTTGACCCACTCTCGCCAATTGAGGTCACCATCCTCCATGACCCTTTCTCAGGCGATTTTCTACCCTGGTGTGTCCCTACGTCTAGATCCGAGATCTCTAATGAGTAGTTCTCTATGCGCTCCCTCACTTGGACCATCCACCCTGTCTTGATATTTGAGTTGAAAATACTTTGGAACATTACTTTACACCGTCGGCTGGCGGGGAGATTTACCAAATAATTAAGATAACCGAGTTTCAATAAATCTATCCTGTCCTTGATCCTCGTCCACCCAAGCTCACCCGATTGCTTCTCGTCCTGCGGCATTACTCGATCCCGTTATCGATCGGCCTGCATCGTTCTGCAAGGTTTCCAAGCTCGTTTCGTCTGCAAAAAATAGCCCTGGAATCTTCAAGTCCCCAACTGCTACCCCGTCGTTGCTACACAGGAGTTCATCTCCTAAACCTTTGATGTACAGTGTAAAAAGAATTGGCTCGTGTTGAGAATGTAGAGTTAGATTTTGAATAAGCTGCGTGGCAGGCTGTTCATAATGTTTTCCCTCTAATAAGCATTGAGGGGTGTGTATTCCACTGAACCCAGACTGTGCTTATAGTAATTGCTTCCCAGTAAACAACTCTAAAATAATTTACAACTTAAAGTCACGCCTCCCCGAACATATTTATTTTGCAATAATTTGCAGTAAAGCACCAATTGGCGTTTTCCAGTTTTTAATGTAGTGATCCGTTTTAAATGTATTTGCGGTAATTGCTTTCCAGTAAGGCATAATCAGTGCTAATCAGTTTAAAATTCGTCTACTGGGGTGCAAGAAATAATTTTCTAAACAGTCTATGAGATAAATTATTTTCCAAACATGTGTGCATTCTTTGCAATTTCAGTCACCTGCTTGTTTAAAATTCAATGGATGTCTAGATTGTTTGGAAAGCAATTCATCCTAAAGATTACCCCAAAAACAATTTATTGCACCTTTGTCATCTTTTCAGGGAGGTTAATCTGTCATACTATCAAATTATAATAAACTCATAACAACACCTCTTTGTAGTGAAACCATTACGTGTGCAGTCCATCAAAGTAATATTTGTGAAAATGTAATAATGTACAATTTTGTCGATTCCATATCAAAATTTAATAAAAAATGAAACTTGTGAAGTGTTCTTATTTTATTCTTGCCCATCAACATGGGAAAAAATCACTGAAAGAACCTGAATAAATCCCGAGGGACGAAAAGCGCCAAACTCCGAGGCCGAAAAGCGTTGGGCCGAAAAGCGCAAGGCCTAAAAGCGCGAGGCCGAAACCCACGAGGCCGAAAAGCAATGATCTCAACTGTTCGACGAAAGACAACTTCGACGGAATTTTTTTTTTTGACAGTTCGACGAAACTTTGGGCGAATCGACGGAAAATCCGTGCAAGTTCGACGGAATTTTGGACGATTCGACGAGATTTTGGACGATTCGACGAAGGTTTGGACAGTTCGACGAAACTTTAGTACACATTCGACGGAAAAGTTTTCTGTAAAGTCCTGTACGGGAGAATAGAGGAGGTGATTGAGAAGAAGGGTTTTTTGGGAGAGATTCAGAATGGCTTCAGGAAGGGAGGGGGAGTCACTGACGATTTTTTCACGCTATCCCAAATGATAGAATCCGTGAAGGCAAAAAAGAAAATGATCTTTATGGCCTTTTTGGATGTTAAAAAGGCATTCGATAGAGTATGGAGGGAGGGATGTGGCGAAAACTTGACGCTCTGGGCTTGGGAGGCGGGTTTGCTGGGATTCTGAAAGCATTATATAAAGATGTACAGAGTGAACTTAGCCCTGGGTAATATAACAACAAAACATGAGCCTATGGAGATAGGCCTAAAACAGGGGGTGTATCCTTTCGCCAATTCTTTTTGCATTGTACATCAAAGGTTCAGGAATTGAACTCCTGCGTAGCGACGAGGGGGGTAGCAGTTGGGGACTTGAAGGTCCAGGGATATCGAAGTGGGACTATCGAAAATGCAGGGAATTGTTGGGAAATACGGGAAGAAATGGAGACTCGAACCACATGAAAACAAGAGCAAAGTTATACCAGTGGGCCACAAAGTGGACCCCACTTGAAGGTGGAGAGTGGGGGAGTTCTGTATTCCGGAAGGTAGCAGCAAACTCTTAGTATAGGAGAGACAGGTGACTACGAGTATTTGGGGGTAAATATAAACACCATAGGAAGAGGCACCTATCAATAAATTGATTCTGAAGGTGGGGGGGGGGGGGGGGGGGGTGGGGGGGGGAAAATACTTAACCAAATGAAACTTATAGGTAGAAACAGTTCAATAAGGTTTGCGTGGGGAAACAAGAATTTGGGAAATGGTGGGGTCTGCCAAGTATAACATATGGTACAGACGTGATACCCCTAAACCAAACGGCTGTAAAGAGCTTGGTAACCCTTCAGAACGATGCAGGCCGATGGGTAACTGGTAATGACTCGGTACTAAAAGCAAGCAGGGGGCGGGGGGGGGGGAGCGCTTGGTGGATGAGGGTCAAGGACAGGATAGTCTTATTGAAACTTGGTTATCTTAATTATTTGGTAAATCTCCCAGCCAGCAGATGGCGTAAAGTAATGTTCAATGTTCCAGAGTATTTTCAACTGAAATACAAAGACAGGGTGGATGGACCAAGTGAGAGAGCTAATAGAGAGCTACTTATTGGAGATCTCGCACCTAGACATAGGGGCAAACCACGGTAAAAAAATCATCAGAGAAAGAGTTATGGAGGATGGTAACCTTAATTGGCGAGAGGGAGTCAGATCAAAGAGGTCTCTGGGTGGCCTGCGCGATAAAGAGAAGCCTGTTTTTGAAGAGTACCTTGATGGCACCTTTGGGGGGGGGGGGGGGGGGGGTCACTGTTGTTCAAGCTGAGATCGCGGTCCCTGGGACTGAGGGGAAAAAATGGGAAAAACAGTGAGAAGGTGTGCCAGATGTGTAATTTAGGCGCAGTGGAGACCCTGGAACACTTTCTACTAGAATGCCCAAAATGCCAGTCTGAAAGAATACGATTCACTGAGAGTATAATGGGGAAGTGGGATGGGAGAATGAAGGACATGTGGTTAGTGACAGACTCAAAGGAGAGGATTAATATGCTAATCGGAGAGATTGGGAAGAATGGACAAGGGATGTTATCAAGCAGTTCGTCTCTGAGTGTTGGGACGAGAGAAGAAGCGTGGGAATAAGGAGGCAGTTGGGAGTACAGAGGTAACCAAGGCCTTCTGACCCGAAAACCGCGACAAATCAAAGTGTTATTATACCTGTTCTTCACAGAGTGGCGGCGCCAGGATTTCAATTGGGGGGGGGGGGGGGGGGGCTAACTAAGTAAGATATGGGAGTGGGTGGTGGTTCAAGGTCGAGATGCCGAAGTCATCTCCCAAAGGCCACAGGCCTTAGCTGGAAGAGGGTAGGGGAGAGGTACCTCATACGTATGTGGGGGTCTCGAAGATCTCCACTATGAAAAAAAATTTATATTTTGAGGCACAGCGAGAGATATCTGAGCATTTCTACAACACCTGACGTGATGTGTATTGTTGTGTGCCGTTTGCGGATGTGATATTAAGTGGGAAAACCACGGTCAGGTAGCAATTGGGGGTTTGATTTGGGGCGGGTCGAAGGAAAAGTGGAGAGGGCAGGCCCTCTAGCCCCCCCCCCCCCTGCCGCCACTGTCTTCACATGTATATCTGAATAAGTTGAAAAAAATATATTACTGAACATTTGAATTCCTAGTTCTTTCTTTTGTATATATTCTGTCAACTGGGAAGAATAAATGGCAGCACGTTTTGTAAACTTCTGCCCTACGGGTGTGTGGGCAATGGGTTGGATTGGGGGGGGGGGGGGGGTAAGAAAATTACCTGCAGCATTTAAAACAGGTGTAACCAATGAGTGCAGTAGGATTCACTATAATAATCATGGACCTTACTTTCAGATGCATCATGTGAGGACGTGATACCACACAGGGAATTTGGAAATTAACATTTGAAAATCTTGTTTCCTGTACTTGTGAATTGGACCGGGAGTTTTATTCATCATTGTCGATACTCATAACTTTTTTATTTTAAAGTGAGAAATTGTGTCATTTCGCCATACCGTCGTATCACGTTGTACGCGAAGTCCCATACGTCCATCGCCAACGGGGGGCGGTGGGGGGGGGGGGGGGCGAAAAGATAAAATCAGCTGTACCTTTTGAACTAATGGTAGCACAGTAGTGTGGTTGGTGTCAAAATGAAGGGTATCGGGCGTCCTTTACGATACACTATACCGAAATAGAAATAAAACATTTGAGTTCAAAACATGAATAATCGATGCGACTGTCGCACATTAAAACGCGGTCGAATGCTGTTGTTTGGCAGTGACATACACGCATTTTTGTTCAAGTCGATCACAAAATCTCTCGAAAAAAGATTGTGACAGAAATGGGAAAGATCTGGGCATTTTAACGTACACAACAGCACAATTTCTACCCCCTACCGAAAAACGCCTTTCTTCTACTCGATTTGATCCGCCATTTTAAAATGGTTGAAGCTGATAGAAAACCTCTTGGTGAATACCCAGTTGGTTGCGCAGGAGACTACATTTCGCCAGGCGAAAAATTAGGACAGTTCACCGAACTTTTTGACATCCCGCCAGAATTTGGACCTTTTGCCGGAACTTTGTACTCTTCGCCGAACATGCTTGCAATTATTTGCGCTAATCGCCCTTGGCACAAATGGTCTCAATTACGGTATGGGTACCGGCGTTCCATTTCAATTCATGGATGAAAGGGGTTCTTGAATTCACAGATGGCTGTCTGTATGCAGCCAGTTTCATGTTGTTGTTGATCATTGTACGAAATGGGTTTTTTAATGTAAGGTTCTTTTAGGAGGACCCCGCTTCCAGAGATGATGTTGCCTGGAATCTGGATACGTTTGTTCTTCCGACAATCTTGCAAGGATGGCCGTGTCACTTTCGCTGCTGTCTCTGCGATTATCATTGCAGACAAATCGTGCCGATCGTCGTCGTGTCAGCACTATTTTCTGGGTGCCTTCCTTGATTTAAGGGTCCCACACTACACACCCGTATTCCAGTTTCAAGGGAACCAGTGACGAAAATATGCCGTTTCTTTTAACGCTCTTGGATCGTGTTTCAAGTTGCGTTTGATTAAGCCGAGGGTGCTATTTGCTTAAGAATTGGTCTTGTTTTTGTGAGTATCCCATTTTAGCTTGCTGGTAAATGTCAAGCTGAGGGAGTGGCTGGAATCCACTTCTTGGAGAGTCTTTTATGTCGTAGAAGTGTGTTAGTAGATTGGTTTTCTGTGATGAACGTAGTGTATACCATTTCTTTGCGATTGAAAGATTCGGCCTCGGGGAGATTCGTCCCCGAAAGTTCCCCAGGACGAATCTTTCCGAGGCAGAATGTTTCTGGTCCCTTGTGTACGTCATCCCAAGACTGGAAGTTAGTCAGGTCTTGTTGCAGCAGATGTTGATCTTTGATTGAATTGATGGCTCGAAAGAGAAGGTAATCATTGTCAAACAGCCGCACGCGTGATGTCACATTTCCAGGCAGGTCGTTGATATCTTGCAGGAGCAGAAGGGAACCTAATACACATCCTTGCATAACGCCTAAATCAACATGGACACAGTCATTGTGTTCTTCTTCCACAAATACGTCTTGGGTTGCGACAGAGCATTCTTGCTTCCATACGAGGATAATAATTCTGATTCCGTAACGGTTTAGTTTTTTCAATAATCTTTGATGTGATATAATATGCCTTCCTGAAATCAAGGATTGTTATATCGATCTGCATTTTATAGTGAGGTAGTTGTAGAAGGTCACATGCTGTTGTCTGGAGATGGGATGCGCGGCAGTATCCTCTTTGAAATCCATGTTGGACGTTTGTCAAGATCTTGTAGGATTCCAGGTGGCCCAATATATGGCGGAAAATGACATGTTCCATGAGTTTTCCGCAAGCACAGACCATGGAAACAAGGGGGGAGTTTTTGCTTGCGTGTCGGTCCCTTTCTCAGGTTTGAAGTCTGGGGTGATATACGCTTTTGTCCAGTTCTCTGGTAGCTGTCCTGTGTCCAGTGATTGTTGAAAAATGTTTGCCTGGATTAGGGCGGATGCGTGTGCCGACGTTTTAGTAAGGGATTTGGAATAGCACGGGGCCTCATGCCTTGTTTGGGTTTAGAGTCCGCATAGAAGTTTCTTCATCTCATTGACGACTGTAAGTAATCCATTTATTGATGGCTGTGGCAGAACCACGTGATACTGGCAAGCTGTCGTAATTTTCTTTGGTGAAGACGTAATTTTCTTTTGTTCATTCAGAGGGCTGTGTCTTTGTTTTTTGAATCGGCATGAAGCTGACCTTGTAGTCGAGTGGGAGAAATTCAGATGTTATCAGCTTTTCGTGATTTCATGTACCACCATATAGGTTTAGGATATCTTCCTCTAAAGATCTTCCAGGCAAGTCTTTTTGTCTTCTTTAGTTTAAACAGTATTTATTTTAATGAAGAATCATGAAAAAATACAGAAATAAAACAAGGAACACATTTGTCAAAAAGAACAGACATGAAAGTGGACCCACTAGCAAGCATAAGTCTCATGTGAGCCGTTTCCACAAAGAACATTACACTGTAATTATAAATACATGGCAAAATATATTTATATATGTTGATGTTATCTGTACCGTCTTTCCTAAGTTAGACCTAAGTATTCTGACAGGTAGTAGAGTGGTACTGATGTTTAAGTGGTGAAAGAGATTTTGTGAAAGGGTGATCGATTGAAAGGTGAAGGTGCAACAGGGGAAGAGAAGCGACGTTATCCAGGCTGAATAGGCGTGCAACACAGACAAGGTTCGATCAGAGGCGGATCGCAGGACACAGGTAAGTAAGTAATATCTTTATTTGCTGTATGCAGTTACATAATGTATATATATATATATATATATATATAAAATGGCATGGTGGGCGTTCGAACCCACGACGAGAGAGTTTCCTTCGGCACCAACCGCCTAGCGAAACTGCACTGAACCACGCACAAAACTCGGCCACCGACAGACCCCCCAAAAGGTATACTAGTTAACCAAGTGTGTACGAGATCATCAGTACCGATCACACGGAATTCTCTCTCTTTAACTTTTTAAGTTAAGTTATTTTTTTTTATTTTTTTTTTTTTTATATCAAGTAATTGATCGATTCTACATACTGCACTGCAATGAAATCAGTGAGAACTTCTCTATCAAATTTCCACTTGCCATAGAAATTATTAGAATGGTTGTGTTTACAATGGCATGGCGAGGGTTCGAACCCACGCCGAGAGAGTTTCCTTCAGCACCAACCTCCTTGCGAAACTGCACTGCACTGCACCATGCACACACCACTCGGCCACCGACAGACCACCCCCCCCCCCCCCAAATAAAGGTATGTTAGCTAACCAAGTATACACGAGATCAGTACTGATCGCACGGAATTCTCTCTCGGTATTTAAGTTAAGTTATTTTTTTTATCAAGTAGATCAATTCTACACACTGCACTTCAAGGAAATCAGTGACTTCTCTATCAAATTTCCGCTTGCCATAGAAATTATTAGAATCAAGGACGTTGGTTGTGTTTACAATGGCATGGCGGGGGTTCGAATCACGCTGAGAGAGTTTCCTACGACACCAACCGCCTAGCGAATCTGCACTGAACCACGCACACCACTCGGCCACCGACAGACCCCAATGAAGGTATGCTAGTTAACCAAGTATGTACGAGGTCAGTACCGATCACACGGAATTCTCTCTCGGTGACTTTTTTAATATATATATACACTTCATCAAATATTTTATATAATTTCGTCAGTTTGTCTGCAAAATATATATGTATATATACACTTCATCAAATATTTTATATAATTTCGTTAAATTGCCGTCATGTTCGGAAGATTACTCCCTTTTAAGCGGCTTTCATTGTTGACTAATTCTTATTCCGTTACTTTAAGTGCCGTACCAATGTATACCGCGTCATGGGAACGTAAAACTTAGTGTCACGCTTATCCTAATTGTTAAATGGAAATTAGAATTTTTTTCGAGATACGCGTACGTCTTTCAGGTCGATTTATTACTTGGCAAGTGGCCGCCAAGCTCCTAATCACGAACCCATTTATAAAATCACCGTTTCATATCTTCCTTGGGTGGCAATAAGTAAAGATATGTTTCGCGTTTCACGCTGTTCTCTGTATTCAAGCGTATATTATGGCTATGCACAAATTATAACGTATCATGTCTTCCTTGGATGGCAACAAGTGAAGATATATTCCGTGTAAATCTCTTTGCCCTATTTATAGCGAAAATCACGCTACTTATTTTGAACCAATAACTGAACCGTGTTGTTTGAATTTCAGATTTTCGTTAATGTGGATTCCGAGAAGTTTAAATGATGTCTCTTCTTGGTGATTGCATATTAGTGAAATGTTTATATCGTTTAGTGATATTTTCTTGTCCCTTGCTCTATATGCATCAAGTTGGGGGTGAAATAGCATGAATTTGGTTTTTGAAGCATTTAGAGCTAATTTATTCGCATAACTGCATTCGTTTAGTTTAGATAATTCAGAATTGGCATTTTCTATTAATGTATCCACGTTGTTACTGGTTCCGTGTGTTGTTGTATCGTCTGCGAACGTCAGTACCTTAAGTAATGTTGCTTCACTGATGTCATTGACATAAAATAGGAACAAAATTGGGCCGAGAACGGAACCTTGGGGTAACCCTGAACTTATTTGTTGTGCATCGGATGTTTCATTCCTTATATATTCCACAATATATTGTTTACTCACGCTCGTGATATCTGTACATTACGACTGACTCTATCTCTTCCCTCACTGTATATATGTACTCATTCAAATATTATTCGATTGCGGATAAATACATTTCTTCCACTTTATACCGACCAATGAAACTGAGGCCCGAACTATTCCGAAAAAGGTTTTCTTTTCTTCTTCAAGTTTATTGTTTTCGACCCTTGTTAATTGACTGACAGTTGATGTACGCTGGTCACACCCCTCCTCCGGATTTGCAATTGAAATCAATAAAAATTAGCGTATGCGCGTGTGTGTGAAGGTGTGTGTGTGTGGAGGGGTGGGGGGGGGGGGGTGGGCGGGGATGGATAGATTATTTTTTTTATTTGAATGGGGACACTCAAGGAAGCAGGTTGGTGAGGTAAGGAAGTGTGATAAAAGCCTGTTTTACGAGGGTCGACCATCTCCTGTAGTGCCACCTTTGCCCACGATAAATAACGTGCAAATAGATAAAAAAAAGGGTTAAATTGTTATATTATATGGCACAAGATGTGAACTCCTTTATGTTTTCTTATTCTATTGTTAATTTATTGAGTTTTTCTACTTGGTTTGTATTATCGCAAGTAGTTTTTTTTTTCTTGAAAAATAAAATTCCGCTATAAAATACCCAACTCGTATACATATTTGCTTAGAACCTCAAAATAAAAGGGCCATGCAGTCATTTTAATTAAATATGTTTTGCTGGCATTCGTCTTGTTGGGCTGACCAATTTCTACATTCGTCTTGTTGGTAATAAACCGTATGAGTGGGTGCGTAATAGCGAATTTACATGTGAAATATTTCATAATTTATTCGGATTATATTTGGTGGTAATGTGGAATAATTATTGACGCTTTTCACAACTTATAAATTATGGACACAAACGGACAGAGTCAAGGAAATTGCGTTTAAAATTTTGTTCTTCTTGAATTTGAAAATTATTCCCCTGGGAAGGCAACGTGTGCCCCCCCCCCCCCCCCCCCACGAAAATTGGGAAATCAGTTATTAAATGGAGACTTCTGGCGGTTTTGGGGGATGAAAAATCACGTCATTTTTGGGCAGTTAGAATAACACTTTTAGCCGGAAGAGATGTGTGGATCGGTCTGATTGATCCAAAGCTGGCCATTATTGAATAAGAAAAACATTATTATTTTCTGTTGAATTTGTGATCTACATGTGGTTATAATTATGATTAGGCTAAAATAATAATAAAAATAATTGAAAATGTTGATTACAGTCTCTTGTCTTTTCCTCAACCATAATGTGCAGAGGTGTTTGTTTGAGGGATAAAATATTCTGTTGCTTTGTCGCGCCACCTAAATGTTGTTTCACACCTTGTGCAAGTAGTGGTTGATTCAATCTACATGTACTTTAATTAATCCCTTCAATCAATCATCAGTTTTGCATAGCCCCAGAACCTAACAATTCAGATGAATGATTTGTTACCAGAGAGAGAGAGAGAGAGAGAAGATTGTAATTAAGTTTTTTTCTGATTTAAGTAATCACCGTGGTGGCCCATAAAAAGTTCCAGAACAGTCAATCAGGCTGATTAGTCTGTTTTTAGCACAACTGTTACATAACAGCAATCAGCAATACGGGTGTCAGTTTTAAATGAGATGTACACGTTATGTCGTACTGGACTGACACAGTAGCATAATATGGGCGTTATATACAATTCCAGGTCCCCTATTAGCGATTGATGCTACTAATCTACCTAATTCTTTGTAACACCCTAGGCTGGGTAGTATTGTGGGTTGGGTGGGGGTTATGCATGGTCGCCTAGTGTAGTATTGCGAGGTAGTCGTTGGGATTTTAGAACTGTGCTGTGGGATTACGATCTGCACCCTTGTAGGTCTACTGTTATCCCTATGCACCATTGATCCACTCAAGGCGTTATACTGCCCTACAGGTGGTATAGGTTGAACGTAGCGCTAGGTAAAGCGATATTGTGTTTGGAGTAATGCCTGGTAGGTCAGAACGGTAATATATTATGGGCTGTATATATACTCCATCTTAACCCTTAATACTATTAACCTACTGAATGCTTTGTATTATCTTATGCCTGTTATTTTAATACGTTATTCTTGGTCAAGCGTATTATAGGGGGTGGGGTAATGCACGGTTGTCTAGTGCGGTAGTATAGGGTGTACAGTTTGTACCCCTGCTTGTTCAACATTAGCCCTTAGTACCACTATTCATCTAGGGCGGCGTGCTGGCCCACAGATGGTATAGGTAGAACGTAATACTAGGTAAAGCAGTAAATTGGGTGGGGTGGGGTGGGGGTAATACATAGTTGTCTAGTGCGGTAGTATAGTATGTGCTGTTTGTACCCATGCTGGTTCAGTGTTAGCCCTTCGTACCACTATCCATATAGGGCGGTGTGCTGTCCCACAGATAGTATAGGTCGTATATAATTCTAGGTCAAGCAGTATTGTGGATGGGGTGGGTAATGTACAAGGCTAGTAGAACAATACAGTAATGGCGAATACAATAGAGGCAAATCAGAGGGCAAATAGTCGAAGACGTGGTGGAAGCCGATTGAAAGACCACCAGAAGT
The DNA here is from genome assembly GCA_031216915.1 of Pictodentalium vernedei. Lineage (NCBI taxonomy): Eukaryota > Metazoa > Mollusca > Scaphopoda > Dentaliida > Dentaliidae > Pictodentalium > Pictodentalium vernedei. The sequence goes on along the minus strand of CM062296.1, from coordinate 436,030,055 downwards.
TGTTTGAAGTTTGGAATCTCACTTATACAATCCCACTGAGAGAATCCATTTCTGGGAAACGTCTGTGGTTAGAGAATCCCTATTTTCCGAGATGAGCATAATAGTCGTATGTGGAGTCACTCATTTGAGCAATTGCTCGACATCTCATTTGCTCGATGATATTCGAGTCATTCAAGCAATATGGGATAGCTAACAGACCCGAAGTAATGCTACAAATCAGTAGTAATTGTAGAAAGCTGGAAGGCTGGTAGAACACTATAGTAACGGTGAATACATTATATGCTGATCATAGGACGGATAACTGACGTGGTAGAAGCCGATGGTACGACTTTTGGAATCCCACCTATGGAATCCCTTTTTGGGAATCCCCATAGAATTCATTTTGCGAATCATCTGTGGTTTGTAGAATCCCTTTTCTCTTAGATGAACATAAGAGTTGGATGTAGAGTCACTCGTTCGAGGAATTGCTTGATAGCTCATTTGCCCGATAAGACTAGAGGCGCTCGACCAAGCAGTAGAGAAAGAACAAGTATGATAGGGATATGAGCTGGGACCCGTAGTAGCACTAATGTGCTGAGAGCCATAGTAGTGCCACAAGTTAGCAGTAATCATACAAAGCAGCAAGCGCAGTAGCCAATAGTAATGGCACTAGGCAGCAATGGTACAAGACTGCAAGGGTGGTAGAAGACTATAGTAATGGTAAATACAGTGGAAGCTGATCATTTGACAAATGATAGTGACTCCAAACAAGTCAGTAGTAGTGGCCGACTGAGGCCGACTGTTCCCGTAAAAAATACCTGGGGCCGAATGTTCCTGAGGCCAAAAAGACACGGGCCCACCGGGATGATTTGTCCCAAATATCGGGTCGATTCGTCCCAACATTTTTTTTTTCAGAGTATTGAGACGATTCGTCCCAAATGATTTTTTTTTTAATATCAGGACGCCACGGAGCCATCTACACAATTCGGTGCGATGACTTACTTTGATAATGTAATAATTAAGTCGGTTCTTGTGGGTGAGTGATTTCTGGGCATCTGAAAAAAATACTTCTCGGCATTCTCAACAGGATTCCCGCAAGAACTGTTCGGAAATTCTTCAATATAATTCAGACGCTTATCACCGTTTAAGTTACTGCATCCACATCTTAAACGAGAATTTAAGACAATTAGTTTCCATTTACCTATTTTAAAATAATCCGGTGGTCTACAGGATTGGGTAGATATGATTTTTTTTTATTCCGATAGTGAAGCATTCCGTGTCGCTTCCTGAAGACCGTTCCACATTTCAACACAGAATGGGGAACAGGAACGTTTAAACAGTTCAGTTCGCATTCGATATGGCACAAAGTTTGTGGGGTTTCTTACACTATAATGCAAATTATCTTGAACTCTGGGAGGCAATGACCCTATCAGAAAATCTGGGGACTGGCCATTTACAATTTTATGAAAAGTACACAATTTATGCAGATTCCCCCTTTCCTGCAGTGTTGGCCATCCAATTTCCAAAAGAAGACGTTGACGGGACACTGACCTGTAACAATGCGGGGGGTGGGGGGGGGGGGGGGAATCACAGTGTATGCCATCGAGGTATTTCAGTAGGTTTTCAGGTGCACTGCCCCATACTGGCTACCGAACTCAAGAATGGGTAGAATGAATACTTTGTACATTTTTCCAGAGCTGTCCTGCTCAGAATGAACTTTAATTTTCTTAACTGAGAAAGTCCAGAATGTAATGATAGGTACTGTGAGCCATAGTAGTACCACACGTTAGTACTGACGTACACCAACACAGGACAGATCATTGGTACTTTTATAGAGAACGCAGTGAGCTATATAGGTAACACACGCGTGTGTGAAGAGAAGCACGCATTTTCCAATGAAACAGCATATCTAACAAATTGAAAATTGTGTCTTCCGGTTTGCTCATCGGGACAGCCATTTTTTCGTTCGATATTGAATTCTGGGATAGTTGAAAATAAAAATAGCAACAAAAACAAGAGAACGCACCGTGTGTTGGCCGCGTCAATCTTTCTGAATAAATGACCTTATTATTCCTTTAACTTGAACAGTGGCTCCCTAGAATTCAGTATTAAATTGATTTTTGTTACTGAAACGTTAAAATCCTACTTTGACAACGAATCTTTTCTCTTTAGGTTTACTGCCAGTATCAAAAGTTGACAAATCTACCGGCGGTAGCAAGAATCATTTTCTTTCAGTTTTACGATACAGTAGAGTCCTTTGCGACTGTGCTCTCTTCTAGGTCCAACCTCCGAATCAAATCCGAATCAAATGGTTTTGCGCGCCGAAGGCGCGCAGGGACGGTATGGGGAACACGCCCCTTTCGACCATCGTTGACTGTATAATTTGGTGATGTCGAGGCGTGGCAGAGGAGGAAAAGGAAGGAGGGAGAAGGTTTATCCTGTTCTGGGCTTTTTCCGGCTCTTTTTCTTGGGTGGAGGTTGGCATGGTGATGGTGATGGTGATGAGGCTGGTGGTGGTATTGATGTACGTCCTGTTAATTTTCTAGATTCTTTTATCAGTTCTTCAGTTCTGGCTGATGTTGTTTCCATTACTTTTAGTGCATTTTGAATGGTGAGGTCTATAGGATGTGGTGGCTGTTCATCTGCTTCATCCGCTCCGGGGCTTTCGGTAGTGAAAGACGAGGGGAGTTAGGGGTGGGAGGCGGTGAAAAAACAGTTTCCATTTCCTCCTCAGTCTCCACTGGATGTTCCTCATCCAACTGTGCCGGCTCAGGAGCCGGCAGTTGATTGGGTGTACCAGTGGGACTAAGAGGGGAACTGGCGGCTACCTCCAGAACCTCCATCCCCTTACTCAACTCTTTCTTCCTATTCCGGAATGCATCCAAGCGCCGGGCGTCCCTGCGCTTGATTGATGGACTCTTCTTTTTCCTCTTTACAGGGCCTCTGTGCCTCTTCGGGTGAGGACCAGTGGGAGAGGGGAATCTTCTCTCCAAAGGTACTACCTCTCCCCGAAGAGGGTGGTGTAGTGGTTGTTTCAATCTCGAACTCCAAGTTCAGGTGGACTCTCTTGCCTGTCTCCTGGACAGACCAGGTGACAGGGCAAGAGATGCCCAGAGCTGAAATGGTCTTAATTAATCTATCTGGTAGCTCCAGCTTTTCCTTGATTTTTGAATCAGGTCTTCACGCTCTGGATTCAGAAGTGTGAATGGCAGACCTGTATGGATGGTCCAACCTTACAGTGTGCTGTTTGCTTTATGAATAACGCACGTATATTCAAGCATAAATAAGTAATCACACACGTCAGCTATTGAGTTCTGAACATGTTGGTCAAAAATATTCGGACCTGCGAAACAAGTTACCTATTCGCTTTTTTTGTCCACGCGAATGATTGTCCGAATTAATATTGGGCGAAGTAACCATTGACGTATTAATCTGCATCTCTACTCCCATTTTTTTCCGAGCACATCCTTCTCAAAATGGCGGCGCTGGTTCGGGCTGTCGGTGCCCAAGGACGCACTCTAATCCAAAAGAGATGCCCAACAAGACTATCTGCAGCTTGTATATCAACTTCAAAGAAAAATAAGGACATATCTTTGACAGCGGATAGCCAGGCTATCCCCAAATCAGAATATCAGAAAAAGTTGGAGGAACACTTTGCCGATGCTGACCCCAACGCTGAAAAGGTCACTTTCTTGACTGTTTTTCGATTCCTACCTTCACTGTTTTTCGATTCCTACCTTCATCTGCTAAATGGATATTCCTAACGCTTATAGGACCCACCTTTTCACTTCAACTTCATATTTTCAAATTTATTTTTCCACCCATTTCTGTCCTTCAAACGGAACACCTTTCCCAATACCCATCACTGCATCCGTGTATGTTCATCAGGTACAGTCAGTCGGGGTTTAAGGGCCTATAATTTAATAGTTCATCAGAACAACTTGTGGCCAAATGTGCTTCATATATCCAAGAACAAAGCTAGGCATTCAAAACACTTTCGAATACAGCGATAGGTCTGCGTTTTGGAAAAGGACAACACTGTCTGCATTTTTTATTGAAGATGGTTTCCATGCTCGACAGACATGTGCAAATCACTCGTTACCACAAATTTCCATCAAAAAGCAAAATCGTAATTCTAAGAAATTTCAACAGGTATCATGATACCTTGCATTGAATATGGCAACTGTGCAATCTCTATCTAATAACAGTATACTGTATGAAGGCGATCTTTTTCATTATTTGATTTTAGACGGCGTTGTTTTTACATGTTTTTTCTGTCTGATGACGTCGACCGGAAATCGAAAGTATACTCATACGTAAACAAAAGCAAAGGCTTTGGAACTTTCCCCAATGCAGCTCTGTCGCCGTGTTTTGAAGAATTTTTATCCCCTAGCTTTGTTCTTGGATATGTAAAGCACATTTGGTCACAAGTTGTTTTCGTGAAATATTATTAAATTATCAGTCCTGGTGCGAATACGGCAGCAGACTTCCAGGAACCAGTGGTGCCTACAGTCGACTCTATGAGTTGATTACACATGTGTTTCGTGTTCTATACATCCCAACCTTCATTTTGATGTATAATTTGTGTATATTTAATTTGAATTGATGGAATATCAGAGGAGAGAATTTTCAAAACAAACAAAATTTCATTACTTATATAGGCCCTTAACGGGTCACCTTTCATATTTTTGTTTATTTCTCTCAAATAAAATAAGTTATCCAAAGTTTGTTTTTTGTTATTGACAGACAGGTATCTGACACTCATTATTGCAGCGGAAATATTCAGATAAAGCTTCTGTTTATTTTATAAAATTGGATCGTTTGCCTGTCGCGATTTGGTCAGTAACGGGCCGCTTGCGTCTATAAAGAATCACCCTCTTTGGCACCCACTGGCAATCTATTTTCCCAATTTATATGTATTTATTGGACACAAAAAGACTTTTTTTGTCTTCTCTGAATTAATTTCACCACACGTTTTCACAACTTTTACAGTGGAAAGAAGTGAAAACTAAGTGTTTCAAATGCAGTAGTTTAGCGTTGATTTTCTAAAAATAGTTCAACAGGAGCAGTGTTTCAGTGGGTTTTAATGCGCATGTCTGACAGTGGCCCGGTATTGACAACTCAACTCGCTGTTGAAACCGAATAAATATTTCATGATGCCAGATATTTATCCCAATTATTTTTTCGTGAATTGGAAGCGTAGACAAACCTGTTCAAATAATAATAATTACATTCACACTCTTTATATTTCTCTTCCCGTAACTGAGACGTAAACTTTTTTTGCGGTTTCGCGTGTCAAAATTTTCTTCCGGCGCACATTCAGTCTTTTTAACAAAAATCACTTTCGTCAACAAAAAACAACAACAAACTCGCGAAACTTTCTAAGACGACGGGCAACAAATTACTTCTTCTAACTGGAATAAAATTTTAGTTTGAAATGCTCTTCAAATTCGATTTTTTTAAGGCTCAACATCGCCTGACCCGTTACTGCCTGAATGACTGTACTAGGACGTTTCGGCCTGAGACGTTTCGGCCTCCATATATTGAGGCACCAGAGAAAGGAGAAAGGTTTTTGAGTGGGTCGAGGATACAAGAACACATGATCAGGCACTCGCGAAATTGGGAGTGAGGAGAAAATGGTACAACGCAAAAAATTCTGAAGATTTTTTTATTTATCCTTTTCAATGTATTTGTATTGGAAGTACAATTTTTCATATAAATAAACAGAAATACCAATATAAAAAGTGCAGCGTAGTGTGCAGGTGTGGTCATATCGTGTTCACCAACAACTTATTTTATATGTAGTTGAAACTCGAATGAATGAATGAAAGGTTTTAGTGTGCCGAAGGCACGCAGGGACGATGTGGAATTTACAAATCCCTTGCAACCCGGTTAACCTTATTTTATTTCACTTGGATTACACAGGAAGAAGAGAAAAGAAAACCATACAGCAACCCCTGTTTGGTAGCAGCCCCGGTATAATACCATGGCGGTTACAAAAAAGGAGTGGAGAAAGCTCCAACAGTTTAGTTTTGAAAATCCGGGAGTCATCCATCAAGCATTCTGGGAGGTATCTGGTTATCCTTTGGGAATTCCAAATGACCTCCCCCACCCCCCAAAAGAAACAAACCAAAAAACAACCCCCCCCCCCCCCCAAAAAAAAAACCTCTCACAGACACACACCCTCAAGCCCTTAAAAGGGCTGTTAAATCTTTTTCAAATGTTTATTTATATAAAATGTACACTCGTCCCCAGCCAGACAAGCTTGTTTCAATCCTTGAAACTCTTTTTTTTACAAGTGGGGGTCATATCGTGTCAGGCGTACTTGTACAGTACCACTCAAAATAAGCTGCAGGGTAATCACAATAAAATTTGGTTATATTTTATTTTTGATGGCAATTCCGACTCTTGATATTACTCGGAGAAGACGCTCCAAGTAAGAATTATGCCAAGCGTTGGAATTGTCAGCTGATTTTTACAAAAACATCCATTTTAGATTGCTCGTCGCACCTTTTCCTGAGTAATTACTCTAAATTACTCTAAAAACAGTATTAGAAGCAGGACAGGTTTGTCGCACACATTGCTCATTTGTATGTTATCACAACAATAACACTCCCGTTCACCTTGTAAAAAAATATTTGGGGTCCGAAATGTGTGCAACATTGTACTGTGTAGACGTGAAAGCTCTAGGAAGATTTCTACTTCATTTCATGTGGAAAATTTTAAGTGAATTCTTTGATTTCCAACTTAAAAGTGAGTACAACCATAATAAAAACCTTAATCAAATTTATTTTATATTTAAAAGTATAAATATAAACAAATAATACCCTAATCTTCATCAAAATATTACCAAAAACCTAAGACGTTTTGGCCCGATTCTCGAGACGTTTCGGCCCGAATGGAGGCCGAAACGTCCCAAGGCCGAAACGTCATAGAACCGTTCATCACAGTTGAAGATGCTGCGATTCACCGCAATGAAGCACAACGTCAAAGATCCTAAAGAGTAAAGAGAGCACAAATAACCACAGAAGATAGCACACAGAATCCAGAAAAAGAACACAGATATACATATTGATGAACTGAAACCTATGGACATGAAAAGTTCAAAACAAAATATTTAAGGTGCTATATAAGTAATGGAATTTTGTTTATTTTGAAATTCTCACCTCTGATATACCTTAAATTCAGATTAAATATACACAAATTATACATCAAAATGAAGGTTGAGATGTATAGAACACGAAACACATAAGTTATCAACTCATAGAGTTGACAGCAGGCACCACTGGTTCCTGGAAGTCTGCTATGGTATTTGTACCAGAATTGATAATTAAATAATATTTTGCGAAAACAACTCGTGGTCAAATGTGCTTCAGATATTCAATAACAAAGCTAGGCATTCGAAACACTTTCAGGTGCCGCGATAGGACTGCATTTTGGAAAAGGACAATACTCTCTGCATTTTTTATTGAAGGTGGTTTCCATGTTTGACAGACATGTGCAAATCACTCAATATCACAAATTTCCTTCGAAAAATAAAATTGTAATTCTAAGAAATTTCAGCAGGTATCATGATGCCTTGCATTGAATATGGCAACTGTGCAGTCTCTATATAATAATAGTATACTGTATTAAGGTGATCTTTCTCATTATTTGATTTTAGACGCCGTTGTATATCGATGCCTTTTCCGTCTGATGACGTCGACCAGAAATTGAAAGTAAATTTGTATGTAAACAAAAGCGAATGTTTTGGAATTTACCCCCATGCAGCTCTGTCACTGTGTTTTGAAGCGTTTTGATACCTTAGCTTTGTTCTTTGTAAAGCACATTTGGCCACAAGTTGTTCTCATGAAATATTATTAAATTATCAGTTCTGGTATGAATATGGTAGCAGACTTCCAAGAACCAGTGGTGCCTACGGTTGACTCTATGAGTTGATTACACATGTGTTTTGTTTTATATAGATCTCAATCTTCATTTTGATGTACAATTTGTGTATATTTAATTTGAATTTAAGGAATATCAGAGGTGAAATTTTCCAAATAAACAAAATTCCATTACTTATATAGCACCTTAAGGTGCTAATTAAGTAATGGAATTTTGTTTATTTTGAAACTCCCACCTCGGATATTCCTTAAGTTCAAATTAAATGTACACAAATTGTACATCAAAATTAAGGTTGGGAGGTATAGAACACGAAAAATATATGAAATCAACTCATAGATTTAACATCAGGCACCACTGGTTCCTGAAAGTCTGCTACCGTATTCGTACCTGAACTGATAATACAATAATATTTCCTGAGAACAACAGCCAAATGGCCAAATGTGCTTCACATATCCAAGACCAACGTTTGGGCATCAACATCCTTCAAAACACAGCAACAGAGCTGCATGGGGGGTAATTCCAAAAGTGACAGTTTTGTTTACATATACGTGTATTCTTATTTTCGATTTCCAGTCAATGGCATAGGACGGAAAAAGCATCGAAAAACAATGCCCTCTAAAATCAAATAATGAGAAGGATCGCCTTAATACAGCATACTATTATTATATAGAGACTGTACAGCTACCATATTCCATGCAAGGTGTCTTGACACCTGCTAAAATTTCTTAGAATTACAATTTTGTTTTTCGATGGAAATTCGTGGTATTGAGTGATTTGCATATGTCCATCGAACATAGAATCCATCTTCAATGAAAAATGCAGACAATGTTATCCTTTTCCCAAATGCAGTCCTGTCGTGGCACTCTGAAGTGTTTTGAATGCCTAGCTTTGTTTTTTGATATGTGAAGCACTTTTGGCCACAAGTTGTTCTCCGGAAATATTATTTTATTATCAGTTCTTGTACGAATATGGTTGCAGATTTCCAGGAACCATTGGAGCCTACTGTCGACTCTATGAGTTGATTACGTCATATGTGTTTCCCGTATTCTATACATATCATCCTTCATTTTGATGTATAATTTGTGTATATGTAATTTGAATTTAAGGAATATTATATCGGAGGAAGGAATTTCAAAATAAACAAAATTCTATTACTTATATTAATATAGAATCTTAATGCCTGTAATGGTTTCTGGACACTTCATACTTTGGATGTTTTTGTACCCACTTGCACGTTTTATACCCAAATCTTTGGTCGTTTCGCACCTACATTTCTGGACGTTTCATACCCACGATTAAACGTTTCATACCCAACATTTATTTTTGCTTAAAATATCCATAGACATTTTGTACCTTGAGAGTGGACATTTTCGTACCCAAATTTATTTTGAGATTTGTTCACACAAATGATCATTTTGCAGCCAGTATTGATCCTTGTTTGTTCATTCATTTATTCTCGGGTTGTTACTAAATTGTCACTTTTTACTTCACAGTTATTGGAATATACAGTTAAAACTAGAAGTCCTGTAATGAAATGCGCACAAATAGCATGTCCATCTGCATGTTAATCTTAGCGTTATGACCATAGTAAGGCTATCATATTCTGTACATATGGCCTGTGCACAAGCAATGTTTCAGCCATTGGACCGCCAAGTTACCCGGAGGTCCATTGGCAGAAACATTGCCTGTATTTGCTATGAGTAACCAGAAGAACCTGCCATGCTTTTGGATACCATTCGATATGGTAATTGTGCACATTTCCTGCACACAATTAAGCCTAGATGAGCACACAGTTCGTGACAGGACTCCAAGTTTTAGCTGTATGTTGTAATAACATGCTTGTTTGTTTTGCAAAAAGCAGCCTAAACACTTGTTACTACACAGATCATACTGGAATATATGTTGTAATAAAACGTTCCTTCATTTTGCTAAAACATTGTGATCTGTCAGATTGATTATTTATTATTAAATGTTATTTATTTATTTATTTATGTTTTAGGTCACATATTTATGCACAATGGCTAATCATGAACGTGACAGTTTTACGGGTGGAGGAAGCCGGAGTACCCGGAGAGAACCACTGAGCAACGACGAGCAGCTGCCAGCTCCCCAACATCGTAACTCCATACTGCAGCACAGGCAGGGTTAGATTGGTTGAAGACATGCGTACCATCGACGTGCAGTACGCCTTAGTACACGGCGTCATCGTGCCCCCACTCGGGCAATGGAGATGAAGTGTCTTGCCCAAGGTGGGATTCGAACCGAGGACCTCTTGGCTTGCAGCCTGCACCTCTACCTACTGAGCCATCGCGCTCCCATTATTTAATGTTATCATATTCCATTTATCAATAAACTTGCCAAAATTACTGATCAAAGATCGAATTGTTTGTTTAGTTTTTTGATTGCTTCTTCAGGCCTGACATTCTTTAGAGTGCAGGAGTGCTGCACGCCTAGAAAAAATTCAGGAGGGCAATTGCTTGCATCCCTTGATTTTCAGGAATGCCAGACCTGTTTGGGTCTGCCTTTAAAATCAATTATCATTTTGTCCCCTGAATTCCAATGTGTTCTGTGTGTCTACTGGCACATAGAACACAGTGGAACTCAGCGGAGGATTTGTCAATGTTGCATTGATTCGCAATAGTTCATGACCCATTCTGTGTTGCATTTCTATTTTGAATAATGTGAAGATGTGTGTGCCAATTTTTCCACTATGTAGCTGAATGTAGTACAAATTTTCAGTCACAATATTAATACCTTGTGAAGTGAATATAACCAAAATAGCATACAGGTTTTCGCATTGAAAATTCCTGGTGCAATTGCACTCCCAAGCAATCTGAGGAGCGCAATTCTTTTGTATTCCTTGATTTTCTAGATTGCCATTCCTGCTTCTTTTTCATCCCTAAATTGTAGAATTTACAACCAGATGTTATCATCTTCAACATGCTGTCGTGTATTGCATGTCATAAGACAGTAAGGAAACTTCAGGAAGGCTTAACATATGTGTACATGTAACACTTGAATATTGAGGGATGTCTACAAACAATCTGTGAAAAATGTGCACAAATAGACTGGCATTGCAAGGAATGCAACAGTAGTTCTAGAGGAAATTTTAGTATACATTTTTCTTATCAACCTACTCACAATTGTTTACTACAGGCTTGCACTACAGTGGAAGTCCCAGACTCGGATAAAATACTCTCTATTTTTGTCTTTCCCAAGCAAGTTGGGAAAGAAAAGTGGTGCAAAAGCACCAATAAAAATAAGCCAAAACTGGGTCGAGTGCAACCGGCGCAGACCCAGTACGGGACGCTCTCTCCCAAGTACAACTCCACGACTTCCGTTGCCAGTGCGCATATACCGTCTCTAAAGACTCATTCTTTTTAAAATCCGCTTCGTGTCGAGATGTTTTTGCACGCTTATCAGTGTTCCACCAGCTCGATGTTTGATGATTCCTGATTCATTATACCACAGTGTATCCTTTGTATTCTCAGGAACAGTGTTTTATATATTCTCTTTTCTATTATATGTCCATAATGTATATTTATTTGCTCTCTCTTGAGTCGCTTGCGAATTTCGCGTGCCACGCGGTTCGGACTTAGATTTTTTCACAATTATTGTTAATGCTTTTTTTGCAAAATTTTCTAATTGTGTTAGAGTTAGGTGTCAGCGGGGTACCACTCCTGCAGTGTTTCTTCTTTCTTTTGAGAGTAGTCTTCCTGTTGGGTGGTTCCCGGTCGACCTTCTGGGGTCTTTGTTTCTGTCACCTTTCTCTCTTCTTTGGGGGTGTTCTGTTTTCTCATCTCACCTTCTCTGCTCCTCTCACCTCTATCATGCCCAGGACAATTCCCTGTGGGCAATGTCTGCTGCCAAAGCATGTGGACGATGTACATTCGTCTTGTTCCTCCTGTAATGGGTGTTCGGCTGAGCGGCCGTGTGGTGTCTGTGGAACATGGTCTTCCACCTTCTGGGCGTCAGTAAACCGTGTCGTTCGTTCTCGTGGCCATGCCTCCCGCTCCCGCGGGAAAGGAGAACGTGGTCGTTCGGGGCCTCCCGAGCCGACTTTGTCTGGTGAGAGTTTTTCCTCCTCCGTGGGGGATGTGCAGTCTTTTCCTGTGGTGGATACTGCGGGAGCCGTTGAGTGTTCTGGTGTAGAGATGCCTGGTTCCGGGACTACGGTCCCCCTCCAGTCGACATCTGAGGCTGTCACTAGGGTTGTGACTCCTCCTTCGGAGCCGAGCCGGTGTGCTCTCTCCACTTTTTCACCAGCCTCAACGACTCTCGACGTATCTACTACTGCTGCTGGTCCGTCTGCTTCGTCGTCTGTTTCAGCCGGCCTCGGCTTTTCGCTGCAGGGGACTGCAGGACTGTCCGATACTGTAGACGTGGGATATCGGCCTCAGCCTTCCCTGACTTCAACTCGGCGAAGTCGGAAGGGGCTGCCGGCCGAGCCCATCGCTGTGGTCTCTTCGCCGTCGAGCACCACAGTTGTGTCTTTGGATTCGGATGTTCGTAGTGGAAACACTATGAACTCCGTGGCGTTTCCGTCTACTCACTCTGGTCACACGACCAGTTTTGGGGGACCAACGCCTTTTGTGCAGCCTGGACCTTCTGCCCCGCAGAGGTCCGCAGTGAATCTCATAAGTTCTCGCAATATTGATCCTCGGGGTGCATCGTACCCCTATACACGTCTGCCTTCAGATGTTTCGACTGCCGCCTGTCGTCCCGCGCCGGGTGTTTTGGAGGATCGTGACCCTTCGCTGGTTAAGAGGGTCAGAGGTGAAGCCACTTTGCTGGTTCGCTCCCCTGTCGAACCGGTCGGTACAGGCAGTGAGCTTAGGGAGGCCCTCTCCTTACTCACTCAGGTTCTTTCTAAGAGCCTTCCTGTTGCTTCCAGCGAGGCTATGGGTGGTTTCCAGGCGCCTCCTATGGCACCGCCTCCCGGGATTGGAAACAGGCCGGTTTCCGATTCCTCTGGTGTCCCGACACCATGGGAGGCGTCGGCTGGTTTGCCCACGATGGGCTATGTGTCTTCCGACTCTGGGGAGGAGTCCGACATGCTTGAGGTCGAGGGCCAGCAGTCTTCGGACTTGGGGGCGGCTCTTGACTTTGTGTTTAAGTTTCTGCCTGAGCTCAAACCTGCTAACCAGCCGACAGTGTCAGCCAGGCTGCGATCATCGGTCGCGCGCCAACAGCCTATGGAGCAACCTGCTTCTGGGCGCCTTCGACCATGCCAGTCGGTACAGGTGGTTGAGGCTTTTTCAGCATTGGATGCCAAGCTGAATTCCAAGGCTTTGAAGACTTCGTTCTTCACCAGGGTTGACACCTTTTTGCCTCCTGTGCGTTATCGTTCCTACGATTCCACCAATCCGTCAGTCTGCCAGACTTTGACGGTTCTGGATCAGGACTCCACTTCCCTCGGGCTTTCCAAGCCCAAGTCTGCCGTCATTCCAATGACGACTCTGGAGTCCACGTTGGGCTTATCTAGAGAGATGCTTGGCATGCTTTCTCTCTCAGATCACGTCGTCTCAGCTTTGGCTGCTTATCTGCCTCCAGATAAGTTTGACGAGGTACAGGCTCCTTTGCGTGTGCTGTCCAAGGCGCTAATGCACCTTACTCACACGCATGCCTGTAACACGGCCAATTTGGAATTAGTTCGAAGGGACGCTGTGCTGGACACAGGACGATCCCTTCCCGAGGAGCAGCGTGCTACTCTTCGATCTGCTTCTTTGGCAGGTCCGCAACTTTTCCATGGTTCCGTGTCGACGGTCCGGGATGACGTCCTACGTCATTCCAAAGATCAGCTGCTGTTTCGTCAGCTTGATGAGCCTTCTCGGGGAGGCAAGGGCCGTTCCAAGCCTAACAAGTACCCTTCTGCTTCCTCTGTGAAGCAAAAGGCTGGTCCTTCTGCCGCCGCCTCTACTTCTTACTCACGGGGTAAAGGTAGGGGTCGGCAGAATCGAGGGAAGTCTCAGGATTCTTCATTTAGCAGAGGAGGTGGTTTCTCCTCTCGCGGGCCTCGTCAGGGCTCGAAATGAAGGTCCTCACCTCGACTCGTCCCAGGTTGGAGGAAGGATAGCAGAGTTCGCAGACCATTGGACCACCATCACATCCGATCCATGGGTGTTAGATGTTGTTCAGTCCGGGCTGCGCATATCCTTCCGACGGCACCCCATTCTGTCAAGGGTGCCTCCTCCAACCACAGTTCCTTCAGACGTTTTACGTCGGGAACTTTTGTCCACGGAGATTGCCAATCTCCTGGCAAAGGGGGCGATCGAGGTCGTCAAGAACGTTCAGTCAGTGGGTTTCTATTCCCGCCTGTTCTTGGTGCCGAAGAAGGACGGCCGACTCCGACCGGTTATCGATCTGAGCATCCTGAACCAGTCATTGCTCCCAAGTTCAGCATGGAGACTTTCAGGTCGGTCCGCCAATCAATTCACCAGGGAGATTTCGCAGCCAGCATCGACCTGCGAGACGCTTACTTCCACGTTCCGATGCATCGGGCGTCACGGAAGTATCTCAGGTTCGCTTTTCTGGGGCGAGTTTACCAGTTCAAGGCCATGCCTTTCGGCCTCAACCTGGCTCCTCGGGCGTTCACCAGACTGATGTCGCATGTGATAGCGTTCCATCGCACACAGTCCAGGGTGACTACTTCGGCATATCTGGACGATATCCTCCAGAGGCATTCCAATGCTGCCTTACTGGAATCGGATGTCGCCACTCTGTTGAGCTTGCTCACGTCGCTAGGATTCAGAGTCAACGAGGAGAAGTCGGACCTGGTCCCTTCTCAGTCGTTTTGTCATCTGGGGATGTCTTTCCAAACCAAATTCAATTTGGTGGCTGTTCCCCAGGCCAAGGCTGTGATTCTCTCAGCTTTTGCTCTGACTCTGTCCCAGTCCAGGTCCGCGACCGCTCGGAGTTTTCTCCGGCTGATCGGTCTCTGCGGTTCGGTGACGGATCTCATTCCTCTAGGTCGGCTGCATGTCAGACCTCTCCAACACTTTCTGCTCAGTCGTTGGAGACCGAATGTAGATTCTCTGGATCAGGTGCTTCCGTTTCTGGACTCTCTGTATCCTCACCTTCTTCCCTGGACAGATGTTCAGTGGATTACGCAGGGTGTTCCGCTGGACTTACCCACGTCCGATCGCGTTCTGACGGCAGATGCCAGCGATCTCGGATGGGGTGCGACATTGGATCCTCTCGGTCTTTCCCTACACGGGATGTGGGACCAGGATCAAGCAGCTCTACACATCAACCAGAAGGAGCTTCTTGCTCTTCTTCTGAGTTTCAGGCAGTGGATCCCTCACCTGTCGAATCGCCAGGTCCTTCTACTATCCGACAATTCGACAGTGGTTGCTTACATTCGGAACCAGGGCGGCACGCACTCGCTTCCGATGTACGAGTTAGCTCGGGATCTTTTACTGCTCGCTCAGGATGTTCACGCCGGAGTGGTTGTTCGTCACATTCCCGGTCGTCTGAACGTCCTAGCCGACTCCCTGTCCCGACAGGGCAGGGTTATTTCCACCGAGTGGATGCTTCACAGGGCAGTGTTCCAGTCGCTTTGCGATCTCTGGGGACGTCCCCACATCGATCTCTTTGCGACTCGTTGGAACCATCAGGTGGACACTTTCGTGTCCCCGTGTCCAGATCCTCTGGCTTTTGCCGTGGACGCTCTGTCACTCGATTGGAACGGTCTAGTCGGCTACGCCTTCCCGCCGGTTCCGATTCTTCCTCAGGTTCTCGCCAAAATTTGAACCTGCAGTTGTCGAATCATTCTGATCGCTCCCCTGTCGCCTCAGCGGGTGTGGATCAATCAGCTCCACTTGCTGATGGCGGCGGTTCCGGCACGTCTCCCGCTACGTCGCGACCTTCTTTGTCAAGGTCGCATGAGGAGATTTCACGTCGACCCGACTTCATTGTGCCTTCACGCATATCTTTTGTCAGGTCCTGTCTCCTCCGTAGAGGTTTTTCGAGACGAGCAGTGGAGTGCATTTCTTCTTCAAGGAGGCACTCCACTGGTTTAGCTTATGCAGCTAAATGGAAGGTCTTCTGTCAATGGTGTGCTGATCACTCTGTTGATTATGCCAATCCTTCGATTTCACAGATTGCGGAGTTTCTGGTATATCTGTTTGATTCTCGGGGTCTCCAGCCTGTTACCATCAAGGGTTACAGGTCTATGCTTTCAGAGACTTTTTCTTATGTGGGGAAGCGTCGTATCGGCACTAATCCTTACCTCTCCAAGCTTGTTCGGCACTTTTCTTTGACTCGGACTTTGCAGCTTACTCCACGATGGAATCTTTCGTGGGTGCTGCTTTGCTTGGGGGGGGGGGGGGGGGGGGGGGGGGGGCGCCGTTCGAACCTTTATCCCAGGTGGATATGCAATTTCTCACATACAAGACGGCTTTTCTGATGGCATTTGCTTCGGCCAGACGGGTTAGTGAGCTTCACGCCCTCTCGGTTGACCCGGCCTTTTTTAGGAGCTCTCCCAACAGTGTTACTTTTACCACTGATTGCTCCTTTTTGGCTAAGAATCAGTTACCAGATACTACTCCTCCTCCTATCTGTATCAGGGCTCTTCCCTCTGTTGAGGGTACTCGCCCTTTGCTCTGTCCGGTCCGTGCTATTCGCATTTATCTTGATCGGACACGCTTCATACGGAAGGGCAGAAAACGTTTTTTTTCTGTCTCTCATTCCGGGTCGACAGAAGATCTCTCCTCAATCCATTTCTCGATGGATTTGTCTTGCTATTCGTACGGCTTATAGTCGTTTAGCAGCTGGCGATTGTATTACCAATCGTATTTCTGCCCACGAGGTGCGGGCACTGTCTACCTCTTGGGCTTATTCTAACTCCGTCAAGTTGTCGGATGTTATGCAGGCAGCCTACTGGAGAAATGCTTCTACTTTCTCCACCTTTTATTTACGGCAGTTGCAGGAGCCGTCGGAGGACCTTTTTGCCCTGGGTCCTCTTTCTTCTGCTCAGGCTGTTGTCTGCCATAGCCATTAGGCTTCTTGAAGGTCAGTTTCAGCCTTGTGCTGTTACTGCCCTTTTTCTGTCTGTGTGTCACACAGGTTCATATGTCTCTTTTCATTGTCCTTTACCAATGATTGCGACATTATGGTTGATAAGCCTCGGGACCTCTTCCTTCTACTTCACGGTTCCAGTGCACTAGGGTTATGTGGGGGTTGGTTATGCGATTCCCTCCAGCCTTTTGTCTATTCAGCCTGTAGTAAACAATTGTGAGTAGGTTGATAAGAAATCTAAATTTTATAGTAAATTTCCTTTCTTATAATACCTACCACAATTGTTTACATGGAGGCCCTCCCGTCTTCTTTACGGGTAAAGAATCTTTCCTCCCCGCTGATCACATAACTCTAACGTTTACGGATTCAAAAAGAATGAGTCTTTAGAGACGGTATATGCGCACTGGCAACGGAAGTCGTGGAGTTGTACTTGGGAGAGAGCGTCCCGTACTGGGTCTGCGCCGGTTGCACTCGACCCAGTTTTGGCTTATTTTTATTGGTGCTTTTGCACCACTTTTCTTTCCCAACTTGCTTGGGAAAGACAAAAATAGAGAGTATTTTATCCGAGTTATGGACTTCCACTGTAGTGCAAGCCTGTAGTAAACAATTGTGGTAGGTATAATAAGAAAGGAAATTTACTATAAAATTTAGATTTCTAATGTCGCACACAGCACAACACAAGACAGTGGCCCAGATGAACCAAACAACTCCTCATTTAGTAGTTCAGAAAGCCATGTTTCACAAATGGAAACTGATAGTGAATAGTGATGACAGCATGGATTTTCGTTTACGGTAAAGAAGGAGACCAAAGTGGCTATATATTGGTGGTGTTCACATAGAAAACAGAACTGGGTTTATAGGCACATTTGATTTTTTTTTTAACCCTTTACCCAACGTAACGGCCAAAACCGGCCAGCGCTATTCTCAAACATCGCCAATTAATATTCATGATTTTTTTCATTTTTTGTCTCCAAACATAGGTTATGACCCCTCATTGGAACGAGCTCATCGAGGAGACAAAAAATGAAAAAAATTAGTTATTCAAGAATTTTTTTTTGCAAGTGTCGTTTCGTGTTAGGTAAAGGGTTAACCCAAAATCCTTTCAGTTCTGTACCCAATTTTTTTGTATGCTCAGTAACCGCGTTTGGATGGTTCGTACCCATGATTTTTGGGATACAAAATGTTGAAACATTGTTATTGAACATTCAAATTATTTGGTACCACACTGAAAATTGCTTGGGTACGAAATGTCCAATCTTGGATATGAAACATCCAAAGATTTGGGTACGCAACATCCAAGTGGGTATGCAAAGTTCAGAGTACGAAACATCCAGGGTACGAAAACGTCCAGATCCGCCTATAATATTCATTATTGAGTCCAATTCACTCCGAAGAAGCACAATGTCAGAGAACTCAAAGATAGAACAAAGGATGCCGGAAGATTGCTCAAAGAATCCAGACAAAAAGGAACACCAACAGAGGTCGATTTAATTTTAAAAATTTGAATAGCAGTTCACTTACTTGGATAAATTTTAATTAGCATTTCCTATTTAATTTGTATGTTTTTGTCATGTGAAATTGATTAGCTATAGTTGAAAATTGTTCGAAAATTGCTATGCGAATCCAGTTAAATTGAGCCCTGAATACAAATATACATCTTGAAGAAACGAAACAAATGTACAAGAAAACAAAATAGTTTGGGCCTGTGTGTATTGAGTCCAAAACTAACTTTGTTTTGGACCAAAAGCAGAGATGTCCAGTTACCCCAAAAATCTAGTTGGTGTCTGTTGTTCAAAAAATGGCAGTCATAACCATGCATCAAAGTATAGGCCTCAAAAACGTACTTTGGTTTGTGTATTAAAATTTAATTCTCCTTCATAGCCTGGAAAATTGTGTCTTTCATTTTGAAATAATATTACACCCTACCAGTTGACCCCACCCCCCACTTATGTCTGCAAACATTGCATACTCCAAAACTGCCAGTGGTATGAAAATTAGTGAAGTTTCAGACTACAGTTTTGATTATAATACTTAACTCATTTTTGTGCTGCAATTTGACGTTCAGTCAAACGTGGAATTATTGAAGGTTGTCGCACATACAAATTCCAGCTATGTAGGTGATTTCGGATAGTCTGACCACTGACTTGCACAATGGTTGCTGTCCAATTTCTGAGGCACTTTGATGGGGGTTACATAATGCTGTGGTTCGGACGAAACGATCCTGGTTAGCAGTTGTCGCCCTTGGACGACCTGACCGACATCTGTCAACAACATTGCCTTTCTGAAGGTAGCATGACCACAACCTGCTAATCACCAGGTGAGTAACATTGAGAATTTGAGCCACTGCAGACTGTCTGTTACTTCTAACATGCCGACTGTATGTAAACATTCGTCATATGTCAGTCTCCGCATACCTCAAAAGTTATGTTTCAACCAGAAACTATTGATGAACGAGTTTATACCAAGAAAAGAACGTTGAGACCTCTGAAAAAGCCCATCCAGTATAGAGCTGGACGACATTGAAATTCAGTAATCGATATCTATATTTTCGTGGAAAATACCTCGGTTTCGGTATCAATATCGGTATCCGATCATGCATGCTGAAATTGTGTACTCTGAACTTCACCTCCTAAGTTTTAACCCTGTATCATGACCCTGAAGGTCGACCCGCGTAACTTAAACAGTAGAGTTATCTCGCATCTATCGTAAAACTCCATAGTCACGACAGCGAACACATGGTCACAGGTTGTCTTAAGTTCATAATTGTACTTTTCTCACACATCGTGGCCGAAGTATAAGTTGGTTTTAGCTTAAATGATATCAGACCTTTGATTTGTTAAGTTATTAACAAAAGAATATCCCGATACTGATCAAAAAGCAAATGGAAAAACTGTTAAATAGTACACGTTCCACAAACTGAACATCCCCACTTGAAAATGAAAGTAAAACTTACCAATTTTAATTTCGCTGCTGCCGAGTTCAAGGTAATTTCTTTCAAAAAATTTAAATCTTTGTTGTGGTGATTGTGAACGTGAGACCGTAAATTGGATGAGTTGGCTGTTGATATTGCTGCTAAACTATTACAAAGTTTACACCTGCAAGACTTCTTGTCAATTCTTTCAAAATGCGTCGCCAATGCACTCTTATATACTTGAGTTCTGCCATGTTTTTATCATGTTATGAGGAATTCCTGCCTTATCCCCGATCAGCTTGCACAAAGTCTAAATATCAAAATTTTGGTTTAGTTCATTTGCATTCGGTACAATATTTGATATCAAAGAAATATCGAAACCGTATCAAAAATTCGGAATATCACCCAGCTCAAATCCTGTACAAATGAAAATTTCAAAACATACCCCTCAGATTTTAATGCGGCGCTTGTGCAAAAAACCTGCACAAAGTTTTCATGGGCCATTGACATTCATGATCCACACTAAACTTGGTAACATATTGATGGGTCCAATCACGTGTATCCAATACCATTTTCCGAAAATATCAACATCAGTTTGGATATTCCAACTTTTTTTTAATACTATATAATGACCACATGTCATTTGTGTTGGGAATGTGCCCAAAGTAGACAATAGTGTGCAAAATTTAAAAAATGTTTCTAACCGACTGACCGCTGCTGCGGTTTGGGGATAGCTAACCAAGTGCTCAGCTGCATAGAAATTCTTGGGGATACTGCTTTTTTATCGTTCACAAGTATTCATATATTGTGTGGAATTGAAATATACAGCCTCTCAAGGCAAAAGTCTAAAAATCGACCAAGACACAAGAAAGGCTGGTTAACTGGTAGAGTGCTAGAACTGCAGGTACCTAAAGTTAAAGGCTTCATATTCTGTTTATGTCCTTTATATTATCTTGGAAGTACAATTACTTCATCTCCACCGATTTGCATTGTTATAATTTATGGGAGAGTGCAGGCAGTCACTCTCCCATAAATTGTAACAATGCAAATCGATGGAGATGAAGTAATTGTACTTCCAAGATAATATGATGATATAAAAGACATCCACAGAATATGGCACTCTCCCATTAATTGTAACAAGACAAAAATGTGTGAACAAATCTTGAGGCTGAGAAAAAGTATAGCACTCTACCAGTTAAATTACTCAGACTTTACCATTCAAGATGCAACTTTTGGCTAACCGTTCATCCATTCGTGTAGATTTAAATTTGTGTAACAACCACGCGAGCGAAACGAGCGTTCTCGAGAAATTTTGCGAACTGGTGTGCCTTGGTTCTACCATCGAGTGATTAACCCTTACCTTTTTAATCAGCTGCATCTCCCACGTAAAATAATTCAAGAAAACCATTACCATTCCATGTAACTCCTCATTAGAACAAGCTTGTCAAAATTTATATATTACATAGCGTTCGGTGGATGCAGCAGATTCGTTAGATAAGGGTTAATCGCTCTCCAGGTGGAACCAAGGCAAACTGTTGTTTACCCGCAAAGAGTAAAAATAATTGAGTTTTCCCCAAAACTGATAGACTGGAAAGACAGTTACTAAATGGATGGTTTTCTTAAGCATGTAAAAAATTTCCCAATTTGTGCCTTCATGTCACAGAATTTCCCAATCTGAAGGGACCTGGACCCTTTCCCAAAACGAGTGTTTAGAACTCTGCATGGCAATATATCATTTTAACATAAATAGTGCGATATGAGGAAAATTCTTTAAAGTCATCTTCTTCAGATCCACATGTCAAAATTTTGTGATAATTGGTATTTAGCATTCTTTGGGGGTGAGGGGGATCAGATTGAAGTTTGTTCCAATCCAAAATTTTGTTCTGTCCCTCTTCCACAGCCTCCCCCAAACCCCTTTCAAGCCATTTTCAAGAACCTTTAACCTTTTACTTGTCAAATTGATCACATCTTCCCACTTAATTTACAAATTTTTGTGTGTACCTATGTATGCCTACAATTGCAATTTGTAAGGCTGGTATTAAAAATATCTCTGTTTGTCTATTCCCTACCCTGGTGTTGAAATTTGGGTTGATAGGTGGGGAAATATTTTTATTTAATAACTATATCGCATTTAAAAAGGACTATATAATGAACTTAATAGACCAATAAAAACGTTCCCTTCAGTTCCACAATTGCAACTAGAGAATAAATCTTGAGGACATATCGTGAAACTACTGCAACACAGAACTCCATCTATAGGTTCTATCATACATGATAACAAAGCCTGATACAAAATTACACAAAATTCTATGGTGATAACACTGTCCCAGGAATTAGCCTAGGCAACCTGCAATGCCTAGGGTTTTGCCTAAGCATTTTCAGTTTTCCTGGGCAATTTTGTTGCATACAATGCATTGGAACTCAACAAATTGATACACATATTTGCATAGGAAAAATGTTCTAATTCCCAGGGCTGATAACAAATAGTGAAAAAAATGTCTCTCATTGGACATTGATACTCTTGATCAGCAAGAACCCAATTTTCATGATAACAATTTTTAGTCATCAAATTAGCATTAATCTTAATTTTACTTGTATAAGAAATATGTGATGGAAATACCAGTTAATATCAACTTTTAGACTTTTGAAAAAAATGGTTTCTAGAAACTGGCAATAAAAATGTTGGAGTAGGGGTAATTTTGCCGAGTAGGTAGGGAATAAGCAAACAAAGCAATTTTTTATTTACTGCCTAATTTTGTAATCATACAATTTAATTTCTTCTCACATAAGCATTTTTTGTTTTAGTCATTTTCAATAGAGGTGAACTGATAATTGATATTGTCTCTTGGCATCGGCCAATAAATTGGTATCGGCAAAAAGAGGTCTCCTATCCTATATCATTTCCTATATTTTTCAGCAATTTTGCTTCAGAAAAATCCATAAACTTTTTGGCAGTCATCATTGTTTTTTGACAAAAATTTCTGTATTCTGAAATACTATTCTTGATATAATTGCAACATAGTGTATGATATTTTTTTTCAAATAAATCATTGTTCAGTTTTGTTCTTATTAATTATCGCATATTTTGGATGTCAACAAAAGAAAATTTTTTCTGTACTTGTGTGCAAAATATACACTGCTGTCTTGACACTTCAGTCATCTGTCAGAAATTAAGCATAGGACATGCCGACAAAAGAACTGCGTCAAATCGGCTGCCACTCAAAGTGTTATCACTCCATTGTAATGCAAATCAGCAAATTGTGTGGGTTCTGCGTCTGTTTTGATTAAACAGCATAACTTATTGTTGACAATGTTTTGATTCTCAAATGTAAGTTTTCATCTAATGAATTGATGTCAGAATAATATGTCAAAACAAAGTGACACAAATTCAAGTTCAATACAATAAACAAGACATTGGTCACTCCATTAATCTTACTTGTTTATTTTTAACAAAGAATATGATCCTACATGTAAATTCAGTTTCCTCTTATGACTGCAGCAGTTCCTGGAATTATAGTATGGTTTTGGTTTCCTTTGGCTGTCATATTTCACAATTCCTGGAAACGCTTTGCTTACAATATGACACTTGCAAATGTTTTTTATAAATAGTTAATTTATTGGGTAAAAATTCTTCCAATACACTTGCTGGTATGTATTATTTTCAAATTTTCTCTTTGATCTCATCTGCAACAAACCTTCTTACTTATTCATGCCAAGAACACTGTTTGTTATGCCATATACAGTACTTTTGCTTTCCTTACTAAGTAGATATCTGTATTGGCCAAAATGATAACAGTGGTATAGGCTCACCTCTAGTTTTTGGCATTGCCGTTATCACGGACACTGACACCTCTTGTCACAAAGAGTAAAACAGAAGTGGCATTAATCCTGCCTTTGGTCTTGATTAGTTGAGCCCACAAAAAAAGTAAATTTACTATATCTGATCAGTCTGGAGCGAGTCAAGATGTTAATCATACCTGTTGGGCCATCAATAAACCACAGTACCCTCCAGAATCATATTATTAAATATTATATTATCTATTTTAATATAATTTTAGCTTTGCATACAGCAGTATCTATTCTCTAAAGGAAAATTGTTTGAATTTCTACAAACTCTTCTACACCAGTATGGGCTGACTGAGCTAGAAGTCCAGTGTCCCATACTAGGGTTGCAACCCTGCTGATGCACACGATGCGATGTGAATTGCGATTTTTTTCCTTACAATGCAATGCGCGTCGCAATGCCAATAAAACCACAGAAGATTTTGAGTGAGGAGAATCCAGAATATTACAACATAAACGCAACTCTCTTTCTCTCTCTCTCTCTCTCTCTCTCACTCTCTCTCTCTCTCCCCTCTCTCTCTATAGATAGAGAGAGGAGAGAGTACATGGAGAAAGAGACAGGGACAAACAGATGGACAGAGAGAGATATACAGAGAGAAAGAGAGACAGAGTTTGCATAATATTTACCAGGCTCTTCACAGAGTACGAAATTTCAAGGCGTTCAAGAGGAGAAGTTCGGTTACTTTTTCAGACCTATCTGAAAGTTTTTTAGTTATGGTTTTCAATATTTGTACATGAGTAGGGCTTCAAATGATGTATCGAATCGTTCAGATGGATGAATCATGAATTGAATCGGTAGGAATGAATCATGATACATTGAAAACTTGATGCATTGTTGCACCCCTATCCCGTACTGAGTTAGAGGGGTTTGTAAAAAACCAGCACAGGTTCAACATAATAATAATAATAACACTTTGGTCGGCCTCTGATTTGCCATGGTTCTCGGGTGAGAAGGCCTTGGTTACCCCTGTACTCCCAACTGCCTCCCTATTCCCACGCTTCTCTCCTCCCAACACTCGGAGATGAACTGCTTGATGACATCCCTTGTCCCATTCCTCCCAATCTCTCCAATTAGCATATTAACCCTCTCCTTTGAGTCTCTCACTAACCACATGTTCTTCATTCTCCCATCCCACTTCCCCATTATACTCCCAGTGAATCTTATTCTTTTAGACTGGTATTTTGGGCGTTCTAGAAGAAAGTGATCCAGGGTCTCCACCAGACCTAAAGTACCCATTTGGCATCCCTTTTCGCTGTTTTTCCCAATTTTCCCCCTCAGCTCCAGGGACTGTGACCTCAGCTTGAACAACAGTGACCGCCCCCTGCCCCCCCCCTCCCCCCTCCTAAGGTGACATCAAGGTACACTTCAAAACCAAGCTTCTCTTTATCACACAGGCCACCCAAAGACCTCTTTGATTTGACCTCCTCTCGCCAATTAAAGTTACCATCTTCATGACCCTTTCTCTGACGATTTTTCTACCCTGGTTTGCCCCCACGTTTAGGTCCGAGATCTCCAATGAGTAGTTTTCTATTAGCTCCCTCACTTGGACCATCCACCCTGTCTTGGTATTTGAGTTGAAAATTCTCTTGAACATTACTTTACACCATCGGTTGTCGGGGAGATTTACTAAATAATTAAGATAACCAAATTTCAATAAGTCTATCCTGTCCTTGATCCTCGTCCATCCAAGCTCACCCCTGATTGCTTCTAGTGCTGCGGCATTACTCGACCCCCGTTATCCATCGGCCTGCATCATTCTGCAGGTTTTCCAAGCTCTTTACAGCCGTCTGGTTTAGGGGCACCACTTCCATACCATATGTTATACTTGGCAAACTCACCATTTCCCAAAAGGTTTTCCCTATGAAAACCTTGTTGAAACTGTTTCTCCCTATAAGTTTCATTTGGTTAAGGATTTGCCTCCCCTTCAGAATCAATGTATTTGTGTGGTTTTGGTAGATGCCTCTTCCTGTGATGTTTATATTTACCCCAGATACTCGTAGTCACCTGTCTCTCCTACGCTAAGAAGCTTGTTGCTACCTTCCGTAATACAGAACTCCCTCACTCTCCACCTTCGAGTGGGGTCCACTTTACGGCCCACAGGTATAACTTTGATCTTGCTTTCATGAAGTTTGAGTCTCCTCTCCATTTGCTCCCACATTTCCCAACAATTCCCAGCATTTTCACTAGCCCTCTTCACTTTCTGACACAAGCACCACATCATCTTCAAAAAATAGCCTTGGGATCTTCAAGTCCCCAACTGCTACCCCCTCGTCGCTATGCAGGAGTTCATCTCCTAAACCTTTGATGTACAATGCAAAAAGAATTGACGAAAGGATACACCCCTGTTTTAGGCCTACCTCCATAGGCACACAGTTTATTGTTATGTAACCCAGGCTAAGTTCACACTGTACATCATTATATAATGCTTTCAGAATTCCAACAAACTCCCTTCCCAAACCCAGAGCCTCAAGCTTTTGCCATATACCCACCCTTCATACTCTATTGTATGCCTTTTTATCATCCAAAAAGGCCATAAGTATCTTTTTCTTTTTTGCGGATTCTATCATTTGGAATGGCGTGAAAAGATGGTCAGTGACCCTCCTTCCCTTCCTGAAGCCATTCTGAATCTCTCCCAAAAAACCCTTCTCTTCAGTCACCTCCTCTAGTCTCCCATACAGGACTTTACAGAAAACTTTCCCAATGTTGCTACTGACCGAGATCCCTCGATAATTATCCAAAATGTCTTTTTTGCCCTTTTTGTGAATAAATGTCACTTTGCTTTCTCTCCTCTCTTTTGGGACCTCTTGTTTTTCTATGGCTAAATTGAATAGGGCAGTTTGGCTTTCCCACTTTCCCAGAGTTCCTCTCCCCCTTTTTTGATAAACTTGTTAGGAATTTCATCCACTCCTCCCGCTTTTCCATACCTTAATTTTGAGATCACCTTTCGCAGCTCCTCTGTTTTAATTTCGGTGCACACTAAGTTCGATAGATTTTTCTCGACTTGGTTCGGACACTCCAGTGGGTTCCCCATGCCCCATCGCTTATCGTTTACCTTTTCCCAGGTGCTTGACTAGTTCTGATGCAAATTGATCTTGATCGTCTGTAACTCTGCCATCTACTTTAATACCCTCTGGGTTACTTCCTTTGTTACGCTTATTCACCCATTTCCAAAATATGTTCGAACTCGGCCCCTCTGTCATTCTTATCGTCCTAATAAGACAGCTAGTTTGCACTCTCCTATTATCGTCTTTAATCTGATTATTCCCCCGAAAAAAATTCGGAGGAATCTAGCCGTGACGTCGTCCGTCTGTCCATCCGGGCGTAGACAGAATTCGTGTCCGCTCCATAACTTCTTACAGCCTTCAAGGATATTAATGATACTTGGTATTATTATTGCCCACAACCAGAGGGGGTGTCGCGAATAAGGTTGGAATGGCTATCAAGGCTTTTTTTGGGGGAATCAACCACCCTTTGGTGGCCATCCTCTAGTTTTCTTAAGTCGTGCTTGTTGGTATTCTTCCTTTGCTACCATGGCCTTGTTGCTTATAGTTTCTATAGAAATCCTGTGGGAAATCACATTTTCATCATTTTTTCTGGAACTACTGAGCTGACATGAACCAAACCTGACAGGAATGGTCTATGGGAGGTCCTCTACAAACTATCCTCATTTTGTTCCCATGGGTTGAAAAATAGGGCTGCCAGAGGCATTCTTTGATTCTGGTTGGTGGATTTTCAAAAATCTCCTCTGAAACTGCCTGGCCAAATTTTTTGATACTTCACATAAATGATGCCTGGGACCCCCTCACCAAACGATCCTCATTTAATGTTGATCGGGTTGTAAACATGGCCATAATTGTGGCTTATAGTTACTATAGAAACCCTATGGGAAATCACATTTTGATCTTCTCTGGAACTACTGAGCCGACGTGAACCAAACCTGGCAGGGATAGTCTATTGGGAGGTCTTCTACAAATGCTCCTCATTTTTGTTACCGTGCATCGAAAAACATGGCTGCCAGAAGCATTTTTTGATTCTTATTGGTGGATTTTGAAAAATCTTCTCCTCTGAAACCACAGGGCCAAATGTTTTGAAACTTTGCATGGTTGATGACTGCGACACCCTCTACCAACGATCTGCATTTAATGTTGATCTGGGTGCAAACATGGCTGCAATTGTGGCTTATATTTACTATAGAAACCCTATGGGAAATCACATTATCATCTTCTGCTCTGGAACTACTGAGCCGACGTGAACCAAACTTTGCAGGAATGGTCTATGAGAGGATGGAAATGTGTGGCCACCAGAGGCTATATGCTTAACCCATTGCCTCTCCTGTCTGCACGAAGATCGGTACTGTCAGCAAAATACTTGGTTTTTTTTGAGAATCTGTTAAGGGTTGGTTCCAGTTTTCTCTACTGAGAACTGGGGAAAAACCCCAAAATATTGTGTATACAGTACAAGTCAAAATAAGTTGTAGCATAACTGCAATAAACTAAGTAAACTGCTGCTCCTGCACTGACAAGATCAGAATCTGATATTTTCTGGAAAGCTATCAGCGAGAGCTTTCCAGAAAAAAGATGTCAGCTTCTGGTCTTATAAGTGTAGGAAGAGAAAGATACATAGTTTATAGGATTATCCTACAACTTATTTTGACTTATACTGTAAAAAAGTGCAGCTGTAATTATGTTAATACATGTATTACTCTCAAGTTACTTATCTGAAATACTGAATGATGACAGGTGTTTGGAAAGCATGGAAGTTTTGTTTATTTTCTTTTCTGGAAAGCTCTCAGTGAGAGCTTTCCAGAAAAAAGATGTCAGCTTCTGGTCTTATAAGTGTAGGAAGAGAAAGATACATAGTTTATAGGATTATCCTACAACTTATTTTGACTTTTACTGTAAAAAAGTGCAGCTGTAATTATGTTAATACATGTATTACTCTCAAGTTACTTATCTGAAATACTGAATGATGGCAGGTGTTTGGAAAGCATGGAGGTTTTGTTTATTTTCTTTTCCCATCATGTCAGCTTAACTGTTCAGTAAATTATATCATTTAAGATATGACAAAATTGGAGTAAAATGTGTTTCCTGTAACCCTTTACCTATCCAAAGCTATTTGAAAGAGAATACTGTCTGAAAAAATTGTAATTTTCAAAATTTTTAATCTTCTTAAAATTACTGTTTTTTTAGTTGAAACAGAATTCATAAATGTGTGCATTTTCACGAAATCTTCTTTGAAACTACAGAGCCAAAGTGTTTTGAAACTTAATGTGACTGATGACTGTAACCCCCTCTACCAATGATCCTCATTTAATCTTCATTGGGTTGCAAATATGGCAGCAATTGTGGCTTATAGTTACTATAGAAACCCTATAGGAAATCACATTTTCATCATCTTCTCTGAAAGTACTGAGCCAATGTGAACCAGACTTGGCAGGCATGGTCTATGAGAGGTTCTCTACAATGTTACTCATTTTATTCCTGTTGGATGAAAAACGTGGCCGCCAGAACTTGCAAACATGGCCACAATTGTGGTTTATAGTTACTATAGAAAAAACCTATGGGAAATCACATTTTCATCTCTCTGGAACTACTGAGCCGACGTGAACCAAAACTTGGCAGGAATGGTCTATAGGAGGCCCTCTACAAACGATCCTCTTTTTGTTCCCGCTGGTTGGAAAATATGGCCAATAGGGACATTCTATGATTCTGTTCGATGGATTCAAATGTTTTGAAACTTCTCGTGATTGAGGACTGGGACACCTTCTACCAATGATCCTCATGTAATGTTGATGTAATGTTGCAAACATGGTCACAATTGCAGCTCATAGTTACCATGGAACGCCTATAGGAAATCACATTTTTATATGTAGTTCCAGATGAGCGATTACAGGCTCTTTAGAGCCTCTAGTTGAGTTCCCAAATCTCCTTGAAGCTTCCTTTGCTTTTTACTAGGTTTTTGGCCCTGATTGTCACTTTAATCAAGTTGTGATCACTATCCAACTCCCTATTACTATCATCATCCTCTTCTACCCTATCACCTCCCTCCATAAATTAATATCTGTGAGAATATAGTCGATTATTGATTTTCTGTCATTCTTTTCCCAGGTCGATTTCCCCTTACACCTCGCGTCCCTGTTCAGAATCTTCAGAATGAGCTCATTGTGAAGTTCAACAGCTTCCTTCCATTGATGTTGTCTTTCTTGTCTCTGCCCTCTATGCCATCTTCCTTGTCATTTATGTGTCCATTAAAGTCACCCATAAAAATTATACCGAGCCCCCTGTTTTCTAGTTCTGTGATACTGGACCTTAGTGTTGAGTATATCGAGTCATTCCACTCGGGTTTGCTACCCTCCACCACACAGTACACAATCCCAAGGGCAATACTTTTGTTTCTTAGATTGATCTTTACCCATCCAATTTCTTTCGACACCTCAGCCGAGGTGTTGACACCTTCCAGGTCTGTGATCAGGGACAGTTTTAAATCCTCTTTAATGTACATGCCTACCCCTCCCCCTTTTTCTGGTCTTCAACAACAGTTTAGTATTGATTGGCTTGAATGCATTCCATGGAGAACAGCAGAACACACACCATTTACTCTGCTTTTAGATCATGTTTGTGATGCAAAACAATGAAAAATAGTTCAGAAGAGTAAATTGTGCACCTGCGTAGCTCCCAGGAGAGCAATTTTTGCTACTCTGGATTAACTGAAAAATTAAGCCTGACCACAGACCAATGGAGAGTTTACTATTCATTTATTTGAGTGCATTCTCCCCATGATCTACGTGGGCCGATTTTGGTTAATTTCAGAAATTGGCAGAAATTCTAAAGAGATTTTTAAGATAGTCAGCAACCTTCTACATGTGAACGGGAAGGGTGAGCTCCCTGAGCACATCCATCTTTCCGAGCTCGCATCTAGATTCTCTGACTTTTTCAGAGATAAAATTTCAAAGATTTGTAGTGGCCTCGAAAATTTGGCCTTAAATTCAGTGACCAGTGATGAAGACATATCGGTAGATTCTGATATTTCCCTTAATGACTTTCAGCCTCCCACCATGGACGAGGTAAAGTCAATTATATTGAAAGCCTCCTCCACATTTTGTTCTCTCGACCAACTGCCAACATGTTTTCTGAAAAACAGCACTGTTTTAGACCACCTACTTCCCTACTATTTTGCTCATCTCTGGCTCTTGGAACTGTTCCAACAGCATTTAAGCATGCCGATATTATTCCACTCCTGAAGAAACCAAGCCTAGATGTCAACGTTCTAAAAAACTACAGACCAGTGTCTAACCTTCCTTTTCTGTCTAAATGTCTTGAAAAGGTTATTGCCTCAAGAATTATTCAGCATATTTCAGATAATAACAATCTGCAAATATTTCAATCTGCATACAGACCCGCGCACAGCACTGAAACAGCCTTAATTCGTGTCAGCTCCGATGTGCTGAACTCGATGGACGATCGTAGGCTAACATCATTCGTGCTGCTCTATCTGTCTGCTGCATTTGATACAATTGACTACCGAACTCTTTTGTCGCGATTAGAAAAACGACTCAAAATATGCGGATCTGCCCTTGAGTGGGTACGTTCCTACTTAAGTGACCAAACGCAATCTGTGAAAATATGCGATACTCTTATCAGAGCCCGTCGAGCTAAAATATGGCGTCCCCCAAGGCTCAGTACTCGGACCCTTACTGTTCACAGTTTACACCCTACCACTTGGGGATCTCATAAGGAAGCACTCTGTAAATTTTCACCTGTACGCAGACAATACCCAGCTGTATCTGTCTACTGATCTTTCCAATATGAATGACTCCTTAACAACACTGGAGGCATGCATTGAGGATATTCGACAGTGGATGGGGAGAAACTTTCTGAAATTAAATGATGATAAAACAGAATTTGTACAGTTAGGCGCCAAACATCAGCTAGACAAAGTTCCAATTAACTGCTTGAAAATAGGCAATAGCGCAGTTAGCTCAAGTAAAACTGCCCCAAACCTCGGTTTCACTTTTAATGATTGCTTTGATCTGCATAACCAAATCACAAAAGTGAGCAAAAGCTGCTTCCTCCAAATAAGAAACATCAACAAAATCAGAAAGCTACTTGACCAAAACACTCTGAAAACTGTTATACAGTCTTTGGTCCTGTCCCATTTGGACTATTGCAACTCTCTCTATTTTGGCCTTCCCCTGAAATCAATGTACCTGCTTCAGCGTATTCAAAACACAGCAGCTAAGATCATTACCGGTGCGAAAAAATATGACCTCATTACACCAATCCTGAAATCTCTGCATTGGCTGCCAGTTGAGTCTCGCATTAAGTATAAAGTACTGGCGGTGACACACAACATCTTACATAGCGACAAAGCACCAATCTACCTTAAGCAGGTCATCGAAGTACACACACCGTCGAGGAATCTCAGATCACCTTCTGAGAGTCTCCTTGTCGTACCTCGAATTCGATCAACGGCAGGGAAGAGATTGTTCACTTTCGCAGCTCCCTCACTCTGGAACGCCCTCCCTCAGAACCTTAGAAAAACCCTAAATGCAGATCACTTCAAGAAAGCTCTGAAAACCCATCTCTTTAAAGCAGCCTTCGGCCGCTGATTATACAATTGTTACCGTCACCTATGTTTTCAGCGCTTTTGAGCAGCGTTTCGCTGAGAAAGTGCTATATAAATAAATTATTAAAATTGTTATTATTAATTTCAGTCAAATGTATATCATATGGGGACATAAGTTTAACTTTTGTTCAAATGGGGCCCACCAGGTTGCTTGTTGCCTTGGGATTGGGGGAGGGGATGTTGTAAAAAGAGTTTTGGATTGGTTTTATGAAAAAAAATAATGCCTGTTTACCACCTCCCCTTTGCCCCTGGAGTGCTGATGAGGGGTTACAGGGTAATTTTGTTACTCTCCTGAGTGAAAGCCAGGGCGAGCTGTTGTGATCACTCATCATCTTTCGTCCTTGAACATCGTGTTTGCGGCTTCTCCAAAACCACTGGACTGATTTCAGTTAAATTTGTGATGATTATTCTGGATATCACATTTTGTTTTTGTTCAAACCAACTTGCCCAGTCCCATAGGGAGGGGGTGGGTAAAATACTCCCAGATTTAAAAAAAATGTTCTCATGAACCGATGGGTACAATGGCTTGATATTTCGTACTGAGCTTCCTTTTGAGGTGTAGAATCAAGTTTGTTCAAACAAAGTTTGTAGAACAAGATTTTTGGCCCCACCCAAAAATTTAGGTTTTTCTGAGTTATAAGTCATATGTACTTGATCTATGCCAAAAAAAAATTAGGCATTCCCTTGGGAACCCCGGGAGCTCAAAATAGAAAAACTTTCGAACACCCATATTTCGCAGAACAGCAATCTGTTATTTGGTGTGAAGCATCCTTAGGACTTGTAGAATGGAACAATAAAAAGAAATTACCATTGGTTGTCATAATGTACTGTTGAGGGAATCAAAAAATGCTGAGTCGGAATATATGCAGACATTTTTAGCTCAACTTTGCTGTAGTCAAATTTGAGGTTATGTCATGCCCGTCGTCTGTCTGTACATCCATCCACAATTCAATACAGTTTGGCCTAGAGGCCGTATTTATGAACCGTTCTTTACGAAACTTCTTGGGTACCTTTGAGGTCGAGTGTCTTGTGGTGCTTTTCGAAATTCAAGATGGATGCCAGCAGCCATTTTGTACCGAAAATAGTGCAGTCAGTTTTTTGTACAGAACTTCTGTATGAAAGTTCTGATTTGAATAAATTTTGTATGAATGTTTAGTAACATGGAATATATCACATATAATACGGGTTGTTTCCTCGTGCAGAAATTATGCAAATTAGATGAACTTTGATTTATTCAGTGTTACTTATACACCGTAAGTACACATGTCAATATGGCTTGGGCTAGGGCTAGGGGCTGTATTTATGAACCGATCTTCACGAAACTTCTTGGGCACCTTTGTTATCACCTTGGGACGAGAACAAGTGTTTTGGGGTGTGGTCCAGAATTCAAGATGGCTGCTGGTGGCCATTTTGTACCGAAATTAGATACAATCAGTTTTTTGTACAGAACTTCTGTACGGCTCGGGACAGACATTCTGATTTGAAGAAATTTTTGAATGAATGTTAAGTAACATGGAATACATCACATCTAATGCAGGTTTTTTCTCGTGCAAAAAATTATGCAAATTAGATGAACTTTGATTTATTCAGTGCTACTTATACACAGTAAGTGCACATGTCAATACAGTTCAGGCTAGAGGCTGTATTTATGAACCGATCTTCACGAAACTTCTTGGGTACCTTTGTTATCACCTTGGGACGAGAACTAGTGTTTTTGGGTGCAGTCAGAAATTCAAGATGGCAGCCATTTTATACCAAAATTAGGTGCAATCAGTTTTTTGTACAGAACTTCTAGGACCACGTTTGTTTTCATCATGGAATGGTAATGAGTGCTTTTGGGCTTGGCCCCAAATTCAAAATGCCTGTCGGCCATCATATTTACGGGAATTGTGTATATTACATTTTTTGTACTGAGCCTCCAAAGAAGATTTTTAGCTCAACTTGGGGTGCGGTGGCGTTGCGGTAACCAGTTCTCGTCAGATCACCGAAGTTAAGCAACATCAAGTCCGGTTAGTCCTCGGATGGGTGACCATCTGAGCGATCGTTTCATACTCCCGTGTTGTGTCCCTGGGCAAGGCACTTAACCCCAATTGTCCACATGGGTGCATGATGACACTGTGTACTAAGGCATATTGCATGTTGCCGGTGCGCATGTCTTCAACCAGTCTAACCCTGCCTGTACTGTAGTGGCAAGCTACGATGTTGGGGAGCTGGCAGCTGCTTTTCGTTGCTCGGTGGTTCTCTCCGGGTACTCAGACTTCCTCCACCTGTAAAACTGTCATGGTCATGATTAGCCATTGTGCATAAGTATGTGGCCTTAAACACCAAAAAATAAATAAATTTAGCTCAACTTTGACGTAGTCAAATTTGAGTTTATGTCATGGCCCATTGTCCATCTGTCCGCCTGGCCATCTGTCAGTCCATCAACAATTTAATACTGCTCGGGCTACAGAGGCCGTATTTAGGAACTGATCTTTACAAAACTTCTTGGGTACATGTACCTTTGTTATCACCGTGGGACGAGGACGAGTGTTATTGGGTGTGGTCCAAAATTCAAGATGGCTGCTGGTGGCCATTTTGTACCGAAATTAGGTGCAATCAGTTTTTTGTATAGAACTTCTGTATGAAGGTTCTGATTTGAATGAATTTTGGAATGAATGTAAGGTAACATGGTATACATCACATATAATGCAGGTTTTTTCTCGTGCAGAAATTGTGCAAATTAGATGAACTTTGATTTATTCACTGCCACTTATACACAGAAAGTGCACATGTCAATACGGTGCGGGCTAGAGGCTGTATTTATGAACTGATCTTCACGAAACTTCTTGGGTATCTTTGTTATCACCTTGGGACGAGAATGAGTGTGTTTGGGTGCAGTCCGAAATTCAAGATGGCTGCCAGTGGCCATTTTATACCAAAATTAGGTACAATCAGTTTTTTGTACAGAACTTCTGTATGAAGGTTCTGATTTGAATAAATTTTTGTATGAATGTTTAGTAACATGGAGTACATCACCTATAATACAGGGTTTTTTCTTGTGCAGAAATTATGCAAATTAGATGAACTTTGATTTATTCAGTGATACCTATATGTGCTAAGTACACATGTCAATACGGTTCAGGCTGCGGGCTGTATTTTTGAACCGATCTTCATGAAACTTTTTGGGTACCTTTGTTATCACCTTGAGACAAGAACGAGCGTTTTTGTGTGTGGTCCGAAATTCAAAATGGCTGCCAGAGTCCATTTTGTACCAAAACTGGGTACAGTCAGTTTTTTGTACAGAACTTCTATATGAAGGTACTGATTTGAATAAATTTTTGAATAAATAGTCCAGGCACATTAGACATAAAAATGAGAAAGTAAGGAAAAAAATCGGAGAAAGCTGATTTTTTTTATATGTTTCCGGGACACACATTGCAGATAAAGTGTGAAAAGTACCCGCGAATCCGAGTTGAGCTTTTTTAGTTATAGCGTTTTTTTTATGAAAAAAAAAATTTAAAAAAAAATTCGACCCAGCTCCATATTTCTCATTCTTAATCGCCTTAGTAGGGTGAGAATCATAAATATCGTGCTGAATTATATTGAGAATACATATCCCCAACAGAAAATGCCAACTTTGTACCAATCCTCACACTCAATGGTGAAATATTCACGAAAATGTACAAAATTACGAAAAAAAATTTATTGTTTTCATACACACAACGGTACACAACGTCCATTAAATCAAATCTACGACTACTTTAGGAGTTAAATTATATATCAAAAATTGCAGAAAAGCAGTGGCTTTATAATGATATATAACAATAGTCATTTATTCTATAATGAACTGGTGAAATGTGTGAAATATTAACCATACCCCCTAAACTCAAATTCAAACGGCATCGACTTTTCTCATTCAAATACCGTATTATAGCATCATTGTTTCAATTTCCATGTTCGATTAAATCACATAATGTGGTGTTCGTCTACACTCAAGATGCATTGGCATGTAATGTAGGACGCACAGGAAAGCTTTGGGTACAATACTACGAGCAAATAGGTCTTCTCCAGTTGTTCTTGAGAGCAGAGCGCACAGGCGACTGGGAACTCCACACATATTGTGTTCGCAATATGATTCCAGTATTTCACGCAGGTGGTCATTTTGCATACGCAAAAAGTTCTCATCTCTATTTGCAGCAGATGAATGAGCTAACAGAAATAATGCAACAGGATGATTTGAAGTTGTTCACTGAGAAAGGTTACTTTACCATAAGGCGCTCAGATAAATTCTGGGACGGGATATATTCTGATCAGACCATAGAGCAGTGTTTAATGAGAATGTTCAAGCTCCCTGGTGGTCTCACACATGGCAGGGAAATAACCGATAGCACTGTTGCGAAATGGGTACATGGACTACCTCTTTGCCTTCCGATATGTAATGCTCTCGAAAATTTTGTTCATGTTCACACTGGTCATTGCGAACAACATCGGGATCTCCGTCAAAGTTCACAATTGACTGATGCCAATGATATCACCAAATTATTGAACTGGCTCAGAGTGCATTCCCCCTTTCAGAATAGAGATCCACTACAATTAGTCTCTATAGCGACCGGGCTTGTGGCCGACGAAACTGTGAACTGTGACCAAGTTCGCAAAATTGGTGAATGTTGCGTATCGAATGTTGTAAGCAAAACGTTCAACAGCATCAAACTAAGACGTGTTGACACTGTGAAGTCTTTCGCATCGATGGCAAATAGCATCAAAGTCCGTGGAAGTAAGGTAGTGATTGACCCCACAATTCTGTTCAACCGCATCACATGTGTTATTCAGTCACAAGCAGAGATGGAAGAGTATCTCAAATATGAACTCGCCCCGAAACCACCAGCATTGTTTGATTCTGCTGGAATGAGGAAGACACAGAAAAGCACGCTCGGTAAGATCCTCAAAACATACGGTTCCGAGCAAACTAAAATCCCAGAACATTCTCTGTTTGTTGTAGATGGTGGATTTTTATTGAGGGTAGTTGTATGGCCTAAACAGTCGTCATATGGACATATGTACATCATATTATCCAATTATCTATTGAGACATTTTGGGGCGAACGTCGTGGTTGTTTTTGATGGTTATGCTTGTACAATGTCGACAAAGGGCATGGAACAAGCCCGTAGATCTAAAGACAGGTATTCCATTGATATCAATATCTCACCCGAGTTACCAGCCACCACACCCCAATCCGATTTCCTTGCAAATGCCAAGAACAAAACCCAACTGATCGATCTTCTAATGCAGGAGCTATCTGCTATCAATATTCAGTCCAAGCAGGCCGAGGCTGATGCTGATGTACTGATAGCCGAAACTGCACTTGACATCGCTCAAGATGACAACAATGTTGTCGTTGTGGGAACAGACACAGACTTGTTAGTCATTCTTACCTCTCGAGTTCAACCGGGATGTAATATTCACATGATGTATTCCATTACCCCAAACTTACTAGTTTCAGTTAGTGAAATAGCAACCAAAATGGGTGACCATAGAAGCAACCTCCTTGTAGCACATTCTATAAGTGGTTGTGACACTACTTCTGCACTCTTTCGAGTTGGTAAGAAGAAAGTATTCAGTACAATTGTCTCCGATGTTACTAGCGACTCACAACAGTATGTCAACACAATTTTGGCGGATGACAGTACACCAAATGCAGTAGCCGCTGCCGGGGAACAACTTCTCCTGATCTTATACGGGAGTAAAACTGTTTCCTCTCTCGACCAATATAGATATGTCACTTACAAGCGTTATGTAGCAAAATCTAAACTGAATAAACCCATCGACCTTGCCTCACTCCCACCAAGCAGCGATGCTGCACAACAACATGTCTACAGATGTTATCTCCAGGTCCAACAATGGCTGGGCACTTCGCTTCCTCCGACGGATTGTACCGACTGCAGCCACAAAGCCACGTGCCTCCGATAACCTACTGAATCTGATCAGTTGTGGTTGCAAGAGTGCTTGTACCAAAAGGTGTGGGTGTAAGAAGGCAGGACTCTCTTGCTCAGGTTTGTGTAATTGCAGTTCGGATTCTTGTAACAACCACAGAAACACTGTCCTGTCGAAAATTTCTGAGTTCGATGAATAATATGTATATAGGTCATGTCATTTCTGTATATAGCGTTGATAATAGTCAATGTAACTTAATCCATATTGATTGATTTGTACATTCTGTAAATATTATTTATTGATTTTTGTACATTCTGTAAATATTATTTATTGATCTAATGCTGCCAGACACAGACGTGTCTGTTCGGTCCCAAGCCCGAAA
Organism: Pictodentalium vernedei; assembly: GCA_031216915.1. NCBI lineage: Eukaryota > Metazoa > Mollusca > Scaphopoda > Dentaliida > Dentaliidae > Pictodentalium > Pictodentalium vernedei. The sequence goes on along the minus strand of CM062296.1, from coordinate 435,991,496 downwards.
ATAGTTGAGTTCTCATGCTGACGAATTTTATGCCAAAATGGGAACTCGGCCAGAAGCAGAGGGGGTCTTCCATAATGTCTATTTTGTAAGCAATGATAAAAGTCTTCAAATGGTGGTGGATTTTTTATCGTCTGTCCGACTAACATCCCGTTCTGTACTACGACCTTTTGGGCAAATCAGTTAGGAAAATCGTCATTTTTTGTGTAAATCCGATACTTTTTTGTGAATTTTCAATAATTTTTCACAGAAATTGTCACAGAATGCACATTTTCCTCTAGGTAAATGTATATGAGACATTATGTAGCTCGAAATACGCGTAATCAAAAAATACAGTTGGATCAATTCGAGGTTACAAAGTTCGTGCGATTTTTTAAAATTTTTTTCAAACGCGTTTTCGAAAAAAGGCTGTAGAAAAAAAAGCTCAACTGGGATTTTAGGGGACTTTTGTCTAATCGTTCAGTGACATGTACTCAACATTCCCTGAAAAAATCAGCTTTCTCCGATTTTTTTCCCTAGTGAAACCTAATGTTCTTGGGCTAAAATATTTAGTAACATGGAATACATCACATATAATACGTTTTTTTTTCTCGTGCAGAAATGATGAACTTTGATTTATTCAGTGCTACTTATACATGTCAATACACCTCGGGCTAAGGACTGTATTTATGAATCAATCTTCACGAAACGTCTTGGGTACCTTTGTTGTCACCTTGAGATGAGAAAGAGTGTTTTTTGGTGCGGCTCGAAATTCAGTATGCTGCCCACGGCCATTTTGTGCCAAAATTAGGTACAATCAGTTTTTTGTACAGAACTTTTATACGACTCTGGCTAGATGCCATATTTATGAACTGATCTTCACGAAACTTCTTAGGTACCTTTGTTATCACCTTCGTTATCTGGTCATTACCTAGATATGTATCATTGCTGTGTCACATACTTTTCATGTCCATGTCTTACACAAGTGGAGCTACAGTGTTATTGACACTTTAATATAACCTTCTCCTCGAAAACCACTGATCAGAATCTTTGATATTTGAAAAACAGTATCCATAGGGGTCAGATAAAAGTTTGTTAAAATTAAGCCCCTCAGTTAGTATTTTGGCTCGATACAGGTGCCCAGATTTTAACTTGGTACAATATGAGAACTACTCTTTGAAGAATCTTCTCCAAAACCACCAGGCAGAATCTTTTAATATTTGGTATCCAACATCATTATAGGGGACAGATTTACATTTATTCAAATCAAGTCCCTCGTTTAATATCTGGGCTTTCTATGAGAGCCTGAATTTTAACTTAGTGCAATTGGTTGAATAAAAAATTTTCTTCAGCTCCACCAGTTAGAATCTTTTGATTTTTGGCATACAACATTGTTACAGATGTCAGATCCAAGTTTGTTAAAATCAAGAACTTCGTTTGATGTTTGGGCTCCTATGGGAGCCTGTCTTTTAATGTAGTGCAGTATGAAGTATAATCTTTCAGATCTTTTTTTCAGAGCCACTGGTCAGAATCTTTTGATATATGGTTTACAGCATCCTTAGGGAAGTCTGTTCAAATCAAGTCACTGGGTTGATATTTGGGGGCTCCCTTGTGGAGCCTGAATTTTAACTTAGTGCAATATCAGGAATAGTCTTTAAAAATTTTCTTTAGATCTACCATCATCTTTTGATATTTTGTAGAGAGCAGATTGAAGTTTGTTCAAATCAAATCCTTGGGTTGATATTGGGCTCCCTAAGTGAGCCTGAATTTTAACTTAGTGCAATATTGGGAATATTCTGTGAAAATCTTCTTCTCCAAAAGACAAAAACCACCTGTCAGAAACTTTGATATTTAGTGTATAGCATCTTAGTGGAGTCAGATTCAAGTGTGCACAAATCAAGTCCTTTGGTTAATATTTTGGCTCTATTGGAGCCTGAATTTGAACTTTGTCCAGTATGAGAAATAGTCATTAAAAATCATCTCCAGAACCACTTGTCAGAATCTTTTGATATATGATACACGACATCCTTACAGGGATTGAATTCAGATTTGTTCAAATCAACTCCTTCGTTTAATATTTGGGCTTTCTGTGGAATAATCTTTAAAAATCTTCTTCAGATCTACCTATCAAAATTGTTTGGCATTTGGTATACAACATTGTTGTGGTGGTCAGCTTCAAGTTTTTTGAAAGCAGTAACCTCGGTTAACATTTGGTCTCCCAATGGGAGCCAGACTTTTAAGTTGGTGTAATATGAAGTGCAATATGAAGAATAATCTTTATAAATCTTCTTCAGATCCCTCAGTCAGAATCTTTTGATATTTGGTATACAACATCATTACGGTGCTCACATTCAAGTTTGTTCAAACCAAGAACCTTGGTTAATATTTGGGCTTCCTTTGGGGCCCAACTTCTAACTTAGTGCAATATGGGGAATAATCTTCAAAAATTCTTTTTCATCAGATCCACCCATCAGAATCTTCAGATGTGTGGGACTGGGATACAGCATCCTTATATAGATTCAAGTTTGTTCAAATTACTTCTCTCGATTAAAATTGGGGCTCAGTATTGGAGACCTAATTTTAACTTTGTTCAATATGAGGAATATTCTTAAAAATCTTCTCAGGAACCCCCAAACAGAATCTTTTGATATGTGGTAAACACTATACTTAGGGTCTCTGGGTTAATATTTCAGCTTCCAATTGGAGCCAGAATTTCAGTTTAGTCCAATATAAGGAATAAACTTTAAAACCCTTCTTCTCCAGAACCACTAGTCAGAATCTTTTAATGCATGGTATGCAGAATTCTTACAGGGGTTGGATTCAAATTTGTTCTAATCAAGCCCATTGATAAACTATTGGGCTCTCTGTGAGAGCCCGAATTTTAACTTGGTGCAATATGGTGAATAATCTTTAAAAATCTTCTTCAGATCTACTTGTCCGAATCTTTTGATGTATGGTATACAGCATCCTTACAGGGGGGCAGATTCAAGTTGATTCGAATCAAGAACCTTGGATTCAAGTTTGTTTTAATCATGCCTATTGGTTTATTCAAGTTTGTTCAAATCAAGTTCCTCCATTAATATTTGGGATCTCCTTACTGGAGCCTGAAACTTTGTGCAATATGTGAAATATTCTTTAAAAATCTTCTCTAGAACCAACAATCCGAATCTCTTGGTATATGTTATACACTATCCTTAGGAAAGTCAGATACATATTTGTAATAAGTCCCTGGGTTAATATTGGGGATCCCTCTTTGAACCCAAATTTTAACTTAGTCCAGTATGAGGAAGAATCTTCAAAAATCTTATCCAGAACCACTGGTCAGAATCTTTTAATATTTGGTATACAACATCTTTTCAGGGGTCTGATTCAAGTTTGTTCAAATCAAGAGCTTTGGATTCAAGTTTGTTGTAATCAAGTCATAGGTTAATATCTGGGCCACATATTGAAGTCCAAATTTTAACTTAGAGCAAAATGTGGAATAACCTTTAAAAATCTTCAAATCCACCGGTAATTATATTTTAGTACATCGTATACAGCATCCTTGGGAATATCAGATTCAAGTTTAATATTTGCACTTTCTACGGATGCTTGAATTGTTCAAATCAAGTTTCAGGGTTGATGTTTGGGTTCAATATGGGGGCCTGAAATTTAACATAGTGCAATATGGTGAATTTTCTTTTTACATTTTTGCCAGAACCACCAGTCAGAATCTTTTGATGTTTTGTATTCAGCATCCTTGTGGGTGTCAGTTCAAATATGTTGGTGCCCCTAAGTGAACCCAAATTTTACCTTGGTGCAATGTGAGGAAGATCCTTTAAAAATCTTATCCAGAACCCCCAATTCAGAATCCTTTGATATATGACACACACCGTCCTAAGAGAAGTCGGATTCAAGTCCCTGGGTTAAATATTTGTGCTCTCTATTGGAGCCCTAAGTTAAACTTAGTCAAACATGAAGAGTAATCTTTAAAAATCTGCTTCTTCAGATCCAATAGTCAGAATACTGATGGGGAGATGGGTATTTGGGCTTCCTATTTTGCATTACTGGAAATCGGGGTATTATTTGTGTAGTGGCATCTCAATACCAGAAAAAATCATCTTACTTGGACAACAGAGTTAAGAATAGTTACATGACTTCACTCCTAACTACTTTTAATCAGCCATAGGTGCTAATTAAATCTTTCTTGAACTGGTAGTGTGCTAGAAGACCCTAGCATGGCTTTATTAAAAAATGCTAAAAGCCACTATAGTACTCAGCAGTAGTAAAAAAAATGTTTATATGAAATTAGCAAATCAATTATTTAGGAACAAAATTTTGCTAAACCAAGGTCCCCCTTGCCAGTAGGAATAGAATCTTCAAAAAGTAGTCATGTTACAAATCATCATTAAACAATAATCCAGTGAACAACTTTGTCAGATGGGTGCCTCTTGATTTTGTTGGCTTCAAAATGTCTTTTGAGGGATTTTGTGTGATTTAGGGTTTGGGGTCCAAAGGTTGATGTTTTTTTTTCACTTTAAAATGAGTTTTGGAAGGATTTTAACTCTTAGAAGCTGGGAGTCGAGTTTTCTTGCCTTTGATGTAATAGGGCAGGTAACCTGGCTGGGACGGTTCAGCTATCTTTGGGCTGGGAGAGAATTAAACACTGAGCAGGTGCTTCTTGTCAAGTGTCGTCTGCCCGAATAGGCAGACGACACTTGACTAGAAGCACCTGTTTTACTGTAAGTTTTTTGCTGTATGTCATGTTCAATAAATTCATTCTGATTCCCTGGCTTCTAAGAGTTAACTGTTTGAGTGGTAAATTATTTTTCAATGGTGGTTCAAAAAATGGGTATTTTTTTCAAAGATACCACACTTCCACTGAGAGTAGTCTTAACTTAGCAAGGTTTTGTTCATAAATAATTGTTTTGTTACAATTTATTGGGAGAGTAACAATATACACTCCAATCAATTGCAATCAAACAATTCTAAATAAATTGTTTTTGGTTGCCTAGTGTAAAGCCACCAAAGTGGCTTTCAGTGCTTTTCATTAGAGCCATAGTAGTGGCTTCTAACAGTCAACCATTTAAGTGCTTTGATGCAAAAGAAAAGAAAATCCCCAGCCCCAGAACATTTTATTGAAACATTTTGTGAAATCACCTGAAATCCTTGAAGCTCATTTTAAAGCTAAAATAGATATTTAGAATTCCAGGTCCTCGAAAAATGTCCCATTGTTTAGACAGAAATATTTGCAGACAACACATGACTTTAAAAATGATCGCTCATAAAAATGACTGATCAGGTTACATGACTTTATATTTGATCACTGTTGGGAGTGCAGTGGCTCAGTGGTTATTGCATTGGACTTAAAACTGAATGGTCCATGGTATGATCCCCACCCGGGGTAACTGCATTGTATCCTTGGCTAAGACACTTTATCCTGATTGCCTACGTGGGGGCACATTGATGCTGTGTACTAAGGCATTCTGCACATCAGTGTGGAACGGTGGTACCTGTCTTCAACCAATACTAACCCTGCTTGTGTGGAGTTAGTATGTTGGGGGAGTTGGACAGTTGCTTGCCATTGTTTGGTGGTTCTCTCCAGGTTCTCCAGCTTCCTCCACCCTCAAAAATTCTCCGACATGAGGTGACCCTGGCTGTTCAAAGTGTCGTAAAACCCCAATAAGTGAATTTGTTCACTACTAGCCAAACAGAGTACAAGTCACTTGTACAAGATCGAAGGTGAGCAGACTTGACTTTAGACTTCTAGATGTTGTCTAATATCTGTATTCTTAAAAAACATGTATTTGAAAAGAGCTTGAAATAGTCTCAAAAATTGTCTTGACCCTTTCCAAATGCACAAGATATCAAAATATTTTATTTTAATTATTTTTTAAAACTTTCAACAAAACCAGATCATGTGACCTTTCATTGGAATGGGCTCAACAAACTCCTTGAATTGACATCATCCTGAGAACAATGAAACTTGGCAAGGAAGAGTTGGATGCAGTAAAATTTCTAGTTGTCTCCTATTTGTGATTAGCTCTAGAGCTGAGCGGTTGTGATTTTTCAGATTTGGTTTGGTTTTACACAAAAACCTCATTTTCATTTTAGTTTTTCTACACCTGTTTGAAAACAAGGTTGTATTATGGAGTGTCTGTCCATCCATCTGTCTGTCCAGTCACAGTTTTGGTTTCTGATTGATAACTCCAGATTGGATTATTTGACCTCAACCAATGTTGGTATGCGTATTACCCAGCTGGTAATCAGGCGAAGTTCAAATATGGTTCTGTACAATTATTTTTACTTGAGTTACATCCCTTTTTCGACTTAGAATTTGACTCTCTATCAACATTTTTGGTTTCTGACTGATAACTCCAGTTTGGATCATTTGATCTCAACCAAAGTTGGCACAATTCAAAATTGCTAACAGGCATATTTAGCCACGCCTGGCGGTGCTCTTGTTCTACGTGTTAGAACATACGGTAAAGAACACTCAACTTGGAAAAAAACCTACAGTAGTTTATATGGCACCACTCATCAAAAAGCTTCCCATTCATCATTCTTAGGGATTCTAGGGGATCAGTTTCTAAGGCTATTGAGCAAGCCAGAAAATAAGCAGACTGTCATCTGCAAAATGAGGTCCCCAGAGGGTGAATTTAGTGATGCTACCCTGCACAACAGGGTAGCATCACTAAATTTACCCTCTGTGAACCTCAGTCTGAATCAGAGTCTCAAAACTAAACAGAAAGTGGTACCCAGAGGATAAATTGGCCTACTGTATGAGATAGCATCATCAAATTCACCCTCTGGGGATCTCATTAGCTTAACTTGACATAGTCAAGATAAGCTATTGCCATCACGCGTGCGGAAGTCTGTTAGTCTGTGACATCTGTTCACATTTTCCTTTAGCACGGGCTACACACCCTGCAGTTCTTGTCTGATTGTCACGAAATTTCATATGCAGGTTTGGGGTCATGTCTAGATGAGAACGTCCCCTTTTGGTCGTGATTGGGCAACCGGTATGGCTGCCCAAGCCCAAAACCCGAAAACCATTAGCACAGTCTACAGGTCGTATTTATGAAGGGATTTCATTGTAACTTGGTAGGATGCCTCTGTATAATGCCTAGATGAGAACGTCCCCTTTTGGGCATGATCTATCAACCGTGATGGCTGCCCAAGCCCGGAACCCAAAAACTTTTAGCACAGTCTGCAGGTCATGTTTAATGTGGAGGGATTTCATTATAATTTGGTAGGATGACTCCTTATGATGCCTAGATGAGAATTTCCCCATTTGGGCATGATCTGCCAACCGTGACGACTGCCCAAGCCCAAAACCCGAAAACCTTTAGCACAGTCTACAGGTCATATTTATTGAGGAATTTCATTGTAACTTGGTGGGTTGACTTCATACAATGTCTAGATGAGAAAGTCCCCTTTTGGACGTGATTGGGCAACTGTGACGGCTACAGGGGCCCGAAGCCCAAAAACCTTTAGCACAGTCTAGAGGTCATATTTATGAAGGCATTTCATTGTAACTTGGTAGGATGACTCCAAATAATGTCTAGATGAGAACGTCCCATTTTGATCGCGATCATGCAGCCTTGATGGGTTCCCGAGCCCAAAAACCTTTAACATAGACAAAAGGTCATATTTATGGAAGGATTTCATTGTGACCTGTTAGGTTGACTCCATATAATGCCTAGATGATGACATCCCCTTTTGGTCGTGGTTGGTCAACTGTGATGGCTACAGGTGCCTGAAGCCCGAAAATCTTGAGCACAGTCTACAGGTCATATTTATGAAGGGATTTCATTGTAACTTCATAGGATCACTCCAAATGATATCCAGATGAGATTGTCCCCTTTTGGTTGCGATTATTCAACCGTGATGGCTGCCCAAGCCTAAAGCCCGAAAACCTTTAGCACAGTCTTCAGATCATATTTATGAAGGGATTTCATTGTAACTTGGTAGGTTGACTTCATGTAATGTCTAGATGAGAACAGCCCCTTTTGGACACCATTAGGCAACTGTGTTGGCTACAGGGGCCCAAAGCCCGAAAATCTTTAGCACAGTCTACGGGTGATATTTATGAAGGGATTTCATTGTACCTTGGTAGGATAACTCTAAATAATGTCTAGATGAGAACGTCCCCTTTTGGTCGTGATCATTCAGCCTTGATGGCTGCCCGAACCCAAAACCCCAAAACCTTTAGCATAGTCTATTGGTCATATTTATGGAAGGACTTCATTGTAACCCGTAAGTTGGACTCCATATAATGCCTAGATGATTACATCCCCTTTTGGTCATGATTGGTCAACTGTGACTGCTTCAGGCGCCCGAAGCCCAAAAACCTTGAGCACAGTCTACAGGTCATATTTATGAAGGGATTTCATTGTAACTTTGTAGGATCACTCCAGATGATGCCCAGATGAGAATGTCCCCTTTTGGTTGCGATCATTCTACCATGATGGCTGCCAGAGCCCAAAGCCCAAAAACCTTTAGCACAGTCTACAGGTCATATTTATTAAGGGATTTCATTGTAACTTGGTAGGTTGACTTCATATAATGTCTAGATGAGAACGTCCCCTTTGGACGCAATTGGGAAACTGACAGCTACAGGGGTCCGAAGCTCGAAAACCTTTAGCACAGACTACAGGCCATATTTATGAAGGGATTTTAATGTAACTTGATAGGATGACTCGTTTTGGAATAATTTCACTGTAACTTGGTAACTTTTGTTGTTATATGTTAACTGTGAGGGCCACATACATTAACTGTGAGGTCATATTAACCCACCCCTCAGCTCTTTAGTACAGTGTACACCTCATATTATTTTTATCATAAACATAGCATACAGGGAACAGAAATGAACATATTCCCAATTATCACAATTCTTGTCTTATTTCATAATCCTTTCATAAACATTGAACATTATCCTTTTCATCAAACAACACACAAGTTAAGCTACAGTGTCATTGACACTTTCATTTTGCAAATGTCAGACTGCTTATTTTCCGGCCTGCTATTGAGTCAGAAAAAACAAATTAGGGTAACAAATGAATAAAGTTAATCAATTCTATGTTATGTTCTCAGTGTAAATTTTCTCCCTTATTGTCTTGTCTGGTGGACGAGTCAATAAGGAAGAAAATTTGACAATGAGAACACATCATATTTGCCCATTTGTCTGATAGACTAAGTGATGAGATCCATATGGGCCACCAGTGCAGTTCCCTCCCAGTAAAATAGATTGATCAGTTACACAAACACAGTAAAACTGATTGGTTGGGTTTTTTGCGTCTTGTTGTTCGGTTTTCCAATTTACAACAAAAACCAGAACCGAACCGGAAAACAGAAAGACCTCCCAGCTGTAATCAGCTCTCTCCTAAAACCTTTACCAGTCATAATGACCATATCCATTCAAAAAAATTGTCTTCTTTTTTTTCAGTTTTCACCTCCAAAACATAGCTTGTGACCCCTCTTTAGAATGAGATTTTGGAGGCGAAAACACTTCTTAATTTTCTTTTGCAAGTGCCATCTTATGTAATCATTTCAGGTAAATGTTTCAAGATCCTCACTGGTGGAATAATTTACCAGATTATCCAAAAAGGCTGTCAAATGTCAATATTTTCAAGAAAGATCTCAAAACATATCTATTTCAAAAAGCCTCTAAGTGATGTGTTCTGGACTGTAAAATACTGCATATATTCTGTTGTATACATGCACAAGCTGTGTAACATGTACAGCACCTTAGAATCTGGTTCTATATCCATTGAACTATAATTTTGGCGCTATATAAATATTATATTATTATTATCATAAGATGTTTTGTTATGAAAAATAGTTTTGCACATCCCAAATTTTGATCTGTATTTTGTAACAAATATTTGACAATGTGTTTCCATACTCTGAATATGTGTTGCAAAATGTGATGCAACAGTTATTCCGTATGTACATGTAGCATGCAGTTTAATTTTTCTTTTTTTTACAGAACTGGATTTCAACGGGATTTAATAGGTACGATCGAGAAGCCGACACAAATCAGTATCATGGATTAATGTTCACAGTCATCACTGTAGTATTTATGTTCGGAGGATTCATCCTCACATATATGCCTGGTAATGGGTGAGTATTGATCTGCTGCAGGGCTCAAAATTCTTTTGAGAATCAGAATCGATTCTCGCGGGAAAACAATGAGAATCAACTTTGATTCTCACAAAATTTTCATTTGATTCTTGTCATAGATTTAGAAAGTGACCTTAACCCATAGGGGCCTAATTCCGACTTCGATCACACTCACGAATTACATTCTAAGCACCTTGGTAGTTGTTTTTAGGCAAGTCTTGGCTGCCTATATAGGCAGCCAAGACTTGCCAAAAAACAGAAGAAAAGTCACAGGATGTACTGTAAAACTTTGACTAGGCAGTGGTGTCTAGTGAAGTGTTGGCTGCCCAAATGGGCAGCCAAGACCTCACTAGAAACTACTATCAAGGGATTATAACTATTTGTTTAATGTACATGTAAGATAAGAAACTCACCCAAGTTCGAACTAGGCCATTACGGTTAACTCTTAAGGGCCTGGACAAGTGTCCTGAATTCTCACCAGGACCCAACATCCATACATCCAGTAGCTTAGTAGTTCTAATCAAGTCTTGACTACAAACCAATGCCTACCCAATTAGTCGGTTGCCAGCAGGACCTCCTCATGATGGCATGTTAAGGGCACCTGTTCTGAGGTCGTAAAAGTCGGAAATAGGCCTTTAAGAATTGAACTCTTATAAATATATCAATAAGTGGTTTGTTTTTTTTACTAAGGAGTATGTACTGGTCGCAGTCACAAAGGTATAACAGTAGTGTCAAATTCTAAATTATTTAACCCTTAACCCTAGCACTCTGGTAGTGCAATAGAATTTTCTTCAATCACTTTTTATGCCCCCCGACTTAAGTCGGGTGGCATATAGTGATCGAAGTGTGCGTGTGTCTGTTTATGTGTGTGTGTGTGTGTCCGAGCCAATAACTTGAAAACTATTAGGGCCACAGTCACCAAACTTCACAGAATTATAAAGGACCATGAGTGGATGTGTCACACACCATAGCCAGGTTCGTACCTTCAAGGTCAAGGTCCCATTTCAAGGTCACACTAAAAGTCGGTCAACATTCGTGTCTCAGCCATAACTCAGAAACGAATTATAGTACAATTGTTAAACTTTTTACAAATGTTAAGGACAGTCAGAAGGTGTGTCGCGTATAATAGTTTCCGCCGCATCTGCAATGTGAAGATCACAATTGACCTTCATATGTTCAGGGTCACAAATCATGTCTCAAGCATAACTCCAAAACTGTTAGGGCTACAGTCATCAAACTTCACACAATTTTAAAGGACCATGGGAGGATGTGTCACACACCATTGCCGGGTTTGTACCTTCAAGGTCAAGGTCACACTAAAAACGGTCAATATTCGTGTCTCAGCCATAACTCAGAAACAAATCATAGTACAATTGTTAAACTTTTTACAAATGTTAAGGACGGTCAGTAGGTTTGTCGTGTATAATAGTTTCCACTGCATCTGCAAGGTGAAGGTCACAAGGGGGGGGGGGATGTGTTACCATAGTAACATTCTTCTTGTTTTCTCTTATTTTACTATTAAATTAACCAATTAAATCTTGTTTGACAGAACTCACCGAGCTCTGTCAAACAAGATATTTATGGTTATATACCAAACTGTATTATGGGAAGTATTTGCTGCTGAAAGCTTTTCCATTTTGACATCAGAGTGCAGAGGGTTAAGGGCCTGGACAGTTGTTCTAAACTCACACCTGACCACAGCCTGTACATGTACAGTGGCTTAATAGTGATTTCTGGTCAAGTCTTGCCTGCTTGTAAGAAACCACTGCCTGTGTAATTTGTTTATTGTTGGTAGGGCCTATTCATGATGGCATGTTAGGGGCACCTTTTTCTAGGTCGTAAAGAGGCCTTTAACCCTATACATTGAAAGTATACCTCCTGTAGCTTTGCAGTTTTTAGTCAAATCTAGATGACTTCAAGACTTGCCTAGAAACAACTGATAAGGTACTTAGAAAACAAGTTTTGACTTTTGAGTTTATCCAAACCTAAACAATGCATGTTGGGGCACCTGTTCCTTTGCATTAAAAATTTACCAAAGTTGGAATTAGGCCCTTAAAGGTTAAGAACTAAAATTGTTTCTCACAAGAGGAGTTCGAGAGAATCAAAACCGATGCTCACAAATTTTAAGGCCTGCTGCTGGTAAAGAAGGATCAACTTAATTCAGACAATATCTCCAGGCCTGACTTTTAGAAAAATCTAGGGTGGTAAAAAAAAAGCCTCTTCTGGGTGCTACTTTGGCTAGCAAATTACTCTCCTGAACATTTTTAGCTCAACTTTGACGTAGTCAAATTTGAGGTTATGTCATGGCCCGTCGTCCGTGTGTTCGTGCGTCAACAATTCAATGCGGCTCGGGCTAGAGGCCGTATTTATGAACCGATCTTTACGAAACTTCTTGGGTACCTTTGTTATCACTGGGGGAAGAGAACACGTGTTTTGGGGTTCGGTCCAAAATTCAAGATGGCTGCCAGCAGCCATTTTGTACCAAAATTAGTGCAATCAGTTTTTTGTACAGAACTTCTGTATGAAAGTTCCGATTTGAATAAATTTTTGTATGAATGTTTAGTAACATGGAATACATCACATATAATACAGGTTTTTTTCTCGCGTAGAAATTATACAAATTAGATGAACTGTGATTTATTCAGTGGTTCTTATACACAGTAACTACACATGTCAGTACGGCTTGGGCTAGGGGCTGTATTTATGAACCGATCTTCATGAAACTTCTTGGGTACCTTTGTTATCACCTTGAGACGGGAACAAGTGTTTTTGGGTGCGGTCCGAAATTCAAGATGGCTGCTAGTGGCCATTTTGTAGCGAAATTAGGTAATAATTTTTTGTACAGAACTTCTATATGAAGGTTCTGATTTAAATAAATTTTTAAATGAATGTTTAGTAATATGGAATACATCACATGTACATATAATACAGGTTTTTTCTCGTGCAAAAATTATGCAAATTAGATGAACTGTGATTTTTTCAGTGCTACTTATACACAGTAAGTACACATATCAATATGGCTCGGGCTGGGGGCTGTATTTATGAACCGATCTTCACGAAACTTCTTGGGTACCTTTGTTATCACCTTGGGCTGACAACAAGTGTTTTTGGGTACGGTCCAAAATTTCAAGAAGGCCGCCAGCAGCCAATTGGACAAACTTTGATTTATTCAGTGCTACTTATACACAGTAAGTGCACATTTCAATACGGCTCTGGCTAGAGTCATCTATCTGTCACCCACCTGTACAGTACTTTACCTGTACATTTGTTACAGGCTACGGTCAGTATTTATGTACAGACCTTTACAATACATTACATGTACCTTTGTTATTAGGTCATTACCTAGATGTGTGTCATTGCTGTGTCACATACTATACATGTACATGTCTTACACAAGTTGAGCTACAGTGTCATTTACCGCGACAAATCAGCGGCTGGCCAAAGTGTTATTATTGTCTTCACCATGTAGTGCATTCAAGCCAATTAGTGCCAATAAACTGCTGTGGAACCTGTATTAAGTTTTTTACAAAAATTTCTTGATTCCAGACAGAACTTCTTGTTCAATTGGCCCTTACTGAGGTAGAGGGGTTTGTAAAAATTCAAACAATTCTCCTCATGAGGACAGATACTGCTTTATGAAAAACTGAAATCATACTGTTATAGATAATACAACAATTATTAATCCACAGCTATGCCATTTTTCTTTTGTCCTCTCGGTGTTTAATCGTGCATGCATATTTTATAGTAAAAGGTGAGAAAATCACTTATTTGTACTGTTTCAGATATTCGGATAGTACGAATATCAGCACAATATACCATTGTTTGTTAAGTAACACCTCGGCAATGTGAGTAAAAACCCAAAGAGGCTGTAAACCGAGTAATATAAACTTTCTGATAGATAAATGCTTGTCAATGTTTTGACCATTTTTACAGAAAATTGTGTCCACCAAGCTCAAACTATAATTCATCTTTTCTGTTTTATTTCATTTTAATGTCAACCCTGAAAACCTCTAAAAGGCAAATTTTTGTTTCAAATATTATTATGGTGATTTTTGTGACTAATAATGTTTTCATTTTAAAACAATGGCCAAAGTGCTCTCTGACCATAACACTTTCAATACATTTTGTAACCTCCCATTTTCTATTGTGGCTCAAATTGTAAATTTTTTTTTATTAAATTATAAATGAAGCAATTTAGAAACCTCATGCCCTGACATCTAAGGAAATTAATATTTTTATTGAACTCATTTTCCAGTGATTACATTGAATCAGAGGAATGTTATAAAATAAATATGCACTTTCCACTGGATAAGATTTCTTGCCCATTTTTGCTTGTGGCTCTTTATATGGAATGTTGACGGCATAAGGCTTCTGTCAGTGCACACTGACCAGTTACCTTTTTCCTGATTAAATGCTCTTGGTTCATATTCCCTATGTGACAGAGTGTTTGTCGACTTGCTGATGAATGGATATTTCGGGATTGAAATTATGGGCAGATAGGAATTATCATTTGTGGTGGGGCTGTTCATTCCTGATTAATTTTTCAGAAAATACACAGTGGCATGGCAGTTTCACTTGGAGTCACATCCTTAAAGGTTAAGACTACCTCGCGGTATGGAATTAGCTGACATTACTTCTAGGAAGCTGAGATCATTTCAGAAAAATTCATTCCATGGGCACTCCATGCAATAATATCAACAAGTTGCTCTGCCTGGAGAAATTAAACAAAATTGAAACTTGCTTAAGCCTCACTGCTTGAACAAACTTATATTATGTAAACATGTCTTCCATTTTTTTTTAGGTGAATGATGGACAGAAGGTCTTGGGGGCTGGGAATTTTCACTCTCAATGCACACTTAGAAATTGTTCCATGGTGATCTGTAAGAGATTCTAGTCTATCTGTGTACCCCAAACATCCATCGTGGCATCTTCCACAGCAAGTTGATTAATAGGACGCCTTTTTGAGCAATACCATTCCAAGTGGTTTAAAGCTAAATGTTTATGAAATTTTTATATTGAACATATCTGCTCCCATTCAAACATGTCATCACCAGAAAGAGCACAAAAGTAACACATGGTGATGCATGTTCACTTTGTAGCTGCCAATCAGTTACATATAAGTTCATGGTGCATGTCAGTACATTAGTTGACCCGGTAACCAATGCGTAGGGTGGAAGTCCTCAAAAATGGACAACAGGTGTATAAATGATTAGCTGGACATGACCTTATGTCCATGTTATGACTATGATTAGCCATTGTGCAAAAATATGTCACCTTAGACACCAATAAATGAATGACTAACAATGGGTTATATCTACTTTCTTTTTTAGTGGGTAGAGCAAGATGAGAGTAAAGAAAAATGTAATTTTGCTTGTGTTAAACTCTCTAAAATATAAGTTTTATTTACATTAATTAATAGGAATATGCTGAGGATTAAAATAGATATACCGCAATGTTTGTAGTGTATGGTGAATAATTGTGCTGTCTTGCAGGTATCCTGTGGAATTGTCCAGTTTTACAGGTGTCATGTGAATTGGACTACTCACATCATGAGGCTGAAAGCCAAATTCTACACGACACCTGCAAAAATACAATTATTTCACCATACAGCCCCAAAATTGTGTTATATCTATTACGTAACATGATTATGGATGGCACTACAATTGATGGCCCAATAGGAATGATTAACAGCCTGACTTGCCCCAGACTGATCAGACATTATAATTTTACTTTTTTTGTGGGTTCAAGATCAAAGGCAGGCCTAATAATAATAATAATAATTATGCAATGTTAATGTCAAGAATTCACCGCAGTGCTCGCTGACTTACATTATTATCCCGTACCGTATCACAGGTGTTCACACCCTTCGTTCATTCTATGACATTCTCAGCTCAACTCAACGGAGAATACTGCCGGTTCTCTACAGACGGGCACACAAGGCAAGCACCACAACAGGACCCTATTTTACACCTAGGTATGGTGAGGATTGCGTAGTACTGGTGAACAAACTCAAACTTCGCCGATTGCACACCAGCCACTACTACGGGGAGCACCCGAATCAATCGCCGAATGGTTGCCCATCCAAGGATTAACTGGGCTCGACATTGCTTAATTTCGGTGATCTTATGAGAACCGGTCTCGCTTTGCCAGTACTCCCCAGTAATACCACTTGTTGGAGTGTCTGAGACACTGGCAATTTTGGAAAATGACTGAAACTAGACACGTCAGAAATGCTTATATGAGATAAAAATTGTGTATGGGTAGGCAAGCAAAATAATTGTATCCGTCAGATTTCCTTGACTGAATTTCTGTAAATATCTTTTGTTTTTTCATGCACTATTCTGTGTACGAAACATTCAATAGGACTTTTAGCTGTTGATTCCCCTAATACAACTAGTGGTTACTTTAAATATTTTTAGCTCACCTTAGTGCAAGCTCAAGGGGAGTTTTAGTGATCTTTTTCTCTCTGTTGTCATCCATCGTGAACTGTACATTATTGACCTCTTGTCAGAAACTGCAAATAATGGCTTCCAGGAACACTGAATATTTGAATAAATTTCAACCCAAAAGTTTAACAAATCTAGGTGGGTTTTTTTTTAGAGGGAAGGCCTTTTGTCGTTTTTCAAATTTCAAACCTAATGCGTGCTGGGAGGGATTTGGGGTTGAAAAATAGACATCCCTTTTCAGAGTATTTTTTGTGATAGTTACTACAATATATGCTTTAAAATTAGTTTTCAAGAATTTTGAGTGATTTTATGCAAAAAAACCAAAACATTTACCCCCTCCCCTTACCCCATTGGGTGGGATCCTTTGGGTGATTTTTAGCCCGACTGTTTACAGTGAGGGCTATAGTAATGACTTTTGTCCGTCCGTCCGTCCATCTGTCCGTCTGTCCATCTGTTAACTTTTAGAGTTTTGGTTAAAGTTTGTGGTTAAAGTTTTTTTTACTGAAGGTTCAAGTGGTTTTTTTTTTTTTTTTTTCTTTTCCTGTTTAGTTGACATTTGGAGTTTTGGTTCAAGTTTGTGGTTAAAGTTTTTAGCTCAACTTGACAAAGTCAAGCTGAGCTATTGCCATCACTTCTCGTCCGTCGGCGTACGTACGTACGTTAGTACGTACGTCCACAATTTCCTTTGGCACAGGTCACATTTATGATCAGATTACTTTGAAACTTCTTATGCTTGTTTGGGGTGACCTCTAGATGGGAGCTATTGATTTTCTTCAATTTCCGTCAAAAAATGTTGCCGCGGCCAACGTTCTTAGAACTTAGTTTAGTCAAACCACAATATTTCCCTTTGGCACACCCTACAGGGCACATTTATGATTTGATTGCTTTGAAATCTGGTATGCTTATTTACGGTGACCTCTAGATGGGAGCTATCGATTTTCTTCAATTTCCGGCAAAAACAGTTGCCACGGCCAATGTTCGTAGAACTTAGTTTAGTCAGACCCCAATATTTCCCTTTGGCACACCCTACAGGGTACATTTACAATCAGATTGCTTTGAAACCTGGTATGCTTGTTTGGGGAGACCTCTAGATGGGAGCTATCAATTTTCTTCAATTTCTATCAAAAAATGTTGCCGTGGCCAACGTTCTTAGAACTTAGTTTAGTCAGAAGACTCAATATTTCCCTTTGGCACACCCTACAGGGTACATTTATGATCGGTTTACTTTGAAACCTGGCATGCTTGTTTGGGGTGACCTCTAGATGGGAGCTATCGATTTTCTTCAATTTCCATCAAAAAATGTTGCCGCAGCCAACATTCTTAGAACTTAGTTTAGTCAGATCACAATATTTCCCTTTGGCTCACCCTACAGGGCTCATTTATGATTAGATTGCTTTGAAACCTGGTATGCTTATTTACGGTGACCTCTAGATGGGAGCTATCGATTTTCTTCCATTTCCATCAAAAAATGTTGCCACGGTCAACGTTCTTAGAATTTAGTCTAGTCAGACCACAATATTTCCCTTTTGTACACCCTACAGGGCACATTTATGATCGGATTGCTTTGAAACCTGGCATGTTTGTATGGGGAGGCCTCTAGATGGGAGCTATCGATTTTCTTCGGTTTCTGTCAAAAAATGTTGCCACTGGCAAAAAAACTGACATTTGTCCCAATGATCTTCAATTTTGCCATTTCATTTATAACTTACCAAGTTCAAGTTTGTCAAGTTGAGCTACAGTGTCATTGACACTTTCATTTATTCAACCTTCAAGTACAGGCTATACCCAGTAGTTCTTGTCTGATCGTCACAAAATTTCATATTCAGGTTTTAGGTCATGTCTACATGAGAATGTCCCCTTTTGGTCATGATCGGTCAACCGGTATGGCTGCCCGAGCCCAAAACCCGAAAACCATTAGCACAGTCCACAGGTCATATTTATGAAGGGATTTCATTGTAACTTTGTAGGATCAATCCACATGATGCCCAGATGAGAATGTCCCCTTTTGGTAGCGATTATTCAACCATGATGGCTGCCCGAGCCCGAAGCCCGAAAACCTTTAGCACAGTCTACATGTCATATTTATGAAGGGATTTCATTGTAATTTGATAGGTTGACTTCATATAATGTCTAGATGGGAACATCCCCTTTTGGTCAACTGTGACGGCAACAGGGACCCGAAAACCTTTAGCACAGTCTATAGGTCATATTTATGGAGGGATTTCATTGTAATTTGATAGATTGACTTCATATAATGTCTAGATGAGAGCGTCCCCTTTTGGGCAACTGTGATGGCAACAGAGGCCCGAAGCCCGAAAACCTTTAGAATGTTCCACAGGCCAAAATTAGAAAGGGATTTCATTGTAGCTTGGTAGGATGACTCCAAGTTTGTGGTTAAAAACCCAGACAAACACCCCCCCCCTACCTCCCCCCCACCCCACCCCCACCTCCAATTAGGCTTTTTTTTTCCTTTTTTCTCCAATATGCATTTTGAACTATTTACAATCACTACATGTGGAACTTTTTTTAAACTTACATACCCCCCCCCCCCCCCCTATATCCCCCCACCCCAGGGGCCAATTAGGCACTTTTTTTTTCTTTCGTCAAAAATGCGGGTTTACAGTTTTGGTTAAAAACCCAGACAAACACCACCGCCCCCCACCCTAACCCAAATTAGGCATTTTTTTTTTTTTAATTTTCCCCAATATGCATTTTGAACTATTTACAGTCACTACATGCAGAACCTTTTTTTTCCTTTTGTCAAAAATGCTTTTTTACAGTTTTGGTTAAAGTTTGTGGTTAAAAATCCAAACAGAAATTATCCCCCCCTCCCCTCCAATTAGGCTTTTTTTTTCTTCCTCCAATATGCATTTTGAACTATTTACAGTCACTACATGCAGATCCTTTTTTTAAACTCATGTAACGCCCCCTCCCCCCCCCCCCCCACACTCCCTGGGGGAGGCAATTAGACACCTTTTTTTTCTTTCGTCAAAAATGCTTTTTTACAGTTTTGGTTAAAGCTTGTGGTTAAAAACCCAGACAAACACCCCCACTCCCCACCCCAGAGCCCAACCCACCCACTCCCACCCCCATGGTGCCAGTTAGGTATTTTTTTTTTCTCTGCTCAAAATGCATTCTGAAGCATTTAGACTGACCACGTGGAAAAAAAAATGGACTCCCCCCCGACACACCCCACTCTCCCCCACCCCTCACCCCCACTCCACCTCCTCACCCAGGGCCATTCATGCAGTATTTTTTCTTTGCTACAAAATGCATTTTTAGCCTGACTGTTTATAGTCAGGGCTATAGTCATAACTTTGGTCCATCCATCTGTCGGTCCATCCATCTGTCTGTGAACAATTGGTTTCCGACTGATAACTCCAGTTTGGATTATTTGATTTCAACCAAAGTTGATATGTGTATTTTGAAGCTAGTAATACAGGCCAGGTTTGAATATAGGTTCCACAACTCCCCCCCCCCCCTCCCAACCACCACCACACACACACGCACACACACACACACACACACACACATTCTTGTCTACCCTACATACCGAGGTACCCCATTGTTTGTCCTTTGTGTGGACTAACGGTTTCTACCTCGTTTTGCCGGTACAGTTCTGGGAAAACAACCAAGGTAAAGGGTTTCTTTTGTCTTTTGTACCTCGGTAAGGCAAAACATGCAAACTCTTTTGTCTAGTTACCTCGTCAAGTTGGTAAGACAAACCCACACACACACACACACACACACACACACACACATCTTTGTCTACCCCACATACCGAGGTACCCCAATGTTTGTCCTTTGTGTGGACTAACGGTTTCTACCTCGTTTTGCCAGTACAGTTCTGGAAAAACAGACGAGGTAAAGGGTTTCTTTTGTCTTTTGTACCTCGGTAAGGCAAAACACGCAAACTCTTTTGTCTAGTTACCTCGTCAAGTTGGTAAGACAAACTCACACACAACACACACACACACACACACACACACACACACACACAGTCTTGTCTACCCTACATACCAAGGTACCCCATTGTTTGTCCTTTGTGTGGACTAACGGTTTCTACCTCGTTTTGCCGGTACAGTTCTGGGAAAACAACCGAGGTAAAGGGTTTCTTTTGTCTTTTGTACCTCGGTAAGGCGAAACACGCAAACTCTTTTGTCTACTTACCTCGTCAAGTTGGTAAGACAAACCCACCCTCACACACACACACACACACACACACACACACACACACACACCCGTCACTTAGGCAATTATTCCCAAAATGCATTTTGAAGGATTGGGAGTTATTACATGCAATAAAGAAAATTGACTCATATAGCCCAACATTGCTTTATGTACTGCATCTTTAATCCTTTACCTAACACAAGTTGAAGCCAACAGTACTAATTATTTTTCTGAAACATCAGATTTTTTCATTTTTTACTCCTAACCATGGCTTATTAGTCCTTATTGGAACAAGCTCATCAAGTTTGTTCCATTAATAGGTCATGAGGTATGTTTTGACGTAGAGAAATGAAAAAATAAAATTTGAATAGCAAATTTTGTATATCACGAGTGCAGATATGGCAGATTCGTTAGGTAAACTGTTAACAAAAAATGGCTCCGACTATTTTGCGTCTAAGCATTGCCATTCCTGGGAAAGTCGGGCTGCATGCGTGACATCACTCTAGTTAATTCAAGTGGGCTTTAGAAATCACTTTCCATCCATCCATCATAAGTTGTTATTGATTTTTCCCCCAAATTACCAGACCGAATTGAACCAAATTATGTACACATGCTCCGCATCATTTCTCAATTCAAGCTTGTTCAAATAAAGTTGCTAGGCCCACTGGGGTACCATTTAAGGCATCTGTCAGAATCATTTGATAGTATCCAGCATCCTTACAGGGGTCAGATTCCACTCAGTGTGTGTGTGTGTGGGGGGGGGGGGGGGGGGGGGGGGGGGTGTTCATGTTTGACTCTGTAGTGTTAACTAACCATAGCTGCTAAATGTGACCTTAAATCCTTCTTTTAACAATTTAATCAGGTGCACGATTGAGGCTTTTTCTTTGGCCCCTCTTGTTTGTTGTTTTGAATTGAGTTTTTAAGGATTTTAAGTGGGTTTTTTTTATGCCAGAACACCCCCCGCCCCCTCCCCCCCCCCCCCCCCCCAATTTCTTTTTATACACAAAATCAATAGAATGACTAGAGATGTTTTATGCTATTTCCATACGCCTTGTCTGCCTGTCTGTCTATATGTAGATTATAGCCTATATCCCAGATTATAGCCATCGTTATGTGCATCCCGAGTTCGATCCCCATCCGGAGGACCTGCATTGTGTCCTTGGGCAAGGTACTTTATCCCAATTGCCTACATGCCTACACTAAGGCATGCTGCATGTCGATAATGCACATGTCTTCATCCACTGTAACCCTGCCTGAGCGGAGCTTGAACAGAGTTAGAATGTTGAGGAGCTGACAGTTGCTCGTCGCTTCTCGGTGGTTCTCTCCGGGTACTCCGGCTTCCTCCACCCGTAAAACTGTCACAGTCATGATTAGCCATTATGCATAAGTATGTGATCTTAAACACCATTAAATAATAAATAATCTTTATGTCCCTGATGGACCTGTCCAGACTAATGTGTATTTTTGTTGACTACTGGGGATCATTCCCAAAGGAACATGGTTTGGGGACTATTCAGACCAATGGGGATTGATGGCAGAAGATAGTGATTTGAGGACTGTTGGTGACTTAAGTTTTAGGATGTGATGCCTGATGTCATTTGTTTGGGGACTACTGGGGACTGAAGAGACCAGTGGTTTGGAGATATTCAGGAAGCAGCTGGGACTATCAGGGACTGGAGATAGTGGTTTTTTGGTGCAGTAGTTGTGATTTTTGGTGTAGTAGTTGTAGTGATCATATAGTCGTTGAGTCAGTAGCTGTAGTGTTTGGAGGTGTAGTTTTAGCGGTTGCTATTGTGGTTGTTGGTGTCATAGTTGAAGTGGTGGTGTGTTTTAGTGGTTAGTGTTGTAATGTCTTTTTGTCACAGTGGTTAGTGGTTATTTACTTATTTATTGACATTTAACTCTTAACCCGCTGAGTATTTTTTAAAAATATTTTGATCAAATCTAGTCATGGCTGCTAAAAAGCAGCTATGACTAGATTTGATGAAAATCTTTGGGAAATTTAACTCAAGAAATTGTTGGTCAAAACCTTCATTTAATTTACAGTGAGTAAATTTAATTAAATATGCCCAAATTTTACGAATTCTAGTGGCAAGAGATTTGCTGTCTATGGCGAGAATATCCGCCTGCAGCAGGGAAAGAGTTAAGGTCACACATTTCTGCACAATAGCTAATCATGACCACGGTTAGTGGTGGGTATGGCTGTTGTGAGATTTGGTGTTCAGGGTTCCCACTCAAATGAAAAGTCCTTGGCTTTCAGCTCCTTTCTTGTGAAGTACTTGAATTTGTTTCTATCCTTGAAAAGTTTTTGATTTTTCACCTTGAAAAGTACTTGAATTCAGTTTATCTATAACCTCTGAGACAAGAAGTTTCATTATAACCCACCTGAGTCTGGTGTGAAGATTCTAGACCATTGCCATTTATTTCATGCATTTCTGTCAGTAATCTGATAATATGCTGTGATGTAATACACTGTTGGAAAGGGCTCAGCATTTCATCATTATGTCATCATAACAGGAAGTTTGATCATCATTACAATGTAGATGACGGTTCAGTGATAGTTAACAAATGAATAAATTGGCAATTCGAGTCAAGATATTTTTAGCTCATCTTGACAAAGGCAAGCTGAGCAAATGTCATTGCTCGTGAAGCAATATTTGACTTTGTAATGGTAGGGGTAAGATTTTTTGCCCCGCCCCAAATTTCTATTTTCTGAACCGATGGTGCTGTTTGAACCAAATTTGGTATGTGGTATTATTGGGTCATAAGTACTTGACTCATGCAAAAAAAAAAAAAAATTCCTGCATCCCCATGGGTACTCTTGGGAGCTAAAATAGAAATATTTTCAAATGCCCATATTTCCCAATCCACACAGAACAGAGAGCTGTTATTTGGTATGAAGTATCCTTATGACCAGTAGAATTGAATGGTAAAAAAATATTGCCATTGGTTATGTAAGGGTGTTCTGTAATGGGCATCGAGAAAATGCTGAGTCAGCATATTTGCAAAAATTTTTAAAATTTTTTTTATCCAGAACCAATCATCAGAATATTTTGATATATGGTATACAGCATTCATAGGGGGTCAGATACAAGTTTGTTAAAATAAAGCCCATAGGTTCATATTTGGGCTCAATACAGGAGCCCAAATGTTTAACATAGGGTAATATGGGGAATATTCTTTAAAATCTTCTTCTTCAGAACCACCAGTCAGAATCTTTTATTGTTTGGTATACATCATTGTTATGAGGGTCCGATTCAAGATTATTCAAACCAAGTCCCTAGATTAATATAAGCCCAAATTTTAACTTTGTTCAATATGGGGGATAATTTTTAAAAATCTTCTTCTTCAGATCCACCAGTCAGACTGCTTTCATATATGGTATGGCAACATCTCTAGGGGGTCAGATTCACGTTTGTTCAAATCAGATCCCTAGGTATATATTTGGGCTCGCTATGGTAGCCCCAATTTTTACTAAATGTGATATGAGGAAATTTCTTTAAAAACCTTCTTCTTCAGATCCACCAGTTGGAATGGTCGTGATCTCAGTGCTGTATTAAAAACAACTAGTGCATCTTACAAATCAGTGCTAGAGAGGGGCTTCAAATCCACAAAAAAGTTTTTTTTTGAAATGCTGAGTTTATTCTCTTTCCAATGTGTGCATATGGGTCTTGAAAATGAAAAAAATATGGAATAAATTATATTCAGAATACTTATTTGAGTTTGTAATCAGTCAAATTAATACTAACTTTTTGCTTAGGATTAACATGTACTTTTGTTTGTTTTTCAGCCTCAAGTCATGGGCACGGCGAGAAGCACATTTAGAATTAGAACGAAGAGAAAATGCAGGTTTACCTCCCATAGATGTGGATTATGTGCCAGGAGAGAAAATAAATCTTCCCTCGGACGATGAATTAAAAGAGACAAAAATTATTATATGAAATGTAATTTTGGAAGAGTGCTTCATTGTGTTGTTCAGAATAGTACAGGTGGTAAATTATTTCTTCTGGATGAAATCATTTCTCAAGTGGGTCCCAAAATTGAAGAACGTATCAACAAACAGAAAAATCCAGTGGAACTTGTTGAATTAAGTGAAAGAAGGTCTCTTCCTACAAGAAACATTAAATGTGATGGAAAAAGAAGGTGTAAATTATAAGTTTGGTGTTTGATAATATTCTTACACTTTACATACTGCCTGTGTATACTAAAGAAATGAAGGCAAAAATGGATTTTTCATTACTTTAGTTTTCTCTGTGAATAATTTGGTGACCATGCAAAGATTTGGCTCAGTAGTAAATATTTCAGTAGACAGTAAAATTTGCTTCATCCCTCTGCACACTGATGTCAAAATACCAGAATTTTAAAAATCAAATTTTTCCCCTAATACAACTCAGAATTGAACCAATTCAATGTTGTTTTTCAGAGCTCAATGAGCTCTGTCAAACAATATTTAATTGGTTAATTCCTAGTTGCATTATGGGAAAAATGTGCAGTTTGTTGTTTTGACATTTCAGCATCAGCATGCAGAGTGTTAGAAATGGTTGTTAGTTTAAACTATGCATCTCCATACACAGGTGCAACAGACATATTTATAAGAAACAGATGTCATGTATTAAAAGTGCTGATTGATTTTGTAATAAATAAAGAAATTATTTTGTTCTTTTGGTTTTGCATAAAAGAAGCATTTTTTTAAAAACTTTTAACTTAACTTGACAAAGTCGAGATAAGCTATTACCATCATGCATGTGGAAGTCTGTAAGTCTGTTTTCATTTTCTTTAGCACAGGCTACACCCTGTAGTTCTTGTCCGATCATCACTAAAATTCATGTGCAGGTTCGAGGTCATGTTTAGATGAGAGCTTCCCATTTCGGCTGTGATCGGTCAACTGTGATGGCTGCACATGTTCAAAGCCCGAAAACCTTTAGCACAGTCTACAGGTTGTATATATATACAGTATTCATGAAGAGATTTCATTGTAACTTGGTAGGATGACTGTATAATGTGTACATGAGAATGTGTTATTTTGGTCGGGTTCAGTCAACCGTGATGGACGCAGGGGCATGTGACATAGATTTCTATAGCACAGTCTGCAGGTTGCATTTATGAAGGGATTTCATTGTAAATGGGTATGATGGCTCGGTATAATGTCCAGATGAGAACATCCTATTTTGGTTGTGATCAGTCAACCATGACAGCTGCACAGGCCCATGACCTAGATTTGTTTAGCACAATCTACAGTTCACATTTATGAAGCAATTTCATTGTAACTTGGTAGGATGACTCAGTATGATGTCTAGATGAGACTGTCCTATTTTGGTTACGATTGGTCAGCCACTACTGCCACTTGAGCATGTGACCTAGGTTCCTTTAGCACTGTCTACAGGTCATATTTATGAAGGGATTTCATTGTAACTTGGTAGGATGACTCGGTATGATACATGTATCTAGATGAGACTGTCCTATTTTGGTTGTGATTGGTCATGTGACCTAGATTCGTTGAGCAAAGTCTACAAGCCATATTTATGAAGGGATTTCATTGCAACTTGGTAGGATGAGTCATTTTGGAATGATTTTACTGTAACTTGGCAACTTTGGTTTGACATACATTAACTGTCAGGGCCACATCAATCCAGGCCTCAATTCTTTAGTACAGTCTACAACTCAAATTATTCTTGTTGAAAACACAGCATGTTGGATACAGAACTTAATGTATTCTCAATTATCACAATTCTTGTTGTATTTCTGCATTGAACATTAATCTTTTCATCAAAAACTACACACAGTCAAGTTAAGCTGAAATGTCATTAACACTCATTTAAAAAACTTCATTGTCATAATCAAACTGCAGATGACAACATATTTCTTTATTTCCTCATGGTTATAATCAAGAAGCTGATGACAACATATTTATATCCTCCTCATTTGTCTTTTTAATGCCTACACTCTCATGTCGTAGATCATAGTTTTCAGTAACGAAGTTTCTTGCAATGCATTTTAGGAATTTACCAATTGTATCTCCTTTGACAGAGCTCACTAAGCTTTGTGATTGTTATGTGAAACTAAATTAATGGGAAGAAGTGACCAGTTAAAGAAAATCAAATTTTCAGGCAAAAAATCAAAGTGTATTTATACTAAACAGTCTTAGATAATAAAATACTGCAGGATTCCATAATGGCTGCCTTGGCTCCATTCAGTGGACCCATTCTCCCATCCAAGTTGTGCAACAGTGGCTGAACTTTAAGGTGATGGGAAGGCACTGTCAACTCAAAAGACAAGACTTCCTCTTCATTGTTCTTAAAACGATAAATATAAAACATAATGAGAACTCTGGAGGTATATTGCGACAATTCCATGAACCTAAATCGCCTGGTGGTCTGTCACATTTTCAGTTGACCCATTTGCGGTATAAACATTATCTCAATAACAAATTCATTTGTAGCAAGTCCAGATTCATTATCTGGTATCAAACCCAATCACTGCAGCTATAATAGTGCTCCACACACATACTCAACTAAGTAATATAGCCCACACAACTCCCCTTTGCCAAGAAATTACTAGCATTTCACTAAGAACTAACAGCACTAAGCTTTTTCCGCTAAGTATTAATAGCTCTGAGCTCTTTCCATTGAGGAATAACAGCACAAAGCTCTTTCATCCGAGGAGGAATAAGAATACATAGAGGATATCTAGTGTTTTTGAGTGGATACCCAAAATTATCTCATGAGTGGCCGAGACAAATTGTTATTTTCTCGCGAGCGCCAATGACCATTTTTCTCGGTCACAAGTGAGATTATTTTTTGTATCAACTCAAAAACACTAGATTTTCTTTTTATTATACGCTTTTTATAAGAATCTGATAATTCCACTCGTTTCAACCTTGAATTGATGCATGAAAGTAAACAACGCATTGAATCATTGATATGCAGAAGTGATTTGATTGATATTCGGAACATATAGCGTCTTGCAATCTGATTCAGATGGCAGGTTTCTAGTTCAAACATGGCCTGAAAGTTTGTAATATAAGTTTTGGGTTTCGTGCATCCTTTAAAAGGACGTACCAAACCAAAAACTTATATTACTGATTTCAGGCCATGTTTGGACTAGCAGGTTTCATGCATCCATTCAAGGTGAATACGTGTTAAATTATTGCTGGAAATGATCGGTATCCACTCAAAAATACTAGATTTCTTTTTCTTTCATTATCATTATATGTTTTTAGAACAAATTGATCATTTCCAGTAATAATTTGACTCAGATTCACCTTGAAGTGTTGCTTTGAAAGCCGCCATTTTGATTAATACCATGAAAATGAAAATTTCTATATCTCCACAGTGAGGGATACGATTTCTATCTTTCCGCAATTTCTTTGATAATCTATCGTTTAGCGTATAATACAAAGTTCTTTTGACTTAGAATTAATCGCACAAAGCTCTCTACATATTCCACAGTGAAACAGTCAACACAGAACGCTATGATTTAGCACTGTATGCAGCAGAACTTTATGGTTTCACTGACTATCCACACAAACAACTGCCCCAACAACTCATCCACCTCACATGGAACAGTACACATGCCTTCAACCAGTGTTAACCCTGCTTTGAAGAGTTAGGATGCTTGGAAGTCTGACAAATGCTTGTCGCTGGTTCTCTCTGGATACTCCAGCTTCCTCCAGCTGTAAAACTGTCTGACACAAGGTCAGGCAGTTAAATTTAAAAAATAATTTAAAAAATAAATAAGATCAAATGTAGAGCCTTCCATTCTGAAGTTGTGTAATATTACCATACTACAAGCTGAGTTCCTTGCTTTTTCAATTTTGCTTCTTTTTATTCCCCCGAAAAAAATTCGGGGGAATCTAGCCATGACGTCGTCTGTCTGTCCGTATGTCCATCTGTCTGTCTGTCTGTCCATCTGGGCGTAGACGGAATTCGTGTCCGCTCCATAACTTCTTACAGCCTTCAAGGATATTAATGATACTTGGTATTAATATTGCCCACAACCAGAGGGTGTGTCGCGAATAAGGTTGGAATGGCTATCAAGGCTTTTTTTCGGAGGAATCAGCCACCCTTTGGTGGACATCCTCTAGTTAATCTGTGTAACCTATCTGCATTTTGTAGGCTAACATCAGTCGAGAAATTTTGGGAATGATAAAATATTGCAATATGATAATTGAATGCTATGAAGTATCCAGAGATTTGGTAGTTAAAATGATTGCTTTTGACAACCCCAAAAAAGGTTCTTGATAATAAAAATAATATTTTTGAGGGTGCCCGTCAATTATTTATTTGTGTTTTAAAGTCACATACTTCAGCACAATGGCTAATCATGACCACAACAGTTTTACAAATGGAGGAAGCCGGAGTACCCGGAGAGAACCAGCGAGCAACTGTCAGCTCCCCAACATACTAACTCTACACAAGCAGGGTTAGCATTGGTTGAAGAAAAGTGCACCATCGACGTGCAGTATGCCTTAGTATACAGCACCACCATGCCCCTACATGGGTAGTGGGGGTGAAGTGTCTTGCCCAAGGACACAACGTGGTTGTCACAGATGGGATTCGAACCGAGGACCTCTCGGCTTGCCGCCTGCACCTCTACCAACTGAGCCCCCGCGCCCCCGTGCCTGTCAATGTGACAGGTACAACAGTTTTGTTTCTATCACCCCATCCTTTGTACCTGTCACATGGCTTACAGACCAAATAGTGTGGTGTACTATGTCAGACAAACATTGATAGACTGTGAGCCTTTCAGTTTGAAGGCCAACCACTGAGCCACTGTGCTCCACAGCAAATGATAATAATTCAAGAGTTTGGTATTGGATATGCCTACTGAAATAGGATCTGTTTTTAAACAACTCCAATTCAGTTCTAAGTAAAAAATTGTGCAGTGGAGCCCACTTAAAATGGACATCTCTTAACTGAATAACCTTGTAATTGAATATAACTTCCCAACCCAAAACCTATTACCATACCTTCAGTAAAGATTTGGCCTATTAAATGCATATAGGTTAAAGATTTAACTCCCGTTAATTGAACAAAAAAATTGGGTAATGTGTTGAGACATTGCCATGACATAGGCGTAACTCTCCTTGTTTATAGACCTTCTAGCAGAGAGACCTACCCCAGGATGTGGATAGTCCTGGAAAATTTCAAGATGCATTGTATTGCATAACAAGGGAGATATTGAAAGCTTCAATTTCTAGCTGGATGCAGATGCAGAAATGGAAGTAATCACTCACTTCCCATTTACATAATCGATGTTTCCTGAATTTATCCAATTCAGGCACTTAATCTATTATATCTTGTTTAACAGAGCTCCACGAGCTCGGCTGCTGTGCCAAACAAAATATTGTAGAATACATGCTCAGTTTTACACTAGAATAAAGGAAAGTAACCAAATCCCATAACTGAATAATCTCTCTTGGGAAGGGAGCAGTACATGTTTACAATGGTAAACAATTTTTATTTCACTGATAAAATAGAACCCGGTTAAGGGGGAATATTGGGAAGGATGGTGAAAAGTTGTGCCAAATATGTATTTTGGGAGTAGTGGAGACCCTGGAATACTTTCTCGTAGAATACCAGTCAAACAGAATAAGATTCACTTGAATTATTGATTTATTGGTGTTTAAGGTCACATACTTATGCACAATGGCTAATTGTGACAGTTTTATGGGTGGAGGAAGCCAGAGTACCCGGAAAGAACCACTGAGCATCGATGAGCAACTGTCAGCTCTTCAACATTCTAACTCTGTTCAAGCTCCGCTCAAGCAGGGTTACAGTGGTTGAAGACATGTGCACCATCGATGTACAGTACACCTTAATACACGGCATCATCGAGCCCCCATGTAGGCAACTGGGATAAAGTGCCCAAGGACACAATGCAGGTCCAATAGAAGTCCAACAGTCTACCACTGAGCCACCGTGTTCCCATTCACTTGGAAGTATAATGCAGAAGTGAGCTGGGAGAATGAAGGATATGAGGTTACTGGGTGACGCAAAGGAGAGGAGGGTTCAGATCCTCCTCATTGAAACGGGGAAGAATGAGGTATGGGATATGATCAAAGTGTTTCATCTTTGGGAGGAGAGAATAGGTGTAGGGAGGGGGTGGAATTTATGAGCACAGGGTAAATCAAAGCCTTCTGATCTATGTATGTTGACAAATCAGTGGCTGTCTGAAGTATTATTATTATTATGCAAATGTACCATTGCATGAGAAGTTTTGTACTTTTGCCACAAACATAAACCAATTTGACTAATAATTCCTCATTCGGCTGCTTTAGTTTGTCATGTACTGTAACCATATTCCAACCTGAACAAGCAAATAAGCAGCCTGTTGTGGTCAATGACTGTAAATTTACATGTGTAACAGGCACCAAATCAGTTGTGTTTGATATACTGACCAGTACAATTTTCCTGTGGTATTTCTGGGAAGTGCAGCAGTGCTTGTTTACTGTGGTAAACAAGTTCTCCTTTACTGGTAAAATAGGACCTGCAACCACACTTGGGTGGAAATCCTCTTAAAGTGGACGGCAGAGGTGTAAATGATTGACTGCACATGACTTCATCCCTATCCCTATGTTGCAGTCGTGAGATAGCAAAAGATGCAGCATTGTTGAAAGTGACCTTAAACACCAATAAATAAATGGACCAGTACAATTTCTCAAAACGTTATGTAAGGCCACACAAAGTAAATCTTCTGTTTCTCAGGCCATTATTTGTGAAATTGCATGCGGGCGAGCGTTTTTTTATTTTATTTTTTATTTCAGTAATTACTTTTTTGCCATCAAAAGTTCATATTTATGGTTCAAGTTTTAGGTCTCATAATCTACAGAATAGCATGGGTGGTGGTGTATTTCATCCCTTGAGTGCAAGAAGACTTTGCAGTGCTAAAGCATTGCAAAGCCTTCTTGCACTCAAGGGACAAATTCATCAATTTTTTTAACTTGGGTAAAATATCAGGCATAAACCATTTAATTTTTATTTTTTTTAAGTTTAAATTGGTTATAAAAAGAAAGCATGCGGCAGCCAAAAGGACCAGGCGGGAGGGCCTGAGAAACAAATTTTTTTATTTTTTTAGGCCTAAGTCTATATAATTTTAATAGGTGTCATCATATTTGTGACTTCTTACCATTTATTGGAAAACTTTCTAAAGAGAGCTTTCCAATAAATGCTAAGATCAGATTTTTATAAGATCTACAAATTCAGTTAACATGTGGATTAACCCTTTACCTAACATGAAAAGCTGCGGACACTTGCAAAAAAAATTCTTGAATAACCATTATTTTTAGCTCAACTTAGGCGAAGCCAAATTTGAGCTTATGCCATGGCCAGTTGTCTGTCGTCCGTCTGGCCGTCTGTCTATCTATCCATCAACAATTCAATACGGCTTAGGCTAGAGGCCGTATTTATGAACCGATCTTTACGAAACTTCTTGGGTACCTTTGTTATGACTGTAGGACGAGAACGAGTGTTTTGGGGTCCGATCCGAAATTCAAGTTGGCCGTCAGCCGCCATTTTGTACCGACGATGCAGAAATCTGTTTTTTGTACAGAAATTCCATATGAAAGTGCTGATTTGAATAATTTTTTGTATGAATGTTTAGTACCATGGGATACATCACATATAATACAGGTTTTTTTCGCGTACGTAAATTATGCAAATTAGACTAACTTTGATGTATTTAGTGTTACTTTCAGCACTGTAAGTGCAAATGCCAATACAGCTCGGGCTGGAGGCTGTATTGATAAACTGATCTTTACGAAACTTCTTGGGCACCTTTGGTATCACCGTGGGACGAGAACGAGTGTTTTTGGGTGTGGTCCGAAATTCAGGTGCAATCAGATTTTTGCACAGAACTTCCATATGAAAGTGCTGACTTGAATAATTTTTTGTGTGAATGTTTAGTACCATGGGATACATCCCATATAATATGGGTTTTTTTGTCGTGCAGAAATTATGCAAATTAGATAAACTTTGATTTTTTCAGTGCTACTTACACACAGTAAGTGCACATGTCAGTACGGCTCGGGATAGAGGCTGTATTTATCAACCGATCTTCACAAAACTTCTTGGGTACCTCTGTTATCACCTTGGGATGAGAACAAGTGTTTCTGAGTGCAGTCCAAAATTCAAGATGGCTGCCAGTGGCCATTTCGTACCGAAATTAGGTCTAATCAGTCTTTTGTACACAACTTCTATACGGCTCAGGCTAGAGGCCATATTTATGAACCGATCTTTACGAAACGTTTTGGGTACCTTCGTTATCACCGTGGGATGAGAACGAGTGTTTTTGGGTGTGATCCAAAATTCAAGATGGCCACCAGCAACCATTGTGTACCAAAATTAGTACAATCAGTCTTTTGTACAGAA
Organism: Pictodentalium vernedei; assembly: GCA_031216915.1. Lineage (NCBI taxonomy): Eukaryota > Metazoa > Mollusca > Scaphopoda > Dentaliida > Dentaliidae > Pictodentalium > Pictodentalium vernedei. The sequence goes on along the minus strand of CM062296.1, from coordinate 435,958,432 downwards.
CTTCTGTATGAAAGTTCTGATTTGAATAAATTTTTGTATGAATGTTTAGTAAAATGGAATACATCACATATAGTACGGGTTTTTTTCTCGTGCAGAAATTATGCAAATTAGATGAATTTTGATTTATTTAGTGCTACTTATACACTGTAAGTGCACATGTCAATACGGCTCGGGCTAGAGGCTGTATTTATCAACCGATCTTCACGAAACTTCTTGGGTACCTTTGTTATCACCTTGGGGTGAGAACGAGTGTTTCTGAGTGCGGTCCAAAATTCAAGATGGCTGCCAGTGGCCATTTTGTACCGAAATTAGGTCCAATCAGTTTTTTGTCACAACTTCTATACAGCTCGTATTTATGAACTGATCTTCACGAAACTTCTTGGGTACCTTTGTTTTCACCTTGGGACAGGAATGAGTGTGTTTTGGAGGTGCCTTTATTATCACTGTGCTATGAGAACAAATATTTTGGGGTTCAGTCAGACCCACTCTGGGACTCAAAGATTTCTTTTCTATTTAGCATCTGACTGTCACCCACTTTTACAATACTTTACCTATACATTTGTTACAGGCTACGGCCAGTATTTATGTACAGACCGTTACAATACTTTATATGTACATTTGTTATCAGGTCATTACCTAGATGTTTGTCATTGCTGTGTCACATACTATACATGTACATGTCTTGACAAGTTGAGCTACAGTGTCATTGACACTTTCATTTGTCTCAAAAACATAGGTTATGACCCCTCATTGGTATGAGCTTGTTCCAATGAGGGGTCATAACCTATGTTTTAGAGACAGAAAATGAAAAAATAATGAAAATTAATTGGCGATTTTTTAGAATAGCTCTGGCCGGTTTTGGCAGTTACATTAGGTAAAGGGTCAAGTGCAAGTAACATGCACTTGTTGCCCTGAGCATATAGACTGGATTTCTCTGTAAACAAAAATATACATGATTTCTCTGAGTAATAGTGCACCATACTAGTGAATTTTAATCATTGTGTCGGATAGAGATGGGCAGTATACCGTAAACACCGTTTGGTATCGAGCAAATGCCGATTTACCATATCCAGATAATCTCAAAATACCAAAATTTCGTTATTGAACAATATTCCCAACATTAGTTATTTATTTATTTATTTATTTATTTATTTATTAATTTATTGATGCTTAAGGTCACATATTTATGCACAATGGCTAATCATGACCGTGACAGTTTTACGGGTGGAGGAAGCCGGAGTACCCAGAGAGAACCACCGAGCAACGACGAGCAGCTGCCAGCTCCCCAACATCGTAACTCACGTTAGATTGGTTGGAGACATGCGCACCATCGACGTGCAGTACACCATAGTACATGGTATCATTGTGCCCCCACGCGGGCAATGGAGATGAAGTGTCTTGCCCAAGGACACAACGCGGTTGCCGCAGGTGGGATTCGAACCGAGGACCTCTCGGTTTTCAGCCTGCACCTCTACCTACTGAGCCACTGCGCTCCCCCCCCAACATTAGTTAAAAAAAAAAAGAACAAGCAACAGAACATTAAGCAAAATCCATTACAAGAAGCACCCATGGCCTATGTATTTCCGAAGGCAGTCACCACCACATTGTATGTAACAAAGAAGCTTTTTTTCCACATCAAATGACCGATGGCCAAGTGCCCTGTGTGCGTCTAACATTTGAACACTTTGGCTTTGTCTGCTGTAAAATGGTGAACTATAGCTGGGAAGTGCACCAAAAATACCATTTGATATTGGTATCGGAATGAGTACATGTATGTTGTTGACACTGAATACCATACCGATACCGAGGTAAATTATTCTAAAAATACTGACGCCAAACTTGAAATTTCAATATCGCCCAACTCTGGTGTCAGATGACAGTCACAAAACTGTTGGTACCTGTACAGCCACCATCCCCCCGCCCCCCCCCCCACCCCCCCCCCCCAAAAAAAATCATTTTCAAACTTAAACTTGAAGGCTAGCCTTTAGAATTTAGAATCTTAAAAGCATGCAAAAAAATTATTTACTGTTCACTTTTGTGATAACACTACTGTAAGGCCTAAAAAAGTTCTAAAAATCTGTTTCTCAGGCCCTCCTGAATGGTCCTTTTGGCTGCCGCATGCTCTCTTTTTTATAACGAATGCAAACTTGAAAAAACAAAAATTATATGGTTCATGTCTAATACTTTACCCAAGTGAATAAAATTGATACATTTATCCCTTTATCATTGCAAAGCCTACTTGCACTCAAGGGACGAAATACACCACCACCCTTGCTATGCTGTAGATTATGAGGCCTAAAACATAAAACAAACCAAGAATATTGAAATTTTTGCTGTCAAAGAAATAAGTACAAAAATAAAAAGGCAAAATAAAAAGACACCCATCCACAGGCAATTTTTAATATAATGGCCTGAGAAACAGAAGATCTACTTTTTGTGGCTTAATGTGTGCATTGCAGTTTGTTATACCCCCCGCAAACAAAGTTTGGGGGGGTATATAGGAATCACCCTGTCCATCCATCTGTCCGTCCGTCTGTCCGTCTGTCCATCCTTATAAGTGCAACTCCTAAATCGTTTGAAGAATTTTCATGAAACTTTACACAATGGAAGAACTCCATATGAAGATGTGCATGAAGCAATATAATTTCGTTCTGACATTTCCAAGGGGAGAAAATCTAACTTAAACATTTCAGGCGCGGGGGGGGGGTATCACTTTGTGAGCTTGCTCACAATACTTCTAGTTTTGATGGAAAAGCAAATTCATCACAGAGTATCATTATACCACCACTCCAAGTATGGGGTATACTGGATTACATCTGTCCATCCATTAGTTCATCTGTCCATGTGTTAGTCTGTCCATCCACCCTCTCATCCATTAGGTCATACAAACATATATGGTCCAACACATAAACGATATAACACAGTAGAAGATATGACACAAATGTGCAGAGGGGACGAAGAGAATGTCACATTTGGGGTTTGGACAGCCATAAAAAAATAGCATTATATCTTTGAGGAGCAATTTTTTTTAGTATTAACAACTTTAATCCCAAACAAATTATTGTAAATTCATATTTCGAGTCTAGATGTATGAATTTGCATAATTTCATGTTCTTACTGTTACCAGCGTCACGTCAAGACGTTGCAATTCAGACATGGGGTGAAATGAAAAGTTCACACATGCAGTCAATAGCATGTATGTCCACCGTCCTCCCCGCGGGAACCCCGGAAAGTGAAACAGTGCCTGTTCACTGCGGTAAACAGGCTCTGTTTTACTGGTAAAATAGGACCCAGTCACCAATGCTTGGGAGGTGCAAACCCTCTCTAAAATGGGCAACATGGCTTATTAATGCTCACCCCTGGTCTTGAGTTGATACTCATGTTGTGGCCATGATTAGCCATTGTGCAAAAATATGTGACCTTAAACACCAATAAATAAATAATGTCCACCATTTGCCGCTTGGATGGCAAGACATCGACGGTGAATGGACCTGATAAGTCTCTGGATGTCACCCTGTGGTATTGCGTTCCACTCCTGCCTTAAAACATTATGTAAATAGCCTAACGTCTTAAGATCATGAAGTCGTACCCGACGGTCCAATTGATCCTAAAGATGCTCGTTTGGCAACAAATCTGGTGAAAGTGGGGGCCAGGGAAGAAGTTTGATGCTCTGCTCCTCAAGAAAGTCACGACAGATATGTGCCACATGACATCGGACATTGTCTTGCTGGAATAACTGCAATCCGACATTAGCGTTGAACAACGGGACAACAACAGCGTTAAGAATTTCATTCCTATATTGATGTCCAGGGTCCTACTATTTAACGAACACAAACGAACATAAACGAACAGAAGAGAAAATAATAGGAAATACAAGTTAAAAATGATTGAGGGTGCATATGCAGGTATATGTGGGTATATATTATTCGTTTGTAAAATTTTATTCACTTCTGCTGAGTATTTTGATGATTAATAAGGTTTATAAAATGTACGACGGCGTGAAATTCTTGTGTTCGTTAAGTAGTAGCCTGCTTGAAGCTGTCGACAAGATGCGACAAAGGTGTGAAATCAATTAGCTGTCTATCTGAGGAAGAATGTCGCTGAGGAAAACAGCGAAATTTATGTTTAAGAGGATGGCAAGCGCCTATTTTAATCGTGTGTAAAATTGTATCCACGTCTGATGAGTATTTTAGTGATAAATGAAGATTATAGCCATTATTTGGATTGACAAACATGCATCAAACTCTCGCTTTGGATTCCGAGGTCGCATCACTGCGAGTCGGGGACAAACCGTGATCTACCACTCGGATACATGTAGCATATTGTACACCCACATAATGATAAGAATCTAAAGATCTTAAAATATCTTGGGGATAAGTCATTAAAGTCCAGTTTAAGCTTTCCTGAACACTTTCTCCGAACAAGCTCACCCTCCACCAACGCGGGCTCCCACTAACGAGAGAGGACAACCAGGCGCGTAGCCAGGAAAAAGTTTCCAGGGGGGGGGGGGGGGCGATAACAGGGGGGGGGGGGGGGGGTATAGCCATCAGATGCGCGAAAGGCACCACATAGCAGGAGATGCACTGCTTACAGTAGCCAAAAAGGCACTGCTACAGTACTAGCGAAAATAAGTTGTATGTTACCCACTAAAATGGTCACTTTCGTTTTAGTGGGTATCATATACAACTTATTTCCGCGGCTTGTACTGTTTGTCAAAAAGAAAAAAGAGTTCTTAAATTTATTTTGGATAACTCATTTTTTCACATTAAATATAATTATAGTAAGGCAGTGAATTGAAAAGAAAATCAGAATATATCTGCCAAAGAAGTAATAGAATAACTTTTTGAAAAAAAAACCAACTCGAAATCCGCCTCACTTGACTCTGTTAAGTATGCCGGTCCCAAGCCCGGGCAAAGGATGAGGGGAGTTCAAAATTTATTGCTAATTTTTTGGGGGGGAAAAGCACAACAAAAACCGCTAAATCCGTCTGACTTGACTCTGTTAAGTCTGCCGGTCCCAAGTCCGGGCAAAGGATGATGGGAGTTTAACATTTATCTAGTCCAATACTATTAGCCTTCGCCTGTGCTCCGAATTTATTATTTTTTTTATTTTTTAATATGTCGCACCGGTGCGACATATTAAAAAAATAATAATAATAAATTCGGAGCACAGGCGAAGGCTAATATTATTGGGTTAACATTTATCGCGAAGCGGTTAGGCCTACTGTATCACGGAACGCGTTTCCTGGAAAGAACCGGGGGTGGATGGGGCTCGTTGGTGAGAGTCTGTGGGTGGAGGTGTCCCGGGATTTGTCGTTGCCACAGGGGGCAGGTGCCCCCTCCCCAAAATGTAGCTGTACCCCCTTCCAAATGTTTCCCGCCAGTAATTAGACTTAGATTTTAAAATTTTCCTGGGAAATTTTCCCCATACCCCCCCCCCCCCCCCCCCCCAAAAAAAAAAAAAAAATCCTGGGGAAGGACCCCCCACCCCCGCCTTTCGGGCATCTGATGGCTATAACCCCCCCCCCCCCCCCCCCCCCCCCAGGAAACTTTTTCCTGGCTACGCGCCTGGTTGTCCTCTCTCGTTAGTGGGAGCCCGCGTTGGTGGAGGGTGAGCTTGTTCGGGGAAAGTTTTCAGGAAAGCTTAAACTGGGCTTTAATGACTTATTCCTCGGAATCCAAAGCGAGAGTTTGGTGCATGTTTGTCAATCCAAATAATGGCTATAATCTTTATTTATCACTAAAATACTCATCAGACGTGGATACAATTTTACACACGATTAAAATAGGCGCTTGCCATCCTCTTAAACCTAAATTTCGCTGTTTTCCTCACCGACATTCTTCCTCAGACAGACAGCTAATTGATTTCACACCTTTGTCGCATCTTGTCGACAGCTTCAAGCAGGCTACTACTTAACGAACACAAGAATTTCGCGCCGTCGTACATTTTATAAACCTTATTAATCATCAAAATACTCATCAGAAGTGAATAAAATTTTACAAACGAATAATTTTTACCCACATATACCTGCATATGCACCCTCAATGATTTTTAACTTGTATTTCCTATTATTTTCTCTTCTGTTCGTTTATGTTCGTTTGTGTTCGTTAAATAGTAGGACCGGATGTCCATTCAGATTACAATCGATGAAGATCAGCTGCGTTCGATGGTGCAAGGAAATTTCTGCCCACACCATTGCATTACCTCCGACAAAATAGTCGCATTCCCGCACGCAAGCATCAGAAAACCGTTCTCCTCTTCGGCGATACACTTTTACCCTACCATCAGCGTACTGTAGACAAAATCATGATTCATCACTAAAACGAACTGTGCTCCAACGCTTTTGAGTCCAGCAAACACACTGACGTACCCATTCCATTTTGACGGTACGATGGTATTGGGCAGGGACCAGCCGTGAGGGCGACTAGGGCGATTAAGTCGCCCTTCTAAGCCCAAAGTCGCCTAGAAAAATAGTCGGGGCGATTACAAGTCGCCCTCTAAAAATTGGCCAAAATGAGAAAAGGCTGAACTGAGTGATGCGAGGTTTACATGAAAACGAATATTTTCAAAAATCGAATGTGCTCGAGTGTGATAAATGGCCATTTTAATTCGTCAAATAAACGTCCATTTATTTGAAATCACGCGACAAGCAATTGTCCATTGTCGCTTTCGGCGGATTTTTTTTATTTCTATTTTGTTGCGTTCCAGTCGGAGCTTCAAGTGTCGAAACGAAAATAAGTGACTTACGCGACTCAACAAAACAACCCAGTTTGAAAGTAGGTTACGTCGCTTAGGATGCCGAAAATGTATACACAACGGACGTATTTTATAACACATTATTTTCATTTCGATTTGCTGACGACTGTTAACTGTTGGGCTGTCTATTCCCAGAAAAACACGAATGGAATTGAAACACATGAAAAAAAGCTTTAGTGATGTCAAGAAAAGCTTTGTACAGGACACAAGTGTGCATGTGGACGATCTTGAAAAAGGGTCCTCCTAAACATCGGAATGACATGAAATGACGCCAAATGACACCGGAATGCCATAAAAATGATGCGGAATGACATTTCTTTTACAAAATACTCGACCCCAGAATGTATTTTGTTTATTAACTAACAAAGTACCTCCCAAACAACCTTCTTACATCTGGTCCTGTTCACACTTTCAGACTTAGGAAATTATTAGCTTAGTTGACTTTGTTGAAAGGCAACCACAGGAGGGTGATGGGGGATTGGCATGAAGAAGAGGTGAGGGGTCATGAAGGAGAAGGTAGCAGTGGGGGATTTTCAGTCAATAATTACATTGTGATTTTTTAACCTGGCACAGATGCATCATAGACAACTTGACCTGGATTATTTGTACGTTAATGGAGGACCATAAATTGAAAATATGAAGGGGCGGCGGGGGTGGTACATGAATATTCTTAATTTTCCCCACTTGCCTATGAAGTCTCCCTACATGACTCTGCAGTCTCCCTATTTTTTCTGGAGGGAGACTTGAAGTCTCCCTAAAATTCCCCCCTAGGCTGGTCCCTGGTATTGGGTATGGATTGGTCTGTGGTATGGACCCTACTTCGGAGGTTGTGTTCAGCAAGTATGCAGCGGACAGTTTGTGCACTGATTCTATTGTTACTTCTACCAAGAGTAATTGCTGCTATCCTCGTCGTCAGAAGAAAGTGATCCCGCAAGTAAGACGTCCTGATGTTTCAGTCTTGTGCAGGGGTCGTCACTTCTGGTCGACCAGAATGTGGTTGGTCGACAGTAGATACAGTGGTTCTATACCTTCCAATGAGATGGTAAATTACCATTAATAGTGGCCATAGTGACTACAAACTCAGCAGCGAGCTCGTCTGGAGGTATCCCAGCCTCATGCATACCAATGGCACGCAACCTCTGATTTTCGGTTAACCTCGGCATTTTTTAAAATGACGGAAGACAAAAACTAGCTTGTTTAATCAATAACCCATTCTCTCTAGCACAACATAACACAAAGAAAATCATCGGTCACCCATTCAATTTGACATTCTCAGATAGCACATGCTATTTTGAAATCCGTAGCAAAATTGTATACGGTTGGGTGGACAACAACAACTTGTCATTAAGCTCTGCGTGACTTCTTGTCCACAAACATGCAACATTAGAACTATTATATACTACTCAAAGTTTGCTAAGCACCAAATATTTGACACATCATTGTGAAATTTGCTTGTGACATATTTGCGATATTTTTGGTGGATATGATTGAGGAATGTATTGAGATGGTCCCCAGTGTTTACATTAGCTCTCTTGGCAGGCAGACTTTTTGCAACAGTCATGGAAATCGTGTACCCCTTGATTTTCATGATGTTTTCGTGTACTGTCTACATGTACATGACATGTATAGGGTATTCATTCTTCATTTCAACACAAACCCTTGTGATTTAATGATTGAATATGGCAAATGCAAATGTAAGAAGACATTTGTCTGAAGCAGAAATGTGGCGGGCTTTGGGGATGGTGGAGCAAGGGGCTACCCATCGTCAGGTTGATGAAGCCCTTGGTGTGCACCATACGGTGATCACCAGAGCCTGGGCAAGATTTCAGCAGTATGGCACACCGGTAAGACGACATGGTGGTGGCAGAGAGAGGGCAACATCTGCAGCTGAAGACCGCTTTTTGATCATTCAGGCCCGTAAGAACCCGCTTTGCCACAGCAAACCACCTTCGCAGCGACCTTCAGAATGCATCCGTTGTAAATGTTTTGACGCAGACTATACGGGCAAGGTTGCACGAAGGTGGTCTCTGATCGAGAAGGCCATGTATTCGCATTCCGCTGTCCCAGAACCACCGCCAGGCACGTTATGAATGGGCCATGGACCACGTTGGATGGACCAGAGAAGATTGGCGACCTGTCCTTTTTACAGATGAGTCAAGGTACTGCCTTGACCACACAGATAGGCATTCTAAGGTATGGAGAAGACCGGGAGAGTGATTCCATGCAGCCAACATTGCTGAGCATGACCGCCATTGTGGAGGGTCAAACATGGTCTGGGTCGGCATCAGCTGGGATGTTCTGTGTCCTTGAACATGGTACATTGACTGTACAACGGTATATTGTTAAGATCCTGGATGTCCACGTCAGATTGTATGCATGTGCAGTGGGTGATAGATTCATTCTGGTGGACGATTATGCCCAGTCTTATGTTGCCCATGCTGTCGGGGAGTGCCGACAGAGGGATGGGATTGAGCGTATGGACTGGCCAGCAAGATCCCCTGACCTCAATCCAATCGAACATGTCTGGAATGAGTTGCAGCTTGCAATTTCAGCCTGTCCAGTCCAGTCAAGAAGTGTCCAGGAGCTTGGTGCCATGCCAGTCCAAGAATGGAACAACATCCCACAAAGGACCACTGGGAACCTGACTGAGAACATGAGAAGGCGTTGTCAAGCTGCAATTAACAGTAATGGGTCTCATACTCGATATTGAAGCCATACCAGTTTGCTCCATCAACTTTTTGGCATATTGAAAAATTTCCTCGTTTACCAATAATATCCATTTTCCATGGTTATTGTATTCAAAAGCTAAAAAAATAATGTCAAACACAAAATCTTAATTTCTGTTCTTAAATCATTAAATATACAGTTAAATAAAAAATATATACACTTTTCATTCCAATATTTCATCTAAAACGTAAAACAGGTAGTTGGATGTACTTGGTGCTTAGCAAACTTTGCATAGTATATTTCATCCTTTATGCTGTTTTTTCAGTTTGTTTCTATTATACTTTTTTTCTTGACTCGGTATAGAATGAAATATATATGCCACTTTGCTGAAAATACTCGTCAATGAAGTTTCATACAAAATATTTGCTTGCTTTGCATTATATATTTCATGTGCTAATACCAATGATGCTTTTCCCCATGAGGAACCCTGGGAAGTTGAGCAGTGCTTGTTTATTGCAGTAAACATGTTATGCTTTTCAGGTAAAATAAGACTTTGAACCAAGGTTCAGCTGAGGAATAAATGATTTGCTGTGGTCATGCAATAGTTAGAGATGCTGAAAGTGACCTTCATCACCAATCAAATAAACAAATAGCAAAGGAATGACCCTTTGTGTATTGCTTGAGAAAGCTAGAGTTATTTTGCTCCACAAAAATGGATTTTCCAAGGCACAGGGTTAACAATGCACACAACGAACTATTCAGAAAAGCTGTGAAGTGCAAGTGCTGTGGCACACCTCCAAATCAAAGGCCTGGGTATACATACATTTACTAGCTTTCAATTTTAACACATTGTGTGACATGAAAGAAGGCTCCAAGTCGTGGGTGAAGATACACAATTGCTTATTATGGTACTGAGAGTTTTCTTAAAAATCTCCCTCTTTTGACAATTTGAGGTACTAGTCTAAGAATGGATATGGAGAATGGGCCCACTTGTCTTAAGTAAAGTATGGAACTTTTTTCCTGGCAAGTGCAAAAATCCTGTTATGAGCTGTTGCAAAGATACAGTATATTATCAGTACCCCCCCCCCCCCCCAACCCCCACACACACACTGGTTGAACCATCCAGATTTAAACTAAGTAAAGGCAAAGGTAACAACCGCTTAACAGATGTGGGATTAGAAACTAATGTGGTTAACCTGTCAGGCACCAATGACCTAACAACCCAAGAGAAGTCTCTTTTAGATCGCGAGTAGTTGGGGGTGCCACTATAGACCCAAGCATTTTCAATCCATAGGCCCCATAGGGTTAGTGTTAAATTGTGTAACTTATAGACCCAAGATTTTTAACACTGAATTTCCCATACACTCCATAGGGTTAGTGTTAAATTGTGAAACTTATAGACCCAAGAACTTATAGGGACAAACTTGAATGTGCTGGGGTGAATAATATTTCACCATTGTCACTTGATGAAGCTGAAGAAGCCTTACACTGTTTTGTTCGAAAACTGATAAGAGATACCTATCATTATGCAACAATTAGGGGAAGAGGATCACAACATCTTGTTAATCAAAAGGATGTCAAGAGAGCCACAAAGAGAAATGGAATGAAGTTGGTGAACTAAACGTTTTTTGTTTAGTAAAAAATGGCCCTTATAAGGGCCACCATATTCTTAAAAGGAGATATCACGTTTACACACTTGAGTGGCACATTTCAGTACTCAATTCAAAAGAGGTTAACCTCATAGCTCCCACACTAGATTTCCCTGCCATGGCATATTTTTATGTTTGCAAATTAAGTTTGTTTTTTACCTAAATGTTTTTGTGTGAAAACATTTAGGTAAAAAAACAAACTTAATTTGCAAACATAAAAATATATTTTGTGTTTGCAAATTAAGTTTGCTTTTTACCTAAATGTTTTGACACAAAAACATTTAGGTAAAAACAAACTTAATTTGCAAACATAAAAATATATTTTGTGTTTGCAAATTATTTTTCTATCTTGCAAGTTTTTTATTTTATAAGAAAATTTTTTTTGTGTTAGTAAATTAATGTTATGAAAAAGTTTTTTTCATAACATTAATTTACAAACACAAAAAATATTTTTTCTCTTTGCAAATTATTTTTCTGTCTTGCAAGTTTTTTATTTTATAAGAAAAATATTTTTGTGTTTGCAAATTAATGTTATGAAAAAAGTTTTTTTCATAACATTAATTTGCAAACACAAAAATATTTTTTCCGTTTGCAAATTAATGTTATGAAAAATCCTTTTTTATTTTTAGAAATAAAAATCCTGAGTTGGAAAAAATTCTTCCCTGTTTAAATAACAACAAAATAATATTACCTTTTTGAAATCCGAAAATTTTATTCCATGAATATTTACATATTTATAAATGTCTTTTATGAAAATGTCACTTTCAAAAACTGTTTTCAATGTTTCTTGACAAGTTTTCCTATTTTAGAATTATTGTCTTTAGCTTTTCGTTTCTTGTAACTTTCTTTGGTGGTTCCTCTTTCTCTGGAAATAATACTTCTAACTCATCATCGATTTCCATTTTTGTTTCTTTGGGTATATCCATATTATATAATAATGTATCATCATTATCATCAAACTCTGGTAACACAGGTTCTGCTAAGTCAACTTTCTTATTTGTAAAGTTTATTTGTTGAGGTGGTAGTGGTAGCCTGCTCATCCCCTGTAAAGTGTGGTTGTCAATGTCTTTTTCATCAAGTGTTAAGTTGAAACCTGTAATCGGTAATCTATCTTCTGTACGCTCTATGTATTCTGACCATGGATAAACTTTAACTCATTCTCGTTGAACAACAGCTGGCTCCCCCATCTTGGTCGAGACACAGAGTTATTCAATAGCTTTTTCAATCTACATTCATTAATCCAATGTCCTCTCTGATTGCAATAAAAAGTGGCCCTTTGTCTGAACATGTATTCTCCCATTGTCCTTTCTGATGGCAAATGGAACAAATCATCTCTTTAGGTGTTGATATCAACTTATAAAGTTCATTCACAAGTCTTTTTACTTCTCCCCATTTAGATGGTTTATAGTAAATACTTTTAGCATCACTTGCTTTTTCTAATCTTGGATCTGTAACTCTATCCATCTTTAACTTTTGGAGCGTTTCAAAAACATGTCTTGTCTTCTTGAAGTCAAAAGCAAGTGTGAAACATCCGAAGATTCTTCCTCCTTTTATACCTTTTTAATCTACATTTAATTGTACACCTAAATGTTCCATAACATGCATTTACACACAATTGTTTAAATATACATTCATTTGGTTGCAAACAGTTATGCTATCTTTTGCACTCAATAACCTCTGAATACTATATTGCTGTTGTTAAATGTGTTTTAGTGATTTCAATGTTGATTGAAAGATACACTAACAAATAAAAGCTATAAAATATTTACCATGGGAATTTTCCCATAGAGTGAATGGATTACATATATGACTTTTCAAATGTATATAAGAAATATTTATTAACAGTATAATTCAGTGGGTATTAAATGTACATTTAAATGTTTTGTTTTTTTTTATTCGGAAACACTGTTGATTCGATTAGGATTCGGAAACACAGTTGATGACGGGTTAAAACAACCCGAGACAGAACTCTTGGGAGATTGATCCATGATGTGGAAACAATACTCAATTTTAATGTAAAGAATGTTAATATAACATAACAACTACCTGCTGTTTGGATCGACTACATTTAACTTGAATTTAACACTTGCCATTTGCCATTCTATTTTATTTATTATTTTGATTGTCTAGGGGATGACAGGCAGACAGTCGCAAGGCTATGTCATTCCCCACAGTATATATTTATACATCATTCAACAATTTTGTAACTTCACTCTCTCTCTCGTTTGTATTTGTATGCTGTATGCTGTGAAATAAAGATTGAATTGAATGCACAATTAAATGTACATTAAAGGAAAGTATAAAAAGTGGGGGAATCTTAGGTTGATTCACACTTGGTTTTTTGACTTCAAGAAGACAAGACATATTTTCACAGCTTTCCAGCTGATAAAGACAATAGAAGAAAAAAGATGAAGAGAGTCATTGAAGAATATAGTGAGACAGAGAGTGAAGTAGACAACAAGAAGCAGAGAGTAGAATCAGCAAGAGACTTATACACCATTCACCCACTCCTACAAAAAACATCAAGAAAATTCCATTCCAAATCCCGAGTATGCGGAATAACATTCAAACAATTTAATCCAAAGAATCTATTTGACATCCTTGGAAAAGTATTTGACAGCGTAGTAGAAGATATTAAAGAAGAATGTGGTGTAGAAGACAATGATCCAATGAGAATATCAGTTAACCTCCCAGGATTAGAAATAGGTATATTTATCCCATTTACTAAGGCTTCAGGTATCACTGGTAACACCATATTACATGAAATAGAAAAAGTTGTTCAATCAAATGATAACTTTACTATCCATGATGGGCAATTATCTTTAGAAATAACACACACTTCTCTACCACAAGGGTCTGGGCGACTCACACCAATTTCATTTTCATCTGTTGATAAAATGGTTGGAAACAAGAGAAGTATTATTAAAATTAAAAATGTTAATGATTCAATGTGTATCGCACGGGCGATTGTAGTGGGAAAGTGTTATGCTGATGGAGATAATTCAGAACTTTGGCAAAAGAAATGGAAAAATATTAGACGTTCTGATAGACCGACACAAGAGTTGGAAGCTAAGGTATTGATGGACAAAGCAGCTCTTGATTATAATATTCCTTGTGGATATGAAGAATATTATAAAATACAAGACCTGCTTTACCCAGAGTATGTCATCAAAATTCATCCTCAGTATGCAAAAAGTGAATTTTTATTCAAACCTCCAGTTACCACCACTGATAGTAAAGTTATTCATATTTACCATCATGACCAACATTTTGATACTATCACAACAATTGCAGGGTTTTTAGAATGTCACTACTATTGTGAACTTTGCAGTAAAGGGACTAATAACAGAGAATGTCACATGTGCCCTTTTGGTTGTGTTTGCTATGCTCCAACAAAATGTATTCCTGAACATCCCATCACCTGTTACAGTTGTAATAGACAATTTAGAAGTCCATCATGCTATAATAGCCATATCACTACAAAGGGGAAAGAAGAAAAGATAATTTGTCAATTAGTTCAAAAATGTAAACAGTGCAAATCATTAATATATCAAACGAAAGGAAAACACATCTGTGAAGGATTCAAAAAATGTAAATATTGTCAACAAGTAGTTAATTCTGATCACCAATGTTTCATTCCAAAATACACTTCACCCGAGGATGAAAAATTACCTCGTATTGTATTTTTTGATTTTGAAATCACACAAGACTCGGGAGTTCATATCCCAAATTTCTGTGTTGCTCATCATGCATGTGGGGGAATGTATTTGCAAATCTATAGACCAAGAATGTTCATGTGACAAATTTGGACAAAGGCAATCAATTTTTAAAGGGGAATCTACTTTATCAGATTTTTGTGATTGGCTTTTCAGTAAGGAACATAAAGGGACAACAGCTATTGCTCACAATTTAAGAGGTTTTGATGGACAATTTATTTTAAGACACCTCATTGAAACTGGTACAACAACTCCTGATGTAATTATGAATGGGAACAAAATTTTTTCACTTAAAGCTTGGTATTAGACTTATAGATTCTTTAAATTTTCTTTCAATGAGATTGGCACAATTTCCTAAAACATTTGGCTTGACAGAATTAGCAAAAGGTTATTTCCCCCATTTGGCAAACACATAAGCTTATCAAAATTATATTGGCCCTTATTTAGGTTCAACATTGTATATGCCAGATTCAATGTCTCCAGCAGACAGGGAAGATTTTATCAAGTGGTACAACAAAAAAATTACTAGTAATTCCAGATTTGATTTTCAAAAAGAAATGGAATTATACTGTAAATCAGATGGAGATATCTTGCGTAAAAGGATGTGGGAAATTCAGACAAAAATTCATAGATAGTGATGGCATAGACCCCTTGAGAGAAGCGTTTACCTTAGCCGATGCATGTATAAAAGCTTGGAGAAAAAATTCACTTCCAGAAAACAAAATGGCAATCATTTCAGACATAGGTTACCCTGCTAAAGTCAAATACTCCATTAAAGCCATTAGATTTTTACAGACACTTGCACAGGAAGAAAACATACATATTCAACATGCACTCAATGGTGGGGAAGTTAAAATAGGGGGATATTATGTTGATGGATTTCACAAAGACACAAATACAATCTTTGAATTTTATGGATGTATGTGGCATGGGTGCATATAATGTTACAAAGACAATACACATGAGAAAAATCCAATCAATTTGCTAAGTTACCAAACTCTATACAACAATACACAGGAACGCATACACCATTTAGAATCATTAGGGTATAACATGAGAATAACGTGGGAACATGAACTTGATCATTTTTGCAAATCAAATCCTGAAGTAAAATCAACATTAAATTCATTTTTTCCAAACATGGATCCCATTAAACCACGTGAAGCATTATTTGGGGGGAGAACAAATGCCATTAAATTTCATCATAAAATAGACCAAAATACAGACAATGAAATAAAATACATAGACATCTGTTCACTCTATCCTTATGTCAATAAATACAGAGAATATCCAGTAGATCATCCAAATATACTCACAAAAGAAAACATAGAAATGAATAATATAAGACAGTACAGGGGACTTATCAAATGTAAAGTTTTACCACCACAATCTCTACACATGCCAGTATTACCAATTCATTGCAACAAGAAAATGGTTTTTACACTTTGCAATACATGTGCAGAACAAGAATTAGACAAATGTGATCACACACCAGATCAACGCAGTATTACAGGCACATGGACATCTGCTGAACTTTTTAAAGCATTGGGAATGGGGTACACATTACTTGACACTTATCAGATTTGGCATTGGGAAGAATGGTCTTCAGAAATTTACAAACATTATGTGAACAAATATTTAAAAATGAAACAAGAAGCCAGTGGATATCCAGATTGGGTGAAAACAGAAACAGACAAAGACACATTTAAGAAAGACTATGCACAAATTGAAAACATACATTTGGAAAATATTGAAAAAAATCCAGGACAAAGATCATTTGCTAAAGCCATGTTGAACTGTTTATGGGGGAAAAGTGCACAAAACAATGTAAAAACAAAAACAGAATACATACAAGACCCATCAAAATATTTTGACCTGATACAAGATAAAGACATCATTATTAAAAATGTTGAATTGTTTGATCATGATAAATGTATTTTAGTCAATTACACAAAGTCTACAGGTGTTTATGAACCTCACAAATCAGCTAATGTTGCAGTTGCATCTTTTGTCACAGCTTATGCACGAATGGAATTATATAAAGTAATAGGTCGTTTGGGTAGATGAGTATTATATTTTTGACACAGACAGTTGTATTTACATCCATAACCCCTCACTTTGGAATCCACAAATTGTAAACAGTAGGTTAGGCCAATGGACAGATGAACATCCAGATGCAAAAATTATTGAATATGTAGGACTAGGTCCAAAAAATTATGGTTACAAATACGTTAAAGATGGTCAAATACACACTTCATGTAAAGTTAAAGGAATCACATTAGATTACAATACATCACAGAAAGTCAATTTTGAACTCATGGTGGAATGTGTACAAGACAGACATAATTACAAACTGAACATTGAATACACACATAGAATTAAACGCAGCAAGAACAGACAAGTCACAAGTGAAAGACAAACCAAAACATTCAGATCTGTGAACACAAAACGTTTTGTAGTGGATAAATATGACACAAAGCCTTGTGGGGTTAAGGTATAACAATACCCTTCAGATTTCTCATTTTAACTTTGAACACTGAACAGGCAAGATGTCTCTACCACTTAATCCTACTTATCCTATATACTTGTCAGAGTTAAGAAGACTTTCGAGTTTTAGTATGACTACAAATCCTATTTTAAAATCCAAGAAAGAAGAATTAGCTAAAGCTGGATTTTTCTATGTGGGAGATGGTAAAGTAAAATGTTTTGTATGTGGACACGGTTTAATGAATTGGGAAGAAAAAGATATTCCTTTACAAGAACATGTTAAGTGGTCACCAAACTGTCCTTATATTCAATTGATAAGAAATTGTCAATTATACAAACCACCAACATGTATGCAAACACCCCCAGATAAAATATTATCAGTGATGGATTATGGATTCACTTTAAACCAAATATTTTCAACAATGAAAAAATATGACAAGTGTCCAGATGATTTTCCAGATTCTAATTCTTTATTTGCACTCATGGTACTAAATGATCAAAGTACATCATTTAGTACCATAATTGCAAGACAAGCTGCAGGACAATTCAAAACTAAGTTAGACAAACTGTTTACAGATAATGTAGAAAATGATTTTCCTGACTGTCCTGATGTAAAAAATACATGGTGTAATGTGGTACCTGATGCACAAAATACATCAGAACAGACAAAAGAAACATCACTTTGATTTCAACAATGGAACCAGTAAGACGTATCTTAGACAACAAAATTCCACGTAAGGCATTATTATATGCATTTCAATTGATCACTCCTGATTATCTTACAATAACAAAAGAGTTTATTCATAATCAATTGGAAAAAGATGAAATGTAAGGGGAATTTTGTAATGCATTACAAATCATGAATGCTTTTTACAAAGATAATGTAGAAAACATTTGGACAAGAGTTGTGTGGGGTAATATAATTTATGATAAAGAAATCATTAATTACTTGTATAGACAATGTGTACCACAAATAGATAGAAGAATAGATTCTTCAGAAACTTTATTCGAGTTAAAAGCACCCTTAAAACGAATACCTATTACTAGTGGTTCAGGAAAAACAGAATTTGTCAAAAAGCTTATTGATATGAAACATGACTTATTTCAAATTCCCACACAAAAAATCATTTGGTGTTATAAAGAATGGCAAAATACATATACATTACTTAAAGAAAGTGAAGATATTAAATTCATAGAAGGTATCCCTGATGATGAAAATGAAATTGTCTGTGATGTCACTATTCCACATCTTGTAGTTTTTGATGATATATTAGGAGATAAAGATGAAGAAAAAATTAAATTATGGTTCACACGAAAAGGACATCATAGAAATGCAATTGTCATTTACATTACACAAAATATGTTTCAACAATCTAAATCTATCTGTACCATAAGTTTAAATGCACATTATATGGTTTTATTTCAAAATACCAGAGATAAAGGACAAATTAAAGTATTGGCAAATCAAGTTCAATTACCACATTTAAATGCATGTTATCAAGATGCAACAAGTATTGATCATGGTTATTTATTAATTGATTTTCATCCTAGAACTCCTGAGTCTTTGAGATTAAAAACTGATATTTTTAATCCTTGGGTAACACAAAATGAACGTGGTCCCATCATTTATACAAAACTATAAATTCCCCATGTTCAAATGAGTTGATGTTAGTTAAAGTTTGGCAACGACTACACATCATCATGGTATCATTCATACAATCTTTGGAACAACTTGGTCAAGAAACAAGTCTATTTGCAAGACAAAAATTACTTAAGAAAGGTTTTAAGAAAATTTTAAAATGGTTTACATTAGTAAGTAGAATCATACTTAATAAGAAAATTAAATTGCCAAAACAAACTTTAACCTACATGGATAAACATAAACAAGATCTTGAACAACTTGCAAATCCAAGAGTTGATCTTGCAACAAAACGAAACATTATTTTAAAACCAGGAGGTGGTGGATTTTTTGGTGGTGTTATCATTCGTAATTTAATTCCATGGGATGGTCATAAGACAAGTAGATCATTCTATTCACCATTCAAAAAAACAAAGAGTAAGAAACAAAAGTCACCTAAAAGGAAACGAAAATCCCCTAAGAAAAGATCAAATAATTCATCAAGTTCTACAGAGATAAAAAATCAACGAAAGGTAGGACCTAAATATATGTACACAAATTTTGAAATTGCACCTCATATATGTCCATCTACAAAAACAAAAGCATTACTTGTGAAAATCTTCAAAAACAAAGAAAAGTATCACCACTTAATTTAACACGTGTAGTGTCAATAACAAAGATGGTGTTAAAAATCATGAACCAATGTATTCTCTACAAAATACAGAACATGTACCATTAAAAGAAAAGATTCCCACAATGGCACGTTATACCGCTTTAAATACACCTAAACCTGTTAAAGGGATAAGGTCTTACTTCAAGTGAAATAAGCATTACATATTATATTTGTTTCATTTAGTCATTAGATTCTATAAAAGCAAGATGGTGAGACAAAATAAGAAACAAAAAATTCCTTTAGTTAAAAAATATGGTGGTATGTTAATAGGTTTAAGTCAAACTTCTCCAGCATTTCAAAAACAAATTATGAAAAATGCACCTAAAGAATTAATTAATTGTGTGTCAGAATGCTGTCATAATCTTTTAAAAGGAAACATACATCTAACAAAAAGTCAGAAACAAAAATTACATCCAAAGCATTAACAACTACGAGCACTCGCTAGTAAATCAATAACTTTTAAAAAGAAAAAACAAATTTTAAATCAAAAAGGTGGTTTTTTACCATTACTTGGTTTACTTGGACCTGCTATAGGAGTTGCAACAAATCTTGCAAATAAATTAGTAAAATATGAAAAAGATGGCTATTGTACCTTATCAAATGTTAGAAGATATGCAACGTTTTAGAAATGAAAAAGCTTAAAGACCAAGATTACCACCTAACCCACAAGTTACAAATACTGCACTTCAAAATAATCACCTGTGTTACAAAATTCAGAGTTGTCCAGAAGTGAGAAAGAACAAAAGTATGGGGAAACTTTACAAAAATTTCAAATGTCACATAAGAAGGCATTACAACCAACATTGGTTCCATTGCCTGATTCAGGAGAAAAATCATTATTTTTACGAGATCGTATTATAGAAAGTGTCCCTGTTAAAATGAGAAGTAAAGCAACTTCATTATTATCTGCTTTATCATCTCATCCACACATGAGTTGGGATGATCAGCGTGTATTAAGTTTCGATGGAGAAGCCATAAAAGGTTCAAATATCATAGATTTAGTCAATGATGTTCTTAGACACCGAAAAGGTTTTAAACCAAGTGGATGGGAAATGTTTAGTCGTGGATTACAAGATATAAATATCCCTCAAGATTTTGTTGGCAATCGTGAACGTTGGTTATGGATGAATAGACAACCAATACCCAAGCCCAGTAAATATCAAAGTTCTTCAGAAGATAGTTGGTCTGAAACACCTCAATCACCCCCTCCAAAATGTAAAGTTCGTCGAGGTCATAGAGTGCAGTGGAGTGAAGTCACACCAAAGTCAACACTAAAGTGTAAATTGACAAAACGTAGATTATCTGAAAAATGGGAGGCTTATTGAATGATTTATTTACTGAAATATATTACAATACAAAACATCCTGCTGGTTATGGTGGTATACAAAAATTGTACAAAGCAGCTCATAGTAAGGATAATTCCATCACAATTGATCAAGTGAAAAAATGGTTGAAAGGAGAAAGAACTTATACTTTACATAAACCCATCCGTAAAAAGTTTTCAAGACGTAAGACTATAGTGGGTGGTATTGATCATCAATGGCAAATTGATTTAGCAGACTTACAAAGTTTACAATCTTATAATGACCAATTTCGTTATTTAGTTTGTGTTATAGATGTATTTTCAAAATATGCATGGGTAATACCCATTCACAATAAATCAGGAGAGACATTAACAAAATCTTTTCAGAGTATTTTGAAAACTTCTGGATGTAAACCATTATCATTACAATCTGATAAAGGTTCTGAATTTAAAAATAAAGATGTGCAAAAATTTTTAAAGAAACAAAACATTCATTTCTTCACAACAGAAAATCCTGAAACCAAAGCTAGTATTGTTGAACGTTTTCAACGTACATTGAAAACACGAATGTGGAAATATTTTACACACAAACGTACATTAAGATACATTGATGTGTTGGAAAATTTAGTTGATGGATATAATCATAGTTTTCATCGAAGTATTCAGAGAACTCCTGCTTCAGTATCATTAGAAAATGAAGTAGAAGTATCTCAACATTTGTATGGTAAAAAAAAATCTAAAAAGAAAAAAAATGCAATTTAAAGTTGGTGATATAGTACGTATTAATAAAACCAAACGTACATTTGAAAAACTGTATTTACCAAATTGGACAAAAGAGTTATTTAAAATTACTCATGTAAAACATACAATACCACCCACTTATAAACTTGAAGATATGGGTGGTGAAAATATACAAGTGACATTTTATCCACAAGAAATTCAAAGTATAAAAGATGATAAAAAATATATAATTGAATCAATTCTTAATAGACGGTCAAGATGTGTGGGAACGAAAATTATTAAAGAACTTAAAGTACATTGGGAAGGTTATCCAAAGAAATTTGATAGTTGGATAGCAGAATTAAATTTGATATAAAAAGAATATGTCATCAAATGAAACTTCATTACCCAATGAAACCACAAGTGTTGATGTACAAAGTCAACAAAGTCAACAATTTAAATTTTGTGGAAATCGTCTTGCAAAAAATCAAGTCACTTATTTCACACAGATTATTATCATTTATGGTATTATAATTACTGCCACTGCACATTTGAGTTTACAAAGCCCTGATAAAGAATTGTGGTTGGTGTTCTTCCAAGTCCAGGTTTAAAATATTTGAAACAACCACAAGATAAGAAAAATGAATTCATTTTATGTAACACTTCTGAGTGATAGTTCTATGGATATGTTTCCAAATAATACCCAATGTTGTTTTCAAACACAATTATCTAAACCCATTCATGTTGATAAAGAACATTGGGAGGTGGGATTAGTTGAAGTAATTTTACCTTCAGAAGCAAAAAATATTACAGATGAAGAATCTGTTTTTAAAATCATTGTGACAGATAGCAAGATATCAAATCGCATTAATAAAACGAATTTGAAAAATACATTACACAAAGGTGTTGCTGCTGTTAAATTAAATATTTTATCAGGTGCATATTCAAATGGCACTCATGTCATAGATGCAATGCAAACAGAAATTCAAGAAAAACTTGGAGACATATTTAAATCATTTCATGTATTATTTCATCTTGGGATTCAAGTCTCCAAGGCCGTGTAAAAATAGTAGGAAATAGTATTGGGAAAGTGGGTATTGAAATGTCAGAAAGTTTATTACAAAAATTGGGATGTAAAGATATTTTTCCTGTCATTTTTCCTAACACATCAAAAGGTGCATTTAAATATAATGTGGACTTAAATGTGGATTTCAATCAAATCTTTATTTATTCAGACATAGCAGGTTATACATTTTTTACGTGTGATTCCATTTGAATCACATAAAGAGTCTCTACACACTCATATAGAATTTGATAATGTACATTGCGTACCGGTATCAAAATCTTATTTTGATCAGATTAGTATAAATATAAATGGGAACACTGGTAAACCCATTCAGTTTGTAAGTGGTAAGACAGTTGTCAAGTTGCATTTTAGACAGAGACATAAATTAAATTTGTAAAAATGATGCCGGTGTATCAAGGTGTACCACGGCAATATGGATATGGATTAGGGTCTATTTTTCATACAGCAATAAGAACAGTTGCACCATTTATAAAACCAATTGCAAAAAATGCATTTCAAACATTAAAGAGAGATGGATTAAAACATGGTTTAAAAATAGCAAATGAATTGATAAAAAAACATAAAGCAGCTAAAGACCTTTTATTAACTCATGGAAAACATCTTTTGAAATCAGTTGGTGAATCCGCTTTAGGTATAAAAAGACAAAAACAAGAACGAAAACGTCAGTCTGTGGTTCGTTCTCGTAGAGGCAAGACATGTCAAAGACAAGCTTATTCAAAACAAAAATCAAGACTACTTGACATATTTGATTAAAAAATCATGATGTTACATGGATCTTGCGAACATTTTGGTAGTAGTTTTGATCCAGATAATGTATCACCAGCATCAAGTGGTATAGAAAATATTGGTGAAATTGAACAATTTCCTATTGCATCTTTAAATAATTCTTCACCAATAGAATTTTTAATTCCAAGACAAACAACCAAGTGGTTAGATCTTGCATCATCTACACTTGAATTTCAATTTAAAATTACAAAACAAGATGCGAGTGTTTTGGCTGGAGATACACAGATTGCTCCTATCAATAATTTTTTTCATAGCATGTTCAGTAAAATTGATGTTACACTGAATGGCAATCTTATCACCACCAATACAGATCTTTATCCTTATAGAGCATTTTTTTGAGAATTATCTTAGTTATTCAAGAGATGTGAAAAAAACACATCTAGCTGCTAGTGAGATGTGGTATACATATACTCCTGGACACCACACAGAAACAAGTAAAGCTTCGTCTAACAAAGGTTTGACTGAATGAGCTAAATTAATTGGTGGTAGCAAAAATGTACATCTAAGAGGAAAACTGCATTTAGATCTGTTTGTGCAAGATAAGTATTTACCAAATGAAGTTGAGATGAGAATTAAATTGCATCGTGCTCCAACTAAATTTTGTTTGATTGGTAGTGAACATGGAAAAATAGAAATTCAAAAGGCCATATTCAGAATACCGGCACTGGATTTATTTCCAAAATTTGCAAATGATCTTAATGCACAAATAGATCGAACAAATTATAAAATGCCCATAAGACGTAGTGAAATTAAAACTTTTACTATTGGAAGTGGTCTTCGTTCAAAAATAGAAGACTATATGTTTCATAAACAGATGCCAAAGCGAATTATTCTTGGTTTAGTTAGTAATCGAGATATAAATGGAGATATTGGCACTAATCCATTTAATTTTCAACATTTCGATTTGAATAAGTTGGAAATCACCATAGATGGACATTCCATTAAAGCACACACCTTTGAACCGAATTTCGAAGGTGGACTTTATCTAAATTCATATTTATCATTGTATGAAGCTATGGGCTATTTTGGACAAAATCAATCATTTAATTTATCTTTGCAGGATTATGCAAAAGGGTATACCCTTTGGGGTATTGATTTGATACCTAATCAGAGTAGTAGTGGGCCATTGGCTCACCCAATAAAGTCTGGCAATCTTAGGTTTGAACTTCAGTTTGCTCAAGCTCTTCCAGAGGTGATCAACGTTGTTGTCTACGCAGAATTTGAAAGTGAGATAGAAATCAACAAACTCAGAGAAGTGATATTTGACTATTAAACAAGATGAGTCAGTGTGAACATTGCGAGATGTGTAAAGAGAAAATACAAACATTATTTCAAGAATGTGTAGTGATAGAACTGACAAAATCCATTCAATAGTAAATGAAAAATATCTGTGAAGAAAATCGAACCAACACAACAACATTAATAGATACAAACATTTCAGAGTGTTTACAGAAAGTGTGTCCAGTGACTATACTATATAATCTACACAAGAGAGCAAGAAAAATAAACTTATTAGAATATTGTGCTCATATAGACTTTGAAATAGACTGCCAAAAAGACATTCAAAAGTGGGCAGATTTAGTCAAAAGAGACTGTTCATATTATACAGCATATCTTGATTGACGGCTCAGTGCCAGCATTTTTCAAGGCTAAGAAGATGGAAACCATACAATTACAAAATATACTTGACAGTTCTCAAAGGTTATCATCCTTAAATGGAAAAGTGTGTTCAAAAGACTTGCTACCAAAACAAAAACCTAAACACAGACAAGCATATATTGTGAACACAGATTCATCGAAAGAACCAGGAGAATATTGGATAGCAATATATTTTAAAGACAATCATTCTGCTATCTACTTTGATTCATATGGTTTACCACAAATAGATAGAGACATATACAATTTCATAGTGAAAAACACAGATTCCTGGACAATAAATACAATGAGACTACAAAGTGAATTTACTGTTGTGTGTGGAATGTACTGTATATTTGCTTTAGATCATCTTGCAAGAGGATATGATTTAGAGACAGTTCTTACTATCAAATTTGATCCAAGAAATTTCCAAGAGAATGATAGAGATGTTCGACGATGGTTTGAGCAAACTTATAGACATTATTTGAAATAACTGTAATAATAATAAATATCAGGTATCAAAACAATCCCACAGAGGTAATTTTTACATTGATGACTTTTTAGTTTTTTAAGTTTATTAAAGTCAATCATCTATTATATAATTTTCGCCAGACATTTGTGTAACAGAGAGATAGGTTTCTTCAGTTATTTTTTATATTTGTTACAAAATCAGATCACTTGAGTGATATCAATTTTTTATCTGACTCCCAAGATTTTTTTTCAAAAAAAATCTTGGGTATCAAATAAAAACTAGCATAAAAAAGAATCTTGATGTAAATAGGTTTTCTCATGGATAGGCAAACTCAGATCTCGGTGTATATATGTTCAGATTTCATTTCATTATAATGATTCAACTTTAAATACAGTCTTGTTTTTTGTTAAAACCTCTGTGATAGTTTTGTCGATTTTGTTAGGTTAGTCCTGTAATCCATTTTTTATCACCGTGTCCCTATTATCTCCCAACAGTAAAAGGAGTTAAAGAGTCACTTCTCTTTTTTCACTGAGAGTATTATGTTTAATATTGTATGCATACTTATCAAAAACTTTTATAGTGTAACCTGATATACAGTTTATACTGTAGAGAAAATTTTGATTGCTAAACATACAATGAATACTATTCTTACTATAGAAAAAACAACTATCACAGATAGTTCGCCCACAACGCGAATCCCTATTTTTATTTTGTGTGTTCTTGTGTTTTATTGTAAGCATAATTTCCATATGCTCACAACAAAACACAAGAAGACACACAAAATGTCATTTCCCATTTATAGAAGTTGTATGCACAGAGTGGAGAGATGACAACCCAAAACCACATGGATAACCCCAAATATAAAATGATTTAAATTAATATAGACATCAGGTCACACTCTAGGGAGGGAACTGTTTTTTTGTCCATGTTTTCCTTTCTGTCAAAGATGATTTCTTGAGTCAGATGATGAAATGTATCCAAATCCTCAACTCACCTTCTTTTTATAGACAATGTGAGGGTCGAAAATGCACTGAAGAACGCCAAGCAACAATTGTATCAAGTGCGGGAAACAATTGTTGACGTCGGACGGCTGTGATAGTAAATGTCGGTTATCAACAATTTTTTCCCGCGAAAATTGTTGATGTCGGACGGCTGTGATAGTAAACGTCTGTTATCTACATTTTTTTCCCGCAAAAATTGTTGACGTCGGACGGCTGTGATAGTAAACGTCTGTTATCAACAATTATTTCCCTCACTCGATAAAATTGTCGCGTGAGCGTTCTTCAGTGCATTTTCGATTCTCGCATTGTCTATAAAATCTAAAACGCATTCCAGACAATTCATTTGATAAAAAGCAATCGCCTGTTCTGCATTCAATCATGGACGAATACAATATATTAGCTGATTTTAACGATTTAATTCGTATTGACAACTCATTGATGACACAGCAGAGAATACCAAACCAAAAGGATACCATACCAAGTGAGAGGGTGAATAATTCTTTTTCACAAGATGAAAAAAATGAAAAAAATGAAACATTATTACAGAAAATCCTGGAGACTTCACAAGACATGAAATCATCTCACCAGAAGATTGTTCTCTTAGCTGATAAGATTACAGTTCCTATAGAATTCAAAGTGTCGTCTCTTCCTTTAACAGTACCATATGAGTTGGCAGAACCGATACCTCAACCTCTGAGAAAAAGGGGACGACAAGCACGAAAACAGTTAGTAACTACATCCACACAAACAGATAAAGTCATTCAACAACCTATTCCAGACAATCAGAGTGAGGAAGAATCTGATGATATTGTTAAACCTAAAAAAGCGAAACGGGTACGATTCGATGGTCATGGGCGATATATGAAAAATATTTTCTCTGTTGAGTGACTTACACTACATCAAAACAAAAACAGCCCTTTCCAGGGTTACCCACAATATTAGAAAGAGATACATCTTCTCATGTACACAACCGAGTCTTTGTTATAAAAAAAGCAGTTCCCTTATCCTCCAGTGAAAACTTATAAGCCAAAAATGTACTATAGGAGTTAGTCATAAGCATGACGCGGGGGTCACTATAGACCCAAGCATTTTTAACACGGCGTTTCCATAGGCCCCATAGGGTTAGTGTTAAATTGTGTAACTTATAGACCCAAGATTTTTAACACTGAATTTCCCATAGACTCCATAGGGTTAGTGTTAAATTGTGAAACTTATAGACCTAAGAACTTATAGGGACAAACCTGAATGTGCTGTGCCACCAGCGCATTCAGGTTTGTCCCTATAAGTTCTTGGGTCTATAAGTTTTACAATTTAACACTAACCCTATGGAGTCTATGGGAAATTCAGTGTTAAAAATCGTGGGTCTATAAGTTACACAATTTAACACTAACCCTATGGGCCTATGGAAAAAGCCGTGTTAAAAATGCTTGGGTCTATAGTGGCACCCCCAACTACTACTATCGCGGTTTAACTTTGTACCAGCACCTAAGGCTAAAACTGGTAATCAAATAAATATACCATCATATAACTGTAATTTTCTTAGGCAAATGAAATTAGCAGAACGCTTTAGAAACTCCAGCGGTCGGAAACGTCCTTTTTACAGAATCATCTGGTTGGTCACCTCCAGATAGTGAAGTAGATCCCGAAATTATTGAGGCTAGCGAACAAATCAACCAAAAGGTGTTCAGCATGAACATACTCTCCGATAAAGACAATTTAACAACTGGTGAACGGAAAGCCCTCACGAAACTTCGGAAAAATAACAAATTAGTAATTAAACCAGACAAAGGTGGGGCGGTAGTTGTTCTACATCGGGATAATTTTATAAAGGAAGCCATGAGACAACTCAGCAATACTAAACATTATAAGAAAATAGATTCACTTATTTGGCCTAGTACGGTAATGTCAAAAAATTCAATAAAATCTTAAAATTTTTCCTCGACGAAGGTCACATTACCAAAAACAATTGAAATATTTGAAAGCTAAGCTCAGTGCTCAAACAAGACAATTTTACATCCTACCAAAGATCCACAAGAAGGTAATCGGTGAAGTCGACCCACGTTGAAGTCGACCCGAGTGAAGTCGACCCAAAAAAGTTAAGTCGACACACTTTTGGTGATCTCGACCCGAAGTGATCTCGACCCGAAAAAAGTTAAGTCTACCCACTTTTAAAATCCTTGAAGTGATCTTGACCCGAAAAAAGTTGAAGTCGACCCACTTTTAAAATCCACTTCAAACCATCTCAGATCCACTTGACACGGACTGGAGACCGCCTCAGGCCCCGTTTGAAAAGGGGGAATATAAGTGATCTCCACCCACTTTTGAAAATGACAAGATACCATCATTAGATTCACTATGGACATTGACCATCTCAGACCTCGTTTGAAAGGGGAACATAAATCAACAACAACAACAACAACAACAACAACAAAAATTTCAAAGCGATTTATTCAGGCCATAATAACACCGTTATAATATTAATTTTCATCGAGCATAAAGAAAGATATAACAAAATTTTGTGACAACATAAAATATAACGTACATTACAGGCCATAATAACACCGTCATAATTTTCAGCAATCAAAAAGCGTGAGATAAATTTCTATCCCTCTGCGTGACGATATGATAATAATAATAACACTTTGGCCAGCCGCTGATTTGTCGCGGTTCTCGGACGAGAAGGCATTGGTTACCCCTGTACTCCCAACTGCCTCCCTATTCCCACGAATCTCCTCTCCTCCCAACACTCGGAGACGAACTGCTTGATGACATCCCTTGCCCAATTCGTCCCAATCTCTCCGATTAGCATATTAACCCTCTCCTTTGAGTCTCCCCCTAACCACATGTCCTTCATTCTCCCATCCCACTTCTGATTAAGCACAAACATGATAAATCGATAACATAAAAACACTGCTCGTTATCCCAAATGTGGGATTGTGACCCCCAGATTCCCGCATCGCGACTATGATAAAGCACAAACATGGTAAAACAACAACATAAAATGATAAAACATATAGCACATCAATAGTCAGTAATATGATACATCAGAAACATAACACTTCGATAATAAAATGGATTAACAGGTAGAATGTTGGGAGCCCTATTTTAAACTTTTCAGTTTTCTCCAATTGAGTATAAAAGGTTATTAAGAGAGATGCTCACTATTTATTCCCACCCGAATGAATGAATGAACGAATGAATGGAAGAATGAATGGACATTCATACCAATAAATAAATAAATAATGAACGGACGAATGAATGAACAAATGAACGAACGATTGAATGATTTGAGCGGCGCTTAACACCAATAAACAATAATTAGCAGTGTTTTCCCCAACTGAACGTTTCACACCAATAAATAAATAATGAATGAATGAACGAATGGAAGAATGAATGAACGAATGAATGAGTAGCGCTTCACACCAATAAATAAATAATGAAGGAACGAATGAATGAATGGACGAATGAATGAACGAACGAATGGATGATTTGAGCAGAGTTTAACAGCAATAAACAATAATCAGCAGTGTTTCCCCCAACTGAGCGTTTCACACCAATAAATAAATAAATAATGAATGAGCGAATGAATGAATGAATGAATGAACGAAGGGAAGAATGAATGAACGAATGAATGAGTAGCGTTTCACGCCAATAAATAAATAATGAAGGAACGAATGAATGAATGGACGGATGAATGAACGAACGAATGGATGATTTGAGCAGCGTTTAACACCAATAAACAATAATTAGCAGAATGTTTTCCCCCAACTGAGCGTTTCACACCAATAAATAAATAAATAATGAATGAGCGAATGAATGAATGAATGAACGAATGGAAGAACGAATGAATGAGTAGCGTTTCACGCCAATAAATAAATAATGAACGAACGAATGAATGCACAAACGAATGAATGATTTGAGCAGCTTTTAACACCAATGAACAATAATTAACAGAGTGTTTTACCAAGATCATCATACAGTTTATCTTGTTCCCTTATAGATGTACCAGTGATGATTTTGAATGAAGGGTTGGTTGTTGTTGTTGTTGTTGTTTCGCTTGTTGATGGAGATGGATCTAGTATTGATGACTCATCTAGTTGCTGTGGAACCACGAAGCTATTGACATTATTTTGAGTGCTATTTCTTACGGTGTTATGCTCAGAATCCAAAAGAGAATTGTGTAATGTGAAACTTGGTACTTCAGTCTCGGCCTGCGAAGTGTTATCAGATACAGTATTATTGTCAACCTGTTCAATGCAGTGATTGCAAATCCAATCAATAGGCCTTCGCCCCTTAACTGCCAACCTGTACGCATCTCGTGTTATGCCAGTACCACACACCCTATGCTGCCATCTGTCACATCTTTCACACTGTAAACCTTCTTGCCGAGGCCGAACACTGTTAGTGCAAACAAGACACACGTCAGGCATGGTTTTTACGATTATGGAATGTTGAAAAAAGAATGAATGAAAGGTTTTAGCGCGCCGAAGGCGCGCACGGACGATGTGGGATTTACAAACCCCTTGCGACCCGGTTAACCTTATTTTTTTTCCCTTGGATCACACAGGCCTAGCTTTCCTATTGCCCAAAATGGAGTCTGAGGGGGTTATGCACGCGGTTAGAATACCCGGCAGTTTACGTTGGAGTGTTAGATGGTCAATACTCAATCCCTCAACGCCTTTAAAACTATTAGATAGCGAGCTCTATTCGGTTCCAGTTCGGCGATGGTAGAGGTTTGAGTCCCACCATGGTGGCGATCCAGAATGTAATGTTGTGCGATGGCAAGTTTAAGGGAAGAAGAGAAAAGAAAACCAAACAGCAACGCCGGTTTGGTAGCGGCCCCGGTATATGGCCTTAGCGGTTACAAAAAAGAAGTGGAGAAAGCTCCAACAGTTTAGTTTTGAAAAACCGGGAGTCATCCATCAAGCCTTCTGGGAGATAGGATGCCGTATGTGATTTTGAGGTATCTGGTTATCCTTCAGGAATTCCAAATGACCTCCTCCACCCCCTCCCCCCCCCCCCCAAAAAAAACCTCTCACTGACACACACCCTCAAGCCCTTAAAAGGGCTGCTAAATCTTTATTCAAATGTTTATTTATATCAAATGTACACTCGTTCCCAGCCAGACAAGCTTGTTTCAATCCTTGCCTAGCGTTTGGTGGTTTCTTGTATATGTTGCAGAAAGGTAGGTTGCACCAATTCCTCCTACGCTTTGTCTACCATTTCCATGCGTCTTCTTGATAAGAGTGTTGCAAGGAAGTTTGAGAATGTTCAGTTAGAAAAGTTATAGGTAGAGAGAAAGATAGGTATCCGCTATTGTATATTGTGCCTGCTGTGTGATTGTTGCTATGGATGGGGTAAGGGGTTTGTTTCTTCGGAGCCCACTCCCCACACGCAGAGTTGCGAGGCAATCCTCACAGACTCAATCCTAAAGATCTCAATGAGTAGCGAGGCAATCCTCACTGACTCCACGCAGTTTAATTAATTGTAAGGGGAGGGAATCGATCACGGATTCGGAGCGAAATTTAAATCACTTTTTGAGATATCGTTGAGCAGAACGGACGTTGATTAATTTTTTTGTTTGGCAAGAAAGTTCTGGAAGTTAACACTAAACTTAAAAAATTGTGCTTAGATAGAAACATTTCCTTTGTTAAATCTTTCAAATCATTTATGGCTAATGGACGTCCAAAGCGAGAATTATTTGCAGAAAAAGATGGTTTACATTTGAATTTTGAGGGAACAAGACGTCTAAGATATTTTTTCATTCAGGTCGTTAATAGGTTATATTGATATCACATGTACATTTCTTATCTATGGTTATAATGTATATTGGTATGAATTAACACTGCTTTCATTTCTTTTCAGTTTTATTCTATACAGTTCGCTTCCTCAAGGGCCATTGGCTCCTTGGGTTGCAGTACAGAGGTTGGAGGTCTGAGTATACACCTCTCTCTCGTTCTCTGTGTAGTTTGTCTTGAAAGGTAAGAGTAGTGTTCTTTCTGCCTGTATGTGATTGTGTTTATTATTTCTTTCTTCACAGCCATAACTTTTTTTTTTTGGCGGCCTTTGGCTTGGTGGTTTTTTTGTCCCAAAAGTATCGCCAAAAACATTCGACGATTGGTATTTAAAGGAAAGAACAACACTTTTGGTTTGGAGGATTTCTTTCTTATAAATCCGTCTTTATAAGGGGTAAAATCTCCCGACAACAGAAATTAAAGCCTTTCAGTTACTTGGCTTTCAGTTAACAGTCATTCATGTGTATGTTCATTTACACATGTTTTGTTCAATATATACACTGACTTAGTATTGCCCCTCCTGCATGATTGTTCTGTAGACAGCATGTTTAATATGTGTCAAATAATTGTGCATGTGTTTAATGTTATTTATTTCAATTTGTGAAACTGTTCTTAATGATATCTCAATCCAGCAATAAATTATTAATTTTTTTTTATTATTATTATTTTTTTTTTCCCTCTTCTGTATTCCACACATGCAATTCTGTTCATTTGCTGCCACGGCATCAAATGAATTAATTGCTTGTTAGGCAATGCAGGTATTGAATTTTTGAATCCTTGATCGATTCACGTGATCAAATTCTGCATTTAACTGTAGCTGAACCTGGTGGAGTTTTGATTGTAAGGGGAGGGAATCGATCACGGATTCGGAGCGAAATTTAAATCACTTTTTGAGATATCGTTGAGCAGAACGGACGTTGATTAATTTTTTTTGTTTACCCTCCCACCCACCCCAATAAGTTTTGATTTCCCCTTTTCAATTAAATGGTTAGAACTTCTTCTTTAGAAGCTTTTTTTTTATGTTTGCATACTCAAAGGTGGGGGTGGTGGTTTTTTGGTTTGTTTTTTTTTGTCCCAACAGTATCGCCAAAAACATTCGACGATTGGTATTTAAAGGAAAGAACAACACTTTTGGTTTGGAGGATTTCTTTCTTATAAAATCCGTCTTTATAAGGGATAAAATCTCCCGACAACAGAAATTAAAGCCTTTCAGTTACTTGGCTTTCAGTTAACAGTCATTCATGTGTATGTTCATTTACACATGTTTTGTTCAATATATACACTGACTTAGTATTGCCCCTCCTGCATGATTGTTCTGTAGACAGCATGTTTAATATGTGTCAAATAATTGTGCATGTGTTTAATGTTATTTATTTCAATTTGTGAAACTGTTCTTAATGATATCTCAATCCAGCAATAAATTATTAATTTTTTTTTATTATTATTATTATTATAATTATTTTTTCCTCTTCTGTATTCCACACATGCAATTGCATAAGTAACGAACCGGTAAAACCACAAAATAATCGGTAATTCGAAAGCCTTGTCCTCAATATAATGATAACATACTACAGACTCAGAGAAAGCATTTTTTTGACACACACTCTGGTGGGTTTTGACGTTTGAATGTAATAACATCAACACAAATTTTTGATGTTCCGGATGTGGCCATGTTTCAACGATGTTTTTCCGGTCATGTGATTACGATGTGGTTCTTACAGAAATACTCAATTTGGGCAATCGTAAAAATGCAAGGACGTGATCACGCCCTTTATTTGTTCGAGACAATGTATGAGCGGATTTGCAAACAGGTGACAGCAAGTACTTGAGCTGTTAATGTCATAACTGCAAAATATGGTTCGAAATTCCCTCTCGTGTTTACAGGCCGTCTGAACTTTTTTGTTGACAAAAAATCTGAATTATTGCGCACTAGAAAGACAACATGAACCACTTGTAAAAAAAATAACCGAGTGTATAAAATCGGGACGATACACATAAAATAAGGCAATATTCATAACAAAGTAAGCAGAATGCTTCAGAAATCACTTTTTCACGAAGTATATTCCAAGTGACCTGGAACTATATTGAGCGTGTTAATTTCCCCCTGTCGCTGCGAAGTTATTTACTTCCTAGTAACCATGGAATTTGAAGGCGGGTATGTTTGATGTCTGCAAAGGACCGATTGAAGATGGGTTGAAAATGATGCATTCGTGCTTTTAAATAAGGTGCGCTTGGACGATGCTGAGAATTTAGTTTTTTCTTGCAACCAACCATAGTAATACAAGCGTCGATCAGTGTCTTTTATGATCGTTTTATACTGACAAATGTGACAAATCTCCTTCACCGGAAACCATCCCCCAATTTGCATATCACAATAAACACAACCGCTGTCACGGAGTGTCAGCGTGGCCGTGTGGTCAAAACCGAAACGAATTATCGAATGCACGGTCAATATTAGCTGCAATTGGCTTTTAAATAAATGAAATATTCGCAATTTCTTCATTATTCACGCCGAGTTACTTTTTAACCAAACCACATGCGTTCAGTTTCGTTTGTCGGCATCAAACTGATATTGTTTGTGGTAATTAAAATTTAAATAGTACGAGAAGGCGAAGGAAGCCAAATATTTTCCATCATCTATTATTTAATTCAAATTGATAATTTCTTTTATTTTACTGAAATTCTGAACTGATAAGGTGGGTGTGTTGCGATTATTATGCCCCAGACCTGGAAGTTGGAAAATCAAAGGTGCATCTAGGGCTGTGCAGTGGTGACCCCTGTCCTCTTAATCTTAGTCTTACCCATTCATCATTACATGTACCAACATTCCCCCTTGTATCTCAACCATTGCTACTCCAATTTGAAGGATATTTGGTTTTGTGATCGAGCATCATGGGGAAACAATGCCTGTGTAGCTGCTGTAGCATGTGTTTCTTCCCACATTTTTTCAGAGTTGTGGTACTTTTTCACTCTTTAGAGCTAGAAAATTTTGTTTATAACTAGTTGATTTGTTACAATTTGTTGCAAAGTGCCTGCTAATACCCTCAATTGTATTGCTACAGAATTTTCTGCTGAAGATTTTGTTCCTATTACTTATCAAGCAACAACCTAATGAATATTCTGTATAAAGCCACCAATCTGATGTTTGACACTTTTATCGGAGCTGTTTTGAAGGCTTATCGAACTCAAAATGTTGATTATGGCAGGACTTTTCTATTCACCCATTAATCAATAAATTAAGTGTTATAGTTGGAAGTAAGAAGCATGAAAGGTCCAGAACTAAAACTCTAAAAAAAATGTTTTGCAATGTAACATGATTTTTGCAGATACACTTATTTGGAGGTTTACCTGTCTGATAGTGTTTGGAACATGTGTGGCCAGGATCTTCAAAAAGAAAAAAGAGTTAAACTTTGAAAAAAGGCATATGCCTTGAGTGCCGGAGGTAGAGTCATACAAGGAAGAGCCCTCCCCCTCCCCCCGAATTTTTTTGTGTCAAATGGAGCTCACTTGTCATCTTTTGGGGATTGCTTTGTGTACTGCGTTCTTGAAAAAAATATGTGAGACCCTCTGGTTGTGCCCTTCTGATCTCAATATGTCAATAAGCCTCCTTGGGGAAAGTACATGCAATAATGGTTATGTAAGGTTGATTTGATGTGTTTTGAATAACAATGTACTTTTAAGTACATTAGACGGTTTATTGCAGTGACAGGTTACAGTTACCCTTATTTCTTCTCCAACAGATATCATGAGTGTATTGGTGTCCAAGAGTTAAACAAAGCTAATATACTTATTGATAAACCAGACAAATTTAACAATTTAATCACTATCAAATTGATGCATGGGATAAAAGGGGTTACAGTGCAAGGGGTTTGTAAATATATTTATTCAACTACAATGTATGACTTTGCAGTGCATTCTACATAGGAGAATATCATATTTTCTTTCCAAACCATTACAGTAACACATACATCTTGATATTGGGAGACACTCTTTTGTCCTTCCATACTTCTTCTGCTGGACTCCTTCAAGTTGACCTTTGTTGAACTCCCCAAATCAAAACATAAACAAAAGAAAATGTCTGCCTTCAATCAGTGAGCACTCCACTTTTAACATTTGGTCTCAATCTTCATTACTTTCATGAATTAGGAAAAGATTTCTTCGAGTATGTACTTAAATGTTTATAGAATACAGCTGTTATTTTATTTTGAGGTATTTTATTGTAAAAATTTTGTTCTCTTACTTATGCCATAGCAGATTTTCAGGTGGTGCTATTTACTCATGGCAGCAGTTCCATGGCAAATTTCAGTTTCCACATGTTCTATGTTTCATTCCAAGCATTTTGGTATATAATTTATTGGGGTTATTCATTTTGGGCCTTTTTTAGACTTGAAAGAAAATTACATGAAATTTGACCCCAAAGTTAGGTTGGACGTCCCCTTAAGGACAGAACAAAGGGATTGCTCTATCAAAGTGAGTCACTGCTGACCATTCTTTTTTATCGAATGAAACATTAAAGTAATTAGCCGCTTTTCATATATCATTGACGCCGACAAACAGCGGAATGTCCTAAGCTGTCTTTTTTTCATAAGTTAGCTAGTAAAACATAAACGAATGCGGACAGGGGTCTTAAAAGAATAAATTCCACTTCTGTTGAGTTACAACAATTTCTAACAGTAACCAAGACACTTTTAGATAGGGATGGAGATGGCTTTCAATAAATTTTAAAAGTGGGTCGAGATAACTCTTTTCGGGACGAAATCACTTCGGGTCGAATTCACTTTTTTGGGTCAAGATCACTTTTTTGGGACGACTTCACTTTGGGTCGACTTCAACGTGGGTCGACTTCACTGCTATTCCACAAGAACCGTTCTTCATGGACGGATGACGTAACTCCACCCGGGAGGCCAACTGTATCAGATTGTAATTCGGAATCTTATGCGATCTCGGAACTAATTGATTGTTAGCCCAAGAACATTAGGTTTCACTAGGGAAAAAAATCGGAGAAAGCTGATTTTTTTCAGGGAATGTCGAGTACATGTCACTGAACGATTAGACAAAAGTCCCCTAAAATCCCAGTTGAGCTTTTTTTTCTACAGCCTTTTTTCGAAAACGCGTTTGAAAAAATTTTTTAAAAATCGCACGAACTTTGTAACCTCGAATTGATCCAACTGTATTTTTTGTTTACGCGTATTTCGAGCTACATAATGTCTAATATACATTTACCTAGAGGAAAATGTGCATTCTGTGACAATTTCTGCGAAAAATTATTGAAAATTCACAAAAAAGTATCGTATTTACGCAAAAAATGACGATTTTCCTAACGGATTTGCCCAAAGGGTCGTAGTACAGAACGGGATGTTAGTTGGACAGACGATAAAAAATCCACCACCATTTGAAGACTTTTATCATTGCTTACAAAATAGACATTATGGAAGACCCCCTCTGCTTCTGGCCGAGTTCCCCTTTTGGCATAAAATTCGTCAGCATGAGAACTCAACTATTTTCGGGCTTGGGACCGAACAGACACGTCTGTGTCTGGCAGCATTAGATCAATAAATAATATTTACAGAATGCACAAAAATCAATAAATAATATTTACAGAATGTACAAATCAATCAACATGGATTAAGTTACATTGACTATTATCAACGCTATATACAGAAATGACATGACCTATATACATATTATTCATCGAACTCAGAAATTTCTGTCAGGACAGTGTTTCTGTGGTTGTTAAAAGAATCCGAACTGCAATTACACAAACCTGAGCAAGAGAGTCCTGCCTTCTTACACCCACACCTTTTTGTACAAGCACTCTTGCAACCACAACTGATCAGATTCAGAAGGTTATCGGGGGCACATGGCTTTGTGGCTGCAGTCGGTACAAGAAGTCCATTGTCTAGCGACCACCCCCAATCCGTCGGAGGAAGCGAAGTGCTCAGCCATTGTTGGACCTGGAGATAACATCTGTAGACATGTTGTTGTGCAGCATCGCTGCTTGGTGGGAGTGAGGCTAGGTCGATGGGTTTATTCAGTTTAGATTTTGCTACATAACGCTTGTAAGTAACATATCTATATTGGTCGAGAGAGGAAACAGTTTTACTCCCGTATAAGATCAGGAGAAGTTGTTCCCCGGCAGCGGCTACTGCACTTGGTGTACTGTCATCCGCCAAAATTGTGTTGACATACTGTTGTGAGTCGCTAGTAACATCGGAGACAATTGTACTGAATACTTTCTTCTTACCAACTCGAAAGAGTGCAGAAGTAGTGTCGCAACCACTTATAGAATGTGCTACAAGGAGGTTGCTTCTATGGTCACCCATTTTGGTTGCTATTTCACTAACTGAAACTAGTGAGTTTGGGGTAATGGAATACATCATGTGAATATTACATCCCGGTTGAACTCGAGAGGTAAGAATGACTAACAAGTCTGTGTCTGTTCCCACAACGACAACATTGTTGTCATCTTGAGCGATGTCAAGTGCAGTTTCGGCTATCAGTACATCAGCATCAGCCTCGGCCTGCTTGGACTGAATATTGATAGCAGATAGCTCCTGCATTAGAAGATCGATCAGTTGGGTTTTGTTCTTGGCATTTGCAAGGAAATCGGATTGGGGTGTGGTGGCTGGTAACTCGGGTGAGATATTGATATCAATGGAATACCTGTCTTTAGATCTACGGGCTTGTTCCATGCCCTTTGTCGACATTGTACAAGCATAAGCATCAAAAACAACCACGACGTTCGCCCCAAAATGTCTCAATAGATAATTGGAATATGATGTACATATGTCCTTATATGACGACTGTTTAGGCCATACAACTGCCCTCAATAAAAATCCACCATCTACAACAAACAGAGAATGTTCTGGGATTTTAGTTTGCTCGGAACCGTATGTTTTGAGGATCTTACCGAGCGTGCTTTTCTGTGTCTTCCTCATTCCAGCAGAATCAAACAATGCTGGTGGTTTCGGGGCGAGTTCATATTTGAGATACTCTTCCATCTCTGCTTGTGACTAAATAACACATGTGATGCGGTTGAACAGAATTGTGGGGTCAATCACTACCTTACTTCCACGGACTTTGATGTTATTTGCCATCGATGCGAAAGACTTCACAGTGTCAACACGTCGTAGTTTGATGCTGTTGAACGTTTTGCTTACAACATTCGATACGCAACATTCACCAATTTTGCGAACTTGGTCACAGTTCACAGTTTCGTCGGCCACAAGCCCGGTCGCTATAGAGACTAATTGTAGTGGATCTCTATTCTGAAAGGGGGAATGCACTCTGAGCCAGTTCAATAATTTGGTGATATCATTGGCATCAGTCAATTGTGAACTTTGACGGAGATCCCGATGTTGTTCGCCATGACCAATGTGAACATGAACAAAATTTTCGAGAGCATTACATATCGGAAGGCAAAGAGGTAGTCCATGTACCCATTTCGCAACAGTGCTATCGGTTATTCCCCTGCCATGTGTGAGACCACCAGGGAGCTTGAATATTCTCATTAAACACTGCTCTATGGTCTGATCAGAATATATCCCGTCCCAGAATTTATCTG
Source organism: Pictodentalium vernedei (assembly GCA_031216915.1). Lineage (NCBI taxonomy): Eukaryota > Metazoa > Mollusca > Scaphopoda > Dentaliida > Dentaliidae > Pictodentalium > Pictodentalium vernedei. Next base: position 435,918,503 of record CM062296.1, on the reverse strand, counting down.
AGCGCCTTATGGTAAAGTAACCTTTCTCAGTGAACAACTTCAAATCATCCTGTTGCATTATTTCTGTTAGCTCATTCATCTGCTGCAAATAGAGATGAGAACTTTTTGCGTATGCAAAATGACCACCTGCGTGAAATACTGGAATCATATTGCGAACACAATATGTGTGGAGTTCCCAGTCGCCTGTGCGCTCTGCTCTCAAGAACAACTGGAGAAGACCTATTTGCTCGTAGTATTGTACCCAAAGCTTTCCTGTGCGTCCTTCGGACGCATTCTGGAGCAGTTCGTGTAATTTTGACAGTAGATGGTTGACATTTTCTTGATTGACAGCGTCAGCTGTTGTACAGTCACCTCTGGCAAGTCCACAGAATATTTCATTGACTTCTGTGCAGTCTATGTTATCTAGTGTTCGGCTTTCTTCAAACACAAGTTTTGTAATGGCAATTTGTGTTAGCAAATGGGCACGAACTGCTCTTGAATATGCATGACCACTGATCAAATGATGGATTGACCCACCAGCATAAACAGTCCCCCAAAGTTCATCCAACATGCCAATGCATCTTGAGTGTAGGCGAACACCACATTATGTGATTTAATCGAACATGGAAATTGAAACAATGATGCTATAATACGGTATTTGAATGAGAAAAGTCGATGCCGTTTGAATTTGAGTTTAGGGGGTATGGTTAATATTTCACACGTTTCACCAGTTCATTATGGAATAAATGACTATTGTTATATATCATTATAAAGCCACTGCTTTTCTGCAATTTTTGATATATAATTTAACTCCCAAAGTAGTCGTAGATTTGATTTAATGGACGTTGTGTACCGTTGTGTGTATGAAAACAATAATTTTTTTTTCGTAATTTTGTACATTTTCGTGAATATTTCACCATTGAGTATGAGGATTGGTACAAAGTTGGCATTTTCTGTTGGGGATATGTATTCTCAATATAATTCAGCACGATAATTATGTTTCTCACCCTACTAAGGCGAATAAGAATGAGAAATATGGAGCTGGGTCGAATTTTTTTAAAAATTTTTTTTTTCATCAAAAATACGCTATAACTAAAAAAGCTCAACTCGGATTCGCGGGGACTTTTCACACTTTATCCGCAATGTGTGTCCCGGAAACATATAAAAAAATCAGCTTTCTCCGATTTTTTTCCTTACTTTCTCATTTTTATGTCTAATGTGCCTGGACTATATCATCTGAAACCTATAGCAAACAGACATCCGAGCTATCTAAAAACATACACAGGATTTCCTGTAAAAAATTTCTAAATTAAAAATATCGAAAAATGCAATTCTGGTTACTTTGGATATCGAAAGTATGTATGTATACGAACATTGATATTGATAAAGGTGTTAAATCAGTTAAAAATGCATTTGAAAAAAAATATCCGGATGCAAAACGACCGGATGAACAAATTTTGGATCTTTTAGAGCTGAGCTTAAAAGGTAATGACTTTCAATTCAATGGAGAATATTTTCTACAAATAATGGGTTGTCCTATGGGTAAAAGATTCAGTCCTAATTTTGCAAGCATTTATGTAGCGGAATGGGAGGAAAATGCCTTAAGCAAAATTGCAAAGCATCCTCTCGTATATCTCAGATATTTAGATGACATTTTTATTATTTGGGAACATTCAAAAGAAGATTTTGATGAATTTTTAGAAATTTTGAACAATCACGATCCAAATATTAAATTGAAAGCTACTATCAGTGAAAATTCTGTTGATTTTCTCGATGTGACCGTGTATAAAGGCAAGCAATTTTAGGCGTCCGGTCATTTAGATTATAAAGTATATTTTAAACCAACTGATTCACATCAATTGTTGCACACAAAATCATTTCATCCTCAACATACATTTAAAGGTATCATCAAATCACAGCCCATTCGTTTCCACCGCAATTCAAGTGATATGGTAAATTTCAATGAGGCTTGTTCTACTCTATTTGGCGCCCTCAGATCGAGAGGGTACTCGCTGCGCCTTTTGCGTAGCCTGAAATCCCAAACCCTGAAAAAGCTCGAAAGTCCAGCTGAAACTACCGATTTCGAACCACTGAAGATTGAACACAACAGACCGTTGCAGAATGGTAGTGGCGCGGTATTTAATTTCAAAAAGCCTCGTTGTAGACTGCATACTTTTATGCCTGATCAGAAAGAGGAATTTTCTTCCGAACAAACGAAAAATCATTATCAGATCCGTAACCCCCTCCATTGTGATTCACCAAACATTATTTACCTTATCACTTGTAAGCGATGTCGGAAACAGTATGTTGGTCAAAGTGAAAATCCTTTCCGAGAACGTGCTACTAAACACAAACAGGATATAAAACATAATGCTGATGCCCAGTAGCACAATATTTTAACCTTCCTGGCCTTCTTTGGACGATTTCGAAATCCATCCTATTCAACAACCACCAATTAAAGACACATTAGAAGAAACGGATGAATTTAGAATAAAACGTGAAGCTTTTTGGATCAATACACTTCAAACCCTCTGGCCATTTGGTGTGAACATATCAGAGGGAGAATGCGAAAGGAGGTCCATCATTCCTTTCACTTTAACATACAACAGAATGGCAAAAATATTAAAAGATGAATTCAATTTAACCAATGCTAAATTAAATGAACCTTTGAATCTTCGACCTGTCATCGCCTGTAAGAAAAACAAAAGCTTGTGTAACATCCTTGTAAGGACTAAATTAGAGCCCATCAATGAATAACATCAATTATTGCCAGTCAGTTTAACCAGTTCCTAAGCACATCACTTAGTTTAAATCAATTTTGTGTAATTTTTTGTCATGTTTGAAACCCATCAGAGTTCAGTAAATGAAAACAATTTTTCGGCGGCATATTAAAAGAAAAAAACGTTTCAGTATGAAATAATAATAACTCTTTGGCCAGCCGCTGATTTGTCGCGGTCCTCATAAGAGAAGGACATCATTCCCCCTGCACCCCACCCCCTCTTCATCTCCTCTCCTCCCAGCATTCAGATATAAACTGCTTAATAGTGTCCCTCACTTCCTCTTTTTCAATTTCTTCAGTAAGCATTCCTACCCTCTCCCTCGTGTCCCCCTTCAGCCATCTATCCTTTGTTTCTTCACCCCACTTCTGCATTATTCTTCCAGTAAATTTTATTCTATGAGGTATATACTGTGGGCATTCCAAGAGAAAATGTTCCAGGGTCTCCACTACTCCAGAGTGGCACATTTGGCATCCCCTTTCCCCATCTCTCCCAATTTTTCCCCGAAGCTCCAGTGATCTTGATCTCAGTTTGAACAGCAGTGACCCTCCAAAGGTGCCATCTAGGTACTTCTCAAAAGCTGGCTTTCCTTTATATTGTAAACCCTGCAGTGATCTTTTCACGCTAACCCCTGCTTGCCAGTTTCGATTGCAATCTTCCATGACTCTCTCTTTGACAAACCTTTTGCCTTCTTTCATTCCAACTTCTATGTTTGTGACCTCTATAGAGTAATTGTCCATTAGTTCCCTCACATGTTTTGACCACCCCGTTTCTATATTAGAATTCCAAATGGTATCGAGCATCAATTTGCACCACCGGTTGTCAGGCAGGTTTCTCAAGTAGTCAAAGTAACACAGTTTTCCCAGATCTACCCTGTCCTTGATTTTCATCCACCAAGCTCCCTCCTTACTGCTTCCAAAGCTGCAGCATTACTCGACCCTGTTATCCATCTGCCGGCATCATTCTGAGTACTTTCCAACTTCTTAATTACGGTTTGGTTTACTGGAATCACGTCCGTGCCATACGTTATACTTGGTAAACCCACCCTCTCCCACAGTGTTTTCCCCACAAAGACCTTGATGAAACTATTTTTCCCTAAAAGTTTTAGTTGGTTCAGAATTCTTTCCCCCTTCAGAATCAGTTTGGCTGAGTAATTTCTGTACACCCCTCTTCCCGTTATATTTATGCTTACCCCTAGATACTCATACTCTCCCGTTTCTCCTACAGTGATTTGTTTGCTTTCCCCTTCGGGGATTGTGAACTCCCCCACTCTCCATCTCTTCGTCATATCTACCTTGCGTCCAACGGGTATTACCTTGCTTTTATTTTCATTTAGTTCGAGCCGCCAAGTGTTCCCATATCTACCAACAATTTCCAGCAATTTCTCTAGCCCCTGTTCAGTTCTAGACATTAACACCATGTCGTCCGCAAAGAATAAGCCTGGTATCTTTATGTCTCCAACATTTACCCCCTCCGCACTCTGAATTAGTTCGTCCCCTAAATCTTTAACATACAATGCAAACAATGTAAAGAGCTTGGAAATGTTACAGAACGATGCAGGCCGATGGATAACGGGGTCGAGTAATTCCGCAGCGCTAGAAGCAATCAGGGGTGAGCTTGGGTGGATGAGGATCAAGGACAGGATAGACCTGTTGAAACTCGGCTATCTTAATTATTTGGTGAATCTCCCCGACAGCCGATGGTGTAAAGTAATGTTCCTGCGAATTTTCAACTCAAATATCAAAACGGGGTGGATGGTCCAAGTGAGGGAGCTAGTAGAGAACTACTCATTGGAGATCTCGGACCTGGACGTTGGGGCAAACCAGGGTAAAAAAATCGTCAGAGAAAGGGTCATGGAGGATTGTAACCGTAATTGGCGAGAGGGGGTCAAATCAAAGAGGTCTTTGGGTGGCCTGCGTGATAAAGAGAGGCCAGGTTTTGAAGAGTACCTTGATGGCACCTTTGGGGGGTCACTGCTGTTCAAGCTGAGGTCGCGATCCCTGGAGCTGAGGGGAAAAATTGGGAAGGACGGCGAAAGGGAGTGCCAGATGTGTAACTTGGGCATGGTGGAGACCCTGGAACACTTCCTTCTAGAATGCCCAAAGTATGAGTCTAAAAGAATGAGATTCACTGGGAGTATAATGGGGAAGTGGGATGGGAGAATGAAGGACATGTGGTTAGGGGGAGACTCAAAGGAGAGGGTTAATGTGCTAATCGGAGAGATTGGGAAGAATGGGGCAAGGGATGTCATCAAGCAGTTCGTCTCCGAATGTTGGGAGGAGAGGAGAAGCGTGGGAACAGGGAGGCAGTTGGGGTTTCAGGGGTAACCAAGGCCTTCTCGTCCGAGAACCGCGACAAATCAGCGGCTGGCCAAAGTGTTATTATTATTATTATTATATTAAACAAAATCGGTGAAAAGATACACCCCTGCTTGAGGCCTATATCCATAGGGATTCGTTTTGTAGTGATACTCCCTAGACTGAGTTGGCTTTGCACATCTGTATACAGTGCTTTCATGATTCCCACAAAGTCACCCCCCCTCCCCCAAGCCCCCCCCCCCCCCCCCCAGTCCGATGCTCTCGAGCTTTCGCCACATACCTTCCCTCCACACTCGGTCGTACGCTTTTTTCACATCCAGAAATGCCAGAAACATCTTTTTCTTTTCAGCCTTTGTTGATTCTATCAGCTGGGTGAGTGTAAACAGGTGATCAGTGACTCTTCGTCCTTTCCTGAAACCATTTTGAATTTCTCCTAAAAAACCCTTCTCTTCAATAACTTCCTCTAGTCTACCGTATATGACCTTACAGAATACTTTTCCGATGTTACTACTAACTGATATCCCCCAATAGTTATCTAGAACTTCCTTATCCCCCTTTTTGTGTATGAACGACACCTTACTTTCCCTCCACTCTCTGGGGACCTCTTGCTTTCGCAGAGCCAGGTTGAAAAGGTTTGTTAGGACTTCAATAAGTGCCTCCCCTCCATTTTTGAGGAATTCGTTCGGAATTTCATCAGTCCCTCCCGCTTTACCATTTTTTAATTTCGAGACCACGTTCCGCACTTCCTCTGCCGTTATTTCGCTACATACACGATTGGATAGGTTCTCCTCCACCAGTGTATTTCTTTTTGGTGGGGACCCACTGCCCATCGCCTATCGTTTATCTTTTCCCAGTGCTTGACTAACTCTGAAGCGATACGGCCTTTATCTTCTGTACTTTCCCCATCCACTTTGATACTCTGCACACTACTTTTCCCCCGTTTATTTACCCAGTTCCAAAATACGTTTGAGCTCGAACCCCCCGTTTTCTTTATTGTTCTGGCAAGACTGCAATTGCGCTCCTTCCTATTATTATTCTTTATCTCATTCACCTTTTTCCGTGCCAGTTCATATTCTCCTTTCATTAGTCTCGTGTCATTGTTATCCACCCCTTTAAGCTTCCTACTTCTTCTGTAAGCAGCGCATTTTACCTTCCTTTCTTTTATAGCCTTTTTCAGTCCCTCGTTAACCCTGTATCCAAGCTCTCTCGTTGGGACCCTCACCCTTCCTATACAATCCCTCCCTGCCTCTGTTAGGCTATTTACTATGCCATCTGAAATACTCTGGACATTTGCATCCCTAGGTATACATTCAAGATTTGGTTTTAGTTTTTCCCGAAACTGATTCCAGTCGGCTCCTTGTTTTAGTCCCCAAACTTCCTTGAAGGTATTTCTGTCTCTATTCGTCTTTTTGCCCATAATCTTAACTGTTATCAGGTTGTGATCACTACCCAAGTCATTTTTTCCCTCGTCATCTATTTCTACATCTATAACCTCCCTCCATACGCTAATGTCAGTGAGTATATAATCAATTATTGTTTTCTTATCGTTCCTCTCCCAGGTCCATTTACCCTTACATTTCGCATCCCTGTTCAGGATCTTTAAACCAAGCTCTTTTGATAGGTCCAACATCTTCCTCCCATTCGTGTTAATTTTCCTATCACCTCCCTGTATGCCCTCCTCCTTATCCCCGATGTGCCCATTGAAGTCCCCCATTAGGACAATACTGAACCCTCTGCTTCCAAGCTCTGTGATATTCGATCTAAGAGTTGTATATATTGAATCATTCCACTCAGGCTTACTTCCCTCCACTGCTAAGTATACAACACCAACGGCAACACTCCTGCTTCCTAACTTGATTTTTGCCCATACTATTTCGTTGGATACTGGAATCTGAGTCCTTGCTTCTGTGAGATCTGTAATCAATGAGGGCTGTAATTCCTCTTTAGCGTAGATGCCAACACCCCCACCCCGTTTCTGACCCTCAGTTCGCCCAGCTCCTATCCACACGCAACCCTTCATCTGATCAACCCGCTCATCCCGTCGTATCCACGTCTCACTTAGACCCATTATATCGAAGTCTCCTTCGTCCATCATTGTTGATATTTCGCTTACTTTCTTGTGCAGACCCTGGATGTTGCAGTACCCAAACTTAATGAATCTTTGTTTTTTTGTCATCACTGGCACATTATTATAACCCTGGTATGTCCCTGTATTGTGCATGTTTGTTGTTCTTCCTATGTTCCCAGCATTTGTGCCCCTCTGGGTTATCGGCTGTGGTCCCCTACCCCCCTTTTCTCCAAAAAAGGCCCAGTCACCTGTAAATTTTTTTGGCCCAACAGGTCTGTACCCATCCTACTTAAATGCAATCCGTCTCGCCCATACAACTCTCCTTGTCCCCAGAATGAATCCCAGTGGTCAATGAAATGTATTCCCAAGTCTTTGCAGTGCTCTTCCAGCTCCTCGTTTAGTGCCATAATCCGCGAGTTCCTCTCATTCCCACCACCCATAACGGGGAGCACCCCTAAAACGATGGTCCGAGCATTCCTGCTAAGTAGCTTACTAATTAGGTCCTTGTATGTGTCCACCAAACGAACTGATTTCCTCTCCCTGATGTTATTGGACCCCACATGTAATACCACTACCGGATCAGGCCCCGACCCAGCTACAATACCGTCCACTCTATCCCTAAGGTCCTCCACTTTAGCCCCCGGAAAGCACAGAACTGTTCTATTTTTACTGTCCGGACCACAGACAACCTTGTCGATCCCCCGAACTGTGCTACTTCCCGCAACCACCAACTTACTTTTGGCCCTCGCCCTATTTATCTCCTCTAGTCTCCTATTGTTTACAGCGTCCTCTTCCTCTCCAACAGCCCCACTCGGAATCAATATCGGTATCGGTATCTTTGACCTAGGATTACTCCTATCCTTGTCCCTCCGTCTCTTTCCAGGCCCTGAACTACCTGGACTACTCCCCTGGTCTTCTCCCGTATCCCTCCTCCTTTTTCCTGGCCTAGACCCCAAGCTACTATCTGTTGCAACTACCTCCATCTCCCCCTCTGTCTCTTCCGAATCGAGCACATCAAATCTGTTTCTGGTGCTGCACTCCCCACTGCCTTTAGACTTTACACCCCTATCTACCTGCTTCTCTGGCCCCCCTTTCCTACCACTTTTGATAGTCCACGCCAAACGCTTTACAGCATTGCTCCGGCCTGGGCCCCCCTCATCTGTCCTACGTACTTTTCTAGCAGCCCCCACCTCATCACCTACCTCATTCACATCAAAGGTTCTACCCCCATGTTTCCTCTTGGAACCACCGACAACCTTCCATCCTTCTCGGAAAGCTACTTTCACAGGCGTAACTCCAGACAGCCCCGCCCTACCAAGTTTTCCCTTCAGCTCAGCAATCTCCCCCTCAAACTCAACAATTGTCTCAAGTAGGCGGAGGATTTCCTGGCAGTTTGCACATACCTCTCCATATCCCATCGAGCGACAGTCCCCATACATCATAGAACACTGTTTACAAACTTCAAGCCCAATATCGCCATCGGTGGCCCCACCAACCAGGCTCTGGCCGACACCCCCAGTGACCTCTGTCTGCACACCAATACTTACCCGTTGGCACCGTTGACCTGGACCGCGATATTACACGTATTTACCTCCATACTTACCTCCGTCTGAACAGACTTGCTCGCCATCATCAAGACAAAATTACGCGATCGGACAGGGAAAACTGTAAACACGCGACAAAAGGCAACGCGACGAACCGTTCGACAACTTAGCGCTCACAGTTTTATTTAAGACCTCCTAACTTTGTCCCAGTTACTATACTAAACTAACTCCCCACAAATTTGAATAAAATAACCTGAAAATGAAATATATATGATTAGTAAACAATAAAAATACTTAATTTCGATTCGTAACCAAGGAGACTTCTTCTGTGTACTTCAAGTGGCAAAGGGCATACAGGAGCTAAAGAGAGGGAATCGAGCATGTTTATAGACTGGTAGATTATATGAAAACGGCGTTCAGTCAAAATGAAATAGGAACCGCGCTATTACTCGACGTAGAAAAAGCGTTTGACTCTGTCTGGCACAATGGCATGAGATACAAACTAGCTAAAATGGGGCTACCTACCAAAATTCTAAGGATCATATCATAATTTTTATCTGATCGAAAAATCAAAGTGAGGGTCAACCGCGAAGTGTCAGCCGAGGTAAAACTCGAAGCGGGCACTCCACTGGTTTCGGTCCTCAGCCCGCTTCTATTTATAATATATGTGAATGACATTGACAAACTAGGGAAGAACCATGTTGAACTATCTCAATTCTCAGACGACAAAGGAATGTGGACGGCCAGTAAGTCTGGAAACATAATAAAAAACCGCCTGCAGGATACCATCCGCGACCTGCAAGACTGGTGCGCTCTGTGGCGCATCAAGCTAAATGCCACGAAAACACAAAGAATCACATTCTATAAAAAACAAAGGAAAAAGCCTGTCCCCAATATTGAGCTTAAGCTTTACGATCATAAACTTGAAGCTAGTAATGAGGCAAAGTTTCTGGGATTCAACTTGGATAGCAGTCTCAATCTAAACAATCAGATAAACTCAGTCACCGTCAAAGCCACTAAACGCATCAATTTCGTGAAAATGATTAGAGGTAAAAATTGGGGAGCCAATAAAGAAATTCTTCTCAATCTTTACAAATCATATATACGCCCAGTACTAGAGTATGGAGCCATAATAACAAGTGACCTGAATAAAACCAACATTGAAAAACTCCAACGGGTCCAAAATCATGCCTTGCGCGTGGCTCTGCGCAAGCCCACGTGGACATCGATAAAACAACTTCACGAGATAGCAAAAATAGACACTATAGCAATGCGCTTAAAAGATCTTCAAAGCAAAACTCTAAATAGACTTCAAGACAGCGAATTAATAATAGAACTCAATGCGCATCGCGTCCTCAATAGGAAAACTAAATAATCTGGGGCATGTCTATCGAAAGGGTTAAAGATTATATCATTGTGATGGGGTGAGCCAGGCATTCTGTGACCTAAATTTAGAACTGGCTGCGGGTGACACGATACGCACGAAAGCTTGCCTCTGTTACCAGTGGGAGTTGCAAACAGCGAGGAAAATCTCCACCTGCTGCCGGGTCTCCCCTCCCTGAGATATAAATCTCGGGGAAAAAAAGCTGGCTTCCCCATCCAAAAGGACGGAAAAGTTGTAAATTAAAAACCGAATTGCTCTAATTTCCAGCTCTCTATCTTTTCTACCTCCTCTATCTCATCAGACACACGACCAAACTGAATAACAAACTATGAGGGATTGAAACAATCCTCAAGCAAAGATGAGCAGAAAACATAACAAGACCAAGGCAAGGACTGAAACAATCTTGCCAACAAACAGCCCTTTTGAGGGCTTTTTTGTGGGTGGGAGGGGGGGGGGTGTTGGAGGTCATTTGGAATTCCCGAAGGATAACCAGATACCTCAAAATCACATACGGCATCCTATCTCCCAGAAGGCTTGATGGATGACTCCCGGTTTTTTCAAACTAAACTGTTGGAGCTTTCTCCATTCCTTTTTTGTAACCGCTATGGTCATATACCGGGGCCGCTACCAAACCGGCGTTGCTGTTTGGTTTTCTTTTTTCTTTTTCCCTTAAAATTGCCATCGCACAACATTATATTCTGGCTCGCCATCATGGTGGGACTCAAACCTTTACCATCGCCAAGCTGGAACCGATTAGAGCCCACTCTCTAATAGTCTTAATGGCGTTGAGGGTTTGGTCTTTGACAATCTATCACTCCAATGCAAACTGCCGGGAATTCTAACCGCGTGCATACCCCTTCAGACCCCATTTGAGGCAATAGGAAAGCTAGGCCTGTGTGATCCAAGATCCAAGTGAAATAAAATAAGGCTAACCGGGTCGCAAGGGATTTGTAAATCCCACATCGTCCCAGCGCGCCTTCGGCGCGCTAAAACCTTTCATTCATTCATTCAAAGTTGGAATCATTTTCCTCAAAGTCTCTTTGAAAAAGCCAAACCAAGCGAAACGCGTCGAGACAGACGGATTATTTTCTACCTTTGCTGAAGACTACAACCAATCCAGGTATCTTCTCTAATAGGTAATATCTAGATTTCATTTTAATTTATTTCATTTCTTCATTTGAATTTCATTTTAAATTCATCTACCTATTATTCTTCAAATGGCTCAAAAAAAAGACAGAAGCATCTGGAAGAGGCCAGGAACAATCGTTCCAGGCCTATTCTAGATTGGTCAAGGCCCTTTTCCAGGTGATTCAGTGTATGCACCATATTGGGCTCCTAGAGCAGCATTTGGCCAACCGGGATTTCCCGAAACAGTTGGAGAAGAAAGTAGATGAGTTAGGTGGCTTTCTAAAGCCGGCTCTTCCCACCCCACACATTTTTTCTGTTTTTCGACAGATTAGTGTGGGATGGGCCAACCAAACGTTAAATGCTTTAGTTGAGCATTACAAGATAAATTTAAACCAGTTGAAGTCTAAGATAACTTTGGCTATGCGACCACCTCCTGGACTCGAAAAATTAGACTTCAACAGCGCTTCGGCGCGTGCCTTGATCTGGGCTCAAAAATACTTTAAAAATAAGTTGACAGATAAGACGATTTCGGCCTATGAGTCTTACATTTCGGAACTTCGCCCAGCGTCTGGAGTAAGGAACAATACGAGAGGGAGCAAGCATACTCCGGCCCGTGTTGTCCCTCTACCCCAACGCGAAAAGCAAAATAAGAAAAGATCAAGGCAAAGCACTTCTCCCTCTTCTTTTCCTTCTACTTCTTCTTTCTCTCAGAGTAAGCGCCTCAATTTGCAAACATCTCCGGTCCATATTGTGACTGAAGATGCTCGCAAATTGAGTAACGCTGTCTCGCCTCGTCTTGCTCCTCTACCTCCTACTCCTCCTCAGCCTTTCTTCTCTGGTTCTCCTAGTGCTCTCACTAGAACTCCTCCTCCTTCTGTTTCTTCTCCTGCTTCTGTTACCTCTCCTGCTTCTGTTTCTTCTCCCCCTTCTCCTGCCTCTAGTGTGGTTCAACCAGGTATATCGTACTCAGAGAAAGTCAAATCACCGAGCCGCAACTCGGGCCGCTCATTTGATTCTAAATTCTCCCAGTTTCGGCATAAAAGCGGAGTTAATTTTGACAAAAGGAATTGGCGCCTCCCCGATGTTTGTAAAAACATCCTTATGATTGGAAGTTCAAATTTAGGACGCATTGATCGAAATCCCCATCCGGACATCCAGGTGGAGTGTTACCCCGGCGCCAAATTCAATCATCTGCGCTCTATGTTTAAAGGGCACAGGGGCCAGTCCAGTCCCCCAAAAATATTATTAAATATTGGCGTGAATTCTCGAAACGATAATTCTGATCTCGTAGTTAAGCAGTTGCGGAATATGCTTAGCGATATCAGGGTCAAGTTTAGATCAGCAAAAATTTATTTCGCTGAACTAAACTTTTCGCAAAAACTCCCTCAGGCTGAGAGGAGAACCCTGAGCATCATCAACGAAACCATTCGGAAAGTGAAGGACGTTAACGTGATACCAAAAATTGATGACGCGAAGTTTGATGTTGCTCAGGATTTAATCCATTGGACCACGAGAACCGCCAATATTATGTACGATCACTGGTTGAACCACCTAAATTTAAACTAAGTAAAGGCAAAGGTAACAGCCGCCTAACAGATGTGGGATTATGAACTAATGTGGTTAACCTGTCTGGCACCAATGACCTAACAACCCAAGAGAAATCTCTTTTAGATCGCGGTTTAACTTTTGTACCAGCACCAAAGCCTAAAACTGATAACCAAACAAATTTACCATCATACAACTGTAATTTTCTTAGGCAAATGAAATTAGCCGACCGCTTTAGAAACTCCAGCGGTCGGAAACTTCCTTTTACAGAATCATCTGGTTGGTCACCTCCAGATAGTGAAGTAGATCCCGAAATTATTGAGGCTAGCAAACGAATCATCAAAAAGGTGTTCAGCATGAACATACTCTCCGATAAAGACAATTTAACAGCTGGTGAACGGAGAGCCCTCACGAAACTTCGAAAAAATAAGAAATTGCTAATTAAACCAGCCGACAAAGGCGGGTCGGTAGTTGTTCTATCTCGGGATAATTATATAAAGGAAGCCATGAGACAACTCAGCAATACTAAACATTATAAGAAAATTGATTCACTTATTTGGCCTAGTAATATTGAAAAATTCAATAAGATCTTAAAATTTCTCCTCGACGAAGGTCACATTACCAAACAACAATTGAAATATTTAACAGCTAAGCTCAGTGCTCAAATCCTACCAAAGATCCACAAGGACCGTTCTTCATGGACGGATGACTTAACTCCACCCGGGAGGCCAATTGTATCAGATTGTAATTCGGAATCTTATGCGATCTCGGAATTAATTGATTATCATCTTAAACCTATAGCAAATAGACATCCGAGCTATCTAAAAAACACACAGGATTTCCTGTCACAAATTTCGAAATTGAAAATATCAAAAAAATGCAATTCTGGCTACTTTGGATATCGACAGTATGTATACGAACATTGATATTGATAAAGGTGTTAAATCAGTTAAAAATGCATTTGAAAAATATCCGGATGCGAAACGCCCGGATGAACAAATTTTGGATCTTTTAGAGCTGAGCTTAAAAGGTAATGACTTTCAATTCATTGGAGAATATTTTCTACAAATAATGGGTTGTCCTATGGGCAAAAGATTCAGTCCTAAGTTTGCAAGCATTTATGTAGCGGAATGGGAGGAAAATGCCTTAAGCAAATGTGCAAAGCATCCTCTCGTATATCTCAGGTATTTAGATGACATTTTTATTATTTGGGAACATTCAAAAGAAGATTTTGATGAATTTTTAGAAATTTTGAACAATCACGATCCAAATATTAAATTGAAAGCTACTATCAGTGAAAATTCTGTTGATTTTCTACCAACTGATTCACATCAATTGTTGCACACAAAATCATTTCATCCTCATCATACATTTAAAGGTATCATCAAATCACAACTCATTCGTTTCCACCGCAATTCAAGTGATAAGGTAAATTTCAATGAGGCTTGTTCTACTCTATTTGGCGCCCTCAGATCGAGAGGGTACTCGCTGCGCCTCTTGCGTAGCCTGAAATCCCAAACCCTGAAAAAGCTCGAAAGTCCAGCTGAAACTACCGATTTCGAACCACTGAAGATTGAACACAACAGACCGTTGCAGAATGGTAGTGGCGCGGTATTTAATTGCAAAAAGCCTCGTTGTAGACTGCATAATTTTATGCCTGATCAGAAAGAGGAATTTCCTCCGAACAAACGAAAAATCATTATCAGATCCGTAACACCCTCCATTGTGATTCACCAAACATTATTTACCTTATCACTTGTAAGCGATGTCGGAAACAGTATGTTGGTCAAAGTCAAAATCCTTTTCGAGAACGTGCTACTAGACACAAACAGGATATAAAACATAATGCTGATGCCCCAGTAGCACAACATTTTAACCTTCCTGGCCATTCTTTGGACGATTTCGAAGTCCACCCAATTGAACAACCACCAATTAAAGACACATTAGAAGAAACGGATGAATTTAGAAAAAAAACGTGAAGCTTTTTGGATCAATACGCTTCAAACCCTCTGGCCATTTGGTATGAACATATCAGAGGGCGAATGCGAAAGGAGGTCGAGCATTCCTTTCACTTTAACGTACAACAGAATGAATATCGAAATAGCAAAAATGTTAAAAGATGAATTCAATTTTACCAATGCTAAATTAAATGAACCTTTGAATCTTCGACCTGTCATCGCCTATAAGAAAAACAAAAGCTTGCGTAACATCCTTGTAAGGACTAAATTAGAGCCCATCAATGAATAACATCAATTATTGCCAGTCAGTTTAACCAGTTCCTAAGCTCATCACTTAGTTTAAATCAATTTTGTGTAATTTTTTGTCATGTTTGAAACCCATCAGGGTTCAGTAAATGAAAACAATTTTTCGGCGGCATATTAAAAGAAAAAAACGTTTCAGTATGAAATGTCTGTGCCAGTGCGATTTTTTAACCTCAAACACACACGCACGCACGCACGCACGCACGCACGCACACACACACACACACAATGAGGAACTCTTGTACACACCTACGTGTGTTAGTGTAAAGCTAGTCTGTGGATTTCTTTTCAATCTCTTTTTAGCTCACCTGACTGCAAGTCAGGGTGAGCGAGTGTGATCACTCACCATCCGTCATCTGTTGTCCGTCGTCTGTGAACATGGTGTTTGCGTCTTCTCCTCCAAAACCATTGAACCAATTTAAGTGAAATTCGAGATGCTTGTTTGTTATGACATTGTATTTTGATTTTGTTCAAATCAAGTTGTCCCACCCCGCGGTAGGGCCACGCCCCAAAAGTGTACCTAAATCTTAAAAAAATTTCTTCTCATGAACCAGCAGTAGGAGAGACTTGATATTTGGTGTGCAGCATCCTTTTGAGGTGTATACTCCGATTTGTTCAAGAGAAGTTTGTGGAGCTATAGATGCCGTCGTTATGGGAGAGGCAAGAATTTTCGCCCTACCCAAAATTTCTATTTTCCAAACTGAGAGGCTGATTTGAACCAAATTTGATATGAGGGTTTATTCGGCCATAAGTATTTAATTTATGCCAAAAAAAAAAAAAAAAAAAAAAATTCCTGTGCATGATACTTTTCACTGTGGGAGCCCAAATTATAACTTTGTTCAATATGATGAATATTCTTCAAAAATGATTTTCTTCACATCCACCAGTCAGAATCTTTTGATATTTGGTATACAGTATCCTTAGGGAGGTGAGATATAAGTTTGTTAAAGCCTGGGATGATATTTGGGCTTCCTGGGGGAGCCTGAATTGTACCAAAATTTCTATTTTCCGAACTGAGAGGCCGTTTTGAATCAAATTTGATATGGGGGGGGGGGGGGGGGTTATTGGGTCATAAGTACCTAATTTATGCCAAAAACATTTTTCCTGCCGCCCCACGGGAACCACAGGAGCTAAAAATAGAAAAAATTTAAAACGCCAATATCTCCGAAACCACACGGCACTGATAATTTTTATTTTGTGTGAAGCTTCCTTAGGAACAGCTGAAAGGATCGGCCCAAAAATCTTTTGCCATAGGTTTTATCATAGGGTAGTTTCATATGACTTTGAAAAGACGCTGAGTCATCATTTTTTAACACTGTGAGTAATGGGAAATCATTAAAGAATCTTCTCTCATTCCACTGCTCCAAAGGCTTTCATATTTCACACATAACATCTTTGGAAGATTTATTCACATGTTTGTTGAGTCCATATGTGGGCTCTCTATGGGCACCCAAATGTTCAGATTAGTGCAATATGAGGAATATTCTTTAAAAATCTTCTTCCGATCTTCCAATCAGAATCTTTTGATATTTGATATGCAGCATCCTTGGGGGGGGGGGGGGGGGGGAGATTCAAGTTTGTTCAAGCCAAGTCCCTGGGTTCATATTTGGGCTACCACAGGGAGCCCGAATTATAACTTATTTCACTATGAGAAATATTCTTTAGAAATATTTTTCAGATCCAAAAATCTTTTGATATTTGGTATACAGCATCCTTAGGGAGGTGAGATTCAAGTTTGTTCAAGCAAAATTCCTGGGTTCATATTTGGGCTTCCACAGGGAGCCCGAATTATAACTTATTTCAATATGAGGAATATTCTTTAGAAATATTTTTCAGATCCAAAAATCTTTTGATATTTGGTATACAACATCCTTAGGGAGGTGAGATTCAAGTTTGTTCAAACAAAATCCCTGGGTTCATATTTGGGCTCCCTGTCGGAGCCCGAATTATAACTTAGTTCAATATGAGAAATATTCTTTAAAAATCTGGGGTTTTTTTATTCACCGGTCAGAATCTTTTGATATTTGGGAAAAGCTTTTTTTAGGAGGGGCAGATGCAACTTATTCAAATCAATTCCCTGGGTTGATATTTAGGCTACCATGCCAGGTGAGTGTCCTCAGGCCCCCTGGGGCCTCTTGTTACACCTGGTAAGCATTTATACGGCATAAAATACTCCTTAAGTAAACATATTGATTTAACATATCAAAATACATAACTAAATACATAAAGCTAAGTACATTACACAAAATATTTGTTATGTAAAAGTCAAGGTACATGGTTTTGCATCAACATATTGAGGTGTGAATTACCATGATGACACCACAGCACTATCTTGGGGTACTCCTCTTAGAACTCTCATGAAAACCAATGGATGCAGTTACTTGACATTTGGTTTTCAGCTTCCAGTTGAGGTGTAGATTGAAATTTGTTCAAATGAGGTTTGTGGGGTATTATTTGCCTTTGCAATGTAAGGGGCAAAATTTTAAGCTTGCCCACAATTTTTTTTTTTTTGGAATTAATCGCATAATTTGATTTAAATTTGGTATGAGATATTACAGGGTCATAACTGCTTAATTGGGAGTGTGGTGGCACTGTGGTTAGAGCATTGAATTTCAAACCGAAAGAAAGGTCCACGGTTCAATCCAGACCAGCAGCTACTGCACTCAGTCCTCGGGCAAGGCACTTAATCCCGATTGACCACATAGAGGCACGGTGGCGCTAAGGTGCTAAGGTGTACTGCACGTCGATGGTGCACTTGCCTTAAACCAATACTGACCTGCATGTGCTAAGTTAATACATTGGGCTGCCTGACAGTTATTTGCACTCCTCTCTGGATCTCTCCGGGTACTCTGGCTTCCTCCAATAGTACAACTGTCCCAACAGAAGGTGGCCACGACCGTTGGAAGGGTGGTTAAACCTAAATAAATAAATAAATAAATAAATAAATAAATAAATAAATAAATAAATAGTACTTAATTCATTCAAAAAAATGTTCCTGCCCTCCACACCCCCCCCCCCCTCCTCACCACACCCATCCAAGATAAAAATATTAACTTTTTCAAAGGCCCGTATTATCAAAACCACACAAAACATAGAGTTGCTATTCGGTCTTTAGGACTAGTAGAATTGAAAGGGCTGAAAAATTCAGTCGGATATGCCAGTGTACAGAATGGGCAGTTAAAAAAGTACGGCGCAGAGGCAGCCCGCCCATTGGAAGTAGGTCCAGGAGCCCCCCAAAAAGGAGGTGAAACGGTAAAATAACTGAGGGAAGAAGAAGAAATTCGAAAACAAATACGAAAAGAAACTGAAAAAGAGGAAGAAGAAGAAAGAAGGCGGCCAGATATGGGACCATTTTTATATGGGTCTGCGGGTCTTCTCGTTTGAACGCCAATACCTACATGCATGTGTTCCCATATTAATTTTCTCTCCGAAAAACGCATCCGGTAGAAACTAGAGAAACAGAATTTACTGCCACCAGTAAATTTAAGTCTGAGTGAAAAGGGTTAAAGTATCAGGAATAAACTATAAAGAAAGAGAATTCAGGGAGGCTTATTTTCGGGAGTAAAATATTTTTGAACAAATCAGAAATGAGTGTTCGTTAGCAGTATTTACAGATACTCATACAGGAATCAGAACATTTTTATAAGAAACCAGAAATGGCAAATATGTGACCAGCATTCAAAAGGTTTGATACACGAATCAGAAATGGATATTTTTGGCTCTGCCCACTAATTTGAGTGATGAAATACATTCATAAACTTTAGAAATGCATTAAGGTGTAATAAAATGCATTTCCCAGTCTTTCTGAATAATGCTCCCATATTAAGATCTTCAGAGGGTTAAAATATTCCCTTTAAATACTACAGTTTAATCCTTTAAATGGGGGCGCAGTGGCTCAGTTGGGTGCAGGCTGCAAGGCATGAGGTCCTCATCCTGTCCTTGGGCAAGACACTTCACACCATTGCCCACGTGGGTGCATGGTGGCGCTCTGTACTAAAGCATACTGCATATTGATGGTGCACCCGTCTTCAACCAATGCTAACCCTGCTTGTGTGGAGTTAGTATGTGGGGGATCTGACAGTTGCTCGTTGTTGCCCGGTGGTTTCCCGGGTACTCCGACTTCCTCCACCTGAAAAACTGTCGTGGTCATGATTAGCCACTGTGCAGAAATATGTGACATTAAACACCAATAAATAAATAATACTTTAAAAAATGAGCTCAATCCAATAAAGGGTTATAAGTTATGTTTTTCAAGCAAAAATGAAAAGGTAATTAAAATTCAATAGACGTTTCTGTGAATAATGTTGACCGGTTTTCGCCGTTTTGTTGGCTGAAGGGTTAAGAATCCCTTACTTTGGAAGGCACACTGAAAAGGTGTCCCATTCCACATAGAATTAAATGTTAAGAAAATAAAGCGAAAAACATTAAGTTTCTCAGCTGACAGTTCCCGCTTTTGCACTTCGGAGGGATGGAACGGCACAAATCAGAGACATTCTCTTAATGGCACTTTGGCACCAAAGGTTTCTGCACTCTCAGTGAGGTCGAGCTGAGCGCAGTGAAAGACTATAGAACTCCTCTAACAAATGAGTTTTAAAAGTCATAGCACTGACACAGTTAACAGTACAGTCGACCACGTCAGTATTGCATTGTTACCGGCACCCTGACAATTTTGTGATAGGTTTCAACAATTATTCAGTGCAGTTTTATGGAAAGGGTTAACTTTATTCTGCCTGAAATAAAATATGTGCAATCCACATTGAAGTCTTGAGAGGGTTAAAAGCATTGAACTGAATAAGATAGGTTTCAACAATTATTCAGTGCAGTTTTATGGAAAGGGTTAACTTTTTTTCTGCCTGAAATAAAATATGTGCAATCCACATAGAAGTCTTGAGAGGGTTAAAAGAAGTGAACTGAATAATTTATAATGTATTTCCTTGCAAGGCAAAGGGTTTTTCTCAACTTAGTTTCAGGAACTTACATCCCATTATAATGACAAGGTCAGATTTCATTTTTGACAGTTGACTCCACTGATGTTTACATAGTCTCCAGTGTGAACATAACATTGTATTGCTTGGGGAGAATTTACTGTATCAGGAAATTGGAGGCTGGGAAAACCCTGTGGCCTACTGGGCCATACTCAATAGATCTGGCGACCTGAAAAACATAGGTGGCCGAGAAGTTGTGAATGTCTACCAGTATGCCAAAAATCAGCGAGATAGGACAATTCGTTTTCAAGTTATCGTGAGGACAAGGAAGTGCATAGAAGACAGAAGACAGGAGAATAAGAAAAAGAAGAAGAAGAGGAAGAAGAAGAAAAAGAAGAAGAAGAAGAAGAAAAGAAAGAAAAAGAAACCGTACAAAAACAATAGTCTGTGTGTTCACACAGACCAATAAAGCATTGACTCTAGATTTGTTGCCGCAACTGCAAACATGTGCACCTTCTTCACTTACAAGCATGTGCTGCTTGACCTAGGCCCATAAGTAGTATGTGATGTGGTTTTCGATCCCTATTTGGATGATCTGATGTATGATCTCATGTGACGTCATAGCCACGTGACTTAGTTCGCCATGTTTGGTTGTTACAGTAGCCTGCGTGAGCGGCCATCCTGTGACATTGCTATAGTGACGTGGTTTTAGTGCATAATGCTCGGTGCGTGTTGTTAGGGTTATACGTGTTTCTGTCGTCCATTTTGTATACTGGAAACCGCCATCTTGGTTTCTATGGTAGAACATGGTTGGTATTGGTCTTAAAGGCCTACAACAAGACAGGATTTGTTTCAAGGACGTTTTCCTTTGTACAAGAGTAGTTTCCCGGTTCGGACAATCCCCCAAATCACCAATAAAGACTTTATTTACTGCAGATACCCCCAAAATCCTTTTTAGGACGCCATACCAAGGCTTATAATAGTAGCTCATAGTGCTATAAGGTGCGCTCCTCTATACAAGTGTAAATCTAATTACAAGAAAAAACCCGACAACCCCTCCAAACTAAGTCACAATACACGTCGATGGTGCACCTGTCTTCAACCAATACTAACCCTGCTTGTATGGAGTTAGTACGTTGGGGAGATTGACAGTTGCTCGCCGTTGCTCGGTGGTTCTCTTTGGGAACTCCGGCTTCCTCCACCCGTAACACTTCCCGACACAGGGTAACCCTGGCTGTCGAAAGTGTCGTTGAACTCCAACAAATAAATAAATATCCTTCGGGAGGTCAGATTCAAGTTTGTTCACACGAAATCCCTTAGTTCATATTTGGGTGCCTTCATATGGACACCATGTGGAAGCCTGAAAATTAACTTAGCGGTATGGGGAATATTTTTTAAAAAATCGTTTTCTTCCGATCCACCAGCCAGAATTTCAGTTTTTGGAGCTCAAATTTCAACTTCGTGCAAAGTAATATTTTTTCTTTTCAGATCATTCATTATTTGATATTTGGTAAACACCATTCTCTTTGTTAGCAGCATCCTGGTGGGGAGGGTGGAAATTGTCTGAAAGCTCCTTGAAAAATCCTTGAATTTACCCCATCCTTCAGACAATGAGCCCTGTGTGCAGAAAGTGTTGGATTTTGGCATGCAGCATCTTTCACTCATAAGTTTAATTTTGTTCAAGTCAGATTTTCGTTTGAAAGCCCAAAAGTTGCCTTTGGACTTTAAAGTGCGAATGATGTAATTTTGGGGGTAATTTTTTTTTGTTTTTTGTTTTTTTTGTTTTCATGTGTCTTGGATATTTCTACTGTAGCAAAAGTTACTGCATTACTTTTGATGGCCATGCCTGATTACGGTCTCTCCAAGGCCATATGGCAGGACCCAGTCACCAATGCTCGACGTGGAAGACCTGTAAAATGGGAAACATGGGTATAAACAATTGACTGAACCTGACTTTATCTCCATGGTGCAGACATGATTACCCATGTGCAGAAGTTCAGAAATACGTAAACTTAAAGACCATTATATACTCGCCCAAAAAAGAAAGTGTGCACTGCAGAAATTGATCAAACTCCAAACAAATAATTTCGAAGGTGTAAAGAGTGTTAACCTGTTCATGAATAAGTTATATTGAACACAAAAACAGCTTTCCCCGTTAAAATTGCATTAACGTTAAATGACGTGCTGCACGTTTGTGAAAAGGCATGTTTTGCACGTGGAGAGTCTGAAAATTCATGCAGCAGTGTGAATCCTTGGGTATTTAGACACTAAAGTAAGGCCTTCCTATCGTTCACATTCAAACTTGCGCTGCTGTTAAAACGACTCCATATTAGCATGCCAAGATTGACAATGAATCAACGTCTCCTTGCCCTGGGTATGGTTAGAGCTGGCAGAACACACAGAGAGGTTGCCCGGCATTTGAACTGCCACCGTAACACTGTAGACAGGCTAGTCCATCGACATGCACAACATGATGACGTTCGGGACCGACCTCGCTCCGGGAGATCCCGAGTTACCACCCCTGCACAACATTACGTGTACAGTCCATTTAAAATATTCTCTCCTCTCCACTGGTCGATTGCATAATAGGGTGTCTAAAAATAGGATAAGCTAATTGGCTTTGAGGGGAACTTTTTAGTATCCATGGTAATTACTTCAACAATAACAAGTGCTTGTCAATGATGATCTTATGGACAGTCATCTGTGTTGACTGATTATATGGGCCAAGTGATTTTAACAAACAATACTTTATTAAGCAACTTTTTTTTACTAATGATAGCTGACTTTAATGCTTTATCTACAAACATTTGCTCACACGAATAACAGAATATATTATCTTTTAAAAAAATATATATACACAAGCACTCTTTCAATGCACTATAATATCAATCGGGGTTTGTTTGCACTTTTGAATAGAAAATCTCTGCTAATATTCCATGGAGTTGGCACTCAAATACTAATGGGTAAAAATACACAGTACGTGACAGGTGGACTACTACCAAATCACTTGTCAAGAGAATGTTTTACAGAACTCATATTTATTTTACACAAACTGATTTTTTAAGGGCCACCAGATTTATCTACGCACCCATCAAGAGACAATTTGCTTGCTTGTCTGCTGTTTATCGGCGCCTGTAAGTTGAAGTTGAGTGGATAATTCACTCTGTGTGTGATTTAGTTGTAATTCACCCCGCACTTTCTACACACACGTATGGGACGAAATGAAACGTCAGCTACGCCGGCTTCCCCATGCACCGTCAAAGCTTGTGGAACTCCAAAGACAGCTTATCAGAATATGGAACAACATCCCACAACACTTCCATGCTAACTTGTTCGCTTCCATGAGGCGTAGATGCACAGCAGTAGTCGATGCAGACGGAGGTCATACCAGATATTGAGTTTGTGACTTTTGTGTTTGATCCTTAGTGTCTTTGACTCTCCATGGCACCAAGAGTATTCGTCGTAGCGTAATGAAATTTCTCGTGTTGATCACAAATTCATTCATCTGTGATTGAAAAAAATTTCCATGAATGAAAATGATATATATCTTTTTTTAGTGTTATTTTTTAGCATGCACACTTTCTTTTTTGGGAGAGTATATAAATAACTTTGTGCTCTATGAGGAATATTCCTCAGAGATCCACCAGTCAGAATTTTCTCATATACAGCAGCCTTATGGGCTCAGTTTTAAGAGCAAATCGGGTCTATGGGTTCATATTTGGGATCCATAGGAGATCGCGAAATTTAACATTGCGAAATATGAGAAATATTTATTAAAAATATTCGTCAGTTTCATCAGTTGGAATCTTGTCATATTTGGTATACAGCATCCCTGGGGGCTCAGGTTAAGTTTGTTCAAATCAAGTCATTGGGTTCATATTAGGGTTCCCGATGTGAGCCTGAATTTTACTGTGCAATATGAGGTAGATCAGGAGGTAATAATTGCGGATTTACCAATCACTTTGTACATGTACGTGTACACGATGCGTTCACCAACGTGGAATTCGGTGTTAAATCGCACGCTTGTTCACAAAAATGTACAGTGATGTTGAATCACCCATGTTTTTTTGTGACTCCTAGATCGCACTTTTAACGTTCAAATACTCGTGGTGAACGCGCGTTTTTTAAAAAAGGGTGAAATTGTACATCTTCACTTTTATCTTTTACTTTAAAATTTTTTGTCGACGTTCCCATCGCAGATCAGACCATCGATCCATCGTTGGCGAACGCGAGCAAAAAATTCTAGGCCAGCATCAAAAAACGGCCTGCGGATTCTACATCACTGATGTTGAATCCGCAATTGTTTTGAGGCGGTGACTTTTCCCATTTATGACGTCATTAGGGAAATTCCCCACTATGGGAATTCCCAAACTCAGCTAATCGACCGATCGGATCGCTCGATTCTCCGTCAATCGACCGATCGGATCGCTCGATTCTCGTAAACTCGATCATACGGAGTTATCTCCCCTCATCGTGGGGTGGGGGAATACCCTAGGAAATAAATAAAAGTGATAAATAGAGCTGCTGCGCGCCTTTGGCGTGTTAAACCATTTCATTCGAATGTCAGTCTACAATCATCAGTCTATGTTTTTATCAAAACTGACAAGCAGGTCGCATGTCAAAGTGACATTTACTGCATAAACACTTACTGAGAACGCTATTTTGTCACGCCTGAGATATATTACAGGTTTTTATTCAAATGAGATTACTTGTCAAGTTAAATGGTTTATCTGAAAAACTATTTCTTTCTGATTTTTAACACGTTTGAAACGGATGCTATTTTAATATTTTTAACTATTTATCGAGGTGTCATTTTGTAAATGGTTTTTTTCTCAACTGGTTTTAGTTATTAGATTAAAGACGGAAAGATTTTTATTACTTAAAACACAAAAATATAATTAAACATTTAATTTTGAAAATAATAAAAACAATTAAAACGAAAGATGTTTTTACAGATGGATCCTAGGCGCCGAGATTTAATTTTAGGCGAGTATGAATGTGCTAAGAAGGGGATTCAGTCGGCTGATAGGAGCAGACGTCTTGGTGAGATGGAACTCAGACGCGAAGCCACAAAAATATTTAAACCCGTGACGGAGGGTCAAGAGCGAAGCAGGAAGGAGATAGTCGAAGAATTGGGACCCATAAAGGAGAGTTCTTTGAGAATGGGTTCATTGCCTCCTAGTTTTGGAAATCGGTATTCTGTTCAATCTACACCGGATTATGTTCCTACGGGAATTCAAACAGATTTGAGCGAGAGCGACGATACAGCTTCGACTATCACCACTAGTAGCGCCGCATCATCCGATGATGATGGCGGTAAGAGAGATCAGTCGTATGGAATTTATAAGGATTCTGAGGGTAGAACTTTTGTGGGAGACACAGAAGTAGAAATTGACGCTGATGAATTTATCGTGGGTTCGAATAAGTATAAAGTAACTGATGGTCTGTGCAGATTGCTCCTTTACGACAAGCCCGGCGATTACACGGAACAGGATTTCGATAATTACGGAGATATTCTGGTTCAGACCCACGCCATGAAGAGAAATAACGATGCCAGAGAGACGAGACCCAAAGCCAACAGAGGTTACAAGTGGACGAAAGTGGTGAAACCCATATGGGATATGAACAAGAAGTTCGTCGAATCGGTGACTGGCAAAGGGGTGAAAACCACTTTTCTTCCGAGCGATTCCGACGCTCTGTCTCAGAGATTGAGTTTGTTGATGGCGAGCAGACGGGCTGGTAACACGGGATTAGATAATCAGATAGTTACTATATCTGACGAATTGTTAAGACAGAAGGTTTTGAATAAAAACCAGTATAAAAGGCTGATGAACGAATTGAAGGATTGATGTGTATATAATAAGTAGAGAGAAACAAATAAACAAACAAACAAAAAATAAAACAGTAAATTCTTACACTAGAATAATAAAAAAGTATTTAAAAACAACAAAACGATTTACCAGTGAAAAAAACAAAAATATATCATAAAAATAAAATATGTTGGTGATAAAGAACAGGGGATACGTCAGGACTTACGTTCAAGGCGGTTCTGGCATCGTCGATTCTATAATGCGAGCATTCACGGGCGACGCGGGTAGAAAACTCGTATCGACCGCGTTTGAGGTCGGTAAGAAGACGGCTTTGGATGCTGGTAAGAAAGCCGCTTCCAAAGCCAGTGGTAGGATAGCTTCTGAGGCTGGCAAGAGGGCAGCCGACGCATTGATCGACAAGTTGATCAGTCCGCCGGCGAAGCGAGCTGCATTAGAGCGAACACCGAAAAGTTGGAAAGATTTTAAGGATGCCGTGGTGCCCATACAAGATTTAGCCAAAATGACGCGTGGATCTGGATTGAAGAGAACTCGCGACGGTGCGATATAAATAAATAATAACATTAAAAACAGAGTTTGAAAAACATAAAAAAATTTGCGTTTGAAAAGAATCTAAAATAACAGACAAAAAAAAATAAAACTAAGATGAACATTAAAGATATGTCTTGGAACGACGCCGCGACCAAGAGGTCGAATAACGAGTTCTATCCCAACAGCATAAGAAGCTTGATAGTGGGAAAATCGAATTGTGGAAAGACCAATCTGTTGATGAATCTGTTGTCTCGACCCGACTGGTTGGATTACGACAGATTGTTCATGTTTGGCAAGAGCTTGTTTCAACCCGAATACAGATTGCTTCGAGAGTGCATGGATCGTAGATTGCCCAAGGACGTCATAGCCAGAATCTTTGACAGTAGGGAGGAATTCGACAAGAATCTCAATCACATCTACGGCGATCACGTTGCAAACGACATGAGCGCTGCGGAATTCAGGAGATTCTGCAATAGGGTTTGGGATGGTGAACTTTACAATTTCGTCGTGATCGATTTGACAAGCGAATTTAATCGCAGAAAATATCGGTGCGGATTCGACAAGTTTTATGTTTCCGATGATAATAATAACATAGAGCGTGAAAATAAAATTTAGAAAATAATAAATCTTCAAATAATTAGTTTTGAATAAAAAAAAATAAAATTAAATATAATGTTCGAACATGGAGAATTGTTAGAACGAAAAGCCGAGAATACGGCTGCAAAACAATCCATTCAAATCGTGGTGAGTGGCGATTCGACTCGATTCGCTACGAAATTCGAACCTTCCATCGAATTGAATAGAGAGAAAAGTTACAAGATGGCGTTGGTGAATCTGGAGACTTATTATTCCTTTCCCAACGTCGCCGAAAAGAATAACTCATTCAAGTATTCCGACGGAATGGATTGGTTGGAGATTCGAATTCCCAAAGGGAGTTACGACATAGACGATTTGAACGATTACATTCAGACGCGAATGAAGACGGATGGAAAGGGAAGCAACAAGATCAGACTCGCTCCCAATCCTAATACCTTACAGACGATGTTGGATTTGGAAGATAATTTTCGAGTGGATTTCAACACGGACGATTCTATAGGCAAGATGTTGGGATTCGATCGAAAGATGTATCGAGGCCACGCGGCATCTGAAAATACGGTCGACATTCTCACTGTCAATAGCATTCTGGTGAATGTGGACGTGATTGCTGGAAGCTACGTGAATGGTAGCGCTCAACCGACGATCTATTCCTTCTTTCCAAACGTGTCGCCGGGTTATAAGATCGTGGAGCGACCTCGAAATTTAGTTTATCTACCAGTGATTTTAGACATGTTGTATAGTCTGAAAACCACGTTGACGGATCAAAATGGTGAACTGTTAGATCTTCGCGGAGAGAGAGTGACGATACGATTTCACATAAGAGAAATATAAAAGCCAAAAAAATTAAAAATATTGTGTATATATATAGATAACAAAAATAAAATAAACGCAATATTAATTTTACAAAATTATTTTAATATAATTATTAAACAAGAAACAATTGAAGTAAATAATTTAAAAAAAAACAGAATTATGACAGAATACGTGGTTAAAAACGTGAACATATCCGCAGGACAGAGGAAGAAACTTAAGAGAGCGTTAACAACTCGAGGCGAGGCGGTGAGATTCAAATTCACTCACGAAGATCTGACGAGAGGCGGTCAGGATTCGATCACCTGGACCAGAAGTCAAATCAAAAGGATGGAGAAAGCGATTCGCGATGGAAGAGGGTTGACGGTGAGAATGAGTCCCGCTCATTTGAGATACAATTTGAGAATGAAAGGTGGTTTCCTACCGCTATTGGCATAAATAGCCGCAAAAGCATTACCCTTCGCCGCAAAGGCACTACCCTTTCTCGGAAAGACTCTCGGCATGGGAACTCTCACGGGACTCGCTAGTTCGGCAGTTGAGAAATTAATGGGTGGCAGCGGACTGTTCTTGAAGAAGGGAGGAGCCGTGTGTCACGTCCACATAGACGACAGCGGTAAAGGATTGTATCTAGAACCCGTTAGAGGTGGCAACTCTCTGAGAGGAAACAGTCTCTATCTGAAGAGTGGACGGAATGTCGAGCAACTCGGCAAGGGTTTGTTGTTCGGTGAGAATTCGCCGTTTAAGAACATACCAATTTTGAATATGTTATTATAATATAAAATTGTATAAAATATAAATCATAGAAAGTATAAAATAATATATTTAAAATGGATAAAAAGGTGGAGAAACAATTAGACGATAATGACGAATATCGCGAGACAGAGTGCGAAGAAACAAAAAAAAAAATGAGATCAAAAGATGATCTCATTACTTTTTTTCTTTTTCATTTTTCTTCGCTAAAAATCAATCTCTCTATTGTTTATATTTCCAAGTTCGTTATTAGCATGTTGACACTCGTGTCTTCTCCTTTTTCGAAAACGTGTTGAATGTTTATCTTTACTCTTTTGAGTTTTTTTACATCGGTCAACTCGCTCTCACCACCCAATTTCTTCACGAGTTCGAATGAGATGTTTGGAAATATGTAATTTCCATAGGGCAACGAAAGATCGTCCTTGTCGAATTCTCTATCTTCAGCGATGACGATGTTCTGCAGGTCGCTTTGGCACTCGTAAATCAAATCGAGCGCGGCTTCGTCCAATTTCAAAGGCATCTTATATTTGTCGTATTTGTGCTCTAAGCCCTTCGTCTCAACCTCGTTCAATTCGATGGGATCGTGTCGTTGTAATCTATAGATTTTATGACCGAATTTGTTTTTTTAATTTTTAATGTAAAATTTTTTAGTAAAAGTTTTTTTTCTCTTTATATATATATAAAAAGTTAAATTTTAACATTTCAATCTCTCTATTGTTTATATTTCCAAGTCCGTTATTAGCATGTTGACATTCGTCATTTTTCCACTTACGAAAATGGTGTGAATGTTTATCTTTACTCTTTTGAGTTTTTTTTCATAGGCGAATGCGCTCTCACCACCCGATTTGTTTACGAGTTCGGGTGAGATTATTGGATATATGTAACCTCCATAGGACAACAATAAATCACCCTTGTCGAATTCTCTGTCTTCGACAACGATGATATTATTCAGCAGATCGCTTTGGTACTCGTAAAACAAATCGAGCGCGGCTTCATCCACTTTCAAACACATTCGATATTCATAGTAGTAGCGCTCTAAGTCTACCATCTCAACCTCGTTCAATTCGATGGGATCGTGTTGTTGTAACGTATAGATATTAAAACCGCATTTCTCATACCTTTCGACTCGTTTCAATTTCAATTCGCATCTTTTAGGTGTTGTTGTCATGATCGATTATTTGGTTTTTATGAATTCTTGCAAATAATGTATATTTTAAATTTTGTATTTAAATAATAATTTGTTAAAAAAGTTTCTCTTTATTTCTCTTTATATATTAATAAAAGTTAAAAAAAAATATTCTTACAAACTCAATTTTGAGGTAAAAACAATGATCAAGTCCAAACATCCGAATTATAGTCTAGAACGTGCAAGACTTCAAACGTTTAAAATTGGCCTTCGCATCTCGCTCAAAAACCCGAAGATTTAGCCGCCGTGGGTTTCGTTTACGTGGGTAAAGGCGACAAAGTCAAATGTTTTGGTTGTGACATACATTTGATGAATTGGGAACCTCACGACGTACCTTTACTAGAACACATAAGTAATATTGAAAAAGACGAATACGATTATTTGAACAAGATCCTAACGTTGGGATTGATCAAAATCCAAGACGAAGAGAGGGATAGAGATAAAAACCAAAAATTATTGATGGATATGTTACAACTCGGATACACCAAGGAGCAATTGTATGATGCGTTAAACATCGCGAACAAGACCCTGTCTCAATTCATAACTTTAGAACATCTCATCAAATTCATGGCGGAAGCGGACGAGTTATCGTCACTCGTCAAAAACAAGCCGAGCAAAACGTCCACCAAGTGTCTGGTCTGCGAAGGTGTCGCAAACGTCTTGTTTCTACCGTGCGCACACCTGCATTACTGTAGAGAATGTTATTCCGAAGACGAGAAAATGTGTTCGGTTTGCGAGCAAGAAATAAAAGCGGTCTTAAATTGTTTTTGAATAAAAAACACATTAAAGAAAAAAATTGAATTTAAAATTTAACTTTTTTTTTTTTCTATTATACATATATAAAAAGTGTAAAAAAGCAAAACTTTTTTAACAATTTATTTAATACAAAATTCCAAAAAAAAAATATTCTTACAAATGAAGCAAACAGATAAAACAATGGTAAATTTAAATGAGAAAACCATACCTCAGTTAAATGAGATTTGTAAACTATTACAAATTTCAGATTTCAGAAATCATAGAACTAAATCAAAAAAAATTGAAGTCATACAAGAATATTTGCGAAACGTTAGAAAGGCAAACAAAATGTCGATAGCAACGACATCAAAAGATGCATCGGTTGTGAAAAATAAGAAGATGACTAAAACGAAAAGCCACTGAAGAACATCAAGTTTCCAAAGAAAAGAAAAGAAAAACTAAAACGAAAATGAGTGATGCACTTCAGATTCAAGACAAACGAGATATATTGAGCGAAATTCAACGAGCAATCGACGAAGAGAAAGGAGAAGAATATGTAACATGACTCGTTGCGGAACTATTCCAATCGAAACCCGTAGAATGGGATGGTGCGATCAAAGACGTTTTTAAAACTTTCGACATGATTCCCTCGTTGAAGAAAATCGATCCGAAATTTTCATGGAACGGGTGAAGAAAGAAGTATTGGATTTGTTTCACGAATACATGAACGTGGGATTAAAAATTAAGATGATACTCCATTGCATAATGAATAAAATCGATGTGAAGTCCGGCGAGAGCATCGTGAAAAATGCATATTTCAGATCTAACGTCAAACCCGTATTTCGAGGTTCAGATCTATCGGACGTTTTCGAAGAGATGAAAGACAAGATGTTGACGTCTCTCGCGAATTATCAACATGAAGGTAGTAATTGGACGTTCGATGAGGTGTTGAAACTCAAAATTCACATGAATAAAAACGAACCATTGAAAGGATCTTCCTACTTGGAATTACCGTATTTCTTGACTAAGAAACATGCCGTGGTCAACGTGAGTAATAAAGATGATCAGTGTTTTAAATGGGCAGTCACCTCTGCTTTATACCCTGTCGAAATAAACTTCGATAGAGTTTCTTGTCACGTGGAAACTTCTAAAAATCTCGATTGGACCGGAGTGACTTTTCCAACAGAGTTAAAACATATCGAACGTTTCGAGGCTCAAAATCCCACCGTAGCGGTGAATATCCTTGGATACGATAACGAAAAACAAAAGATCTATCCTCTCAGACAGACTTCATATCGCGGAAGAGAAAAGACGATTATTTTATTATTGATTTCGAATGGTGACAATCGTCATTATTGTTGGGTTAAACATCCGACCCGATTACTGTCGAAACAAAATAATAATCATAAAGGACAGATATCTTTATGTTACAATTGCATGAACGTGTTTCACAGCGAAAAATCATTAGCGAAACATCAGGAATATTGCAACGAAAATCAAGGTGTCGCCATCAAAATGCCTAAACCCAACACCAATGTGAAGTTTGAAAATCACAATAGAAGGTTAAAAGTACCATTCGTCGTGTACGCCGATTTCGAATGTTTCACCGCGAAAATGAGTTCCTGTCAACCCAACGCTCTTCAAAGTTACATCGAAAGATATCAAAAACACATACCTTCGGGCTATTGCATTTACGTGAAATGCGCTTTCGACTCACAACACGACATGGGTCCCTTCACCTACACGAAACATTGCGAAGACGACGACGTGGCTCAAAGGTTCGTGGAAGAGTTAGAATCGAAAATTCAAATGTTATACGACAAATTCAAAACTCCGGCGAAAATGATCATCACACGAGAGCAGCAGGACGAAAATAACAGAGCCACCGAATGTCACATATGCAGACAATCATTCGACGAGAATTCGGAGGAAAATAAGAAGGTCAGAGACCACGATCATTACACGGGTCTGTATCGCGGTCCGGCTCACAGCAAGTGTAATTTAAAATATCGAGACGCCACTTTCTATCCGGTGATGTTTCACAATCTCTCGGGTTACGACAGTCATCTGTTCGTGAAAAATCTCGGCACCTCACACGAAGAATTAAATTGCATCGCGAACAGCGAAGAAAGATACATTTCCTTCATGAAATGGAAGCTCATGGAGAAGAAAAGAGTAATCGACGGAAATACGTTGAAAGAAAAAACGAAATCCATTCGTAGAGGCATACGTTTCATCGACAGTTTTAAATTCATGTCGACCGCTCTGGAAAAATTAGTCGATAACATGAGCAAGGATAAATTTAAAATCACGAGAGAACATTTCGGAGAATGAGTAGACGTCATGTTGAGGAAAGGAGTCTATCCTTACGATTACATGAACGATCTAAAGAGATTCGAAGACACCGCACTACCTTCGAAAGATGATTTTTATTTGAAATTATACGAATCCGACATTTCCAATGAGAATTACGAACACGCCAAAAATGTGTGGAAATCATTCGATATGAAAACCATGAGAGATTATCACGATCTCTATCTAAAAACCGACGTTCTGCTCTTGGCAGACGTGTTCGAAAATTTTCGAGACATCTGTCGTCAAAATTACGATCTGGATCCCGCTTGGTAGTTCACCGCACCCGGTCTGGCATGGGACGCTCTGTTGAAGACCACCGAAGTCCAATTGGAATTATTATCTGACGTGGACATGTTGCTCATGTTCGAAAGGGCTGTGAGAGGTGGCGTCTTGATGATCTCTCACAGATATTCTGAGGCTAACAATACCTACATGAAAGAAGGTTTCGATTCGAAATGGTCGACTAAATATATACAGTATTGGGACGCTAATAATCTGTATGGTTGGGCTATGAGTCATCCTTTACTGATTGGAAATTTCAAATGGGTGAAGGAACCAGAAGAGATGCAAAAATGGAGAGACTATCCTTGCATTTTAGAAGTCGATTTGAACTATCCGGAAGAATTACACGATCCACACAACGATTATCCGCTAGCTCCCGAACGAATGGAACTGAACGAAGGAGATGAAGAAAAACTCATTCCCAATTTATTTAACAAACGTAACTACGTCGTCTACAGCGAGAATTTGAAACAGTACGTCGATTACAGGATGAAATTAGTCGACATACATCGCATCATTCGATTCGACGAAGAGCCTTGGATGAAAAAATACATCGATCTCAACACGAATCTCAGAACTCGATTACGTCAAACAAAAATTTGGTGACAAAGCCAAACTACTGTTCACCGACATGGACAGTTTAGTTTATGAGATAGAGACGAAAGACGTCTACCGAGATATATCTCCGGACGTGGCCGATTGGTTCGACACGAGCAATTATCCCGTCTATCACCCGTCCAACATTCAATCGAACGACAACAAGAAGGTGTTGGGTAAATTTAAGGACGAGAGCGGTGGTAAACAGATCGTCAAATTCGTGGGCTTGTGACCCAAACTGTATGCTTATCGTCTAGAAGATGATGAAGAGATCAAGAAGTGCAAAGGAGTTAAAGCGTGCGTGGTGAAGAAAAACATCTCTTTCCAAGAGTATAAAGATTGTCTGTTAGGAAGTGGTCCGGTGTATAAGACTATGAAATCGATTCGAAGCGAAAATCACGACTTGTATACCGAAATAGTCAACAAGATTTCGCTGACGGCCGACAACGATAAGAGATTCGTGTTAGACGATAAAATAAGAACTTTGGCACTCGGACATTGGACTTTGGATCTAATTTTAGACGATATGAATGGGAATGATTGGATTCTAGATTCGATTGTGGATGATAAGATTCCAGATACGATTGTGGATGATAGGATTTCAGAAAATCAAGAAGAATTAGATGAACACAAAATTATAGAAATCGATAGTGACATCGAGAAAGTTAGTTTAAAAAGAAAAAGAAAAAAATAGAAAAAAAATAACGTCATTTTTAGTAAATTATAATAAAATAAATAAAAAAAAAATATATACGCATTTATGAATAAGAAAATAAAGATATCCGTAGAAGGTGTCGTCTTACCCAATGAACCCCTATCCAACATCGATCTGTTGAATGCGGCAAAAGATTTGAAAATCAAAGATTTTCTAGGAGTGTTTTCCAGAGATGCCTTGCCGAAGAGAAGACCTCGACAATCAGAATGCAGAATTTTAAATCTAGACGATTCATCGGGTGAAGGCACTCACTGGGTGGCATGGATGAAGAACGGGAAGAAGAAAAATTATTATTTCGACAGCTACGGAATCTCGCCGCCAAAAGAAATAAAGAACTATTTTAACAAATCGATGGTTCGTTACAACACGGAACAA
Source organism: Pictodentalium vernedei (assembly GCA_031216915.1). Lineage (NCBI taxonomy): Eukaryota > Metazoa > Mollusca > Scaphopoda > Dentaliida > Dentaliidae > Pictodentalium > Pictodentalium vernedei. Next base: position 435,883,813 of record CM062296.1, on the reverse strand, counting down.
GTGCAATCACCACATCAAGTGTTTTGCGGTCACCTATGTCTCTATGTTCTCAAGAGATGGTCTGAAGGAGATCGATTTCAAGACATTCTCAATGACTTACATTAGAGAGAGATTTTTTTTTTATAGTATATATAAAGATAAAAAATTATTTTAAAAAAATTTTAATTGAATAAAAACGAAAAATAAAATAACATAGTTCATTTTTAATAAACTGCATTTTGAATATATTTTTTCTAAAAACAAAAAAAAATCTCACAACAACATGCCAGTCGATAAATTTGTTAGAAGTGACGACGAAAAAGTCAACCTAAGAAAGAAGAGGAAGACATTCGAAGTCGACGATGGTTACGACGTTGCCAACTTGGACGAACGTTACGTTCGGAGATACGAACCTCGAGAAGAACCTTTGAACATGAACGATAAGAAGCTCTACAATCTTCTCGAGCCGATAGATCTCGCAGATGCTGTGACTAAAAATATGTCGACAGGGGGAACGCCGATTTCGAACGAATCCTGCTAGATAATTACGTGGATAAAACCATGACCGACGATCTGGATCTGAAATCCAAACGTTTGGTGAGCGTTGCGAATCCCGTAGATCCCACTGATGCCGCAACCAAGAAATACGCGGACGACTCTCACGCGAGATTCAGCGAACACCTGAGAAATAGATACGTTACGAAAACGATGCACTCGGAATTGAACGCCAATTCTAACAAGATAACGAATGTGGCCACTCCCACGAATCCCAAGGACATGGCAGCAAAACACTACATAGATCTGGAACAGAGAAAGTCTGACAGACGAGAAATGAAATCGGATCTGAATGCGGGATTCAACAAGATATTGAATCTGTCGAAGATCGACAACACGGATGCGGACTCAACCACGGTCAACAAGGGCTACGTAGATTCTGCCGTGATACAATCACAAGAATACCTAGAATCGCAAGTGGACGATCTCTACCTGAACAAACAATCTGGCGGAACCATGGAGGGTGGCATCAACATGAACGGTAAGAATTTATTCAGACTCAGTCACGATCCCGAATTCGATTCCAGCATGGTCAGCAGAAAGTACGTGGACGACAACTCGGTCTGGAGAAAGGGTGACATCATGGAAGGTAAACTAGACATGGGTGGACACACGCTCACGAATCTACCGGATCCCGTGGACATGACGGATGCCTGCACCCTGATTTCGGTGGTGGAGAAAGTCAAATATGCTAGACAATTGATCACCGTGTGGGCCGAAGAGGCCGGCACCTTAGATGAGGGAAAAGCTGAGTGGTCTTTCGGAAATGGAGGTAGCGGATCGAAACATGGTCAGGTGGGATATCCCATGCCGTTGGGAGGTGAAATTCTTCGAATGAGTCTGGCTTCCTCGGATTTGAATAACAGAGCGGTCGTCAATCTCATGGTGAATGGTGTAGAGAGTGATAAGAGATACAGCGTCGAAAAGACTGAGAATCAACACGCGAATGTTAGCACGTTCAGCACGCCTCTCAAAGTGAACGCCGGTGACAGGATTAATTTCGTTATGAAAACCAATAATCCCGAAGCCACCACTTCCGTGGTGAGTCTACTGATCGAACTAGATTCTTTGTACAAACAGTGAACGCGTGGAAAATAATGAATTAAAAAAAATAATGTGTGATTATTAAAAACAAAAAAAAAACAAAAAAAAAATGAGATCTAAAGATGATCTCATTACTTTTTTTTTTTTTGTTTTCCTTCTTCTTCACTATCACCATATATTATAATAACGTTTCCTTTTTTCTCAATTTTCAGCATCGATTCTTCTTTTTTTCTTTTTCTTTGTGATATGATACGTTTATAACAACACTTTTGTTGATCCGAATCATAATTATGAACGAATGTTGTGCATCTCTTGATAACACTTGCATCATTACCATTCTCTTCAGAAGGTAGTGGTGATGGTGGAAAGCATCTCATTCTTTTCATTTCCAACCGTCTATCCCGCTGTTTACCTAACCATTTTTCCACATCTATTTTTTTGTTTTTTGGCTTGCAACACAGGATGGAACATCTGACGGAAACGGAGAGACGATCGCACAGGATCGAGCAATGTAAGATCTCTTCGAGTTTTAATATCTTCGTCACGAAATATCCTTTTTGTTTCTCTCGAGTGAATAGCACGCGATCTTTTAAATAATTCAGAACGTAATCGTAAATATCTTCTTTTTTTTCAAACATGAAAATGGAATGTGTATTTCGTTTTCTACGTGACTACTTAGGAATTGTAACATTTTATACGTCGAGAATGTTGAAAAAAGACGATTTTTTCTCGGATGAAACTTTTTTTTTTGTTAAAAAAATATCATTAAAAAAGAATTTATTTTTTTATTCTTTTTTTGTTTTTTGTTTTTAATAATGACTCATTACTTTTTATTTTTTTTCACACACTCGTCTCTCATCGAATGATCGACATCTTATTTCCATCCGATTCGAATTGTAATTCTCTGTCCGACAGGACCAGGGCGAAGGCTTCGGTTTTTCTCAGAACGTTCCTATCGAATTGCATCTTGATCTGAATGTCTAAGACGCTACTCTTGAGTCCTTCACTCTGTTTACTGATGTCGAATACGAAAATGTCATACATCGACTTGTATTCACCGGGAGACATGTTGGGGTTGCTCATCAATTCGTCTAGACCATGATACTTCTTTCTAAAATCAGCGGTGTCGCCGTACAGTCTGCAGAAATCATTCTTGTCGAACGATGCATTGTAATCGATTGCTGGATATCTCGTGGCGTTCAGAAACACTTGCATGTTTCGCAAACTGTAGTGATCGAACAGCGACGCATTCTTTTCCTGAGACCCGTCCCTATCGGTCTGAAACGCAACCACGATGAAACGCGGTCTCTCGGAGGCGGATTTCACCGTCAATCTCCAATCAAAGTGATTCGTGGAGGGAGGAATGCTTGCCGTGTCGCACTGTCTCATTCTAAATCCCACGGGTAATTTACTCTTGGATTCTGTGATCTTGTAGAGATGCACTTTCTCCACGATCGAAGGCTCCACGTGTGGAACGAACCACGATATCTTGTGTAGAGTTATCTTACCCGCATCGGTCACAGTGAGTCTCACTATTGCGTCGTCGTTTCCTTTTCGAATCAACGTCAGATTGTGTTTGAATCCGTACATGATCTTGTTGTAATCGTCCGCAAATCCGAAGATGTGTTTCAAAGGTATCCTGAATGAAAATGTTCCTTTAGGTCTGGACGTCTTGACGACATAGTTGAATATCAAGGCGGCGCCGGCGCTAGCAGGGCCTACGGTGTCTTTCACCCACAACTGATTAAGTCCTCTGGATTTTGAAAAATCATCAGGATACGTCAAGAGTCCGAACATTGTGGTGGCCTGACCGGGATGAAACACAGATTCTATCTCTTGTCCGGATAGCATGTATTTTATGTTACTGAATAGATGCATGATGCCATTATTGGCTAGAGTAACCGTGTCGTCGTCGGCATAGTCGCTCCCATCTTCCTTGGTGAGACGTCCCTGGACCACTATGTAACTCTCGCTATGATGTACGAATAGATCTTGAGTTTCGACGTTGATTCTTATCTCTCCCGCATTGTTCAAACTCGTTCTGGTTACCGGTTCGTATTCGTGAACCTCATATTCTTGAATACTTTCATCTTTCACTATGCTATATCTAGTATATTTGTCATTTTAAAGGATTTTTTTAGTTTTTTTGTTTATTAATTAACTTGCTTTGTTTATCTAAAAATAGTTTTTAATTATTTTTTATTATTTTTTTCTCTCTTATATATATATGTGTGTAAACAAGAAAATGTCAAAGAGAGTAAATAAAAAAAAAAAATTGTCTTCTTCATCAAAACTTCGTCTTCTGTAATTGTTGTTCGTAAAACTTTCCGATGATCTCTTCTCCATCCAAAGCTTCGATTTTGTAAGTCACCGGATCGGTGTGAAATATTTTGATGATCACGAAGATTTCCGAGGTCCATCGAGGAGTATAACCCTTTTTCGAAGTGCTTCTTATAAGCGTAGATTCTCACTCGATCGCCGACCGCAAATTTCGGCGTTCTAGACTTCTTCCTGATCTTAGATCTCTCAGGATATAGATTCGTGTAGACCCGTTTTTCGTTTCGAGGATCGCTAGCTTCCGCGGGAGTCATCTTGATCGATCTGTGTCGCGTGTTGTTGTAATCTTTGAACAGACCGTTCAGACCGTATATGTATTTCTTGGTCGAATTCGCCGTGAAGTATCTGTGCATCTTTTCCTTCATCGTTCAATTCCAACGTTCCACCACGCTGGCTTTCTCTTCGTTTTCGATCGAGTAGAGGTCTACCAATCGACGAACGTCCTTGTTGTAGAATTCCTTTCCCTTGTCCACCCAAAATTTACTCGGTTTTCGAGAAGACGAGTCGAACACGCTCTTCAGAGCCTCGGCGATGAGAGGTCCCGATTTATTCTTCAAAGCTCTGATCCAACCGTATTTGGAAAACACGTCGATGACCGTCAATAGATATTTGACGCCCTCGTTCCACCTCGAAAACGATCTCATGTCAACCAAGTCGGCAGACCAAATATCATCCAGACCCTTCACAAACACCCTTCTCTTTCGAAATTTATGCACTATGGGTTTGTGTAACTCCTCGGCCAATTCGCTCGTCAATGATCGTTTCTTCTTCTTTTCAGATGCGCTTTTTTTTTTTGAACGCCCCATCCGAATCGACCTTTCGCACTGATCAGATTGCCCACCACCGAACGTTCCATCTTCTCTCTCCTGGTCGGATTTGATATGCCTCTCAATTTCCCCAACATGTTTTTGTCGCAGACGTCGTTGCGAGTCTTGGTGTCGGGATGTCCGGTGTAGCACAGATCGTGATCATACGCGGCCGCGTCCACCCTATTCACAGGTTTGCTCCAAGATTTGGGAGTTAGATCGGCGTTGAGTCTCATGTTCAATTTTGTTCCGGGTCCCGTGAAACTGTGACCGGGCAGATGCATTTCGAAAGGTAGATTGTTGATCATTTTATTCACGATGCCTTTACCTTTGCTCACATTCTTTTTTTTGATGAATCACGTCTTGACAGAACCACACACGTCGCAAATTCCACGAAGCATCCGTCTGTCGTTTTTACTTCGCACTTCTCTAGAATTACTCATCTCGGTAACTCTCTTACACTTTACGCAATACATTTTTTTAAGAGTTATTTAAATTAATTTCGTTTTTTATTTTATATATAAATTTAATATTTTTTTTTTTTAAATTCTTTTCTTATTATATATATATTTTTTTTCAATCGCTGCTCTTGAGTTCTATCATCTTACTGAATTCCTCCCTGGCCTCTTTCCTCCCTTTTTCCATGAGAGAATCCTTCATCTCTTCCTTGATGATCTGACGAGTCTTGATTCTCACGGCTTCTTTCATGGCATCGTATTTCGTTTTCTCGCTCAATATCGCGAAGTATTCTCCGTCCGATATCCTACCGTCTTTCAACGCCATAGAGATCATTTCAGATATCGTGTCGATCTTGGAGTCGACCAAGACGCGAATCTTGTCGTGTTTCCTCGCCTTCAGATATAATTTCCTACTCAAAAAGTTTCCGAGCGTGCTAAACAATCCGGCAGCGAGGGCCACTCCTTCTATGGTCAACACGATCGGAATGCCGACTGCAGTCGACAAAAATCCGATGCTGGCCACATGTAAACCCAGGGAAATCGTGATGAGTGTCGTGTCGATCGCGTTGATGACTGTCACGAAACACGAATACTTCTTCTTGAGGGAACGACGAGAATCTCTCTCTCGAATTAGATACTCTTGGATTCTGTTGATTTGATCGATGCGATACCTCTCTCCTTTTTCTCTTTCTTCTAGCGATGGCGCCATTGGCAAAACGCCGTTCGGCTTCTCGTCCTCGTCGTTATCTAACGTCGGATACAATTTATTTCTGGTTCTCATTTTTGTTTTTTTTTCTTTCTAATATTAGATAAAAAATTTATGTGTGTATTTATTTTTATTTTCTATTCTCCCTTATTTTATATCAACGAGAAAACTTAGACGTATGCTTCGTTGAACAATAATTTCATGACGCATCTCTTGTCTTCTAAAGTCAGACTTTTACGCGCCAATTTCAGTTCTTCCGAAACTGTGGGCTTGCTTTGATCCTTACAGAAGAGTAATCTCTTCCAAAACGCGATCACTTCATTGATTTGAAAGCGTTCGAATGCCGGTTCGAAATACTTGACGACCATATCTTCCCTTTCCATCCACAGACACGAATGATTCTCGTGATCGAAGTCTAGGTGATCCCGACATCCGACGCATCGTTCTAACAAGAGACGACCTAGTTGTTCGTTCACGCAGAATGCGTAGGCTCTCATCAGCATTTTTAAAAGAAACCTCACTCTAATATCCTGAGAATTGCTCATGATTTACGTTTTTATTATCTATTCGATTTGATATATTTATTTTTTTAAAATAACTATTTATTTATATTTTTTTTTCTCCCCTGTATATATATCAATCAAAAACGTGACAGCGGGCTCGCGAATTTCTAACACACCTACAACACTCTTCGTTCAGATCGAGTTTACGAAAATAGAGCGATCCGATCGGTCGATTGACGGAGAATCGAGCAATCCGATCGGTCGATTAGCTGAGTTTGGGAATTCCCATAGTGGGGAATTCCCCTAGTGACGTCATAAATGGGAAAAACCCACCGCTTAAAAACAATTGCGGATTCCGCAGGCCGTTTTTTGATGCTGGCCTAGAATTTTTTGCTCGCGTTCGCCAACGATGGATCGATGGTCTGATCTGCGATGGGAACGTCGACAAAATTTTTTAAAGTAAAAGATAAAAGTGAAGATGTACAATTTCACCCTTTTTTTAAAAACGCGCGTTCACCACGAGTATTTGAACGTTAAAAGTGCGATCTAGGAGTCACAAAAAAACATGGGTGATTCAACATCACTGTACATTTTTGTGAACAAGCGTGCGATTTAACACCGAATTCCACGTTGGTGAACGCATCGTGTACACGTACATGTACAAAGTGATTGGTAAATCCGCAATTATTACCTACTTAGATCATTTAAAAAATCCTATTCAGATACATTACTCTAAATCTTGATAGTTGGTTTACATGATCCTTATAAGCACTGGATAGCATCGTTCACCGGGCATATGCGAGGAGCTCAAGTGGGGAAACCCTGCCCAATAGTTTAACATTTTTGTCACAGTTTTCTTAGTTGAATATATCAATAAATTACCACTATCAATTGCTAAGAAAAAACACCACTAGAATCTGAAATAATACATGTTATATTTAACAGAAATTAAAACCGTATACCACGAAAAGACACCAGTTCCTCACCCCTATATTTCATTGTAGCTAACTTCATTGTCATACACTGCAAAAAAGTTTGATTCTTTAGGGTTCTATATAGAACCAAACATATTTTTGTGGTTCTATATGGAACCAATTTGTTCATATTGGTTCTAAAACATAAAATTGGTTCAATAAGTTCAAACTTTATATATTTTGGTTCTATACAGAACCAAAAGTATTACTTTGGTTATATATAGAACTAATTTGTTCATATTGGTTCTATACGCTCTAAAAACTAAAGTGTTAAAAACTACACTTGAAGTGCTGTATTTAACACTTACTAAGTGCTGAACTAGCACTTTGTTCAAGTGTAGATATCCCAGAACCTGACAGGTGTTACAATAATACCACTTGACAAGTGTAATGTCACGACACTTAAAAGGAAACAACGCAGATGACGCGGATCAGGCTCGAAATCTCGAGCCTGATCCGCGTCATCTGCGATGTGTCCTTTTAATTATGTACCTACCAAGCGCAAATCAAATTATGGACGATTCTGGAAGAACCACCAATGAAAGACACATGGGAAGTGCCATCCATTCAAGTTTCAGCTGTCTGACGATTGTAATGTCTAAGTGATTAAAGCATTGCACGTTGAGTGTTAAAATCAAACCATAAGAGTTAGAATGGGTTTAACACCTTGAAAGTGTCAGTTTTAACACTTTAGTTTTTAGTGTGTAAGGAACCAAAATATTAAAATCGTTATGTTTTGAACCAACTCGTTAATGTTGGTTCTAAATCATGAAAGTGCTTTGATAATTTATAAATTGAAAGCTATTAGGCTATGAGCCAGTAAAAGCCCCCCCCCCCCCCCCCTCCACACCCCTCCCCCAGTAGGGAATTCTCCAAACTGTTTTTCTGAAAATCCAATAATTAAGAAACATTTTAAGACATGTTTGCCATCTAGCGACTGGGGTGCTTAGAAGCTACATAAAAGATGGTGTACAAAATTTAGCGAAATCGCATACGAGGTTTCATAAACAGGCGTAAAATTTGGAAGACGTTAACACACGTAACTGACAAAATTGTTTTGGCTATGAATCAGTATACTGAAACGCCAATCCTACAACCACTCCACCCAGTCTGCATCCCATCCCACCCCACCCAACACTACATCACCATACCTCAAACCATCAACATTTGAAAATTTTTAAAAATTATGTTCAAATGTTTTAACTGGTTGGGGACTAGATAATCTGTGGTGGTCTGAATTTGTTCTTCAAATTTTATACTATTATAAACTATCGGTGATTGTCCAAAGGCACTCTTCAATAAATTGTAATAAAACAACTTTATATAAACAAAATATATTTGAATTTGACTGAATATGAAACATGAGCATGGAATTTTTTTTTTTTCTTCCTGCATTCAATCAGTTAAAGCATGTTTACCAGCTGGTGACAGCAGCTTTTATAATTTACAAGCATTTCGTTGTCCTAATTATAAAACCTCATGTACACTGATTTTAAAAAAAAATGTGCACAAGTTTTTATAAGCAAGCTGATGATTTGAATTAGTTAAATTGACCATATCATCAAGGCTATGGGCCACTATACGTTTAGAGCCCAATTCCCACCTTCTCAAACCACTTATGGAGTCCCTTCCCCAGAATCCCCATAGAATCCCTTTTTATCGAATTAAGTCGAAGAGCAGTATGGGGAGTCACTCGTACAAGAAACTGCTCGATAGCTCATTTGCTCGACAAGATTCGAGCAAGCAGTAGTGGAACACAGCTTTGATTGTGATATGAATTGGGACCCATAGCGGAAGTGGTGTACCAATAGCCATAGTAGTATCCGTAGTAGTACCACAAGTTGGTAATGGTTGAGACACTGTAGCTCAGGACAGAATAGTGGTAGCCAATAGTAATGATACATGGCAACAGCGGTACGAGACTGCAAGGCTGGTACAACACCATACTAAAGGTGAATGCAATGCATACTGAACATGGACAGATGATGGTGACTATGGGCAGGTCGGCAGCGGTAGTCTTGGAAGCGAGAAAGGGTATGGGGTGGATTAGAAGCCAGGAGCTGAATAGGGTTAGGAGCTATAACTGTCTTCAGATAAATATCCTGCAGGAGGTATTCTTCAACAGGTATCCTCAACAGGTATCCTCAAAAGGTATCCACACAAATAGTTTATCACCATGTCAAAAGTATCCTCAAATACCTGTATATGCATATGATGTGTGCCGTAGCACACCAGCACATATCGGCACACCCAGTATGTACCTATGTGCTACATGCAATGGTGCACATTGTGCAATAGCACACAAATGCATCTCGGAATAATTCATAGAGTGATCGGAGAATTTATAACAGACAGAACAGAGTAAGGAATGGAGAGAATAATAAGCTATGACACAGACTAGGATAGACAGAAGCAGGGGGTTCCGAAGGAATCTGAACTAGTAAAACAATTGTCAGGTTGTTTGTGGTAATTTTGTGTAAATAAATTGACTCTTATACCAAAAAACGCAACTTATACCACAACATGCTAGTTTTATAAGCCTCTAAGTGACATTAGAAGCCTTATGGTGCTGTACCACTATGTGCTCCTATAAAATAAGGATTCTCAAAGAATACCAACTAGTACAACTTGTCGGGTTATTTGTGATAATTCTAGTCAAGGATTCTGGGTAATTAGATTGCCCCATATACAAAGTAATGCACCTGTTATTGGAAAGAAGTGTTTGACCACCGAGGTGGTATTAGTCCCCTACTGCGCTTTTGTGACATAAAGTGTTTTTGTCACAGAAGACACTAGAGTATATAAGCATCTTGGATTTTGAAAAAAAAAATATTGAGCGTGCATAATCCCCTCACAACCCTTTATCCATGTACCATATATGAAAGACGTAGCTTGAACCATGTTGGAGGTAGGGGTGGTAACATAAAATAGAGAAAAAAGCTTAAAAAAAACACAACAAAAATGGCCGCCATTCTGCCATCTTGGATTTTGAAAAATAAATATTGACTGTGCATCATCCCCTCAGAACCATTTATCCATGTACCAAATATGAAAGGTGTAGCTTGAAGCATATTAGAGGGAGAGGTGGTAACATAAAAACAGACAGACAGACAGACAGACAGACAGACAGACAGACAGACAGACAGACAGACAGACAGACAGACAGACAGACAAAATATTGAGCGTGCATAATCCCCTCACAACCCCCTTATCCATGTACCATATATGAAAAGTGCAGCTTGAACCATGTTGGAGGGAGCAGTGGTAACATAAAATAGAGAAAAAAGCTTTAAAAAAACACAACAGAAATGGTTGCCATGGCGCCATCTTGAATTTTGGAAAAAAAATATTGAACGTGCAACATCCCATTACAACCCTCTATCCATGTGCCAGATATAAAAAGTGTAGCTTGAACCATGTTGGAGTGAGGGGTGGTAACATAAAATAGAGAAAAAAGCTTAAAAAACACAACAAAAATGGCCGCCATGCTGCCATCTTGGATTTTGAAGAAAAAATATTGAACGTGCATCATCCCCTCCCAACCCTCTATCCATGTGCCAAATATGCAAAGTGTAGCCTGAACCATGTTGGTGGGAGGGGTGGTAACATGAAAATGGAGAAAAAAAAAGCTTAAAAAACACAACAAAAATGGCCGCCATTCCGCCATCTTGGATTTTGAAAAAAAAATATTGATTGAACGTGCGTGCATCATACCCTCCCAACCCTCTATCCATGTGCCAAATATGCAAAGTGTAGCTTGAACCATGTTGGTGGGAGGGGTGGTAACATGAAAATAGAGAAAAAAGCTTAGAAAAACACAACAAAAATGGCCGCCATTCCGCCATCTTGGATTTTGAAAAAAAAATTTTGAGCGTGCATCATCCATTCAACCATTTCTCCATGTACCAAATATGAAAGGTGTAGCTTAAAGCATGTTGGAGGGAGAGGTGGTAACATAAAAAACAGACAGACAGACGGACAGACAGACGGGCGGACGGACAGACGGACGGACGGACGGACGGAGTGCAATCCTATAGTCCCCTTACGGTTCCCGTAGGGGACTAAAAAGAGATTTCTGGGGAAATATGAACCAAATATAGTAATTGTTAGGTTGATTTTGGTAAATTGGGGGGATTGTCGGGTCTCTATTTGGGCAATTAGATTTACTCCTATTCGGTTAAACACAACCTCTAAACACACCTCTTTGCTATTAGACGATTTTGGGTAACACAACATCCATGTGCTACAATAGAAACTAATATGGTAGCTTCCAATATACAAAATGGTCTTAGAAAGACGTATCACCCGAACAACACACGCTGCACATGCGCACTAAGACCATGTATCATTCTGGTAATTACGTCACAAAATGGCCACTCGCGGGGCTACCATGACAACCCAGCAAGGCGCCACTGCATGATCGAATCGGTGAATGTCAGGTAGATATTTTAATACCTGTTCTTTACATGTATATCTGAATAAGTTGAAAAAATATTATATTACTGAACATTTGAATTCCTAGTTCTTTGTTTCGTATATTTTCTTTCAACTTGGAAGATTAAATAACAAAACGTTTTGTAAATGTCTACTGGTGCGTGTGCAATGGGTTGGGTGGGTGAGAAGGGGATTGAGGGCGGAGAAAATTACCCGCAGCTTTTAAAATAAGTGTGGCCAAGGGGTGCAGTTGGTATCACCATAACAGCCATGGACCTTATTTTCAGATCCATCAAACGAGGACATGATAGCACACATGGAATTTGGAAATAAACAATTGAAAATCCTGTTATCTGTACTTGGGAATAAGACAGGGATTTTCAATAATCTGTGTCGATATTTATAACTTTTTTTTTATTTTAAAGTGAGAAATTGTGTCCTTTCTTTATACCATATCACGTTATACGCGAAGTCCCATACGTACACCGCCCGTGGGTGAGGCATACACCTGGGTGTTGGGGGCGAAAAGATAAAATCGGCTGGACCTTTTGAACTAATTGCGGTACAGAGGTGTGGTTGGTGTCAAAATGATGGGTGTCGGGCGTAGTTTATGATACACTAAGTTGGGATGCTATGCCGCGCCCAGAAATAAAAATTTGAGATCAAAACATGATTAATCGACGTGACTTTCGTACATTTTAAACGCGTCGAATGCTGTTGTTTGGTGGGACATACACTCATTTTTGTTCACGTCGATTGCACTATCTCTCGGGGGAAAATGCGACAGAAATGGGGAAGATCTGGACATTTTAACGCACCCAACAGCACAATTTCAACTCCCCATCGAGAAACGTCTTTTTTCAACTCTATGGGCACCGCCATTTTAAAATGGCTGAAGCTGATAGCAGACCTCTAGGTGAATACCTAATGGGCTACGCAGGAGGCTGGGAGTGACCATGAACAAAGAAACATCCGGACCACCTCGGGGGAAAAAAACATGTTGAGGCACGATCATTTCGATCGGTACTGCATTTTATGGTAACTTAACCTCGAGTAGGCACGATGTTGAGTATCCATATTTACGACAAGAATCCATCCTCCTTTTGTGGTTGTTCAAACATTAAGTGAAGCGCCCAGATTTAAGAATAAACTGATGCACCGCTTCAAATATTGTTTCGATTATCGCGAGTGCTATAGACCTCACATCCGCACAGCAGGGTGTTACAGTCAAACATGAAAGGAAGCAAGCATAGTGTATCACGTCCTATACGATTATAGTTTGGACATTTTAGAAGAAAGTGTTCAGTTGTCTCGCGTTCATCGCATATGCAGTTTGGCGAGATGGCCATGCAGGTGGCTCACAAAGATGTGCTCATTAAGATGACTGTATCGTAATCGTAGTCCGCAGTGGTATACATGTGCTTTGTGGGATCTTGAATTGTAAAAGAGGTCGAGGCACGTTCTGATTTAGATAGTTTATAAAATCTGTTAAGGAGCTATTATCTGTAGTGTTGCCAGGGATATCATTCCATGGTGTGGTTGTTGATGGAATGAATGATAGTTGATAATTTTTCATTCCATAGAAAGGGACGCGGCAATTTTGCGCCTAACACAGGTTCCGTTTTTAATTCACTGATATTGGTAGATGAATTCTATTGGAGATATAAGACGGTACAAAATTATGATACATTTTTAAATACTGTATTAGCTTGTTTTTCCCGCCGTATCTGCAGTGTCTCCAAATCAGTTCTTCATATAATTAGGTTCTGCTGGCACTCAATGTGGCACCATTAATAACGCCGACAGCTGCAATTTGAATATGTTCAAGATTCTGTGAGTCATTTTCAGCACAGTTGTCCGAAACTGCATCCGTATATTCAAGCAGGGGCCTCGCAAAGGCCAAATAAACTTTCTCGAGTGTTTTGCGATCTAAGAGGAATTTAAAAAAAAAACAAAAAAAACATCCAAGCGAGAGCAGGCTTTTGCGCAAATATGTTCTGTATGGTTATTAATAATCCAAGTACAATTAAGGTTGAAGATTACACTTAAATGTTCTTTAACTTCTTTGATGGGAATGTTGGCCATTACGGGGGGGGGGGGGGGGGGGGGGGGGTGTAATTAATCGGAGCCCGTTTACATGATATGGTCATACTTTCAGTTTATGCAGGATTGAATTTTACTAACCATGAATGAACCCACTGTTCTATTCTGGCTAGGTCGTTGATCAAAATACAAGAGGCCTGGTGTGGATCTTCAACAACTAAGTACACAGTTCTATCATCTTCGAACAAGCGAATGCTGCTCGTTAGTCCCACAGTTTTGTCGTTAATATAGATCAAGAACGGCAGAGGGGGGGGGGGGGGCAAGGATTGAGCCTTGTGGTACGCCTGAGGCAGCTGGTTTCCAAGAAGATGATCCAGAATTTTCTGCACATCTTTGTAAGCGGTCACTGAGATACGATTTGAGGAAATTAAGGAGCTCCCTTGTTATACCTATTTTATTCAATTTAAAATCAATCCTTTATGTCAGACCTTGTCAAGGGCTTTACTGACTTCGCAAAATACAACCCGTACATCTTTACCTTCATCGAATGCACAACTGAACGCCTCATATATATCAGTAAGTGGGGGTAATGTTGAGTCACACGCTGTAAATCCCGACTGGCAGGGATTTGTTGTCATCGATGAAACGCCAAACGTTTTTGAAGATGCATCTTTCAAAGACTTTTCATAGGCAACTAATCAGGGATATTGGGCGATAAATTGGACAAAATATTGGGTGGATCTTTTTTTCAGAACACGGGTACCGATAACATTTACTTTTTTCCAATGAGCGGGAAAGTACGGTTGATTAATGAGCTAAACAGTGCTATTTATTTTAAAGATATCTTGTCGGATTAACAGCATCGACACTAAATAAGATTGTTGGGTTTCCTTTGTGGAAATAGGTTGGCGCCACAAACGACATTTGATTTAAACAATATTTATTGAAAATCTGAAAAATGGTTGTTTTTTACATGGAACAAAGATAGTTTATAAAATATACATGAACAATATACAGTATTGTACTTTTGTTTCGTTAACTGTAATAACAGGATTCGACATCAAGCCTAAGGCTTATGTAAGTCGTCTCCTAAAAGTGTGAAGTTACAACTGAGTAATGTATGGTTTAGAGTGATAAATAGAGGTACATGGATTTTCGAACTGGAAAAAAAGATTGAGATTGAAGTAAATGAGGAAAGTGGGGTCAGGTTGTCAATGTCATGATGATCTGGCAGGTTGAGATTCGATCGACAGGGCGGTCACTATGAATTCACATCGCGGTTAATCGGGAAGATCTGTCATTGCTTAGCGGTTAATTCCCTGAGTAGTTTACTCTGCTTATCTACTGCATAACATACAATGAAAAAGATTTCAGTTAATCAGTATGCAATACCCAAATAGCTGAAGTGAACGCTGCCACTTCTGAACGGAACGGAACTTCAGCTCAATCTTAAAACTTAATAGTTAATAGTTGAAACAGTACGACTTCATGATGAAACGCTCAACCGCGTCAAAGGTGTTTTTGTTTTCGAGTTCCGTGAAGGTGTTCCGATCCAAACAGGAGAACACTCAATGTTAACTGATTTGGGAGTTGGTTAACTGTCTCTTGGCGAGCTCTATCATACAATGGACATTCTAATAAGAAGTGCTTTGATGATTCGGTTTGACCACAGCTGCAAAGGGGACTACCAGATAAGTAGTTTTTGAAGAGGTCTTCATTCAAATTACTACAATTTAATCGCATTCTACAGTGGTATATTTGACTGCTTCAAGAGAAGCAGTAATAATAGAATTTAGGTGGCTTGTTACTTTTATTTGTTAGAGTTTTGAAAGCTCGTGGCGATATTGTCTCACGTGTTACAGATGACAAATCATTCCAAAGTTTTACTGTTGATGGTATAAATGATTTTTACCTCAATGCAGTTCGGGAATGTGGTACAGTTAGATTTTGGCTATTTCTTAAGTTGTAATTCTGTGTTTGATATACATGTCGCGGGTACCAAGTTAGAAAGATAGTTTGGCAAATGGTTGTGGTACATTTTGTGGAACTGGATAAGTTTGTGTTTCTGGCGTCTCTGGTATAATGACTCCCACCCAGCTTCGATGTATAATTTAGATTTGCTCGCATTCTTAGTAGCTCCAGAAACAAGTCTGGCAGCTTCAACCTGAATTTTTTCTAGCTCATCCGCCCTATGTGCTCACTCCACCAATCCCTATGTGTGAGCTCACAGTGGAGGGCCCGGAGGAGGGGGGGGGGGGGCTGAGGGGCCCCAAACGCAAACCGTAACTTACTGTTTTTAACCCCCACGTTCCTCAGGAGGCACCAGAATCGATCTGTGAGCTCAGAATTTGAGAAAAAAAAAACATCCGGGAAAGGGCTAACAACCGTGGGAGGGAATACGCCCAATTCCATAGTTCAAGCCATTGAAATATGCCAGCGTTATGTCGATCTTGAACACCCCCCCCCCATTTCGAAAATATGGGGAATGGACTATATATCTAGCGAGGCGTAGCCAGGATTCTGTAATGTGGGGGGGGGGGGGGGGGCAATCATGATATTTGGAACTAGGACTAGACCTCCCCAGAAACAAATTATCGTAAACAATTCATTAGTTATTAATCCCAATCGCCCGCTATACACATTAGTGTCTATCATACACAATATGTATAGTGGACGACTGGAATTAACAAGCAATAGATTTGGATTGCTTCCAATTACTTGATGCCCAATCTTGGAGTGCAAGTTCAAAATAGCCTAAAGCGCCAGTCAGTGTCAGGGAAAAGCAATAGGGATTGTGCTCAGATGCCAGTTTCAATGTAATCGTGTACATGTGCTTACTGGGCAGGGAATATAGAGAAGAGAATTAAC
The DNA here is from genome assembly GCA_031216915.1 of Pictodentalium vernedei. Taxonomy (NCBI): domain Eukaryota; kingdom Metazoa; phylum Mollusca; class Scaphopoda; order Dentaliida; family Dentaliidae; genus Pictodentalium; species Pictodentalium vernedei. The sequence continues at coordinate 435,867,106 of CM062296.1, read as the reverse complement.
ATGTACAGGGGTTGGACACTTGCCTAGTCTTCGATTCTTTTAAATTGGTAAAGGGTTAATGATCTACCTTGTATGACTTACAGCAAGATAAGATTCGGAGGCATCACAAGTTAATTAGCTGGAGCCTATATACAGATCAATGTGTATGTACTTTCGAGCGATATTTTACATTTTGTTATAACATTTCATAGTGAGCATATCAAGGATTAGGAGGAAATTTAGCACACGGGGTTACTCTGCTATAATCCGCAGTAGATTACAAATTTTCAAACATGTGATGCTAACCTTCAACAAATTATAACAAGGCAGGCCCACAAGAAGGAACGATGTTTGTTAGTAAACATGCAGCGCACCAGTGATTTCTTGTGTTAAATTTGGTTGAGCGCACCCTCAAAACCAGTGAAACGAAACGACATTTCATATTGAAATATGTCTTTATTACGTTTTATTCAAATATTAATAAAA